>OY979703.1:48938385-50138385 GCA_963855925.1 Inga laurina
ACAAAAAATGTTAAAATATTGTTCAAAATTTCTTAGATGGATTTTACATTAATTAAAAAAAAAAAAATAAAAACAGCCTCCCCATCCCACCAACTTGCATCCCCCTCACCTCTGTTTTCTAAAAACCTCGTTGGGCATCCGTAGCGTCCACACACAACCTCTCATTTTTAATAACAAATAGAACTACATATACTTTCTATGATACTCATAATTTTGAAGGCTTTTTAATATAAGAAAATTGATTTCATCTTATGTTTGAAAGGAGCTTCTGAAGGATCTATTATGGATGCTGCGGAATATGGTAATGATTGCATAAGGCATAAACAACTGTCATAATATACAGTAATGATTTCATAATACATAAAGGTTTCGCGTGAGCGTTCTTTCTTTTAAAAAGATAATAGAACTTGAGGGGTATTTTGATAAAAACATAATATTTCAAAATTTCAGAATAATCTCCTGAGATTTATTTATCATTTCCATATATCAAAAGATATCTTTTGAGTTTTTTAAATTTAAATGATATTTATTTAGAATTTTCCCATTTAATTATTTATTGCAAGGCATAAAATATTGTCCAAAAATTGCGAGGCCTCTGGGTCTTGCTTCACCTCGAAGCACATATGCAAAGTCCCATGACAGATCGCCTAACGATGGCCCACGATGTAAAGCATATTAAGAGCTTTACAAACTCAGATGAGGATATAACAAAAAAAAAAAAAACTCAGATGAGGACACCAACCTTCCACTCATTTCTCTTCCATTGATATTTTGCCCTTTCTTTATCCAATTTACTCGGTGGCGACTCGGAATCACCGTGATGGAATCATCCAGAGAGTAATCGAACTCCTTTGATCTAGTAATGGGAAGCACTGAAGGGAGTGAAGAAGAGCGTTTGGAAGATGTTGGGTTGAAAGAGACTGTATATGTTGCAGTGGGGAAGAATATAGAGGAGAGTCGACAGGTTCTGCTCTGGGCAGTGCATAATTGTGCTGAAAGAAGATATGCGTGCTACATGTTCATCGGCCTGAGCGTATTAATTCTTTGAGTGAGTCTCTGACGGGTTTACAACATCTTGAAAGTGGAGAGGAGAATAGAATTCAAGTTTTCTCCCCTGATTTTGTTCTCTAAAATGCTTGCGTTTTCTTTTTGCTCGTCCAATGTTTGAGATGAATGAATTCCCTTGAGTCGCAGCTGAAATTAATGAAAACTACTACTTTAAGTGGAATTTTCTTGCTGGCCGAAATTTTGCTGGGCTCGTCTGTCTTGCCGGATGAAATTAGTATTCAATATAAAATGCCAATTCGATATATGTCTCTTGGCTGGCTGCTAACTTGTTATTAAACAAAATTGGCTGCTGCCTGCTGATTTGGCCCAGCTTGAGATTCTGTTCTTGGGTTGGATTGTACGTCTGTTGGATTTTTTAATCTGTTCTAAACACTTTATTATAAATTGTGGAATAAGAATTTATGCCAAGTCGCAGTTTTGTGAAATCATTTAATCGTTAATGAAATTTATAGTTCTTGTCACTAGCTTCTCAAGGTTTAAGATGGCAGTGTGCTTAGAATGTTTGTCGGATGTTTGATGTAATAAAAACGCAAGATGCATGAAAAGTTTGAGGAGGCATCTAAAAACAACCGAAATAGTTCTGTCAGAAAGTTGTTTTCCGCTTCCAGTAAATCAGCCTTTGACACAGAACATGAATGTTATTTTAGCCTTGGTGTGCAACTCTCACCGACAAATACAAGTATGAAAAGGGGAAAAGGATTGACCTGAAAGAGCTGTTTTCAATTTGGTTTCGGCATTTATTGCAAATTTTGACATTAGCTACTTTACATTTACTTGGTATTATTCTGGATATTTCCTTCCAGGTACTTCTGTCATGTTTAACTAACTTCTCTACATTTGTTCCTATGTACAGCGGACAGAAAACTCAACGGGATAGAACCAGAAGACAATCAAATAAAGGCATTTCAGGAACAGGAAAGACAAAAAGTGCATGAACTTTTAGATCAATATGTTCTCACTCTTACCCTGGCAGGGGTAATATATTTTTGCTATACTTTCATTTTAACCAACAAATTAGAGGCTATTCCAGCACAGAGTGTGGTTTAATTGCAGTTGCTAGTGGTCTGTTATTAAGCACAATGAATTAGTTGTGATTTTTTCGAAGCATTAAATTAACATTCAAGCTCAAATGTTACATCTAGAAAATGCCAATTCTATTAAGCAACTCATTCTTATGGATTCTTGTTAACACTTTAACATATATCTGTAGGCAGAGGCCAATAAAATATTGATTGAAATGGACAGTATTGAGAAAGGAATTCTGCATGCTATTGCTCAACACAATATCAGGAGGCTGGTCATGGGAGCATCAGGAGATATATATCGATCAGGGTACATTTTCTAAGACCTCTTTTTTTTTTTTTTTATTTTAAAAAACTTTTTAATTTTGATATTTAAATATTTTATAACAGTACTATGCCAATTCTTTTTTCATATATGTTTGAGATTATTGGAATCTTGCTATAAATTGGGGCTATTTTCTCAAATGATAACATTACTGTCTACAGAATGTTCATCATCTTGAGAGGTTAGGTTTTGGCAATGAGGTAAGGAAAAGAACCACTGAGTTTGGCTGTTGATGAGGTCTGTTGGGTTGCACAAGATTTTTTTTTTGTAGTCTCATCAATTAGTTTTTGTGCTTGTGCATTGCTGCCTGTAGACTTGATCTTGTAATTGTGATGTACAATTAGTTCTTTAGGTAGAATATCCTATTAACATGGGCTATTGACTTTGTTTATGTAAAGTTACTGAGTTTTCTGTAGAATGCCTTGACTGAGAATTAAATCGTAATCATTGTAATTCCAGTAAACTGGCAGAGGAAGGGTCCAAGAAAGCTGTTCTTGTGTTTGAGCAAGCATCAGTATCCTGTAATATTTGGTTCATTCACAAGGGTAACCTCATATATACAAGGTACTTACTAAGTTAATGGACTGAAGAGACCAATAATTGCTAGTTGTAGCTGATGCTTAAAGCCAAAAACCGTAAAGTGAAATGATCATTGTTTTAAAAGCCGAATTGTGAAGGCATTGGTTTAGGGTTTAAATGGTTCAATCACGGTTGAATCACTAATTATTAATTATTGTCATGCGTATTTATTTACAATGGCATCGTGTGATCCATGTAGTCGACCTCACCTAGTGGGATAAGGCTTTGTTGTTGTTGTTATTATTTTATATGTTAAAACATCTTCTAACATAGTAAATAGTAGGTTATGTGAATTTTATTTTTTATTTTTTTACTATTACATTGAAAGTCAAAACCATGCGTCTAAAACATTCAATTCATCTTGGCTCATGGGGAAAGGCACACCTTTTCATTTCAAGTTATCAGAATTGATCCTTTTGGTTGCAAGTTTTGCAAAAATAAAACTGAAATAGGGTTCTCACATAAAACTTGTCATTATATAAGTAAGCATCGCTTGCAAGCTAAACAGATGAGATGTTGGCATGAGGTACTTGGTTCAAACTGATGCAATTTTAACAAAATAAAAACTTGGACCGGTTCAATGAAAAAAGGATCATTTGTTCAAGAACTAACGCTGGGCAGGACTGATAGCAAATATAATATGAATCTTAGGATTTTTAGGAATTAGAATTGCGAAGAAGCAGAAAGAGAGGGTTGAAGAAGAAGTAGAAAGAAGCAGTAGAGAGAGAGACAGAAGTATTCTGGATAATACTGTTGGAGAATTCATTAACTGGTCAAATCTGAGAAATACAATAGGGTATGCCTTATTTATAGAGGCAAGGGTCAGGGTCGTCAACTAGCGCCTAATCCTAATTAGTTAGTTAGACACAGCTAAGGCCGCATTTGGCTAGGGCCGGTCTTATAACGGCTAGTGCCACTAATAGCTAGTGCCACTCATATCCCTAACTAACATTAACTAACATTTAAAAACGAAATATTTCAATTACATAACAAGGACCCAATTTCATTGGTTATGAGCCTACCTGCTTTACAATTTCAGGCCCTTTTGAATTGAATTTGAGACTAGTTTTCTAGTTTTTTGGTTGAACTGACTGGTTTGGTCTGGTAAATGACATATGGCATCTTGATTGTAATGTCTTATGCAGATTAAGTGGTCTGAGTTTAACCCTATTTAACTGTTGAGTATTTCTGTCAATAATCAGAGCAGTTCATGATATGGTAGGATGAACTGTGAGGAAATGATATATTTCAGGAAAAATTAATCATTTGGTCCCTATAATTTTGACTTAGTCAAACTCAATTCATGAATTTTGACTAGATACAACTCAATTCCTATACTTTGACTTAGTGAATTTCAGTTCCCATAGTTTTAACTGTTTAAATTGTTAGTCCCTACAAAAACAACAAGAAGCAGCCTTTCCTACTAGGTAAGCTGTTAGTCCTTACATTTTAGAAAATAAAACTAAGTATAAAAGTTATTTTTTGAACCTTAGTTACCAATTGTTAAAAGTCAGAGGGACTTTTGGTGCAAGCATGAGACTGTTGACTTGCACCGAAAGCTCTCCTTCAATCACTCCTCACCGTTTTCAATTTTGTTTCCCGCGTTTCTTTGTTTTTCTGTTCTAGTTTCTTCTGTATATATTAGCAATGTAACCTCTATATTTAAGTAAGTAAGAATGTGATTGTATACTCTTACATGGTATCAGAGCTACAATGATTGCATTTTAGTTCAGTTTCTGTTGCAATTTCCGGCAGCATAACACAGTGAGAGGGAAAGTGAGAGTGTGTTTTTTTTGTTCTGTCGTGTTTGGCTTTGAGGAACACATGCCTCACCACTTGGCTCCCCGTCCTAAGATCGGCATTCGCCGTGAATTTGGTGTCCATCGGCCACTTTCTGACGGCGTGTCGCCTACATGCGCCTGGCGGTCAGCAGCTTGTGGAGGCGCGTGGCAGCACGTGTGGTGACATTTCTCTGGCGACCTTTTTCTCCTGACATCAGCAGGTGGAATTCAGCATACCCCTGAAGTTTTGTGCTTTTCCAACCACGTTTGGTAATTTTGTGTTTCTCCGTTCTTTGTTTTCCGGCAACACTTGGATTCTTGGTTCCTTTCTTTTTTCTGGGGCAGAAATATTCATAATTTTGTTTTGCTGCCAGTTCATGGTTGCTGCCAAGTGTGGGTCCCTTTACTTATTTATTTATTGAGATAGAAGTGTTGCAATGGTTGTGTATCGTTGATGACCAGTATTGCTCAATTATTTAAGTTGGGGATTAATTTGTCATTTTCAAATTTCAGAGAACCAATCTGTCCTTTTCAACTTTCGACGGTCTGAGTTGGCATTTCTGATTTTTAAGAACTAATCTGTCATTTACCAAATTCGGAAGACCACCCTGTCATTTTGCAAATTTAAAGGACCATTCTGTCATTTTGAAATTCGAAGAACTGAATTGGCGTTACTGTGATCATTTTCTTTGAGCAACTCTAATGGTTATTTGGTCTCTGTTTGGATATTTGTGCTTCGGCTTTGCTATCTTCAATGAGTTTAATGCTCTCATGATTTGACCGCTGGATCCTTTTTTTTGATACTTTGACGCTAGAAATGCATTACATCATAGCACCACATGCAACAAGCCTATCCTTCTCAACGAAGGTATCTAATTCTGGGAAGCTGCCTGAGAAAGAATGGCAACCAGGCATGCAAGTAAGAGCTCGAGTGGCTAGAAAATCCGCAACTTCATTGGCATCTCGAGATATGTGCTGAACTTTGACACACTAGTCTTGGGAGATCCATCCTTGAATGCATTCCACCAGTTGATACTCTCCATGTGACCTGATGCAGCCGTTAGTAAGAAGTTCCACAACAGAAGTGGAATCAGATTCGAGAATCAGTCACCTTTCCCCACGCTCCCAGGCAATCCTAAGCCCAAGTAAGCAGGCCTACAACTCGGCTGTTAGATTATCGCCTCGGTCAAGACAGTGCATGAATCCTGTCAAACACTTCCCATCCGACCTCCTTAATAGCCCGCCATAACCCACAGTCCTTGATAGGTTTGAAAAGGCCCCGTCCGCATTGACCTTGCACACCCTTGTTCTGGGCTCATCCATCGCCGAGCTACAACAATAGTCGATCTCTCCTGCATCTGCGTACCTCAGAGCTTATAATTGACCTCTTGGATAGAACCAAGAGTGGCCATTACCTGTGCATAAATACTGCTATTCTGCAGAACCTTCTGTTCAAAGATTCTCAAATTCCTCTTCCTCCACAACAGCCAACATGAAACAGCAAAGAAGTTAGGCCATCGAACTTGACAAGATGGGTCAAAAAAGAGTAAATTAGTTGACACCCATGCACATCCATCCAATGAAAAAAATCGCCTCTATAGTTTACGTGGAACCACTTGTTCCTAGTATCTTTAGACATCACGGCAATCACGTAGGGCATGGTTACAGTTTTCTATCCTAGAGGGGCAAATATCACAACTATCAGTTGTAGACAAATTCCTTCATAATCGAGCCTCATTAGTAAGAAGTCGATTATGATACAGTAACCATAAGAACATTTTACACCGTTGCGGAATAGCTAGCTTCTAGATTCAACCCCAAAGTCTATCCCTTCCCAGTTGAGGCTCTTCCAAACTGCTATAAGCTGATTTAACTGAGAAGGATCCGTCACTTGTACCCCTCCATCTCACATCAGTCTGGGTCTCGTTCCATACCAGATTCTTATTGGTTTTATCCCATGCTGACTTAATACCTTTCCAAACATTAGATCCTTGCCTACGGAGGTCAATAGCTGGTACTAAGTCTTCCCCATAACTATACTTGCTTCGAATCGCTTGTACCCACAAAGAATCATGTCGTTTAATAAGACTCCACCCAAGCTTCATGTGAAAAGCTTGGTTTTGTTGACTAACATGATGGAGTCCCAGGCCTCCTCTTGACTTGTGCATACAAACCTTATCCCATGAAACCATATGCAACTTCCTCTGACGATCAGACGATCCCCATAAAAAATCCCGGTTGTTCTTCTCTAGTGATGCACAGGTACTCATTTATAACGATACTGTTTGGATAGTATAATTTGGAATAGCAGCTGTGACACAGGAGATTAATGTTTGCCGCCCTGCTATAGAAAGGGTGCTAGCTTTCCAATTAGACAACCTTTTTTGCACCTTATCGACCACTTCATGAAAAGTATCCTTGGTATCACGTTTATGTACCAGACGCACACCTAGATATTACCTAAGTCACTCGTCTAGATAAATCCCATTGCATCGCTAAGTTCTCGATAGTGGTTATGGTGCATGTGAGGTTAAAAGAACACCCGGGACTTGGCTGCATTTACCTTCATTCCTGACGCCTCACAGAAGGATTGAAGGCAGCCCTTTATAATTTGTACTTGCTGCAAGGAGGCTTCCTCAAATATGACTATGATTGGCAAACATGAGGTGGGAAATAGCAGGACCATTCTTGCATATCTTAATAGGATGCCACTCACCCTTGCTGATGCTATCTTGGATAAGGTGAGTTAATTTCTCCATGCATAAAACAAAAAGGTACGGAGAGTTAGGATCTTCTTAGCGAACACCCCGAGTTGGTGCGAACTTCTTAGCTTTTCCACCATTCCAAAGCAGCTGCATGGATGTTGTTGAAACACAATATTTAATAACATCTAAGAGGTTATGAGGAATCTGAAGTTCTGATAAGCAGTGAGTTAAAAACTCCCAACTAATTCGATCATAGGCTTCTCAAGGTCAAGTTTAATCTCCATCAACCCCATCTTCCTGCGGACACTCTCATAGTGCGGATTACCTCCTGAGCAATAATAATATTGTCCGAACTCAAGCGTCTTGGAACAAAACTACATTGGACTAGACTGATGACATATGGTAGGAAGCTCTTAATCCTCTTTGCCACAATCTTTGTAATAATTTTATAGATAACATTGCATAGACTAATAGGGCGCAGGTCCCTAAAAGACTCAGGGGGATCCTTCTTAGGAATTAATACAATAAGGGTACCATTAATACTTCCAATTTCACCTAGATGGGAAAACAAAAAGGTGATTAAGGCTACAATCAACGGGGCCACGTGTTGCCATTTTATTTGATAGAATAACGCATTAAGGCCATCTAGCCCAGGAGCTTTAAGGCCTCCTATATCAAATAGTGCAGCTTTAATCTCATCGTCAGTGACTGATGCTCCACACCTGACTAGATGATCAGGCTTAATAGCCGGCATGGTAGTACTACAAGATAGCAAGTCATGTGACAAGTTCTCCTCTGTAAATAAATTGATAAAGAACTGTGTTGCCTCTGACTTGATTACACCATCATACAGCCACACGCCGTTCTCCCCTTTAATAGCATTAATACGATTCTTACGTCGTCGCCCTCGGATGTGGTAAAATCGCGTATTTTTGTCCCCCATAAGATTCCACCCAGCCCGTGCCATATATGCCCACAAAAGATGATCTTGCACTAAGATATTCTCCAGCTCTAACCTCAATTTACCCTGCAATGAGATTAAATCCATCCGCTCACTCTTACGTGCCAGTGCCCATTGAATTCTACTCAACCGTTTTAAAATCTGCTTCTTACGATAATGACTGAAGCCAAAAACATCCCGATTCCATCTCTGACAAGTGGATGTAAACTTCTCAACATTCTCCAACCAGCCTGCCTTATTTTCCTAGGTTTCTTTCACAAATCGCTCAAAATTATTGTGCAACACCTAGGAGGCTATGAAGCGGAAGGGGTGAGCACTCCGAGGTTGATATCAAGGTGGAGCAAGAGAGGCATGTGATCAGATTTTAACTGAGGGAGATGGATTACCTTAAAATCAGGAAACTGAAATAGCCATGCATCATTTACTAATGCTTTATCCAGTCTGGCACTGTAGCCTTTACGTTGCCAAGTAAATTGTGGGCCTGAGAAGCGGAGATCTGTTAAACCCGACTAGCTAAACCAGTCATAGAACTCTTTATCCACCGATATGCCATTCATTGCCCTTGTGTACCTCTCCTCAGCGAATAAAGTGGCATTAAGATCCCCCAACACCACCCATGCGCCATGCACAGTAAGCTTAATACGATCCAAATCTCTCTAGAGAGTTCTCTGTCTAACAAGATTGGGAGAAGCATAAGTAATAGTCATAAACCACTCCTTCCCCAATACATCACACGCTGCAATATGCATGAACTACGAGTTCTTTTCTATTACTCAGACTTAGTGCACCGTTGATCTCCAAAGAAACCATATTCCTCCGCTGAAACCCACCGAATCAATAACTTCAAACGATGAGAAACCCAGCTTCACTACAAATCGCTGAGCTTTAACACCATTTGCGCGAGTCTCGAGAAGTGCTAGACAATCTATATCATAGAACTATGAAATATCCTTAAAGAGGGAGGGAAAGTGTTCACACCCACCCCCCGACAATTCCAGACAATGCATTTCATAATGACACCAAGCAAGATAATTATAATATCACAGAGTGAGCAAATCCTCATGCATGTTGTCCTCAACAACATGCTCCACGCACATTGGCACTTCATGCACTAACGACAAAGGATTCCTATGAACCGAAAAATCTGAGCACGACCCTTCGCCTCGATCAATTGGCATACCTGAGGGGGAAACTATGTCAATCGCTGGGACTGATGACTTCATGTCTCGGCAGACATTTATAACATCCTTCCCTTGTGGATTCATCTGCACCACTTCCTCCTTTGAGTCTGGAGCTGCAAAGCACTCCATTTCATTAACTCCTGAGGACATGTGGTCAAAACGATTCTTAAAGTCCAAATATTCAGCCATGGGCCCACGTCCAGTTTGTTCCTTTTTCTGTTTAGTAGCAGTGTTAGTTACCACTCCTGGCCCATTGCCCTTGACGGCCTTTTTTGCGATTGTCAGCCCAGTAACGATTTCCTTAGTTGGCACAAGAATGATCTGATTCAAATTTCCCTTGATGTTCGGCGTCACATCCTCCTTCTCAATCTCAAGTGCATTGCATCGCGATCCCCTAATCCCCGCATTCACTCCACGGGACATGCAGCTTGAGTCTCTACCATTCCAATCCTAGCTCATCATCTTCCTCCCTTTCCATGGGTGCTGCACGACCATCCAACCACCAAAGGTTTGCTCTGCGGCCCTCTTTTCCGGCTCGTGCACAGGTTGGCCAGCAGCAGAAGTTTCCTTATTTAGAACCACTTCTCTTAGAGGTAGTGCCTTTCATTGGGCAATAGTCAAGGTCATATCCATATTTACCACATTTAATGCAAACAAGGTGAAGACCTTCATGTTCCACCTTCTTTTCCACTCCATTCGCCAAGATATTGGGAACCAAAGGTTTACTTGGATCTAATTCCACACAGATCCTCGCAAAGCGCCCCTTTGACCTTCGCATTGCATTTGAGTCCACCTCAATAATAGTTCTAATCTGGCTACCAATCACAAAAAAAGTAGCCATCTCATAATAATCAACAGGCAATTTTGCTATTCAAACCCAGGCCGCAATACTCGTCGCTTGATCTGCGTTCGGATCAAAATCTGCTTTCCAAGGCCGAACGCTGATGTAATGAACATGAACTAACCAATGACCACCAGTGAAAGCTAACTCATACAGTTCCTTGCGCTTACAGTTAACAATGAAAAAAAACGACCCAATATCAATGGTATCCACCTCACCCCATAACTGAGACAGTTTATGGGACAGGACAGGATATCTTACCTCATCGTCTTCCTGAGTACAGTGACAATAATTGCATGCCTCCCCTTCTTCGCAATTTTACTCCTATACTCTAGCAGCAGAGTAATATTCAGACCCTTGGCCATTTGCTCAATCCTTAATCTTGACTTCCATCTGTCATTCAACCACTAGCCATCCTCCTCCTCCTCCTCGTCGGCATCCAAACCCCCACCATTCGTACATGCCTGCCTATAAGGCATTTTCCCTTCTACAGTCGGCACCCCGTGAGCCTCCTCCCTGGAAGGATCCACCTCCTTCTCGTCCTCCATCCAGTCCTCCACCCTTGGAACATTAACACGGCTTGTCACTATCACACTCTCCCGCTTCCTCACCTTCTTTCTACTCTGTAGAAGTTTCGTCGCCTCCTCCGGCGTTGGGTCCACTGTTTTGGTTCCCCCTACCACTCTCGAACTTGCTCTCCGAGTGACCCTCTCACTCGCTTTTTCTCTCATTGGACCTCTCATTGCACAGAGTGATTTTCCTTTGACCACTGGATTCTTCTTGGTGAGGTTTTCTGCTCACTATTGGAAATTAGAGGTTCATTGGTCTTTTTAGTGGCTGGTGATCTTGTGGGGTTCTCCTATTCTTGCTCACTAGCAGATTCACTATCAAGGTGGTCATCAACCATGTCTGCCATGTCCATAGTATCCTCTACAGTCTTGCAAGACGAAGAGCGTGATGAAGCAACTTCTGGTGAGGAGCTCAGATCCTCCACCCATTTCCTTCACTTGTTCTATGGACATCAAAGCTGTGAGTATGACTGTCCATATCTCCGCCATCTTGGTCAGAGAGCACATCCATATGTCTGATTCCTTTCGGATGCAAGTGGATTTCCTCGTCTCCTTTCGTTTGCTGTTTTCTTTTTGTTCTTTGGACAATGTGTTCAGGTTATGTGCTTTGATCTTCTCTTGGTATAGCAGGCTCTTTTTGACTTATTTTCAATACTGCATTTTGAGATTACACTGTTTGGTAACTGCATTTTGAGGCTGCTGGGTGTTCTTTGGCTTCTTGTGTGAAAATTTCTGTCTTGTGGGATTGAGACAATTGTCTTTACTGTCGGGTCACTAATTTGTTCCTAGTGTGACCTGTTTGGTTGTTGGCTATTGTACCTCTTTGGTGTGTTCTAAGGCACGATTTGAGGTGTTGTTTTACACTTTGTGAACTTACCTTCGGTTACTGAACTGTGCGGGCTCTATTGGCATTTTCCTTCTGCTTGGCACCTTTATTGTTGTCTTGGTGTTGTTTGGTTTGGTCTCTGGTGAGACGTCCGTTGTTGCTTTGGTCCTTGGTGAGACCGTTCGTTGTTGGTTTTGTCCCTTGTAAGATCTTTTGAATGTTGTTGTTCCCCAGTGAGATCTCAGTCTTTGTGTTGATCAAGCTCTCTTGGATGTGTTTGAAGCTACTGCTCTATTCTTACCATGAGGAAGCATATTAATGGTAGAGGCCATGGATCTGGACATTATTTCCTTGATCATTAGTTGCTGCAGAAGTATACTCACAGATCTGTTAATGGCCTTAGATCAAGGAGAACTTTATTTTTACAGGGCATGTGCGGTCTAGTGACCAATTGAGATCTCTTCTAACTAAGGCCTTAAACGGGACTCATGTTGACTATCTTTGTAACAAGTTGGGCTTGATTAACATCTATGCTCCAACTTTAGGGGAAGTGTTAAAAGTTAGAGAGACTTTCGGTGCAAGCTTGAGATTGTTGACTTGTACTGAAAGCTCTCCTTCGATCACTCCTCACCGTCTTCAATTTTGTTTCCCGCGTTTCTTTGTTTTTCTGTTCTAGTTTCTTCTATATATACTAGCAATGTAACCTTTGTATTCAAGTAAGAATGTGATTGTATACTCTTACACCAATATTTAAAATAGTTTAAACTAATGGGATTGAGTTGCACTTAGTTAAAGTTGAAGGATTGTGTTTTAATCGGGTGAAAACTATACAAATTGAATTATATCAAATCTAAATTCAGATACTGAGTTTTAACTGAGTCTAAACTATATTAACTTGCTGATGAAGTGAGGATGTTAAGATGAATGAATGTTATTGCATCTGGGGGAAAAAAGAAAGAAATTTTAAATTATGAATGTAGAATACAATTATGGAGAGAGAATAGGCAGGTGTGCTGTGGAGGATACGATGAGGGAAAAGGGAGTTAGGCTGATGGAGGATATGATATGAATGACATTTTATGTTCAATTAGTAGATATTATAGTATTTTTCTTCCAGATAGAAAGAATCATTATTTTTCTGTTATGATTAGATGAGATTATGCAAAATAATATCTCTATGTTCTTAACTTATTTTTCGGTCATTATAGAAAAGCCTATTGCCTAACATGCTCTATTTAAACCCTACAGAATAAAACAATGAGTACAGCAGTGTTTTCTCATTTGAATTACTTCAATCATCAACTTCATTTTAGCCTTGCGCACAAGTTTGAAACTGCTTAGAAGGGTATCAAAATTTATGAGTCTGCTGGGCCCAAGGGCTAATTCAAGTCAAAAGCCTTATTTCAGGAAAGGACAACTGCAGCAGTAGTGGATTGAACAACAACTCTACCATGAGTGGAGCTTGAGGGAGTGTAGTGGGGAGAGAGAAAATCTAGCCTGCCACAAG
The DNA here is from genome assembly GCA_963855925.1 of Inga laurina. Lineage (NCBI taxonomy): Eukaryota > Viridiplantae > Streptophyta > Magnoliopsida > Fabales > Fabaceae > Inga > Inga laurina. The sequence goes on from OY979703.1 coordinate 48,951,751, forward strand.
CTTGAGAATTACTCTTTTAATTGGCAACCCTATGGATCTTGGTGTTATTTTCTTTGTATGCTTTTTGTCGTTTATATAATCATAGAAATGAAGTTATTGGGAGTTTCCGTGTTCTACATTGGTGTTTGTCTTTGCTGTCTAGTTATCTATGTTTCATTATAAAATCAATATATTAATACATATACTCCACAGGATATATAATAAAATCTATAAGAAGTCACACTATAATCATATTAAACAAGTTATATGAAGCAGCACTAAGTAATGAACAATGTGGCTTGTTTTAGAATCCATGCAAAGATTGAAGCCCAGAGTATTATTTTCTATAAAAAGATAAGTTCTTTGCTAGATGGAACAGCTTTAAAAATATTGATTGATTTACTAAAACTGCAATGATAGAATGATATTAGAGAATGACTGGTAGGTGATACTTGGGTAGATCATAATTGCCTTTTGCTTTTTCCTATTTCGTCAAACAATCATAATTTGCATTTTAAGGAGGCATAAATGTCTTTTTACTTTACAAGCGAAAATTTGTTTGTCAAAAGTGCAGATAAAATGAAAAGCAACCAAAATCAGAAATAGAAAGGCAAAGGCCACTGTTGAACAGATTCTTATGTTTTCATCCAGATGCCCTGGAAATGTATCTTGACCTCACTTGATTCTCTCTCTATATTCCGCCATCATGGCAATAATTCATTGTGTCTAGTAAAATGTATCACTTAAGCTTACATGAACAAATCTGAACAGCGCAGATAGTAAAGATGTATCTGAAATTGAGACTGCCCCATCATTGTTGGTGCTTAGATCAAATACAGGAGGCAAACAATATGAGATCAGTTCTGAATGTACTCCTAGTTCACAGAAATATTTAGGTATTCTTGCTTGGACCTTCCTAGTCTTTCAAATGTTAAGTTGGCAGGTTTGTTGGGATAATATTTGTTATTTTCTGAGTATTGAATAACTTATAAAAGGGTTGTGCAGATGCTGGAAAAATGGAAGGAATGCACCGAAATTTGAGTTCCCATTGTTCCCTAGAATCAGTAAAATCAAGTACTAAGTTGACAGATTTGCTGTCTCTTGAGGTAAGTGATGGTTGCTCTCTTCAATCCATGTTCCTGGCATTCCCAAACCATCCATTCTGTTTTTGTGGCGATGCAAGTTTTAATGTTCAGAAATTTCTATCCATTGTATGGAACTGATATTTTATTATTGTTATTGTTATTATTAGGGTAGAGTAACATCCGGCACATATAATTTTTGTGGTGTTGGATAGTGCATCGAGCACTCTAATCTTATTTCATCTTGCACGCTAAACCATAAATTAGATTATGGTGCTAGATGTTCTAGAAAAAATAACATCAGATGGATGCACCAGGAAAATTACACCAGAGTGCTGGCTGTACCATAAATAACAATATGGTGCAAATGTTATTGAGAAATAACATTAGGGTGCTGGATGCTATTTTACTTTTATTATTATTACGCGTTGGGACAGCAATTCCACCCACTTTGAAACAGAGTGAATGGGATGAGTTGATATGGCTACAAGCACTAATGTTGAAATATCACAACAACAAATATGTTTGAAAGAAAATCATCGATATCCTTTTTGAAGGTCGGAGTACCCAAGAAAAACACATTTTAGAGACTTGGGAAACGTGGAAACTGTAGGTCGCACATCTGGTACAAAGCAAACACACCCAAAATTCTTAGGGTCAATGAGAAACAAGGGCTTGGAGGGAACAAGTGTGATGTAAGGCATGTTACCATCAAGAACAAAGGAAGACATGCAATTAATAAGGAGGCAAGGAGTGGAGACTACCTCAGCCCAAAAAAGTTTAGGAACTTTCATCTGAAAGATAAGTGCCTATGCCACTTCAAGTAAATGGTGATGTTTTTTTGCTTGGCAACACCATTTTGACTTGGTGTGTCTACACACATGGATACCATTTTAAAGTACATGTGATTGGAAGAAAGCCAAAAAAAATATTCATTAGCTTTACACTTTGTAAATTGTGTAAAAGGACACCAAATTGAATTTCGATTTCGATTATGAAACTACAAAAATGGGAAAATAGTGTAGGACAATTTTTCATTAACTATAGCCAAGTAGTACCAGGATAATCATCAACAAACATATAATACTTGAACCAAGCCTTACTCAACATAATGCGGACCCTAAACATTAGAGTGAACTCAAAAGGGGACGCAATCTGTTTATTGATTCAAGGAACTAGAGAGAGACTATGGTGTTTACATAATGTTAATCCCAACATGCATCCTTGACAACTTGCTTTCCCTTCTGAGCTAGAATCTTGTCTTTAAACTTCTAAAGATGCCTCACAGACAGTGGGTAAGGGTTCCTTGCTCAAAATCCTTCCTTTGACATCATCAAGCTCTCTTGCTGAGAACTCAAACAATGTTTTTCAGCTTGCTGTCTAAACTTGACTACATCTTCTGGGCGCTTTCAGACTTGTTCACTTTTAGGATCAAGTTTTTGCCAAGAAGCCATCATCAACGCTACAATTCCTTTGTTTCAATTTCCATGGCCTCATCTTAACCTCAAACACTTGGGATATATTTTCCCCATCTGGATATGGATCATAGATAGCTTCCCAAATCTCAAATGCAGTGGGTAGGACCATTAAACTCTTCTTAATATGAAATCTGTACAATATATACAAGCTAGAGCCTGGGAAAAACGTGATACACAAGATCAAACTGTTAAAACAGAAGACATCTAAAAGATCCTACAAAACTATTGGCTATTTACATTAAAAGAGGGTGATAAATGCTAAGATTTCAGCTAAGGGAAATGTGGGATAGTAGAGCCAAGCATAGAACAAGCAGGAAAAAAAAAGAGATGTTTATGGCAATTATTGAATCAGAGGTATCAACACTCTCTGAGTTGTGTATTATTCAATAGAAAGCATTACAATATATAGGCTTGAGTGAGTCATTAGAGGAGAGAATCATGCAGTTACATTAAATGATAATAACCCTAATCAGATTACTACAAATTAGGAGTAATAAAGAGTCAATCAATCAGAGAGATTTATGGGATCTTGATTCTGATTCAGATTTCCAACACTCCCTCTCAAGTTGGAGAATTTATGTCAATCATTCCCAGCTTGCATTAAAACCCTTCAAATTTAGCTCGCCTAGTGGTTTTGTCATTATGTCTGCAATTTGATCTGCAGATCCAATGTAGGATAGATTCATGATGCCTGCTTCAACCTTTTCTTTAATAAAATGCCTATCTATCTCAACATGTTTCGTTTGATCGTGATAGGCATGATTCTTTGTCATTTAAATACTAGCCTTGTTGTCACACTGGAGTTGCATGGGTCCCTCATATGGAATTCCCAACTTTGTCAATAGCCTGATAACCCAGAGTCCTTCATATACTCCTTCGTTAACGGCCCTTAACTCTGTTTGTGCACTACTTCTCGAAACCACAGTTTGTTTCTTGCTTCTCCACGTAACCAGATTTCCCCACACATATGTGCAGTATCCTGAGGTTGACCTCCTATTCTCTCTATCTCTTGCATGGTCTGCATCGGTGTAGATTTTGATGTTTCTGGCAGTGCCTTTCTTAAAGAAGATTCCTCTTCCAGCATTAAGCTTCAAATAGCTCAGAATTCTTTATACAACTTCCATGTGCTCTTTCTATGGCTGATGGATGAATTGACTTACTATTCCAACTGCATAGCTGATATCTGGACGCTGTGGGTTAAGTATATTAGCTTCCTTGCAAGTCTTCTGTATTGTTCTGTTGTGGTTCTATAATTTCTGAATAAAACTGTGTAGAAAAATAGGAAGGACAGGTAAAAGGAGAAGGGAAGAAGAGAAATGAGAGAAAAGAGTCCAGACAAGAAGCGAGAGAGAGATGAGAGAGAGAAAACACAAGTGAGCTGCTGAATATCCTCTAATTCATGAACAAGTAACAACTATTTTATAATGAGAGGGGATTAGGCCTTATATAGAGAGCTTAATGAGTGCTGCCGCCTTAATAAGAGGCTAAGGCAGATCCTGCCACCTTATTCATTAATGAGGGGCAGACCTGTAATTAACCACTAATCCTATCTAAATCCCTAATTAGCTAAGGAGCTTAACTATTGTTGCTCTTGGCTAATGCAATTCTAAAATAGCTACACCATTCTCAACTAATCATTGATCTCTCCTCAACTAACTAACCTAACAATTGGAAATTAGGGATTCTAATTACAATTTTATATCAATAACCCCCCTCAAGGATGTGCTATATCAAAATCTGGAAACTGCTCTTGGAAGCGAAAAAGTGGCAACCAAGAGGCTTCTTCATCTGGCAATCCTTTCCATTGCACAAGAACTTTAGTGATGAGTCTTCTACCCGTCTTCACAGACCTTTTATTAAGTATCTTCACTGGAAATAGAGAAGGTGGAGGTTCAGGGAAGTCAGGAGGCGGATGCCTAGGCTTCACAGCAGGGTTAGGACACAACTTAAGCATAGAAACATGAAAAGTAGGATGAACCCTTGATTCTAGAGGCAACTCCAATCGATAAGCTACTGGACCTACCTTTTCCACCACGTGATAGGGTCCAAAATATCTTGGAGCTAACTTTTGGGAGCTCCTCACAGCTGCTGAAATCTGTCGATAAGGTTGCAGCTTTAGAAAAACCCACTGACCAACCATAAATTCTCGGTCAGATCTGTGCATATCAGCCTTCTGCTTCATCCAATTGGAAGCACGGTGCAAATAGTGCTTAAGCATAACCAGTACCTCTTCCCCAGCCTCAAATGTGCGATCTACAGCTTCTAGGACAAAATTATGAGGCAAATGGGGGCAGAATTATGACCATACAAAAGCTCATAGGGAGAGGCTTTAGTTGATGTATGGAAAGATGTATTTTACCACCATTGAACTTGAGATAACTGTTTGCTCATTTCTTGGGCTTCTCCCAACACATGCACCTCAAATATGTCTCCAAACACCTATTGAGCACTTCAGATTGCCCATCTGTTTGAGGGTGATAAGCTGAGGATAACTTTTTTTGTATCCCTAAAACCCTTAGAAATTCTTTCCAGAAATTGCTTATGAAGATAGGGTCCCCGTCACTAATAATTTCAGTAAGTGCCCTATGTAGTTTGTAAATCTGATCTAGGAAAGTCTAAGCTAAAGAAGCTGTTGTATAGGGATGAGAGAGGCTCACAAAATGAGCATATTTACTCAATCTATCAATTATAACCCAAATTACCTCTTTCCCATTAGATTTAGGGAGTCCCTCAATGAAATCTATAGTGATTGATTTCCATATACAGCTAGGGATAGGAAGAGGTTGCAATAAACCAAGGGAGGTAATAGTCTCATACTTACATCTAGCACAAGTGTCACAATTCTTCACATAGGCTGTAACATCATCTATCGTCTTGCGCTACCAAAAGAGAGACTTAATCCTATGATAAGTAGCTTGAATACCCAAGTGTCCTCCTTAAGGACTTGAGTACAACCGCTCTAAAATTTTCTTCTTTAGAGAAGAATCATTTCCCACTACAAGCTTACCCTTTCTTCTCAACAACCCATCACTCCAAGTAAAATGAAAGAGAGATTCCTCACTAGCTTGTACCTTAGGGAGTAGTTGCTGCAAATATTCATCTCGCTCCCAGCTTTGTTTAATATGTTTCAATAATTTTGGGGTGGAAGTGTCAAGTGCCAATTGTAGCAGTTGCACTTTAGGCATCCTAGATAGTGTATCGGCTACCGAGTTGTCTTGGCCCTTTTTGTACTGAATTTCATAGTCAAAACCAGCCAACTTAGCCATCCAAAGCATCTAAAATGAGGTCTTTAGCTGCTGGCCCAGTAGATATTTAAGGCTTTGTTGATCCGTACGTATGACAAAACGTTGCCTCTCTATATATTGGTACCAATGCAGCACTGCTAGAACCACAACCATGAGTACCTTCTCATAAACAGATAGCTACTGGTGTTTAGGATACAAGCCCTTGCTGAAATATGCTAGAGGTTTCCCTTCTTGCATTAGAACAACCCTAATACCTATGCCACTTGCATCAGCCTCAACCACAAATTGTTTGGAGAAATCTGGGAGAGACAGAACTGGTTCTGAAGTGAGATCCTTTTTGGAATTATTAAAAGCATCCGTAGCGTCTTGAGTCCAAACAAGCCCATTCTTGTCAAGTAGAGATGTAAGGGGCCTTGCTATAGTGCCAAAATCCTTAATAAAATGCCTGTAGCAGCCAGTTGATAGGGACCAAGATAGTATGGTGGTTCAAATGATAGGTACCTAAGCACCTTTGAGAACCACACCTTAAAAGCTAGCTGTTGAGGTGGGAGAGCCAAGGCACTTAAGTACTCTATCAAGCAGCCCATATTGCTCGATGTGGGACTTTGGCAGCCCATACTACCTTGGTCCACATCAATACACCCTCCTTGGAAAGCCGATGTATCGGCGGTTCCACACTACGACACCTCACTTGGTGCTTCACTCACCCATTTGTTAGTCAGCCCTTTCGGTCAGAACCCTCCATAGGTAGCTCTCTCCTGTCCGCCAGCCACCGGCTCTGATACCAAATGATAGGCACCCAAGAACCTTGGAGAACCACACCCCAAAAGCTAGTTGTTGAGGTGGGAGAGTCAAGATACTTAAGTACCCTATCAAGCAGCTCATACAACTCGATGTGGGACTTTGGCAGCCCATACTACCTTGATCCATATCACCAACAAGTCCCAAAAAAGCCCTAAGTTGCTTGATGGTAGTGGTTAGAGGCTATTCAGCCACGGCTTGGATTTTTGCAGGGTCTGTAGACACTGTTGTAGAACCAATAATGTGCCCCAAATATTCTACATTTGCTGCAGCAAAAAGGCACTTGGATCTCTTGTCAAAAAATTGGTTATTTCTCAATATATTCAGTACTTCCTCCAAGTGTGCAGCATGTTCTGCAAGAGTAGAGCCATAGATTAGAATATCATCAAAAAGACTAGGACAAACTTGTGTAGATGCACCCTGAATAGGTCATTCATAGTTCCTTGGAATGTGGCTGGTGCATTTGTCAAGCTAAATGGCATTACTAGCCATTCATAATGCCCAGAATGTGATTTAAAGGCTGTCTTGTGTATAGCCTCAGGTGCCATTCTGATTTAGTGGTAGCCAGCCCTCAAATCCAGCTTAGTAAACCACCTAATAGCTCCCATTTCTTCAAACAACTTCTCTATGAGTGGTATGGGGTATTGGTACTTTGTAGCCTTGTTAAGCTCACGAAAATCAATGCACATTCTCCATGTGCCATCTTTCTTCTTAACTAGAACAATAGGAGCTGAAAGGGGGGAGAGCTTGGTTGAATAAACCCAGCTTGCATCAGCTCCTCAATTAACTTCTCAATAACATCCCTTTGAGCTGCTGGATAACGGTAAGGCTTCAAGTTGATAGGATTTGTGCCTTCTTAAAGCACTATAGGGTGATTATGGCCTTCCCTAAATTGCGGGAGACCTCTAGGTTCCTCAAAAACATCTTGGAACTTACTTAAAACCCACTGGATGTCTGCTGGTATACACTGCTGGCAGCTTCAGAAATAGCGTGACAGAGGGTTCCTTCAGGTTGTTTGTGCTCTAATCGAAGGAGAAATAGCTGATCTTGCTGAATAGAGTGATTTCTGGTTTATTGGAGTGTGCTAGCTGCCAAGAATTTGGAGAAACAGCTTGCAACTTCCTAAGATCACCATTATACCAGAAATACATAGATAAAGAATCATAATCCCAGAATGCATTTTGAATGCTTTTTAGCCATTGCAATCCTAGCACACAATATCATAGGTATTCAATTCTCGAATTCTAAGATCAAATTTAAATTTCAGCCCTTGCATCTTCCATTTAAACCCTTTCCATACCCCGTGTACCTTTAATTTTCTGCCCCTAGCTACTTTCACTGAAGGAAGGTCTGAATTATCAAACTTCCAACCTAGTTTCTTTGCCAACTTAAAATCTAGGAAGTCATGGGTACTGCCACTGTCAATAAGGATCTAAATTAGTCGTTTCCCCACTTGTCCCTGCATCCTCATAGATGTAGCTCTGTCAGCCCCTTCAATAGTGTGTAGAGATATGCTGGGTTAAAATTCCTCTGTCTCTTAATCAGTAAGATAGCCCCCTTTCTAATCTTCTTCACTATCTTGATCAATATCAATGTAGTGCAGCTGACTTTTCTGCCTTTGGGTGCACTTATGATCATGTGAAAAGGGACCATGGCAATAAAAACACAGGTTCTTTAACCTGTGTTCGGTTTCTTCTTCTGGTTTGAGACGCTTGAAGGTTCGGTTGGGGTTCTTGGGTACCAAGGCTAGAGTCTTGGAGTCATTCTTGGAGGTCTGATTGGTTGCTGGAGGTTTGTTGGTTAGTAATGCAGCACGGTGGGAGGTAGTTGCTGCTGGGTTTGTGGGGCGGTTGAAATTGGACACAGAACCAATGTTTCTTGATTCTTTGTTGGGGGGATTCTTGGAAGAATTAGTATAAAAAACACTTAGAATTCTTATGTTCAAAAATTAGCTCTTGCATTCTTGCTAATTTCCTAGCTTCAATTAAGGTTCTTGGATTCAAGATTCTTACCAGACCCACCAATTCCTTCTTCAATGATGAAACATAGATATCCACAAGGTAATCTTCAAGTAGATTCAATTTGGCCGAATTAGTGGGGATTAGGCCTTATATAGAGAGCCTAATGAGTGTTGCTGCCTTAATAAGAAGCCAAGGCAGATCTTGCCGCCTTATTCATTAATGAGGGGCAGACTTGTAATTAACCACTAATCCTATCTAAACCCCTAATTAGCTAAGGAGCTCAACTATTGTTTCTCTTGGCTAATGCTATTCTAAAATAGCTACACCTTTATCTCAACTAATCATTGATTTCTCCTCAACTAACTAACCTAACAATTGAGAATTAGTTAGGGCTGTTCTGGATCGGGAAATCCCATTCCCGATCCTGGATTTCCTTTTTTTTAAAAAATAAATTTTCTATTGAATTTTTTGTTGTGTTTCCTTTAGTCTAGTACAAATATATAATATGTCTAATATCATATTGTACCAAATTAGTCTAATACAAATATATAATTAGTCCAATACATAAAGTTGTCGATTCAGCTGCAAAATGAACAAAGACAAGAACAAAAAATTAGAATTATTTAATAAATAATAAATGAAATCAAGTAAATAAACTAAAAGAATAGATATTACCTTGAGGGTGTTAGGGATTTTCACATTTTATTTCACATTTGGTCTTGTTTTCTTAAATATTTTAAAAAAATATACATGTATATATATATTTGGGATCGGGAAGTCCTATTCCCGATCCTGAATAATTTTTCTTGATCCCGAATTTTTCGCGTCTTGAAATTTTCGGGATGGGAAAATCCGATCCCAGTTTGCTCGGGATCGGGACAGGAAGACCGGGATGGGAAAATGTTGCACACCCCTAGAATTAGTGATTACAATTGGGAAATTAGGGATTCTAATTACAATTTCATATCATGTTCTGACTTAGTTGGGACACTATTTGGTTTGATCTGTAGATGACAACTTTTGACCATCAGTGTTCCTTCTGGTTGTGCCGCTAATATTCCTGTTTCATGTAACAGATCTAGGGTATACTTTCGCTAGGATACGTTGATGCCCTTTTTGATTCTTACCACTTCCATACCCAAGAAGTATGATAGGAATCGGAAATGACAACGAGGTTGATCACTGAAAAATCACTACTTTGATTGATAATAAACTATTATAGTAGAATACTTCTCCAAAATACAAACCTAGCACTTCAAGAGACCAGCACTTTCCTCACCTTTCACTCTTTACATCCAAAACATACCTCCTCCCTCAATATTCCACGGCTACATAACCAGAACAAAAGGAACCAAAAGATATCACGAAACCCAACATTAACATGCTACTAAATACCTAGAATGAATAAAGTAAACTAGGTCTGCTAATATTCATAAAAATAGTAATAAGTTAAAAGTCAAGGTTGCTGGTCATCAAAAGCATCTCTCCCCATTGCATGTTTTTGCTTAGATCTTCTCTTATACACATATTTGACCATGTCGGTCCTATCATCACCCACCCTTAAGAGGAAGTTCACCTTGTCCTCAAGGGTAAATTGGAGGCGAGAGTAGCTGTTTCTTCCTAGGAGTCTTCAAAATCTGGTAGGTCTTTCCAGTGCACCAGCATCTCAATCTGACCATTTAGAAGCGTTCTGACCTTTCGGACGTCCTGTGGTTGCACTAGCAATTCCAATTGCTCGGTTAAGGCTGCGGGGATGGTAGGGATCACCAATTCTGTCTGGATAGATTTCTTGAGGTTGGATACATGAAACATCGGATGAATTCGCACTGTGGGTGGTAAATCCAGCAGGTATGCGATGTTCCCCACTCTTTCCAATATCTTAAAAGGGCCATAAAATCACGGACTGAGCTTCTCATTCATCCTCTTAGCCATCGTGCACATCCGGCAAGGCTTAATCTTGACATACATCAAGTCCCCTGCCTCAAACTGTGCCTCTTGTCTGCTTTTATTGGCCTAATTTCTCATCTGTTCTTGTGCCTTAACCAGATTCTCCCGTAAAGTGTCAATTATCGCGTTGCGGTTTTGAATTTGTACATTAACCGCATCAATGGCCGATGACTCATCCTGCATCTTGAGAAATTGTGGTGGATCTCTTTCATAGACAACCTTAAAGGGAGTCATTCCCGCCGCACTCTGGAACGAAGTATTATACCAGTACTCTGCCCATGGTAACCATTGAGCCCACATATTTGGCTTCTCGCTTGTAAAGCATCTCAAATGTGTTTCCAATCCTCGGTTTAGCACCTCGGTTGGCCATCTGATTCAGGATGGTATGCTGAACTAAGACAAAGTTGGGTCCTTGCATGCCTGAACAATTCTTTCCAAAACTAGCTCACAAATATCCTATACCGATTCGAAACTATGGTTTTTGGAAAACCATGCAACTTCACCACTTCCTTAACAAATAATTCTGCCACATCTTTAGTGTGGAATGGGTGGGAGAGGGGAAGGAAATGAGCAAATTTGGTGAATCTGTCCACTACTACTAAAATGATGTCATAGCGCTTCGATTTGGGTCGCCTGGTGATGAAATCCATGCTAATATCGTCCCAAACACCTTGAGGGATTGGTAGTGGCTGCAACAACCCCCTCGGGGAAAGAGCTTGGTATTTGTTTCGTTGACAAACCCCACACTTGGCAACATACTACTTGACATCCCGCTTCATGTCCTCCTAATAGACTATATTAGACAATCACTTGTAGGTGTGAATGTAGTTCGAGTGGCCTCCGATTGGTGAGTCATGATACTCACGAAGTAGTAGTGGAATCCTTGCTGAATTTTTAGGCAGAACCAGTCGACCCTGGTAGTAGAGGCATCCCTTCACAATACTATATCCCTCAACCTTCTCCTGGTTGGTAATCATCTGGTGCATAATGTCACGAAGCTTGGGATCATTCAAAACTTATCGTTCCCAATTTTTCAAATCTGCATATTGCCAAAGAGAAAATGCCTGTAATTCCAGGGATTCTTCTTGCCGCCATAGTGCATCTGCAGCTCGGTTTTCTTCGCCGGGTTTATAATTTCAAAATTAAAACCCAACAATTTGGAGACCCATTTCTGCTGATTCTCCTCCATCACCCGTTGTTCCAGCAAGTATTTCAGAGCCTTTTGGTCAGATCTGATCACAAATCGGTGTCCCCATAAGTAATGCCGCCATTTTCTAGCAGCCATCACAATGGCCATTAATTCTCTCTCGAACACAGAGCATTGTTGTGCTCTCTTTGATAATTTCTGGCTGTAATAAGCGATTGGCTGTCCTTTCTGCATAAGGATTGCCCCAATTCCAATCCCAAAGGCATCAGTTTCCAGCTCAAACGGTGCGGAGAAATCAGGCATTGCGAGTACCAGAACTTGAGTCATAGCTGTTTTGAGGCACTCAAAAGTTGTTGTGGCTTTTTGGGTCCACTTGAATGCATCCTTCTTTAACAGGTTAGTGAGTGGACGGGCAATCCGGCCATAATCCTTGAGGAATCCTCTCAAAGACTTCACAGTCTTAGGCAAAGGCCATTGAATCATGCTCTCGATTTTTGTTGGGTCAGCTTATATTGCTTCTCTGGAAATAATATGGCCGATGTACTCGACCCTGGGTTGTGCAAAATTGCATTTCTTTAAGTTGATTACCAGCTGGTTCTCCTTCAAAAGAAAGAGCACTTGGTCTAAGTGCTTTAGGTGAGTACGCATATCAATGCTATAGATAAGAATATCATCAAAAAATACTAGCACAAATTTGGGTAAGTACTCCCTAAATATATCATTCATTAAGGATTGAAAGGTAGAAGGGGCATTAGTAAGGCCGAATGGCATCACCTTGAACTCGTAGTGGCCCTCATGGGTTCTAAATGCAGTTTTGTGCTTGTCTCCTGCCCTTATGCAAATCTGGTGGTAACCTGATTTTAAATCCAGCTTGGAATACGCGGTCGATCCTCTTAACTCGTCTAGTAGTTCGTCAATGGTTGGAATTGGGAATTTGTTAGGCACGGTTATTGTATTTAACGCCTGATAGTCCACACAAAATCGCCGACGCCTATCTTTTTCTTAACTAGTAGAATGTGGCATGAGTATGGACTATTGCTTGTTTGAATTATCCCTGCCTGAATCATATCCTTCACCATTGCTTCTATCTCATTTTTCTGCGCATGTGGGTAGCGATAGGGTGAATGTTCGGCGGCTGCTCCCCTGGTTTAATGACAATAGCATAGTCTTGTGCACGAGATGGAGGCAATGTCCCGAAGCTGTGGCAGATGGCCGAATACTTAGCCAATAAGGCTTTGATTTCCGCAGGTATAATTGATCCCAGTTCGGCTTCTTGTTCCATTCCCCCAAATTTGACTAATATTCCTCCATTTTGCTTCTTAATTGACCGTAGGAGGGATTTTAACGAAACCTGGGTGCAAGACAATGATGGTTCCCCTGTAAACAAACCCTGTTTCTCTTCTTCCCTATTTTCATGGTTAGGCGTCCCCAATCCACCTTGACTTCACCTAATGACTTCAGCCATTCCACACCTAGAACCACGTCTACTCCTTTGAGTGGGAAAGGATTGAAGGTTTGGCTTACCTCTAGCCCTTGCACAATGAGCTTCACATTTTGGCAGTAATGGTGGCATCTCAACGAATAGCCATTGCCAACGATGACGGAATAAGCAGCCACCTCGACGGCCTTCACCACTCCCCTTTTTAGCAATTCCTCGGATATAAAATTGAGTGGCACCGTTGTCAATTAGAACTACAATATCCTCTTTGGTGAGCAGTCCTCGTACCCTTCATTGTGTGGTTACTTCTAAAGCCCGACACTGAGTTGAGCGACAACTTCATGAAGGCCGATGCTCCTGCTTTAGAGTTCAGAGGTTCAAACATGTCTCCCTCTCCAGTGACCTCATCTGTCCTTTTTGTGAGGTCTATCTCCAGCACTACGAAGTGCAGATTTCCGGTTCTTACACAGGTGCGCCGAGTTGTACTTGTCACCGCATTTGAAGCACAGCCCTAACTCCCTCCTTCGTGCGACTTTGGCATCGGAAAGGCGTTGGGATCCCCCAGATTGTCGGACCGACGAGGCCCCTATGAAATTGCTCGATGCTCGCGAGTCCATGTTCTTGGTTTTTGGTCGTCGAGTACTCTTGGTGCTGACTAGCATCGGGGTGGATGCAAATCCTTGGGTAGGTTTGAAAACGGGTGTGACCCATGGGAATACGGTCTGGGTCGAACTAGGTTTGAGTCCGATACCCACTCATGGGACCCGCCTTGCCCTGGTGTTCTTTTCTTCCTCCAATATTTGATGTTTTTCATCAGCGCTCAAAGCCTTTTTAATTAGATCATCTATGGTTGCGATGTCTTCTAACTTGAACTCTGCCTGAATTTCAGACTTCAGTCCGTTGAGAGATGCCCCTATCAAATAGCCTTCTGATGCATCCTTCAATGGAGTTGTCAGTCTTTCAAATTCCTCCACGTATTCGAGCACCGAATGTTCCTGCCAGAGTGTAAAAGCAAGAGGATAATCCCCTCCAGGTTGGGATGAGTGAAATCGCTCGAACATCTCTCGCTTAAACTCTTCCCAGCTGCTTATGGCCAACCTTTTTTCCTTCCGTTGGTACCAACTCAAAGCTCAACCTTACAAACAGACTACCCCAGCTCCAAGTTTCTCGGATCCACTGACTGGCAAATAGCGTTCAATTCAGAACAGCCATCCTAGCGGGTCTTTCCCGTTGAAGGTAGGTAGTTCCAGCTTCGGTACTTCCACACATCTTTTTCTTTATAACCGGAGCTTGAATCATGATCGGACGACGGCAAGGCTGCTTGTGGGGCGCGTGTTCATAAACTCCTCCGGCCGCCGAAGCCCCTGTCGCGTGAACAGTAACGGACAGAGGAGAACCCAGAAAACAGAGCAGCGCCGGAAGGAAAAAAACGAAATCTAGAGAGCTCCTAGGTTCTGATACCATGTAATCAAAATATTGGAAATTGTATTTCATTCATGTATACATTAGGTATTTATATACAAAGTAGGAGCCTCAGCATTAATGGCTCATTATAATACATTATGGTGAGAGATACTAATCACAATCCCTAATTATGTGGGATATAACAATCCCTAATTAAGTGGGATATTGTTTCCTAACAAGACAAATTACCATATGAAACAAATCGTTGAATTGGAAGCTAAGTACAAGATCTTACCCCTTTTCTAAGTGTAATAGGCCAGAGGATCTAATCCTAGGTCAGAGTCATGGTCGTTCCTTCTAGTGAGAGAGATATTTCTACCATTAAGATGTGTTTCCAGTTCATTAGGTGTAGGTTCAGGTTGAGGTGGAACAAGTTCAGATTTGTTGGATGGAAGAGTGGTATCAGGAGGTGATGATGATAAGGTATCAGTGTTATTAGGACTAGTGGTAAGGTATCGGTGTTATCAGGGACTTTGGAAGTGGGATCATGTGAAGTTAGCCATTTGATATCTGAGTGCTCCCCCTAAATGAGTAATTTGGGATAATAGGCGTCTTCCTTATAGAATACAACATCTTTGGAGATGAACAGTTTCTTTGAGGTAGGGTATTAACACTTGTATCCTTTTCAAGTGGAGGAATAACTAAGAAATATACACTTTTGAGCTCAGGCGTCAAATTTGTTTCCATCATGTTTATGAAGGAAGACAACACAACCAAACACTTTTTGGGGTAATGGGTTGATGAGGGGAGAATTGGGAAAGGTTTCAAGGAGTTTTTGAATGGGAGTAGCATAGTTAAGAACTTTCGAGGGCATTTGGTTGATTAGATAGGCGGCAGTTAGGACTACATCACCCTAAAAGATTGTGGGTACATTTCGTTCCATTAATAAAGTTCTGGTCACCTCCAATAAGTGGCGATTTTTGCGCTTAGCAACCCTATTTTGTTGAAGTGTGCAAGGACAGGAGGTTTGGTGATGAATTTCTTGCTGATCAAGAAACTCCTTAAAGGTTCCACTCAAGTATTCCCTAGCATTGTCACTTCGGAGGACCTTGATGGAAGTTTGAAACTGATTTTTCACAAAGGTGTAGAAGCTCTGAAAAACCTTGGCTACTTTAGATTTTTCTTTCATTAAGTAAACCCATATGGTTCTGGTGTGATCATCTATGATAGTTACAAACCATTTGGCATTTGCTAGGGTTTTTGTTCTTGCAGGACCTCAGATATCACTAAGGATTAGTTGGAAAGGAAGAGAGGGTGTTTAAGGCATGGGGATTGTGTTAGTTTAGCGAGTTGACAAGTTTCACAATGAAAAGGAACGAAATATTTATTGAATAAACTTGGAAACACATGTTTCATATAGTCAAAACTAGGATGGCCTGAGCGACAATGCAATAAAAATACATCTTTATTTTGAGAACTTGTGCTAACCAATGTCTTCCGTGCATTTCCAATATCTTTATTCTTCAACTCCGATCTTTCTAGGTAGAAAAGTCCATCCCACTCTCTAGAAATCTTAATCGTCTTTCCCGAGTTTAAATCCTGAAAAATACATAAATCATCGTCAAAGATCACTCGGCATATTCACCCTTTTGTTAATTTGCTCATAGATATTAAGTTACAAGCAAGTGCAGGTACAAATAGAACATTGTGAACTTTCAGATGATTAGAGAGCATGACTGTACCAGTTCCTTCAACTTTTGTAAACACTCCATTAGCAACCTTGACTTGAAGGTTTTTAGGACACAATTTAAGAGTTGAAAATCTGTAGCTCCCAAGTCAACATGTATCTTTACTAGTCCTCACGACATTGGCAGCTATAATAGAACTTGATTGTACCAGATTGACACTTGGTACAGAGTTTGACTTGTTCTGTTGGTTAAGTATCCTGTGAAGCACCTGCAACTCCTCCTGGTTTAAGGGATCAGAATCCTCAACTTTCTGCTCAGTTGTAGTGAGATGGCTTTGTTGAAAGTGTTGTTTTCCAGTTGATGGCTTGCCATGCAGCTTCTAGCATTCTTCTTTGGTATGAACCTTCTTGCGATAATTGCACCCTTTATTATTTTTCCTTTCATCTTGTGGTCCTTTCACTGCAAGAGCTGAACCGTCAATGTGACTTTGGCTGCTCTGATTCAGGAGTCTTCTGCTTTCTTCGAACTGCACATGGTTGACTACATCAAGCAGATGTGGTAAGGGTTTTAATCCCATAATTCTAACCCTTATCTCCTCAAAGGAATTTGTTGAGTTTAAGGAGAAAATCATGAATTCTTCTTTCTTCCACTATCTTTCTACACAATTGAGCATCCTCGACGGTCTTCAATGGGTGTACCTCGACCAAGTCTTGTTGCTAGAGTTTCAACAAAATATTGTAATAATCAGTCACTGACATATTACTTTGTCTCAAATCTCGGAGTTGCCGCTTCAAATAGATCAAGGCAGCGGTGTTATCAAGAGAAGAGTAGGTTCTTTTGGCCACATCCCAGATTCTTTTGTAGTGTTTGCTAGAAGATATCCTTCACTAATATCCAGTGTCATATAGTTACATAACCAAGTCGTGACTTGATTATTTTCAGCAAACCACGTGTCGAAACTTGGATCATTAAGGGCTAGTTGAGGGGCTGCTCCATTGATATATTTCTCCTTTCTCTTGCCACGAATATATCTCAATACGCTTTGCGACATTTGAAGATAGTTTCTTCCATTAAACTTATGGTTAATAACCATACTTTGATTTTCTGAGAAATTTGGTCTCGTCTCCGTAGGTCTGGATGGTACTGTAATTTTAGTGGAAGAAGTAGAAGAGGAGGTGGAGGATGAAGAAGAGTTACTTTGGGTTTGAGGGTTTGTACCCGACATAAAAGCCATTGGATTGACTCTGGAATTTGTTGAGTTTTGAGGAAAAGAACTGGGTAGAGGAGGAAATTTTGAGGGGTTCATCATTCTAGGTAGAAAAGTCATCAGAGATCGAACACCACCGTCCCTTGTTGCACTCTCTCTCTCATGTTTCTCTCTCCTTGCCATCTCTTACTGTACGTCTCGCTCTCTATGCCTTTGGATCATTGCCCAAAGCTCTGGTACCATATTGAATTAGAGGTATCAACACCCATATTGAATCAGAGGTATCAACTCTCTCTGAGTTGTGTATATTATTCAGTAGAAAGCATTACAATATATAGGCTCAAGAGTGAGCCATTAGAGGAGAGAATCATGCAATTACATTAAATGATAATTACCCTAATCAGATTACTACAAATTAGGAGTAATAAAGAGTCAATCAATCAAAGAGATTTATGGGATCTTGATCTTGATTCTGATTACCAACATGATTCTGATTTGATTCTGATTCTGATTCTGATTTCCAACGGCAGTCATAAAATAGAAGTAGTAATAGTAGCAGGAGTAGTCAAAGGAGGAGGAGGAGTAATGGAAGAACATAGGATTGCAGAAAGAGGATGTGTCTTGTGCAAATAAGAATTGAATGTTGATCAAAGTCTTGTAGTTTGATCTGTTATCTTGAAAATTTGCATTTTCTTGAATTTAAATCTTCTGTTATATTTTGAGCAATTCATGAATTTTCCAGGCGGGGAGTGATGCACAGGATGACGCAAGAGAGCAAGATGGAAGACGAGAACAAGCTAATGTAGATGCTAGGAGCTTCAGATCACAAGAACTTGTAAGGGCAGTGGAGAGCAGCAAGATAGAAGACAACAGTACTGTGGAGGTTGACTGCAAAAGAAATTATTTGACTTATTAACATTGTTTTGAACTTTTGATTGCTGGTGTTCTGACAATGAAGTTCAATTTCCTAAATTTTGTTTCCTTACAGTCTGTTTAGATTTTTCCTTTAATCTGAAAATGAGAGAACATTGGTAAACAAGTTTTCCTAGGTAACCAGTCAGCTAGTTCAAGGACTATTCCTTAACTTTCATAGGCTGGGACTTCAAGTTCGTTTATATTTATATTTTTACTCTACACCACGCTAGCTTAACTTTATTACTAAAATTATGAACTTAGAGAATGTGGAGAATTGCTGGTAGTGCTGTCTCCAAATCATATATGCAATGAACCAACTGAAAATGCGGAGAAACAGCCCTGGAATTTACTGATTCAAATACTCTTCCCTCTCAGTGTGAGAAAAGGAAGTTACAAGTCTCTGAACATAACTCTCACAGCCACTACAAGGACCTGGCTTAAGAGAACCAGCACCCTCCTCTCAAAAGAACTCTCAAAACATTAGACACAAGTCCCTCCTTGGCAGACCTAACGACTATATAAGTCAAAAAGCACTAACACACTTCCCAAAATAACTTCTACATGCTGCAGGTCCTAAAACACCTAATAGACATCCTAGATACTAGATACTTTCTCCAAAATAGTGGGGGGAGGCTATAAGTCAACATGGGAATCTCAAAAAACATGTTGCTCATTTCCTTGCAACCTCTTCTACTTTCTTTTATAAGTCTGACCCCTAAAGAGAGTCCTATCAATATACTTCTCCAAACTTAGTTGTATGCTTAATTTCTGATGCAGAACAATCTGTTCCATAAGGACTTGATAAATAATCTAAGTTATACTTGTGATGCAGCATTCATAGGATATACATGACACATTATTAAGGCATGAACCTAACTATCAGATGTAAATGTCCTGCTAGAACAGAGAAGATATGCATTGCATGATGTTAATGTATTTTATAATTATTGCCTTGTTAGAGATATAGACAATTCAATTTTCTTCTATAACATTGCATTCAACTTGTACTAATTCAGGCGGACGCATTAGAAAGTTTGTGTGCTAATGAGATAAGTAGAAGAAGAGAGCTTGAAGAACTATATGCTAGGGAAAAGCAAGAATTACAAAAGGTGAAAGATCAACAGGCTGAAATAATGGGAAAACTACGGATGATCCAAGATCAAAATTCAGCACTTGATGGCCAAGTTATTGAGTCCCAGACTGCGGTAGCAGAGTTGGAGGAGAAAATTTTATCAGCAGTTGAACTCTTGATAAGCTTCAAAGACAGACGAGATAAGTTAAAGATCGAGCATTCGAATGCCATAAGGGAAGTAAACAAGTTGAGGAATTTTGTAAATGCAGATGCTGAATATCCTCATGGAACAGAATTTCCTACATTTTCATTCTTAGATATTAATGAGGCAACTAATGATTTTGATCCATCCTGGAAGATTGGAGAGGGAAGGTATGGGAGTGTTTACAAAGGATTGCTTTGCAATATGCAAGTTGCCATAAAGATGTTGCCCTCTTATGGCCGTCAGAGCCAACTGGAGTTCCAACATCAGGTCTTTACTAGCATACATTCACTAGCTTGAAAATTATAATATGAATTATATTTTATATTTCAAACAGAGCCTAGGTATTACTTTATTTGCATACCTCTTCCCCTTCTTCTACAGCAGATAAAGTTATGTGTGTGACTTTTCTAATTTGCACTGTTGTTCTTTTGTAAAATATTCCTATTATTGTAGAATTGCTCTCCTTTGCATTGTTGGTAGAAGCAGTTTTCTAATGTTGTTCTGCTGGTCATTGTGTATTTCTTATCCAATCTTGGATGGTTTATGTTATTTCATTTACAAGCTATTGTCCAAACCTAAAAATAGCTTAGATTGTTCAAGCAACTGGAAGCCATAGATTTTGAAGTTCTAGTATGGTCTTTTAAAAGAATACTCTAGTTTTTCAATTATTCTAATTACTGCTTTTTTGGTTGTTTTTATTAATGTTTGATGAACATTTTTTTTAGATAGTAGTGTTATGTATCCAATTAAAAAAACATAGTATTGTTGTCACATGATCCCTTATTTGATCTGCTATGTGGTAGTTACTGTTTTTTCTGGCTTTGGGTTACTGATTATGTGGGATTGTACGCACATATCTCTTCTATTTATATTATATCTCCTTTAAGTTTGCTTGAAATTTTGTGCAACAAAATTTGTGACCCTATGCTTTCAATTTTTTCTGTTCCAAAAGGTATGTCATATAGAAAGCACCACACGTTGCCAATTATGTTAGATTAATCGCCATTTGCCCACTGCCTGTGCATTTTGTTTTTGAAATTGGTGGAATGCCGTATGAATGAATTGGGATTATTGTAATTTTTACTTCTGGGTTGTGGTAGTTCCTGTAGAAGAGGCTTCATGTTTTCAATTGAAAATCATAAATTGGATAAATGTTATGAAAAAATTTGAATGCAAGTAATATGGTCGTATGGAGACGGTGGAAAACATTAAGGTCAGTACTAGTTCTGGTTATATGCAGTTTACATCAAATTTTCCCTGTTTTAAGGTGTTGCTGCCTGTTCAAAACGTGTTGACCATTTTTGAAAGCCACAATTCATTTTGTTATTATTGCTGATTTCAATTTGCATTGTTTCCATATTCTATGTACCTTATAGCTCCCCACCCCCACCTCCCAAACAGGGGTGAAAAAACCTTTTCAGATTGGAGTAGCATTTTTGTTGTCACCAATCCCATTTACATTCTGCTCTGTGCTTATTCAAAAAATAAGGAGCTCTTCTCAAAATTTCTGGTTTCCCTCGTATAGAGTTACGTCTATATGTTATTTAACTTATTGTTTTAACTCAATGCCTGACTCATTTTTAACATTTTGGCAAATTAGATGTGTTTTCTTGTGGCCAACTTATAGCTGGGTTCTTTTTGTAAATGATATATTAGAGTAGTGGCTGATAGAGCATAACGTGGTTACGTGATTCATGTTCCTGCCTCCCTTTGTGATATATGGCATGCGTGCGTATTGTTTTTTGTGTATTTTACTTGGACAATGAACCTACGGTTTATAAATAATGAGGCTCATTGTAGATTTTATAATGTGTATTGATTGATATCTTGATTGGATGTAATTTTTTAAAGAAGAATTATAATTTGCTTCATTTACGTTTTTTTATTCTTTTTGAAATGGTAAACTTGATTCTCCAGAGTGTTTTATTCTCTCTTCTTATCTATCAATCAGTCTATCTCAATTCTGTTATCACTCCAACAATACTGACTAAGTAATATTTTATGTTAACAGATTCCGCTTTGTGAATCCTGACTAAGTAACAGATTGCTGACGTTGTCTATATTATTGGGTGTATTTCAGGTTGAGGTTTTGAGTAAGGTAAGACATGCAAACCTTGTAACACTGATTGGAAGCTGCCCAGAATCTGGGTCACTTGTCTATGATTACCTTAATAATGGCAGCCTTGAGGACCACCTTGCCCGCAAAGACAAGACTCCACTTCCTTGGCAAATTCGAATATCCATTGCTGCTGACATATGCTCTGCTCTTATCTTCATTCATTCCTGTGAGCCTTGTATAATCCATGGGAATCTCAAGCCCAGTAAAATTCTGCTTGATGTAAACTTTGTGGCCAAACTTTGTGATTTGGGCATTTCTTCTTTGGTCCAGTTCAGTGGGCTTCCACCTGACAGCAACAAAATAGTTGATAACCGAAATGAAAGTTTGGTGTATGCGGATCCAGAAGTTTTAACCACTGGGAAGCTCACACCAGAATCTGATGTGTATTCGTTTGGAGTCATATTGTTACAACTTTTAACTGGCAGGCCTCTTTCAAGAATAGTAAGGGATACAAAATGTGCATTGGAGAAGCAAAATCTTAAAGCGGTATTGGACATTTCCGCTGGAGAATGGCCACTTTATCAAGTTGAACGGCTAGCATATTTGGCACTGAGGTGTTCTGAGAAGACTCAGCTGAACCAGCCTGACCTCTTGTCAGAAATCTGGAGTGTTCTTCGACCATTGCAAACTTCATGCAGTAACATGTCACCATATTCAACTTCCAAGAAGCTTCAACGTCCTCCTTCTCACTTTGTCTGCCCCATATTTCAGGTTAAGATCATAAGCTACTCAAAATCTAGTTTATGGAGAGTGATACTTAGGTTTTAAAAGACTTTGCTGAAAAATAAATTTAAATATTTTCTTAAGACAGTTCTAAATATAGGAATCTTTGTTGCAAGTTCCTGGGAGTGACCTATGAGACATAAATGTAGTGTGGTATTTTGAAGGATTGAAAGTAGAGGGCAGATAGAGCCTCTCAATTACTATTAATCCTTGAATGATTTAGAGTACAAATAAGGCTTTAGGCAAACGATAAGCTAATAGGCTAACCCTAGAATTTTGTATGATCCTAACATCTCATATTTATTCTAAGATAGATACAATATGATGGGATACAATATCCATATCTAATGCAAAGACTTGCTAAATATTGAATACTCCCTCTGATCTTTAATATAAGATCTACATTGTAGTTCAATTTCTTCATTAAAGTGGATCTTATATTAAACAAGTGCCATCATTCCAGCCTATAACAGATTAATTTCATAAGTAACATTCTCATGCTTTAATCACGTGCCTTTTTGTTGGTAGTTTATAAACAGTTATGGCTTGTCAGTTGCACCCTCATACATATTTACTGACAATTTCAAGGCAAAGTTAATGAAAGGTATATCAGATTGCTGAATCAAGCAAAGCCCTCAAATGCAGAACTTAATGGCAGTAATATAACCTAGGGATCACAGTCTAAAATAAGTTTGCCCCATTAGTTTAAGTGGAGAACTATGGATCCATCATCTATGCTGGGATAGTGTCATTTTTCTAGCTTTAACCTTATGTTTGGATGGAGGGAAAAATGGGAAGAAAATATGGATGAAGCGAATACTATGAAGGAAAACTTACAAAAATAGTAAAAAAATTTTTACTATTTTTTAGAGGTTTTTCTCCTAGTATTCTTTACTTCCCACCCAAACATGGGGTAAGAGGAGAATCTCAATATGCATATAGAAAAGCTGCATTCATACATTGAGAATCTGTACAACTCTAATGTATTGAAGCAAAATCACCTTGTTGATCCAAGTTGTAAGAGAACACCTAATTACACTAAAATGGTGGTGGTGGTGATGATGATGATGATGATAATTACCCGGTTGACAGTTAACTATAGTTTACTTGTTGGATTGCTATCTAATATTTCATTGGTATTGTGTTTGAAATTGTAGGAGGTCATGAAGGATCCTTATATAGCTGCAGATGGCTTTACATATGAAGAAGACGCAATAAGAGGTTGGTTGGATAGTGGTCACAACACTTCGCCAATGACAAACCTCAAGCTTGAACACACCAACCTGGTGCCTAATTATGCATTGCTTAATGCGATTCAGGAGTGGCAGCACCTGCAATGACTTATTTGCCCTTGATCAGTTCTACTTGAACATATGTATAGAGGCTACCTATCCATTATTGTACTGTATTTCTACCCATGTAATTGATTTAGCAAAATACACCTGTCATTTACCATCACAACTCGCAAGCAAATATAATGTCTATAGGAATCATTGTAGTTTTTGAATTCTTAGTCATATAAATGCTTTCTTATGCTTCTTTGTTGACGGATTTGTTATATCATATTCTCTCATTAAAATTACATAGATTTGTTAGTTTTAAAATATACAGAATTTATTGTTCCTTTTTTTCCTCTGGATACCAAGAGCACGGCAAGAAATTATGTGAAAGAAAATAGAATTATGATATATTAGTTAAACAGTGAAAGTTGTAAAAGAATGACGCAACGACTCAATGCTATGAGTGAGTGATGATATACTTATAATTGAACCAATGATTACATTGGTTGCACAAGTTGCACAAATTAGTTACAGAAACTAAGAGCCTAACAAGATCCACGTGCT
Organism: Inga laurina; assembly: GCA_963855925.1. Lineage (NCBI taxonomy): Eukaryota > Viridiplantae > Streptophyta > Magnoliopsida > Fabales > Fabaceae > Inga > Inga laurina. The sequence goes on from OY979703.1 coordinate 48,976,006, forward strand.
ATATAGCTATGTGGAAGATACTGGAAGATATACTTAATTAAACACAGGATGACACGTGTATTACTTCCTAACATTCCCCCTCAAGCGAAGGGTGCAACAGCAACACCAAGCTTGGCTCGAAAAGACCAGAACCTGTTGTGAGACAGAGGCTTAGTCATGCAATATGCTAACTGATCATTTGAAGACACATAACTGACAACTACTTTCTTGGCCAGAATTTATTCTCGTATGAAATGAGCATCTAACTCAATGTGCTTAGTGCATGCATGAAATATTGGGTTACTAGCCAAAGCTTGTGCACTCATGTTATCACACGAAATCTGAGGAACCTTGTCAAAGGAAATTTTAATTCTTGCAGCAATGTTGTGAGCCAAGCTAGCTCAGTTGCCAAATCAGTTAGAGCCCGATATTTTGACTTAGTTCTTGACTGAGCCACTACTCTTTGCTTGTGAGAGTTCCATGACACTAAAGAGTTTCAAAAAAAAAAAAACACAATAGTCGCCTACCGATAGTCTGTCATCAAGGCAGGAAGCCTAATCAGCATTTGTGTAACCAGCAAAGTTTAGATCTTTGCTGTGTCTAATATATAAGCTAAATTTAGCTGTTCCTTTGAGATAACGAAAAAGTCTTTGTACTGGCTTCTAGTGTATATTAGTTGGGGAATGAAGAAATTGACTTAGCCTATTGACTGCAAAAGATATATCAGGCCTAGTTTGTGTTACATATTGTAAGGCATCCATTACACTACGGTATGCTGAAGGATCTTTTAGCCTTTCACCTTCAAAATCTTATAAGGGTTTGCTTGAGTAGGAGTAAGACAGGGAGCACAATGTAGCATCCTGTATGTTTTGAGTAGATTAGTAATATACTTGGTCTGAGACAAGTGTAGTCCCTCCGCATTTCATTTCACCTTAGTACCTAAAAAATAGTGTAATGAACTCATATCCTTTAAAGCAAAAGTAGTGTGAAGTGCACAAGTGAAGGCTTTTACTTGTGTGAGATCATTCCTTGTTACTATAATATCATCAACATACAACAATACCATGATGATACATTTAGAATTATTAAACCAGAACAAAGAGGTATCACTCTTAGCATTCTTGAATCCCCAATGCAGTAGAGTGTTCTTGAGTTTGTCAAACCATGCTCTAGGTGCTTGTCGAAGACCATAAAGTGCCCTTGTCCAGTTTACAAATATAATTTTTCTTGGTTTTGTCTACAAAACCTTCATGCTGCTGTATATAAACAACATCATTAAGAGTACCATTGAGAGAGGCATTATTGATGTCTAACTAATTAATGCACCAGCCTTTTGCTACTGCAATAGAGAGAACTAGTCTCACTGTAGATGCTTTTATAACAAGGCTAAAAGTTTCATGATAATCGATCCCTGGACTTTGTTGAAAGCCTTTTGCCACTAACCTTGCTTTTTGTTGTTTCAGGCTGCCATCAGGTTAAATTTATTTTGGAACACCTATTTACAACCAATGATACTTTCTTTTCTAGTATATGGAACTAAAGTCGAGGTTTTATTTCTCAAATGTGCTTCACATTCGGCCTTTATTGTATCATGCCATTGAGGATCTCTTAATGCAGTAGCAGCAGAGGTTGGTTTAGGATCAACTTCAGGTGCTTGCTTAGCTAGACCAACAAAAGGTTGCTTTGGTTTAGTAATCCTTGCTTTACTTCTTGTGACCATGGGATGAATATTAGTTGAAGGAAGACTATGAGCTTCAATAGTACTTGCTGAATGGGGAGTTGTGACACTAAGAACAACATCATTATGAGACTCAATGATAGGACATTGAGATACTGAATCCATAGTTGTGGATTGATCTTCTTGGGGTAATGAAGATGATGAGTTCACATCTAATGGAGTGACATGGAAATAGAAGTGATAGGAGTAGCAACAATTGGTGGCAGATTAAAAAAATGATGCATCATCTCATGAGAAGTCTCTAACTGCTTCGTATTGAGAAAACCTTCCTTAAAAGGAAACTTAACTTCATTAAACACCAGATGCCTTGATACAAAAATTCTACCCTTAGAACTAAGACATTTGTAACCTTTATGATCACTACTATATCCAAGGAAAACACACTTCATAGTGAGAAACTACAACTTATGGGTGTGTGAAATGTTACTTTTTGAGTCAACTTCTAAAGTTGTAATTGTTGACTTTTCAACTTGAAAAGTGAAGAAGTGTAGTAATTAAATTCTCTTTCTTGCTTCCTCTTGTTTTGGACGAAATGGTCAAGGGATAGTGGAGGGAAGCTAATTTAATTTTCTTAATCATTCCTTTGCTTTTCAAGGGCAAATCCTAGCCCTTCATTTTGTCTTCCAACTTTAACGTCAAGATCAAGTTGCAATAGTCGCTTTTGCCCTTGATTGTGGCAATATTATTTCTTGTGCCATTATTTCTTTTTTTTCTCTTTATTAGTTGTTTCTAAACCCTATTTCCCTTTTCCTTTAGATCCGAGTCAGGTTCTATGTTATTCTAACACATTCTAAAGGAATCGGGTATTTTCTTTCGACTAATTCGCACTGAAATCCTGGGACACTTGTTAAATTGGGGCTTAGCAGTCTACTTGATACAGGCTTATTCTCAAGACTCTAGCCCTAAAATTCTAGATATTACAATTCTCCCCCATTTAATAAATTTCATCCTCAAAATTTTGAACATCTATACCTCAGGGAATCATCTCTAGACGCTTAGTCTATCCCATTCTTATGCAGGCTCATCGAGCAGGTAACTCAAATCATCATACCCTCAATAAAATCTCAGATAGTATTCAGCAATCACCATACGACATTTTCATTCATTCAGTACACAGTATGTGACATTTAGACACAGGATCCATTGGTCCCTTCTCACAGTGCTTGGTTTCTCAGGCCATACAACCTCTTAGAACTCTACTTGGATCATACTATGTGCATACCATGCTTACAGCCGGTTTGGGACTTTCCCTAGATCGTAATGTATGCATATCAAGCCTAACGACTCATTCTACTCCTACAGCGCTTGGAATTTTGGTCTTACTGCCCAAGGACATAGCCCTGTGTTCACGCACTTATAGGTTTTGCTACCACGTGCTACAACCTAGTACAACTTGAATGGTCTGCAAACCTCAAGGCATACTCTGGACACACCGATCCAATATCATAGTGTTAAGCAATCAGGTCTTATAGCCTAAGGCCTCTGCCCTATACAAATTTGCATATCGGGTATTACCGCCTCATGCCTCCACTCGCAACCATTCTCAAATACATAATATTTTGCTCGCCTAAAGACATACTAGTCCCTCACGTCTTATGGCCTCAGGACATTCAATCCATCCTTTTTGTTGAATACCTATCGAGACTAACTACCTCAGGACACACAGTCTACTAGGTATTTTGAATTGATTCCAGGCTTTTACTCTTGCTACTCAAACCTTTATATACTTATGTAAAGTTCATAAAGCATGCAAAACAAACTATCCAACCACTATCATCCAGTATGCATTCATATATCATAATAAATTATATGGCCCCGGGCATCTACCAGGTGCAAAACAATTCACATGGCCTTTGGCATCTACTCGGTGCAAAAAAAATCACATTCTGAATGCTCATTAGGTCTTACTGCTAGGGAATCACCCCTATGTTATAGGCATTATGGGACTTGCAGCCTCAGGCCTCTACTCGTCAGGTTGACTGCCGCCTAAGGATACACTGATCTAATAGCTCTTTTTGCCCACCGTATATTCATAACACGAATATACCTGGTCAACATATATATGCAGAACCATTACATAAGATACAAGAACAAGAGTTGCTTCGCTTTATACCATTGAGCCTGTTCTTTCTTAATTTCCTTCCTCATCTTTCTTTCTCAAATGGCACTGGAACACCCTATGGCGATTCACTAGGTCATACCCTTCCTTCAATGAAAGCCATTCATTGGGAGACTCATCATAATGCACCACCTTTGAAAGTCGACATCCCGATAACTCTACTCTATGATTCAACATCACAATAGCTTCACTCTACTGTTTGATGTCACGGTAGCTGCCACTATGGTTTGACATCACGGTGGCTCCATGCTATAGTATTATACTCAGTGCTTTACTCACTCACCAGACTGGTTAGGCCTTCCAGTCAAAACTCTTCATAGGTAGCCCTCTTCGATCAGATCTCTTCGTAGGTAGCTTACTTCGATCAGAATCCTCCATAGGTAGCTCTTTTTGGTTAGTCGTTCTGAATAGAAGTACCATTGTAACATAAATCCAAATCTTATAACGTCCCTCTTCTCTAGCAATTATGTAATCTGTTTTCTCTAATTCCGCCATTTCATCTTAGGTCATTTTGCATGGACTTTCGATAACAGTCCAGCTCCAGGCATGGATACAACTTTAAGGGAATATTCTATGATTAAGATCTTTACTTATGCAAGATTAGCAACCAGCAATCTCAAGAGACCTCGTACAAATTTCAATACATTCTAGTACCTCAAACTATCCAGGTCAATTTAAATTCCTAAAGAATCAGTTCAACTATTGAGTCTGATTCTTAGATCACAATTCAACTCTTAGAACCTTAACATCAGCTAATTCGGAAAATCACTATCCTCAATTATACCTAATAGGCATGCTAAAAAAAATAAGATCAATATCGCCTATTCTAACCTTAATGATATTTAGGTAATATCCTTTTAACATTACAGAAGTTTCAACATCATCCATAAGGTTCAAACTCCCTTCATGAAACAGAACCATAGTGCAACCCTATTCACATTTTGACCTAAGCACTATTTCAACTTAGATCTGATTCAAACATATCCTCAACATTCAGTATCATCATATTGGATCCTCTAGGATCAATATACGACATAATCACCACCCATTATGTACCACTGTATATTATACCTACATACCTTTATACATTTTATCTTTTAGTCAAAGTTTTAAATTTCTAAGGTACTTTCCAGGGGTTACTCATCTAGGGATTTCTCTCACCTGAGCTCAATTAACTGCGGAGTTCCAATGAGATCCGGGGCATTAATGCTAGTACAATACCATTTGCCATTGGGTATTAGTAGCCCATACGTACCTCAATCCCAGTATGACATGTCAGTCTCCCTAGAGATGCTAGGTATTGTCCCCACTGAGAAATATAAACAGTACTAGATTCTGAGTACAACTCCCCTATGTATTCCTGTAGCATAAGGTGGATATCTAAATTTCATCTAACTTAATATCATAAACTGTAAGCTTATGTTATACATTTGCCTACCCTTGTTCTCGTTTATCGTGCACAATATCAATTTTGATACCATTATCAAAACTGATACCGTTGGTGTTCTGATACCACTATTATGTGCATCGATATCACTATTAAGTGCATTGGTACCACTGATACCACCACTAAGTACTGACACCTCCTCTGCGTCACTGATACCACTGTTTTATAATACCATTGATACCACCTTGATACCGTTGTTAAGAGTACTGGTATCATTAACCTGTGCATTGGTACAACCGATACTACCAATTGGGTACTAGTACCACCACCTCTACATGTACTGATACCACTCTAATACCGCTGGTACCATCCTGTTGCCACTATTACAAGTGTTGGTACCATTACTGTGTGCACTGGTACCACCGATACCACAATTAGGTACTGGTACCACCTCTACGTGCACTAATACCATTGCTTTTTGATACCACTGATACCATCACTTAGGTACAGATACCTCTACCCCTTCCTTCTACAAGCTGGTTAACGGACAAGGGAGGTCCAAATTTCTGGTTTCCTCTGCTATCCATAACTCCTAGTTACAGTAGCAGTAATCAGAGGATCACTACACTATCCACATGAGCAGAGAATATATCCTAGAGTTAAAACCCTTTGCCCTGACTGGACCTCTAACTCTGAGTTGACAATTTCTTTGCCAAAATCACTACTTTGGTACCAACTTTTAACACCTTATTTCTGTAATCGATATGATGAGTTTTACACAGTGAATTTGAACAACGAAGTGATATTCATTTGTAAAGTTATTTCAATTCCCAACCTTAAGACATGATTTGAACTTGTAGTCGAGTGGGTTTTTCAGAAACTTTCAAAATCTTGCAGAAGCATCATTCAGTGGTTTGCAACTTCGTACTACTCATCCATTCTTATCTTTAATTTGAATGAGTATAAGAAAACAAAGCATTAAGAGTGTGTTAATCAGTGTATGTTCGTGTGTTCTCCGTTCTTGTGTGTTGTTTTCTTCTCTTTGAATGCTCGATATATATAGATGATTTATAGTGTCCATTGGAAGCAATTTAAACATGTCCGTTAGAGTTGCGCAGTAACGGCTGACCATTCTTCAAATTTGAAAACTATCTGTTTGCGGTACGTAGCGATAGGTGAGATCTCAGACACTGTATTTGACTTTACTCTTCTTGCATGATCTCTCATTGTTTCTCTGAAAATATACTTAGGATACTAATGCAATGAAGATTTAATCATATAGATGACAAATCAATAAATATTCAATTAAAAACATAATTTCTGGACTACCTTACTCGAGTGGCTACTCGAGTGATCATGTTTGTTACTCGAGTGATCTCTCGAGTAAACCTATCAAAAATATGGCAGTGGGTAATTCAACATTTTTCATAAGATATTACTCGGGTAAGACATGGAGTGAGATAGATCACAAACCTTGGAAATACCTGATTACTTGAGTGGCTACTCAAGTGGCCATGTCTTTCCTTCACAAGTTACTTGGGTGCTGACTCTGGTAATTTGATTACTCAAGTGGCCATGTGTTTTCTTCAGAAGTTACTCGGGCACTCCCTCGAGTAGATTCCAAATAACTTTGCATATTACTCGATTATTCCCTCAAGTAATGTCATTCAAAATTTGGCCGAGAGTTTGCTTACCTGGTTACTCAAGTGATCCCTCGAGTAATGGATCAAATAAATCTGCAGATTACTGGAGTGCTCCTTCAAGTCATGCCTTTTTTCTCACATGGTTACTTGAGTGGCTACTTGAGTAAATTGTTGCATTTCTTGGCCAAGAGCTACTGGAAGATTTTTGCCTTGGTTACTCGAGTGGTTACTCAAGTAAAGCCTTTTCTCATGTGTTACTCGAGTGGCTACTCGAGTAATGGCTCATATAAGTTTGAAGATTACTCGAGTGGTCCCTCGAGTAACTTCTTCCAAATTTTGGCAGTGCTTCTCTAGATGAAATTCTCCACGATTACTCGGGTACTTACTCAAGTAATAGCTTCCCTTACTCAAGTAGTCACTTGAGTAAGCCATCACAGAATTTGCTTATTACTCCAGTGCTTACTTCAAGTAATGCTTTGCCACTTTTTTCAAATTCATTTGTTTGTCATCAAATCCTTTTATATCATTGATCCAATCTTTGTTATCATCAAAATATATGGGATCTAACAGTATGAAGCATATATGAATGATTGAAGCTATGTTTTTACTTATTCTATGGCCATAGGTGTAATGTGTAAAGCATTGAGCTGCAAGTATTTCATTATGCTAGCATAATTTATGTAAGCAAGCATGTCATGCATTAAGCTTGTATCTTGTGTGCATAGTTAGCAATGTTTTCTCTTAAGATTCTCTAGAATCTCACTCTCCCTCACCCAACCATATAGGTGTAATGAGCACTGAAGAGGAATGCATGAAGAAGTGCAAGAGGAAGTGTGACGAAGAATTACGAATTATTGTGTAATAATCTATTATGTGTTAATTATCATGTAATGTGAATAATTGTATAACCACACATATGTATTTGAATGGGTAATTTCCCTAGCACGGTAATTGACTAGGAATGGGCAACTATGTGATAAGGGCTCAATAATTAATGCACTATTTGTGGGTTATGAATAGAGACGTCACTCTGGTAATTATAAAAGCAATTAAGAAATGATGAGTCACTAAGAAGTTACAAACCACTTTATGATGGTTTTAAAAAGTTTTAAATTATTTAGAAAAAAACCCACTCAACTACAGATTTGAATCCTATCTTGAGATTAGGAATTGAAAGAACTTTATAAAGGAATATCGCTTAGTGGTTTGAATTAGCTGCGTAAAACTCATCGGATTGATTACGAAAATAAGGTGTTACATAGACTGCCTCTCAACCAGTAGCATATGTGGCATCTACTAAAACAGTAGCTGATTTAGCATGGCACATGGACAGTGGTGCTACTAATCATATGGTCAATAATCCTCAACTTCTGCATGACTCCACTAATACTAGTGGTAATAAAAATCTAGTTGGATATGATGGTAATAAATTACCTATAATCAATATTGGTTCTTCTTTGCTATGTAATCAGTCCTTGAAGTCACTAGTTCTGTCTAATGTTCTTTATGTTCCTAATTCTAAACATGATCTGCTTAGTATAGCTCAGCTAGGTTTTGACAATAATGTGACTGTCAAATTGGATCAAAGTGATTGTTATGTGATGGATTATGCTTCCAAGTAGATTTTGAGTCAGGGCAAGCTTAAAAATGGATCTTACAAAATAGTCCAACCTCTTGATGTTGTAGCATTGAATTAGCAATTAAAGCTGCGAAAAAAGATCAAGTCCAGTTATGGCATAGGAGACTAGGACATCCTTCTATTTCTGTTTTGAATAAAGTTCTCAATTCTTGTAATATTAAGAGTTCAAAGAGTTCACATGTTTTCTGCGATGCATGCCAATATAGTAAATCACATTTATTACCTTTTTAAAGATCAGCATCTCATGCTTTAAATGTATTAAACATGATTCATACTAATATATGGGACCTGACTCCCATTTTTAGCACTTCTGGCTTTCAATACTATATTCATTTTATAGATGATTGTAGCTGATTTACATGGCTATATCCACTTAAAAAGAAGTCAGATGCATTTCATGCTTTTATACAATTTAAAACTCTCATTGAAAATAAGTTTGACAGGAAAATAAAAACCGTCCAAAGTGATTGGGGTGGTGAAACCGTGCCTTCTCTAATTTTCTCTCTGCTAATGGAATTGAATTTTGGCATCCTTGCCCACATACATCAAATCAAAATGGGCATGCAAAATGTAAACATAGACATATTGTTGAGCTTGGTCTACGTCTATTAGCACAAGCTTCAATGCCTCTGTATTACTAATATGAAGCTTCAATGCATGTTTCCCTTGTCTAACCAAAACTAAGGTAGCCAAGAAAATCCAAAATACTTAACCAAAAAACATAATATATGGTTCAAATTAAAGCCTAAGTTCACCTCTTTCACCTTTTAGGGAAGTTCTTTGTTTCTCCAACTCTGGTGCTTTTGTGGTAGCTCAAAACACCTTCTCTTGAGAAACAAAAACCATATAAAGGAAGCTCTTGTATGGTTGGTTAGGGGAGGATGAGATTCAGAGCGAATCTCAGTGTAAACAATGCTAACTATGTATGCAAGATAATGCTTAGTAATGATATGCTTGCTTATATAAATTCATGCCAACATAATGACATATGCATACTCAATGCTTTACAATACGCTCATGGCCATAACATAAGTACAAACAGAGCTTCAATAATTCATATATATTCCATACAATTCATCAAAGCAATAACACATATCATCACACAAGCATACACATATCAAATACATGCAAGCTAGGAGAATTTAACTACCTTTGTGCCCTCCTTATCTTCCAACCACTGAGGCTTCTTGGAAATTCTTCCATTCTTTTCTTTCTTGACTTCTCATAGACTAGATATATAATCATATCATTAGGGTCATTATGGCCATTTTACCAAGTCAATCAAAGAGTTAAAGTGGTCAAATTATCCTAAGGAACTAATTTCTACCCTTAGAGTTCAAGGTAATTACATTGTGCCATTACCTTTTTCTATTTTTGAACGTATACCCAATTCTGCTAGAATTTTAGCAATCCTTGAAAATTCATAACTAATTGTACAGATGTTCAATTGTGATGATTCTAAAGGCTATGTGACCCCTAATTAGTCTAGTTTCAGGGAAAACTATAGCCATTACACTTCTGGATGTATATCAATACAGTATATCTCACTTAATTGATCACTACCACCAGAATTTGCCAATTTTCCATACCAGACTTTGAAAATGCAGAACTCCTAGCACACACATCCAAATGACACAAATTACATATCAAATTAAAGCTTGACATGTCTACTTCTAGATTGGAAAGTTTCACAATTTTTGGACATCGTTTACCTATTCAAAAATGTCACACACTTAAACTACCACGCTCAAAACTCACACTGGCAAAATTTCTAGTTTTCAGTATTTATTTCTAGTAATCCAGAATTTACAATGAGGGGCTATTCCCACACATTTTTCTATTTTAAACATAATGGCAAAATTAAATACATCAAAATCACAAGCCTTCAACCCTTGTCCAATCTGACCGAACAGAACCCATTTTACCAAAATCACTAAAACAGAATTTTAACCACCAACCTAGTCTAATATCACCATAAATCATCATTTAACCATAAAACACATGATTAAACCTCGGTTAAACCTAAAAAATATCCCTTAGCAAAAAAATGAGTAGAACCCCACCTCATGAAAACTCATCCAAACAATAAACTAATCGGTTCAAAATGAAACCTACGCTTACCTCCACGCGTTTCCGCAACCAGTTCGAAAATCCAGCAGTACTCCGACTGGGGAGATGGCACCAAACCCCTCCAAATGAAAATATGAAATTGTAGAAATAAAGCTTGGGATGGATTGAAGTTCTAAAAAGTTACTATTCACCTTCTATCTCTCCTCTAACAATTTTTTTCTTGATTTAATCTAATTTTCTCTGTATTTTTGAGCAACTGGCCTAAAATTTAAGGCCCTTAATGAGCCTTAAAAATTGTCCTCTACATGCCGAAACCTTGTGGTGCCATTTTTCCAGCGATGACATGTGTCACTTGCTTGAATAAAGTAGGTCCCACCTCTTTTCTCAGGTTTTTAGCCGTCCTTTTTGTTAGGAAAATTAAGTGTTTAATGTTTTTCCCCAGCTCCCAGGCTCGGTGTTCAGAAAAGTTAGTCGGGTGACCGAACAAGAGACAGTAGATTTCCTCAGCTCGAGCGCTAGGTGGCGACTTCTTGTTGTGCCAACACAAAAGTCAAAAAGGTAAGTGTTATTAAAAGGGACACTTGTCACCATGTCATTCATTCAACACAAAAGATATGTTATGATTGCTTATTTTATTAAAGTTACTTTAATGAAGTTACTTTATTAGTGTCTGCTTGGGTTTTGCTTGGGATTGTGACAAGCATAACGGGCCCGTCAAAAGACACCAGGTGGAGTGTGTGCGTGGCCCTACTTGGCACCACATACCGGCGTCCACTCTAAAAGCGTAGGGTATACATGTTTTCCTTGAAAGTGCCATGTTCACACTTACACCGGACTATTTCGCTCGACTAATCAGTCCCTTACCTCATGACATAGCTAGGCAGCACCTTTCTACTAACCAAATGGCATCGTATATGTGTCCTGTGCATATTTGCACCGATACTTTAATCATACTACCATAAACACCGAGCCCTCTGCCCGGTAGGGCCAAATCACATAATCCTTAAGAGTCTTTGTATACCTCATCATTCTTGGTACAGGTTATGTAACCCTTTGCCATATAAACCAACATTATAATTCAAAAATGCATAACTAAGATGAATTAGAGACCATTAGATGTTAAAAGACTTATTTACAATCCTATACGCAAGATAGGGTTTTCAAAAATTTTCTTTTAAAACATGTTTAATTTGGCCTCATACTCACATTTTGAATATAATTAACCAATTGCATTTATACATATCAGAGTGCACACCATAATTCCCTGCAACCCCCAGGTCTCATAATAATTTAAGGGTTTACGGGCATTACCGCCTCAACAATTTCCATACTAGGGGATTACATAACATCATACAAAAATTTAAATCCATAATGTGTACAATAATCCCAACCAAAATTTGACAACCAACTATCAAAATCATATCCCTAAAGGAGTCCTAGCCGCCCTTGGTTGTTTGCTTCCCCTTCGAGCCACTTGCCTTATCTGTAGGCTAGTCAATGGAAAGAATGAGATTCAAGAGAATCCTAATAGTAACAAAACACTCATACAATATAAATCACATAGCATGTAAGCAAGTCATCAATCAGCACAACATCAACAATCACAATATACACATTGCCTTAACAGCATACATATAGTCTTCACAGTATACACATAGCCTTGCAGCTTACATATAGCCTTTTAGCATTCACATAGCCTTTACGGCTATCACATAGCCTTTCAGCTGTCACACATAGCCTTTATGGCTATCACATAGCTTTTCAACTTTCACATAACCTTACGGCTTTCACATCCACAAGCTTTACAGCATTTGAAATCATTATAGTTCAATGATCAATCAAATATACAATGCATTACATATAGTATAAGAGAAAGCGTCACTACCTTATTCTTTCCAGGTGTGCTCTGGCACAGGTTGCTCACATTTAGGGCAAATATCAAATCCTATCAATCAAAATCAAGGACATAGTATTATTCCCTTTTTCAATTTCTTAACTTTGAAACACTTAAGGTTGGTTGTCATTTGAGTCCTTTAGGTGGCTATGATAAGCTCAACGAAAGCCTAAAAGGATTGAAAAGTACTAGGTTAGAAACCACTTTTTAAAATCACAAAGTGCTGAAAACAAGGGTTGACTGCAGCCAAGAAATCTTTGGCTGTGGTAAAAAGCAGCATAGAAAGTTTTTGGCTGCAGCCAAAATCTTCTAGCTGTGGCTAAAAATAGCACAAAGAGTTTTTGGCTGTAGCCAAGATCTTATAGCTGCGGCAAAAAACTATACAGAAAATTTTGGGCTCAGACAAGAGTTCTTGGCTGCAGCCAAGGAAAATTTCTATTTCTTAGCTGAACTTCAAAAAATCATAACTAATTCCAGAAAATTGAAATAGGGTGACTCCAAAGCCAATGGAAATATATTTAAGTCCTCTTTAGAGGAAAAGTATTAATCAATTCTGTTCATAACCACAAAAATAAAGAGTTACACAAAATCCCATATTGCTCTAGAATAGCTTCCAGTTTCAACCCCAAACTTAAGACTGGAAAATCATAACTCCTAACTCACAAATCGAAATGACATGTATTATATGTCCATTTTGAAGCTTGGCATGAGAAATTTAAGACTAGAAAGTTTTAGAATTTTTACACACCATTTGCTCATTCAAAATGTCCATGCAAACCAATTGCCCAGCAAAGAGTTTCAATGGACATAATTTCCAAGTTTCAACCAATGTGTCCAATGCCTCCAAAATCAACAACCAAACCTATTCTCACATAATTTTTCATAAGGAAACCATCTATATATCTAATAATACTGATCCACTAAGCTGATTGCTCTTATGCGGCTTCCCATCAGCTTCACACTCATATTACTGTTCACAAGGGGTAAATGGCTTACTGCAAAAAAAAGGCTTCAGCTTTGTTTGAGCGCTTGGCTTCATTAATTACACTTTGGGCTCCGTGATACACACATAGAAGCCATTCTTTTAGAGGAAAATTCAAAATTCAAACAACCTGATACCTCCCGCCTTAAATATCATTTGTCTTATTTCCATTTATCTTCCTTGACCTTCTCTCACCAAAATGCCTCCTCCTTTGTGCTCAGTGATTGGAGAGAAGATAGAGAATGAGGCGGTTGAGAAATTCTAGTGGTCACGGTGGTGGCCGATGAGAGGAAGAGGAAAAGGACGGTGGTGATACCGACGGCTAAATAATGCTCCGGGTTGAAGCTTCTCTGATCTCTCTCTCTGCTCTGATCTGCGGTGCCTCTGGTCTAGTTTAAGAAGGTCGAAGCTATTCTGGTGTGTTGCTGTGATGTGATCTGAAGCTCTGGCTTCTGTCTTCTCTATTGTGTTGGAGGGTGAAGAAGAAGAAAAAGACATCGCTGGCTACAATGGTGGAAGAGATGAGGTCACCGGAGATGGAGATGTGATTTAAAAAAATTCTAGCAGTCACGGTGGTGGCCGATGAAAGGAAGAGGGAAAGGACGGTGGTGATACCGACGGCCAAACAATGCTCCGGGTTAAAGTTGCTCTGATCTCTCTCTCTGCTCTGATCTGCGGTGCCTCTGGTCTGGTTCAAGAAGGTCGAAGCTATTCTGGTGTGTTGCTGCGGCGCGATCTAAAGCTCTGGCTTCTGTCTTCTCCATTGTGTTGGAGGGTGAAGAAGAAGAAAAAGACGTAGCCGACTACAATGGTGGATGAGAGAGGTCACCAGAGACGGAGATGTGATGTTTATTAGATGTGCTGTTGGTACCACAAATTTTCGTCTCTCACCCAAAGACTCCATTTCTAGTTTGTCCCCATTTTTTCTCTCACCTTCATCACCCACCTTGCTATCTAATAGCTCAGGCTCCCTCCATTAAGAGCTCCGCTGGTTTTAGTTTCTTCTTTTAGAGTCGCGATTGAAGAGGCAAAGGCGACTGGACCAAGGGAGGTACATTTTTTGGAGCTCAGGTTCGAACCAAACAAATTCATTCTCTGCTTTTCTGGTCAAGGAGACTGTTCCTAATGCTCAATGATTTTTTTTTTCATTTTTATTCGTCCATACCCATTATTTTCCTAGAGACAGCGGTGATAGCGATAAAGAATCAATGACGATGAAGCTGGGGCCTTTTCTGCAAATACAGGCTTGTATGGCCGATCCGGGCAAGTACCTTTTAACTATGAAGAAAGGAGAGAAATTCGTTGTGATTCCTTATGTTGTTAAAGCGATGGACCTATCTTTTAGATTCTCTGTTCATGAATTTGTGTAGGTTCTTCTGATTTTGCGTTATGAGCATTCATTTGGTCTTTCATTTTGGAAAAAGCCTAATTTAACCGATGCTCTTTTGATTTCAAGCATTCATCTGGACTCACCGAATGGTGTTATCTTCACAGGGGTAAACATACCAACTATTGTTGTGAAGAGTGATGGTGGCTACAGCTATGCTTCAACAGATCTAGCTGCTCTTTGGTAAGATTTATTTCTTTCTTGCTTGTACTGATTCATTTAGTCAAATTTCTAAAAAAATTTTAGTTGTCAATTTCTCACCTATCAAGTAGTCAAATATTATGATAAATTACTGTGCTATTTTTTTACCTACCTGGTTAAATGTTAATTGTTTTCCACCGTTCAAGTTGACTATAGGATACTTAGTATAATATTACAAACTAAATATTAATTATCTCACTACTTCATGTTAAGGACTCTAATGATTTGTTTGTTTATTTGTGAGATTTAGCTTGACGGTTGGAGTAAATATGATGATGTTGTAATTTTCAATTTTTTTTCCGTGAGTCTGATGAAATAAAATTGAGACAGATCTCTCTGGCAATTAAAAGAAGCATAAACATAGATTTCTTTTCTATTAGTTTAATTGAGTTACCTCGACAATAATTTCTTATCAGAAAAACTCCATGGGGTGGAAATTAGTCATTTTCTCTATGCGTAAGTCCCCTTATTAGTAGTACCCTACTTGCGGTTTTGAATGTCATGTTTACATAATTGAATTTGATGAGTTTCTTTCAGTCAAGGCTGGTGAGACCCTCTTGACATTGCAGAAAAATTTGGAGCTCCAAAACTTGTCTCCATTTTAAGGGATGTTGGAGCTGCTAATTTAGCTAACCAAAAGAAACCTAAAAACGCATCAAATCAACTTAGCAGGCAGTTAGGGATAGAAGGCATGATGTATAATCCCAACTCCAGCAAACTCATCAAACTGGTATGAGGGTCAAATAATGCATGCTGAGCTTTCGAGGAAAAAGGAAATTTCCTAATGTAATTGTCTTTATAACTTCATCTGCTTTTCTATATTACAGTAGGTAATTTTCTAAAGTAATTGTTTATAATTGTCTATGAGTTTACTAATATTTGATGGAATCACTCATTGAATATAGGTCCACCCTTTAAGGAATTGCATATGCAGGTTCCAATAAAATGAAATATAAACCCCGCAGCTTTCATTATTCTGATTTCATCCTTTTGTCCTTTCATTATAAAAGTTGTTAAGGTGTTTTGTAACCTTCTTGACTACTGATACACTTTTTTGTTTTAGGCGTTCGAGTCCATTGACTGGAATTTTTGGCTCATGGGGCTCCGTGTAAATTTGATTTTGAATTTCAGGTTTGGCAATAGAATTTATTAGCTTCAATTTGAATTCCAGTTAATTGACTCTTAGATTTTAAGGCCATTGTTAACTAACTTTGTGGTTGCAAAGCCACTTTTCCTTTCATTGATGCACTTAATTTACAAAGTTCTAATTGCTATTTTTTACATGTGATGTACTATTTTTTTTTTGTAATATCTTGACAGAGAATTAATTAACGTCAAGTTGGAAGTGACTCCATATAACTAGATGATTTATTTACCCATTAGCTATGCTTTGTTTATTTCTTTATGCAGTCATTTTTTTGGAGAACCTAAAATTTAAGTTACATGGAGCTACTTCCATAACAAATCATTTGAATTGCAATTCTAATGATCGTTTGTTAATTATTTAAGGATTGGGAGTAAACTGATTTTTTTCTTACATGATGGATAATAGGTGTTAGATAACTTTTAACATTATTGCATTAAAAAAAGGACTCAACATCAGAAATCAGCAACTATCATAACTGGTATAACTTCTTGATCATACAATTAAAGTTAACATAGATAAGGCTAGTCAAATAAGCTGCTTTATAAGTATGAGTAATAGGCTTACCATAAACATGCTATAAGAATTTATTATAAGGAGACAAAACAATGTAATGTAAAGAACCAAATATAGTAGGCAAAAAAGAGGTGGGGCCAGCCTTTCCTATGTACAGTCGAACAGAAACCGCAACGATGAAATACATTATCTTTGGTTACATAGGCAAATAACCAATGGAAGAAGATAAAATAAAGCAATGGTGTAGAAAGTAGCTTGGGGAAAACAAATAAACATAAGAAGGCCCCCAAGTTGCACGAAAATGCTCATGGTAGTAGCCATATTTTGGAAGTGGACGCTGCAAGTTAGCATGTTTATGGTCTTGAAAAAAACAACAGATATGCCCCTTTGTGAGAATATTAAAAAAATAATATGAGGTATGAAATAGACTGCCAACATTGGATAGCTGCATGGAAATAGTCAACATAGACAAGTTAATATTACTGAAATATAAAGTTAACATAGACAATTTAGATACTGGTTTCATTGTCACCAATCCAATGGAGTATAAGCAATATCTTCACTCATATCAATGGATTATTAACTTTCTTTTTTGGGCTGATGATCTCTTTGTAATTGATGGCATGACTAACTATGTACTTTCTCATTTTGATTGTTATTCTGATGAGTTTTATCTATCTTTCTCTTTCACATAATTATGATGTAAATCATTTTACCTAGGAAAGGGGAGAATGATTGCAAAAGTTATCTTGTATTGGTTTTTCCTTCTATCTATAATATAATACAACCAAATAATGGCATAATGTTGTATGCTTGATCCATTGTGCACATTGTCGTAGAATATAACAATTAGGTATTAGGTACCCTATAGAGAAACTGTTAGAGCAAGCATTTCACCCAAGAGGGGGGGTGAATTGGGTGATCTTAAAAATTTCATTGCAAATATAAAATTTGACGTTGAAATTAAAACAGGAAAGAGTAAGGAGAAATATCACCGAAGTGTACACCGGGAGTTATACTGTTTGGCCACAACCACTTTGACCTACGTCCAGTCCTCAGAGCTTCTCTGAGAGTTTCACTATAACTTCCAAGATTCAGTGGGTTCTTGGCACCTCAGTACAAGCAAGTTCCTACACCTGGACACTCGCTCCCCCTTACAAGTTGTAATCCAATCCCAACTCAAGGTTCCACAACCTTAAGTTACCTTAATAACAAATATTGAGTTTGAATGAAATATCTCTCTCACAGAGTGAATAAGAATCACTGAAGCATAAAAAAACAATTATAACGTAAAACAGAGTAATGAACTTGATGATACGTTTGTGTGTGTTCTTGTTTTCTTCTCTGTTTAGATGTTCCCATATATATAGATACGTTCGTAATGATGCTGGAACATATTTCTTCATGTCCGTTGGAGCGTGCGCAGCCACTATTGACTTTTCCAGTTTTTGAAAAACATACGTTTGCGGTAGGTGACAGTCGGTGACATTTAAGCGTTGCTTTTGACTTTCCTTATTTGGTAAGATCTCTTCATTGTTTTATCTGTTGAAATGCTAAGAATACTAATATAATGAAAAGTTAATCAAATAGGAAACAAAACAATGACCGTTGGAATGATTTCAAACTTTCTGGGTTTCCATACTCGAGTAGCTACTTGAGTATTCATTAAAGGTTACTCGAGTACTTACTCGAGTATCATCGTGAAATCTTTGATAGACTCCCAGTTAACATATAAATATAAGATTACTCGGGTAGTGCATGGAATAACTAAATTTCAAACCTTTGGAAATGCATGTTTACTCGGGTACCTACTCGAGTAATGAACTTATTTCTTCATAGTTTATCGGGTACCAACTTGAGTAAACCTTCAAATAACTTTTGATTACTCGATGCTTTACTCCAGTAATGTTGGCAGGATTTCAAGGCCGAGAGCATTTCAAGTTTGATTACCTTGTTACTCGAGTACATACTCGAGTAAACTTACTTTTTGTGCATCACTTACTCGGGTAATGACTTGAGGTTTTCCTTCAAACATAACACTACATACTCGAGTACATACTCGAGTAATTCATTTAAAATGAAACATTCAATACCTGCATACTTGAGGAGCACATCGAGTAAAGTATGATAAAAACTAAATTAAGTTATACGGGTACTACCTTCAAGTTTTACTTACCTCAGTACGTTACTCGAGTAGCTACTCGAGTAACATTGGCAGTGGTACAAAGTGCCGAGAGGAATACATTTTCTGAAACAGAGGTACTCGAGTACATACTTGAGTATCATTAGCAGGCTGAGAGCAACTTGAAAAAGTTTTACATGGTTACTCGAGTAGCTACTCGAGTAACATTGGTAGGCCGAGAGCAACTTGAAAACACTTACACTATTACTCGAGTACCTAGTCGAGTAACGTTGGCAGGTTACTGGAAGGTGCTTCTGGTTACTTCAAGTTTTGTCTCATTACTCGAGTATGTACTCGAGTAATGCCTTAGAAAACTTGCTTCTGATCAAGTTTCTCAGCTTTTTCTCTTGGCCTTTCTTCATTACTCCAATGCTTACCTCAAGTGATGCTTATCCCTGTTATTACTTTGTTCAAACTTATTTATTAATCAATTCTTTTTCATACCATTCTTTTGTTATCATCAAAACATGAGATCTAACATTCTCGCCCTTTTTGATGATGACAAAACTTGGTGATTTTGAACAAAATTTTGAAAGTAAGTTCTCAAATAAACACATCTTGAATTCTATGATAAAATTTGAAAAACTTTGTTAAGTTTATATTTGAAAAATATTGAGATTATAACATATTCATCTTGCATACATAATAAACTTCATTAGTCCAACAATGTATAATAATTTAAAGCTTAAATGGACTTGAAATGAAATCATAACTTAAATAAACTTGCATTAAACTTAAAAGTTGTATCTTACAAGATAACAAGATAAAACTTAACAAGTTTCAAAAGACTTAACAAGATAAAAGTTTAACAAGTTCCAAAAGACTCCCTAAAACCCATATTCACCCAAATACCCAAAATAAGCACAGACACTTCCGCAAAATCACTCTCAAGCTCTTCTCCCCCTTTTTGTCTTCATCAATCAAGTGGAGGGCTAGGAGGCTTGACCATGGAAATGGGTGTCACTGGAAGAACCATATAATCATCTGAACCAGAAGAATCAAAGGAGCTAGAGGGGACTGGTTCAGGCAGATTGACTGGAGGGATATGGATGTCATCACTGGGAGGAATAGGAGAAGGTTGGAAGACAACCATAGTAGAGGTTTCAACCTTAGGAGTGGTCTGAACCTCTGGAGTGGTCTCAACCTCTGGAGTATGATGTTCAGAGGAGGAGGAAGGAGATATTTCCTCAGTGTGGGTAGGAGATGGAATAGGTTTAGGAGCGGGGTCAGTCTGAGGTTTGGGAGGTGAATCGTCAATAGTGATATGTATGGTCTCATTGGTGTCTGGGGTGTCTACTGTATATAGGATGTCTTTGGCTTGTGGCTCATGTGGACTAGAGACCAGAGGAGTAGATGGTTCAGCCTTAGTGAAAGCAGTGTCAGAAGGAGGGTTCTCTGGAGGTGGTGGTGGTGCAGAAGAAGATGGACCGGCAGAAGGTCCGGGACCCAATGAGTCCAAACGTGCCAGAATTAATCTCAGTGTCTCGCCCTGGGCACGTTGCTCAGCTAGCAACTCCTCATGCCTCTTATCCATTTTCTCAACCAACTCTGCCATTTTGTAGTTCATGTTGGTTATCAATTCAGCGTTCGTGTTGGCGATATCCACATGGAATCCTCTGAGCATGTTTTCCATGAAGTGCTAGAGAGTGGCATTGAGGAAGGATGGTGATGATGTGGTGGCAGTTGGAGCCGATGACTGTGTGTCATCCATCTTGCTGGCCTCGGTCTCAGTAGTCTTCTTCTTCTTCTTTGACCTAGACTCCAGAGGGCCTTTGAGAGGGATGTCAATATTCAGCTTCCCAATTTGGTTTCTCCCAACCGGAGTCATCCTCTCAATAGGCTCCTTGCTATCCAGATACCATATCTTATTCTCTTTCAGAATAATTGATACAATTTGAGGATATGACATCGGTGTGGTAGCCTTTCCATCCACTCTGTACCTCTTCATTTAAGAGAAGATATACTCCCCCAAATCCTTCTGTTCCTTTAGGAGAAGTAAAGCAAACCACCTAAAGTCCCTATCAGAGAAGTGGGTATAATTGTTGGCCTTGTTCACAAGGGACCTAGAATAGATGTACCATAGGACCCTGTGATGATCACACATATCACTTGGTTTGAAATTTAGAGGGCCAACTAACTCACCGGGTTTAAGGATAGAAAAGATTTGGTTTGGTTCAAGTTGGGAGTAAATATCATCTGGGGGATTCTCTATCCCTAACCACAAGTTAATCCTAGAGGGTGATATGAGAATCTTTTGGCCTCTTACTGTGGTGGTCATCTCTTCCTCAACTGAGGTTCTGTTTGGCTCATCTATGATCTCTAGATTACAGTAAAAGTGTGTGATCACTTTTGTACAGAAAGGTAATCTAATGGATAGCCAAGGCATAAAAAGGATCTAAATAAGGACTAAGGTCATGCTTCAATACCTCCTGAAGAATCTTGAGGTCCACATAGTATGTCTTACACACTTTCCTCCTGGAAACTAAGACAAATACTTTAGAGACTCCACCAACTTGTTGACATTGAACCCTTTTGGAGGGTTGGTGATCTCCTCTTCTAGCAATTTGGATTTCTTGGAAGATTGCCCCTTCTCCATCTGATCTATGATGTTTGCCATAGCCGTAGCCATATTTTTGTCATACTTGGGCTTTTTGGTCGGCTTTGGTGTGAAAGAGGGGGTAGAGGAATCAGAGTGAGGAGGTGAGGGAAATTTGACACTCTTGCCTCTCCCGGTGGATGTACTCTTTTTGGATTGAGCCCTTGTAGCTATAGGCTCTTTGATCACAACCCCTTTTGGCTTCGGTTGAGATTGAGGTTGAGGTTGGATTTTGGCTTTTGATCTCGGGGTAAGTTTTCTTCTCTTTTTGGGAGGAGAAGAAAGAGGATCAGGATGTTGTTGTGATTCAGAGGAATCTGTGAAATTGAGATTCTTGGTTCTAACCATCTTGAGACACAAAAAATCAAAAATCTCAGAAAACAGGGTCACAGTCGCGAGTTTAGGGCACTGAGAATCTGAGAAAAAGTGGAAGTTTTTGGGGATGAAATCTGTTGGGTTTTGACGGTAATGAGGCAAGGAATCGATTGTGAAAAGTTTTTGTGAGAGTGTATAGTGATTTACTCGAGGAGATTTTGTGGAAATGACCGAGTTTGCGACAGATAAAGACCTAGAACCTGACATTAGTCGAGGCTTTACTCGAGTAAGCTTCAAGTTTACTCGAGGCCTTACTCGAGTGATCATACAGAAAATCTCTAAAATCATTCATTTAAATTGCGTACCTGGCATGAATAATAATGTAATTATCCATGATTGTTCCCTCGATCATTTATAACCAATTTGAAGCAGATTTGGATCGTTTTTCATCAATTTGGAAATCTGGACTTGCAGTTACTCGAGTCCTTACTCGAGTAATGTTCAAGTTTACTCGAGGCTCGCCTCGGGTAACCAGTCTTTTCAACTTCTGACTGTTCATTTTTGAAACTGAACCGTTAGATTTAAATTCCAAGTAACTTGATCCATTACTTCCAGTTTTGAAGACCATTACTTGAGTAGTTACTCGAGTAAAGTGCTTCTTTACTTCAAGTTGTTCCTCGGGTAATGCTTCTCTGTCACACATTACTTCAAGTTGGTACTCTAGTAAAGGTGTCCTCTGATCACCTCTGTTTTTGTTTCTCAAAACAAAGTTTCAACCTTCCTGTAAAACAAGTTTCTATATACTCCGATGCTTAAGTTAGTAATCATCAAAACTTTAATAAATGACTTCATCTAATATTATGAGAGACTGAAATAACTTACAACTCATTGGGATTTACCATTCCCAATTCTCTTCTAATGTATAGAAATTGATCTTTTGCAAGGGGTTTTGTGAAAATATCAGCTAATTGAGGATGAGTAGGAATGAATATCACTTTCACATCTTTCTTTTGAACATGATCTCTGATGAAGTGATGTCTGACATCGATATGCTTGGTTCTAGAGTGTTGAACTGGATTCTTTGCCAAGCTTATCATACTAGTATTGTCACAATAGATTGGTATTTCTTTGAGATAAATACCAAGATCTTGTAGTTGTTGTTTTAACCATATTACTTGTGCACAACAACTTGAGACTGCAACATATTCGGCTTCCGTTGACGAAAGAGACACTGTATTTTGTTTCTTGCTGAACCATGATACAAGAGATCCTCCAAGAAATTGTCCTTGTCTACTGGTGCTCTTTCTATCTGTTTTGTATCCTCCATGATCTGAATCTGAATATGCAACAAGATATTCACTTCTTCCTTTGGGATACCACAGACCCAATTCGGGTGTGTCAGCAAGGTATCTAAAGATTCGTTTGACCGTTTCAGCATGTGATTCTTTTGGTGCCGATTGATATCTTGCACATATACCAACACTAAATTGGATGTCTGGTCTACTTGTCATGAGATAGAGTAATGATCCAATCATTCCTCTATACTTTGTGATGTTGTAGTCCTTTCCTTTGACATCAGCATCAAGCAACGTAGTTGAGCTCATAGGAGTGTCTGTGCCATTTGCTTCATTCATTCCATACTTCTTCAACAATTCTTTCAAATACTTTGTTTGAGATATGAAGATTCCATTCTTTCTTTGTTTGATTTGCAAACCAAGAAAGAAATTTAATTCTCCCATCGTTGACATCTCAAACTCTCCCTGCATTATCTCAGAAAATTCCTTACATAGAGATTCATTAAGAGCACTGAAAACAATGTCATCAACATATATTTGAACAATTAAAATATCATCACGTTTTCATTTTATAAAAGTGTTGTATCAACTTTTCCCTGTACAAAACCTTGATCAATAAGAAACTTACTGAGCCTTTCATACCATGCTCCAGGAGCTGTTTTAAACCATATAAAGCCTTTTTAAGTTTGAAAACATGGTCAGGGTTGATAACATCCTCAAAACCTGAAGGTTGTTCTACATATACTTCTTCCATTATGTAACCATTTAGAAAAACACTCTTTACATCCATTTGATAGAGTCTGAATCCTTTGATGCATGCAAAGGCTAAGAGTACGCGTATAGCTTCCAATCTAGCCACTAGAGCATACGTTTCCTCATAATCAATCCCTTCTTCCTGATTATAGCCTTTGGCCACCAACCTTGCCTTATTTCTGACAATAATTGCGGATTCATCAAGTTTGTTCTTGAACACCCATTTAGTTCCAATGATCGGATGATCCTTGGGTCGAGGTACCAAATCCCAAACTTGATTTCTCTCAAATTGATTTAGTTCTTCTTGCATTGCTATAACCCAATCATTGTCTGATAGGGCTTCATCAATGTTTGAAGGTTCAATTTCAGAAATGAATGCAGAAAAACTTACTTAATTGAAAATTCTATTTCTAGTTTTGATCCCTTCATTCACATCTCCTATGACTTGATCTAAGGGATGGCTTCTATTATATTTCCAGGCTTTAGGTTGACCTAGAGATTGCTCTTCTTCCTTGGTTTCATCAACCTCTGGAATAAGAGTTTTAGAAATAGATTGACCATTTTCTTGATTTAAACCAACTTCCTGTTCTTCATCAATGGTTTTGTCAGAGGATTCAAATTCATCAAATACAATATGAATTGATTCTTCAATAATACATGTTCTTTTATTGTAAACTCTATATGCTTTACTTCGGTTAGAATATCCTAGAAAAATTCCTTCATCTGTTTTAGAATCAAATTTTCCTAAGTTATCTTTACCATTATTATGAATGAAACACTTACAACCGAAGATGTGTAGATGAGCAATGTTTGGCTTCCTTCCTTTGTATAACTCATAAGGTGTCTTTCCAAGTTTTGTTCTGATATAGGCCCTATTTGAAATATAGCATGTTGTACTCATAGCATCAGCCCCGAATACTTGAGACACATTCTTTTCATTCAACATTGCTCTAGCCATTTCAGTGAGCACTCTATTCTTGCGTTCCACAACTCCGTTTTGTTGAGGCGTTCTTAGAGCAGAGAAATTGTGATTAATGCCATTAGTATCACAATATTCTTCAAAGGCTTGATTTTCAAATTCTCCACCATGATCAGTCCTAATACCTGCAATGGACATACCTTTCTCATTTTGCACTTTCTTGGCAAAAACAATAAATTCTTCAAATGTTTCATCTTTTGATGATAGAAAAATAACCCATGTAAATCTAGAGAAATCATCAACAATGACCAATGAATATAAGTTTCCACCAAGACTCTTTATTCTTGCTGGGCCAACTAAATCCATATGCAATAATTGTAGTAGTCTATTTGTTGAAATCTCATTTTTCAATTTGAAAGATGATTTAGTTTGTTTACCCTTTTGACATGCTTCACAAATCAAGTCATTTTTGAAAGTTACTTTGGGTAATCCAAGAACTAAATCCTTTTTGAGTAATTTGCCAAATTGATGCATATTGACATGAGCCAATATCTTATGCCATAGCCAACTTTCATTAGTATTACTCAGAAAATAGTTTTCAGACTCATTTCTACTAATATCTAGAGTATAGCAGTTACCTTCCCTTTTTGCTCTGAGCTTAGCCTTGATATTCTTCTTATCAAGTTGTAAGTCATTCTTGTTGATAATTAAGCATTCTTCTGAGTCAAATATTACCCAGTTGTCTTTATCTGCACTTTGACTTACGCTCAGCAAATTGTGACACAAGCCTTCAACATAATATACATCTTTGACTTGTATTCCTTTGTCATTTTTGATTTCACCAATTCCTGCTATCTTTCCAGATTGATTTCCTCCAAATTTTACCTTTCCACCTTCCTTAGGTTGCAATGTGGTAAAACTTTCAAAATCTCCAGTCATATGTCTAGAGCATCCACTATCTATGTACCACTTGCTATTTTTGGATGCTTTGAGACATACCTCCAATCAAATGACTAGGTCTTAGGTACCCACATCTTTTTGGGTCCTTTTGGGTTAGTACAAATAATTTTCTGAACATATGAGCCTTTAGGTACCCATTTGTAGGTTCCTATTGTTCCTTTCTTCTTATGAATGCATGAAGTGTATAATGACCTTTTCTATTACAGTAATTACAAAAATGCAAACGGATTCGATGTATGCACAGAATGCTGGAAATAATTCAGATATGACTTACCTCCTGCTTTCTTTCTTCCTTTCCTTTTGTCTGATTTTGGATCATATCCAATCCCAGATCGCTCATTTACAAATCGTTGATCTTTTAAAATAACATTTAGCATCTCACTTCCTTGAGTAAATTTTTCAAGAGTTTTTATAAGATCAGTGTTTTTCTTTTTCAAAGAAGAACAATTTTCACAATCCTTTTATGAACTTTCTTTAAGTTCAATTTCAAGAGCTTTGTTTTTCTTTTTGAAAACAATTAATTCTTTAACTACTTTGATGAATTCAAAATGTAAAGCATTATATTCAGAAAGTAATTCATCATAGGTAGGATCAGAATTATTTACCTCCTCTTCTGTTTCTTCTTGAGTGACGAGACATATATTAGCTACTTCTTCCTCATCACTTTCTTCGTCAGAGGAACTATCACCCCATATAGCAGATATGAAGGCCTTCTTTTTGTTGAAGAATTTGCCTTTTCTCTTTTCTTTGCT
The DNA here is from genome assembly GCA_963855925.1 of Inga laurina. Classification (NCBI taxonomy): domain Eukaryota; kingdom Viridiplantae; phylum Streptophyta; class Magnoliopsida; order Fabales; family Fabaceae; genus Inga; species Inga laurina. The sequence goes on from OY979703.1 coordinate 49,002,477, forward strand.
CTTTTAATTCAGTTTTGGACATTCTGATTTGATATGTCCTGGTTTTCCACATTCGTAGCAAATGATATGATCTTTGCTGCTAGTTCTACCTTTTTGAAAGTGTTTGAATCCTTGTCCTTTCTTGTAGAACTTTCTGAATCATTTTATGATTAGGCCCATTTCATTATCGTCAAGCTCCTCATCCTCATCTTTTACTTTTAGTTCCATCATCGTTTTATGATCTTCTTTTACTTTTAGTGCAAGACCTTTCTTTTTCTTGTCACCAATGTCATCTAGTTCTCGTTTGAACTTTAGTTTGCTTTCATATTCAGAAAGACTTTCAAATGGAGAAGCAACTGATCTCATTGAATCTCTTTTTGCTTCTTCTATCGCAGTGACTTTGGCCTCCCATTCTTTAGAAAGAATATTTAGAATCTTTCGTACTTGGGTATGCTGATCATAGACTTTCCCAAGAGCTGCAAGTTGATTAACAAGATGAGTATATCTAAGTTCAAATTTAGATATTGATTCACCTGATTTCATTCGAAGTAAATCGAATTCAGTGACCAAGGTGTTGATCTGATTCTCCTTTATTCCCGAAGTTCCTTCATGAGCTATTTCCAGAGCTTCCCACATTTCCTTTGCTGTTGGAAGTGTGCAAATTCTGAAATACTCACTTTGACTCAAGGCACTTTGTAACATCATAATTGCCTTGCTGTTGAGAGTGATAAGTTTCTTGTCATTCTCATCATATTCCGCTGGCGTCTTGGGAATTTTCTGAGAATCTTCAGTCTTTGTAGGTTGATAGTTTCCACTCTCAATCACATCCCATAGCCCATATTCAGTAGCCATTACGAATACTCTGAACTTTGCTTTCCAGAAAGAAAAGTGTTCGCCACTGAATCCTGGAGGTCTAGTGACGGATGCACCGTCGGGAAGAATTCTTTCGCCCATGCTTGCCATTGGATCCTTCTTAGGTTGTTAGACCTTCACAAGAAGACCTACTCTCTGATACCAAATGTTAGAGCAAGCGTTTCACCTAAGAGAGGGGGTGAATTGGGTGATCTTAAAAATTTCGTTGCAAATATAAAATTTGACGTTGAAATTAAAACAGGAAAGAGTAAGGAGAAATATCACCGAAGTGTACACCGGGAGTTATACTGGTTTGACCACAACCACTTTGACCTACGTCCAGTCCTCAGAGCTTCTCTGAGAGTTTCACTATAACTTCCAAGATTCAGTGGGTTCTTGGCACCTCAGTACAAGCAAGTTCCTACACTTGGACACTCGCTCCCCCTTACAAGTTGTAATCCAATCCCAACTCAAGGTTCCACAACCTTAAGTTACCTCAATAACAAATATTGAGTTTGAATGAAATATCTCTCTCACAGAGTGAATAAGAATCACTGAAGCATAAAAAACAATTATAATGTAAAACAGAGTAATGAACTTGATGATACGTTTGTGTGTGTTCTTGTTTTCTTCTCTGTTTAGATGTTTCCATATATATAGATACGTTCGTAATGATGCTGGAACATATTTCTTCATGTCCGTTGGAGCGTGCGCAGCCACTATTGACTTTTCCAGTTTTTGAAAAACATACGTTTGCGGTAGGTGACAGTCGGTGACATTTAAGCGTTGCTTTTGACTTTCCTTATTTGGTAAGATCTCTTCATTGTTTTATCTGTTGAAATGCTAAGAATACTAATATAATGAAAAGTTAATCAAATAGGAAACAAAACAATGACCGTTGGAATGATTTCAAACTTTCTGGGTTTCCATACTCGAGTAGTTACTGAGTATTCATTAAAGGTTACTCGAGTACTTACTCGAGTATCATCGTGAAATCTTTGATAGACTCCCAGTTAACATATAAATATAAGATTACTCGGGTAGTGCATGGAATAACTAAATTTCAAACCTTTGGAAATGCATGTTTACTCGGGTACCTACTCGAGTAATGAACTTATTTCTTCATAGTTTATCGGGTACCAACTTGAGTAAACCTTCAAATAACTTTTGATTACTCGATGCTTTACTCCAGTAATGTTGGCAGGATTTCAAGGCCGAGAGCATTTCAAGTTTGATTACCTTGTTACTGAGTACATACTCGAGTAAACTTACTTTTTGTGCATCACTTACTCGGGTAATGACTTGAGGTTTTCCTTCAAACATAACACTGCATACTCGAGTACATACTTGAGTAATTCATTTAAAATGAAACATTCAATACCTGCATACTTGAGGAGCACATCGAGTGAAGTATGATAAAAACTAAATTAAGTTATTCGGGTACTACCTTCAAGTTTTTACTTACCTCAGTACGTTACTCGAGTAGCTACTCGAGTAACATTGGCAGTGGTACAAAGTGCCGAGAGGAATACATTTTCTGAAACAGAGGTACTCGAGTATCATTAGTAGGCTGATAGTAACTTGAAAAAGTTTTACATGGTTACTCGAGTAGCTACTCGAGTAACATTGGCAGGCCGAGAGCAACTCCAAGTATTTACCTGGTTACTTGAGTAACTACTCGAGTAACATTGGCAGGCGAGAGCAACTTGAAAACACTTACACTATTACTCGAGTACCTGCTCGAGTAACGTTGGCAGGTTACTGGAAGGTGCTTCTGGTTACTTCAAGTTTTGTCTCATTACTCGAGTACGTACTCGAGTAATGCCTTAGAAAACTAGCTTCTGATAAAGTTTCTCAGCTTTTTCGCTTGGCCTTTCTTCATTACTCCAATGCTTACCTCAAGTGATGCTTATCCCTGTTATTACTTTGTTCAAACTTATTTATTAATCAATTCTTTTTCATACCATTCTTTTGTTATCATCAAAACATGAGATCTAAAAAAAACTTGCCAGAAAAATTAATCACATATTGTAGAAAACAAAATAAATAAATAAGTTTATTATCCAAAGGTTATGACTGTGCATAAATCTATCCTGGTGTGATACTTCATTATCCAACTTTGCTATTCAATTTTTTTCCTTCATATTCTTTTATTGAAAAATATTAGATTCAAAGTTTCCATCTAATCAAATTTCTTTCCTTCATCTTATTTCAAAATACGTCAGAAGAGCCAAATTGTATAATATTGTCTAATTCAATGCAATATACATGGATGGAATTGAAATGCTGGATGCATAGCTCTTTCCTGTGTTGCTTAGATTTAATTTTGTTTGATTCATTGTAGCAGACATAGATGATTATGTGAAAACGACTAGACCCTTATTTTGCTTTGTTTATAGTATGGTCATTTCTTTCTTTCATTGTGAAAGAACTGTGATAGGCCTCGATTTGTGTACACACCTCCGGGCCTTTAGTTGTAGTGACGTGAACAAATGACGTGATTTGATATGAATTAAATTAATATTATAAAGACTTATTGTGTGACTTTATTGTTGTTTGAATATTAGATTTATATGATTAAAGATGCCACTTATTCAAGTTGTGTTTTATGCTTTCCCTTTGAGTTGGCTTTGGTTCATATTTCTCCTCCAAATAGAAAGCTAGCAGGAATAGCTTTCCCTGAAATTGGCTTTTATGCTTTTGTAACATACACAGAAGCTTTTGGCTTGAAAGGTGTTCGACATCTTTAAAAAAAAAGGACGGTATGATTCAACCCACATTCCATAGGCCTCTACTGCTAAAAATGAGTAGGATATGGGGTGTTGCCATATAGAAATTGTGGACATGGAGGAATTGTTCTATCTTTGACTCCTACTTTCAGAAGCCACGGGACCCTGTTGTTGCTATTTTGCATAGCTGGAAATTCTGTGTGTAGGTGACTGAGTTGCACAACAATGATAAAGTACTAATTCAATGTGATAAACCAAAATGGCAAGCACTTCCCACGGACTGAGTAAAGATTAATTTTGATGGTGCCATGTCTACTTCAAGAAATATTGCTGGTTGTGGCAGAATCATCAGAAATCATAATGGCTATTGGTTAGCTGGGTTTAAACGCATGCTTGGACAGGGTAGTGCGTATGAGGCTGAAGATGGGCTTTCCTTGAAGGCTTTAGATTGGCTTGGGAGATGGGCTTCACAAAGGTTATCATCGAAATCAAATGCCAATGTATTAGTTGGTAGGCTGGGAATGAAAGAGAACAATCATAATTGCAATATGGTATTTATGCAAATTATAAATATGCTACATTTCAATTGGGATCTCAAACTGAAGCATGTTTCAAAACTACCACTGTAGTAGCACGGGAAAACATTCTTCAATTGATATTGTTAAAATAGTGAAGCTATAGTTGCATGAAAAACTTTTTTAATTGATATCTCATTGTAAATTTGATGAAGCTATGGTTTAATATTTTATTGAATGATGAAAAGTTATTTCTTCGTAAAAGTTTTCTTTAGTATTAAATTATTTCCTTAATAACATTCCCCCGTGCATCATATAGGGAGTAAATGCTAGATCAGAAGAAGAGGCATTTTGTTTATAAATATAGTAAGATGATGTTGTTTGTTCAAAATGTTTGCATGACATCTTGCCATGTTTATTTATGTGTTGGTGGGTTAGTGGCAAAAGACTCAATGTAATTCTCCTTATATCATGTAATAGTAGTTTATTTTTTCATGTTTCTAATTTAATACTTTGAAGTGTAATTTTTTCCCCTTAAACTTTACTCCCTGCGCAACGCGCGGGGGAGTTTATGCTAGTTAGAATCACTAAAACAAGCAAATTCACATCACATTGATATGTTCCACATTGGTCACAACATATCAACACAATATCATGCACAAGTCTCAACATTGCAATCCTTTCCATTCCAAGTTCCAAACCAATTCCATTATTTCAATGACACAATATGACACCAATTCCACCACAATACACTAGGAAATTCATTCATTCCAAAATCACACTAAAATCAGGGCAAAATTCACTAGTTTCAAAACTTAACCAATGACCACAGTATATATACCAAAAGATGGCTATTTCTTACCACTTTCACTTTCCAAAGCTTGTTCTTTGATTCCACCACTTTCAATTTTTCTCAAGTTCTCAAACACCTTCTTTCAAAAATCTAAAACTATAGAGATGAAGCTCTCATCAACATGATCAAAGTTAAAGAATAACATTAGAGCTAAAGAGGTCATTTACAAAGCCAAACTCTTACCTTTTGCTTTCTCTTTCTTCCTTGAGCTTGATGACAATGGAGAATTGAGAGAGAGGATGAAATGAACAGGATGAGGTCAGATTTTTTGGGAAAGAAGGCCTCTTGGCCGACTTTACAAGTGGGAGGGAAGAGAAAATGTGTTGAAAGTTTGACTCCCATCTAATACTCCACAAATGCCAAGAGTCATGATCTTGTTTCCTTTATCATGAGCATGCAAACATGTTATAATTCCCTCTATAACACTTAGACAATTGTCAGCTTCTTGATCTTTATGTCACTAATGAGTTCCCTCTTTGGTTATTGACTATTTGGTCAATAACTTTCTTTTTCCTACTTTGCCCTTTACTATGAGAATTCCTACTGAATCACCACCAAACACATTTTGTCATTCTATTGCACCTTACCACGCGCCCACCCTTTAATTTAATTCAATTTAGATAGTAATCCATAATTGAACTTAAATACAGGGTTTAGGCACTGATTATAACACATTCAGATCACAATTCATATCATATTCTCCAAAAGTGTTTATTTAACAACAATTACATTCACTTTTGAAGTCATTAGCCTTTAATCTCATTTTGGGGCATTACAGGTTATCCTCAAGTCTCTAGGCCCAAAATTTAGGATATTACAGTTATCTTTAGGATTAGTACACTAAGCCAAATGAGTAGTCAATGTGGTCAAACTAACCTAGAGTGTTTATTGCCACCCTTAGGGTTCATGGTAATTACATCTTGCCAATACTTTTCCATTTCCATACATTAACTCAAATCTGCCAGAATTTTCCTCAACCTTTGAAAAATCATAACTTAATCTACAAAATTCCAAATGCAGTGGTTTAAAGTCCTATTTAAAGCTCTCTAAGTCCTCTAAAATAGAAAAGTATTATTCACTACCACTTGTAACGATAGAAATACAGAATTCTATGAATTGCCTCACTCTTCCAAAATCCATTCCAGTTTCAAACCTCAAACTTTAACAATTAATATCTCCTAAAGTACAGACCCAAATTGAACATATTATATATCAACTTAAAGCTTATAATATCTACCTTTATTTTGAAAATATCATGGCCATTGAATCACATTTGGTTATTCAAAATCTCATCACAACCGCTCTGCCTCCTAAAAATACAATATGGCAACATTACCCTTAAGTTCTAAAAATTAGGGTTTTCTACCGAATCATCTAAATACCACACCACAGCCCCACACAATTTTGGCCAAGAAATTAGCCCTGAGTGATCACCTCTTATATTCTAAATGCTCATCAAGTCTTACTGTGTAATATCGCAAAAAGTGATTAAGGGGTAATGACTTTAAAAGTGGATGTAATTATTGTTGAATAAACACTTTTGGAGAATGTGTGATGGGAATTTGAATATTTTAATGATTCCAATGGCTTCCTTGTGAAAATTCGTGTGGGGAGAGTGTTTATTGTGAAATTGGAACTATTGGGAACAATTGTGCAAAAGTTGAAAACTCTGTCCATTGAAACTCTGTACAGGGCAGCCGATTTGTAAGGACGTTTTAAATAGGCAAATGGTGTCTAAAAATTCTGAAATTTTCTAGTCTTAAAGTTCACATGTCAAGATTTAAAATGGACATATAATTTGTATCATTTTGATTTGTGAGCTAAGAGTTATGAATTTTTGAAGTTTGCCCAGCGAAATTAATTATTTTCTGGAACAGTATGCAAAGATTGCAATTCTGGGAATTTTGTGATTCCATCCAGACAAATTCTATATTTTTCCTTAAAACTAGACTTAATAAGGGTTCCATAGGCTTTGAAATCACTCCAATTCATTTTTTATAGAATTAGTTATGATTTTTCAAAGTTTGGGCAGAAATCTGCCAGAATTTCTGAAAAATCCGAAATTGTTGGAAATTAATCAATAATTAAATATCATATAATATATGATATTAAATACCATCAGCCTTCTTTCTTCAGCCATTTTCGTGCTGTTCCAGATCTGAAACAAGAGAGAGAAGGTGAGAGAGTTTAGAGAGAGAGAAAGGGAAGAAGTCTCACAAGGTAAGCCGATTTCTCCGACGATTTTGCTCCTAATGCGTATAACTCCGACTCTAAGCTACTCCTCTTTATTCTTTAAGGTTGTAAAGCTCATAATTTGGTGTTTCAAGGGTTAGGGTTCAGCCACCTTGAGGAAAAGCTAGTGGGAGCTTAAGGTAACTTTCAAACCTTCATATATTAACTATTCTGGCTGCTGTGGGCAATTTAATCGGTGAAATTTCGCCAGATTGCCATTGGTTTTAAATTTTGGAAATTGAGTTTCCTAAGGGTTATGCTGCCTAATTTTGGTTCAAATGGTAGTTATAACCTAATGTAATAGTTAATAAAGCGGTTAGGAGTAGAAATGAACGCGTTTAAGGAGCTGAAATCGTAAAACCCTGATTTTCCTCGGAGAACTCATAAATTTTGGCCAGCTCTAGAAATGGGTTTTAGAGTTAGATTTTCAATGATTTTATGGTTCCATTGCATTCAGGAGTGAAAATTAGGTGGGGTTACAGTTGGCCACTTTTACGGAAAAAGGCCGAAAAAGCATAATTACGAAAACGCCCCTAAAACCCTTGAAGTAGGGCTGCCAAGGGTAAATTTGTAATTTTACATTGAATTTGATAATTCCAAGTCTGGAAATGGATTCCTTGGGCGGAAATATGTTAGGATAGCCTAGATTAGAATCTCGGGAAAAGTGCAACCGGACTGGGTACGGCGGGCCCGGGCAGGGTCCCCGGGGGCATTTTTGTAAATTTTCATTATAGACTCATATAACCCCAAGAAACACTATGGAAGTGTCTAAATGGTGCATTTAGAATTTTAGGATTCGATATTTGCCCTGTTTGTGATCCACCTGCGCTATAGAACAATCGGAAAGAACAAGGTAGTGACTTTTTCTCTTATACTGTGTGTGAAACATTGTATGTATGTTTGTCATGCATTGAGAATACTTTGTGAATACATTGTGATGCTTTGAGTTCACAGCGCAAGCTGGCGCATAGTGATACTATGTGATACATAAAGATCACAGCGAAAGCTGACGCATAGAGATTACAGCTATGGGTGCTGTCGTTTTGGCAAAAGCCATGATACATTATGATGCTGCTTAACATGATCGTATATGCTATGTGTTTATACACTGTATGAGTGATTTGTTACTACAGAGATTCTTTTGAATCTCATTCTTTCCATTGACTAACATTTCAGACAGGGCAAGTGGCTCCAAGGAGAAACGAACTACCAGGAGTGGCTAGGATCTTGTAGAGATATGTTGTTAGGTTGTTGGTTATCTATTTTGGACTTGGGATTACTGTTTATTTTTGAAATATAGATATTATGTTGATGTTGGTCATGTAATCCCCTAGTTAGAACTTACAACCCTTAGTTTATACATGTATGAAATCCGGGAGTTGCCGGGAATTTGGCTATGCACTCTGATATGTATGAATGTGATTGAACTGCGTAGAGTAATTAGATTCGAAAGATGAATATAAGACCATATTGAACAAATTTTAGAAAAGAGATTTGAGAAAAATGTATCCGTTGGTCTCTAATTCCTTTAAATTACGCATTTTTGAATCTTAATTACGGTTATCAAGGTAGGGGATTTCATACTGCCTAGGGAATCACCCCTATGCAATAGGTATTACAGGACTTACAGCCTTGGGCCTCTGCCATCAGGTCTGACTGCTGAAGGATACACTGATCTAATAAGTCTTACTGCCTACCACATATTCATAACACGAATATATCCGATGGTAAACATATACATGCAGAATCATTACATAGACTCTAGAGCAAGAGTTGTTGTCCTTTATACCGTCGAGCCTATTCTTCCTTAATTTCCTTCCTTATCTTTCTTTCTAGAAACAGCACTGGAGAACTACATGGTGATTCACTGGGTCATATAAACCCTTCTCTCAAGGAAACCCATTTAATGGGAGACTTATTACAATGCACTACCTTTGAGAGTCGATGTCCTGGTAGCTCTACTTTACGGTTTGTCATCAGGACGGCTCCACTCTATGGTTTGATGTCACAGTAGCTCCACGCTATGGTTTGTCATCAAAGTTCCTTCAGCTGTGGTACTACATTAGTGCTTCACTTAGCCAATTCTGATTGGTCAACCCTTTCGGTTAGAACTCTCCGTAGGTAGCCCTCTCTAATCAAAACCCTTCATAGGTAGCCTTTTCCGAATAGGCACCCCTCTACGATTGGCCGTCTTTAAATATAAGTACCATTGTAATGGGAAACCCAAATCTTATAAGGTCCCTCTTCTCTAGCAATCATGTAATCCATTTTCTCTAATTCTGCCATTTCATCTGGGGTTATTCTGCATAGACCTTCAATATTAGTCTAGCTCTAAGGAATCACAAACTCTTCCTCCCCTACCGGGAGTACTCTACTTGTACCTTTCAACACATTATCTTCCATCCACCAAGTGACTCATAATATAGCCTCAAGTTAGTTGAATGACAGGTAGATTAATTCTTTCTCTCATTTCATCAGAGAGCTATCACCTCAATCAATCTTTTAAGGGAATATTTTATAATCATAATCTTTTCCTATACTAGACTTAGTAGTTAGCAACCTTTCAAAATCCCTTCCTACAAGGATTCTTATTCATAAAAATCTTCTTCCTAGATGCCACGGATCATCACTAGCCCAAACACTTTGATTAGCCACCTCAAGGATATCTTGGATACTTTAACTAGCCCCAAATTCCATTGAGTATATCATTAGGAGTACTCTTTCTCTAACCCAACTTTTAAGTTTAGCATGAAATCTAGAATCACGATATCACACAAATCGGAAATTATTTTCCTCAATTATACCTAATAGGTACGCTAAGAATCAAAATCAATAGCACCTATTCTAACCTCTACAGTTTTCGGGTAATATCTTAAAATATTACTAAAGGTTTTAACTTCATCTACAAGATTTAGCTTTCGTCATGAAACATAACCATAGTACAACTTGATTCATAACTCGACCTAAGCAATATTTCAACTTAAATATGATTTAAGCCTATCCTTAACCTTCAGTATCATAAGATTGGATCCTATAAGATCAATATACAACATAATCACCATGCATCATGTATCACCGTATATCATAACTACATACCTTACTCACTGCAACAGAAAAGGTTTGGATTAAAGATCAATACTTACCTCATAATCTTTATACCTCTAATCATTCTTTATGTCATCTAAGAACTTCTAATCAAATTCCAAACCTTTAATTAAAAGGTATCAAATTTCTATAGTGCTTCCTAAGGGGTCACCTATCTCGGGATTTCTCTCACCTGAGCACGCTTAACTAAGGAGTTCTATTAGAATCTCGGTCCCAGGCCAGCTCGACATCAAATTGTCCAGAGCTCATACCCTTTTCCACCGGGTATATATCTCTAGTACTCCATTTCGTCTCTATATACAGCTATACACCTTCCTCTAAACCAGTTTACCAATTAGTGGTCGGGGGAAAATTCAATTCCTCTGGGTTTGACTATCACCTATATTTCTTCCTCATTACGGGATCACTAACAAGGTATTAATATACCTATTCATAGTAGTAGAGAACATTAGCCTAGTGCCAGAATCTCTACTATAATCCAAACTAAGTTTGGTTGCAACGGTGTTTAGGGACCATAGGTTGAGAGGCGGTACTTAAACTGGAGTCTGAGTTACCCACCGGGGGACTCCTAAATGGTAAAAGGATTATATATATATAATCCTTTTACCATTTATAAGTGCACCCCATGAATTCACTGGGCGACTTCGAAATGGTAAAAGATTTTATAAATTCATGGGGTGCACTCATAAATGGTAAAATGATTTTATATAATTCACCGGGGGACTCTGACATGGTAATAGGGTTTTACATATATATATATATAATATAAAATCCTTTTACCATTTATGAGTGCAATGTTGGATCCCATATGTTTTGATGATAACAAAAATTAGATTAATATTACAAAAGTTTTAAATAAAAGATTTGAACAAAGAAACTAAGTTCTTGGTGGCAAGAAAAAGCATTACTCTAGTAGGTACTCAAGTAATGAGGATGAAGTAAAAGATAGATGACAGGAGAAAGGAACACTTTGAGATTTTTGAAGACATTACTCAAGTAAGCCCTCGGGTAAAGACCTTCATTACTTGAGGGGTCACTCGAATAATGTGTGAGAAATTGTTCCAGAAAGCTTTCTCTCAAAAACTGCATAGGATTACTTGAAGGGATCACTCAAGCAATCTGTAGAGTTATTTGAGACATTACTCTAGGGATCACTCAAGTAATTACTAAAGAAATTATCCAGTAGCTCTCAACTAAGAAATGAGTAACATTACTCGAGGGATCACTTGAGTAATCATGTAAGCAAAGAAGAAGTTACTCTCAGCCAAGAATTTGATGCCCTTACACGAGGGATAACTAAAGTAATGAGAGAAGAATTGCAAAGCATTACTCGAGGGATCACACGAGTAATCAGAGAAGAAAAGAAAGAATTACTCGAGGGATCACTCGAGTAATCAAGTTTGAAAGTTTTATAAAATGAATTACTTGATGGTTTACCAGAGTAATCTGGTCAGACAATGTTGACTTACTCTCTGGCTTATTTTTAATGAAGTTACTTGAGGAACTACTCGAGTAATGAAGCATGATCACTTGAGTAGCCACTCGAGTAATGTAGCTTAGAAAGCATGATTTTAATCCAACGTTCATTGATTTGTTATCTATATGATTAACCTTTCATTGTATTAGCTTCCTAAGTATGTTTGCAGAGAAATAATGAAGAGATCATGCATTGAGAGATAAGTCAAAGATATCATCCACAACGTCTGAAATACTTATTTACCACAAACAGCTAGTTTTAAAATTTGAAGAACGGTCAAATGAAGTTGCGTGACTCTAACAGACATGTTTGAAATGCTTCCAACGAATATCACAATTCATCTATATATATATATATGAAGCCTTAAACGAAGAACACAGCAATAACTAAGAACACAAACTCACATTGATCAATATATTCTTTGTGCTCTGATTCTTATATTTATTATTTGCACTTTAGTGATTAAACATTTGCTCTGTGAGAGATTTTTTCATTATAAACTCAATATTTTTTATTAAGACAACTTAAGGGTTAGAACCTTAAGTTGGGGATAGGTTTACGTGTAAGGGCAAGGGAGTGTCTAGTAAAGGAACTTGCTGTGTACTGAGGTGCCAAGAACCCACTGAATCTTGGAAGATATAATGAAACTCTTAGAGAAGTTCTGAGATCTGGACGTAAGTCAAAGTGGTTGTGGCTGAACTAGTGTAACTCCTGGTGTACACTTTGGTGATATTTCTCTTAGCTCTTAATTGCTTTAAAATTTTAGTCAATTTTATATACACAACAAAATTTGTGGTATCACCCAATTCACCCTCTTCTTGGATGAAACACTTGTACTAACATATGGTATTAGAGTGTAGGTCTTCTTATTAAGGTATAACAACCTGAGAAGGATTCAATGGCAAGCATAGGTAAAGGAATTCTTCCCAACAGAGCTTTTATCACCAAACCTCCGGGTTTCAGTGGCAAACACTTCTCTTTCTGGAAAGCCAAGTTCAAAGTATTCGTAATGGCTACAGAATATGAACTATGGGATATGATTGAGAGTGGAAACTATAAGCCTAAGAAAATTATAGATTCATAGAAGGTTCCTAAGATACTAGCAGGATATGATGAGAATGATAAGAAACTCATCACCCTCAACAGCAATGCAATTCTAACAATTCAAAGTGCCTTTAGTCAAAATGAGTACTTCAGTCAAAATGAGTACTTCAGGATCTGCACACTTCCAAGGGCTAAAGAAATGTGGGAAGCTCTGGAAATAGCTTATGAAGGAACTTCGGGAATAAAAGAAAACCAGATCAATACTCTAGTTACTGGATTTGATTTACTTCAAATGAAATCAGGTGAGTCAATAGCTGAATTCAAACTCAGATATACTCATCTTGTTAATTAACTTACAGTACTTAAGAAAGTCTATGATCAACATACCCAAGTACAGAAGATTCTGTATATTCTTTCTAAAGACTGGGAGGCCAAAGTCATCACTATTGAGGAAGCAAAAGGTGAATCAATGCGATTGGTTGCCTCTCTATCTAGAAGTCTTTTTGAATATGAAGGTAAATTAAAGTTCAAATGAGAGCTAGAAGATATTGGTGACAAGAAGAAGAGAGGCCTATCACTAAAAGCAAAAGAAGAAAATCAAGATGAGGATAAAGAGTTTAACGATGACAAAATAGGCCTAATGATAAAATGATTCAGAAAGTTTTACAAGAAAGGCTAAGGATTCAAAAACTTTCAGAAAGGAGGAACAAGCAGTAAATAACACATCATCTACTATGAATGTGGAAAGGTAGGACATATCAAATCAGAATATCAAGAACTAACTCAGAAGAATAAAGAAAAGAGAAAAGTCAAGTTTTACAACAAGAAGAAAGCATTTGTATTTGCCATATAGGAAGGCAGTCATCTTATAAAGATAGCGATGATGAGGAAGTAGACAATATCTGTTTGGTCGCTTAAGAAGAGTAAGAAGAAGAAGAGGTAACTGATTTTGATCCTACATATGATGAATTACTTTATGAATATAATGCTTTACATTCTAAATTCATCAAAGTAGTTAAGTAATTAGTTGTTTTCAAAAAGAAAAATAAAAATCTTGAAGAAAAACTCAATCATGGTTTAGAAAAGGATTGTGAAAATTGTTTGTCTTTGAAAAAGAAAAACACTGATCTCATGAAAACTCTTGAAAAATCAAGAGAATGGTCAACCTAATCCTAAATATTTTATCCTAGAAGTTAACCAAACCAAGGAAGAAGATAAGTCACTAGGACAACCTAGAGCCTGTAATTACAATAAAAGTTTTCCCATAGACAAGTCATAGGAGATGTGAATGAAGGAGTCAAAACTAGGAATAAAATTTTCAATGAAGTTAGTTTTTTTGCCTTTATTTCTGAAATGAACCTTCTAACATTAACGAAGCCCTATCAGACAATGATTGGGTAATACCATGCAAGAAGTACTAAACCAATTTGAAAGAAATCAAGTTTGGGATTTGGTATCCTGACCTAAGGATCATCCGATCATTGTCACTAAATAGGTATTCAAGAACAAACTTGATGAATCCACAATCATTGTCAAAAACAAGGCAAGATTGGTGGCCAAAGGCTATAATCAGGAAGAAGGAATTGATTATGAGGAAACGTATGCTCCAGTGGTTAGATTGGAAGCTATCTAGTACTCTTAGCCTTTGTAAGCATCAAAGGATTCAAACTCTATCAAATGGATGTAATGGAAGAAGTGTATGTAGATCAACCTCCAAGTTTTAAAGATGTAACCAAACCTGACCATGTTTTCAAATTGAGAAAAGCTTTATACGGTTTAAAACAAGCTCTTAGAGCATGGTATGAAAGGCTCAGTAAATTTCTCATTGATCAAGGTTTTGTATGAGGAAAATTTGATAGAACACTTTTACAAAATGAAAATGAGATGAAATTTTAATTGTACAAATATATATTGATGATATAGTTTTGGTGCTACTAATGAAACATTGTGTAAGGAATTTTCTGAGATAATACCGGAGGAGTTTAAGATGTCAATGATGGGAGAATTGAATTTCTTTCTTAGTTTGCAAATCAAACAAAGAAAGAATGGAATTTTCATATCTCAAACAAAGTATTTAAAGGAGTTATTGAAGAAGTATGGAATGGATGAAGCAAATGGGATAGACACGCCTATGAGATCAACTTTGTTGCTTGATGCTGATGTTAAAGGAAAAGTTTACAATATCACAAGATTAGAGGAATGATTGGATCATTACTCTATCTCACTGCAAGCAGACCTGACATCCAATTTAGTATTGGTATGTGTGCAAGATATCAATCAGCACCAAAGGAATCATATGCTAAAACTATCAAATGAATCTTTAAATACCTCGCTGACATGGCATAATTAGGTCTATGGTATCCAAAAGGAAGAAGTGAATATCTAGTTGCATACTCAGACTATGATCATAGAGGATACAAGATAAATAGAAAGAGTACCAGTGGACAAAGCTAGTATCTTGGAGGTTCACTTGTGTCATGGTTTAGCAAGAAACAAAATACAGTGTCTCTTTCATCAACAGAAGCTAAGTATGTTGCAGCATCAAGTTGTTGTGCACAAGTGTTATTGCTGAAGCAACAACTATAGGATCTTGGTGTTTATTTGAAGGAAATACCTATATACTATGACAACACTAGCACAATAAGCTTGGTAAAGAATCCAGTTCAACACTCAAGAACCAATCATATTGATATTAGACATCATTTCATCAGAGATCATGTCCAAAAGAAAGATGTCAAAGTGATACTCATTCCAACTCATATTCAACTAGCTGATATCTTCACAAAACCCCTAGCAAAAGATCAATTTCTATTTATTAGAAGAGAATTAGGAATGGTAAATCCCAATGAATTATAAGTCATTTAGTGTTCAAAAAATGTTAGATGATGTTATTTATTGATGTTTTGATGATTACTAACTTAAACATCAGAGCTTCTAGCAGTTTGTTTTGCAGGATCTTGTTATTCTATTTTAGGGTATGAAAAGTAGAGGTTAATAGAGTACTATATCACTCAAAGAACAACTTCAAGTAACCTATATTAGCCAAGTGATAACTTGAAGTGATGATAAACATCACTTGAATAACCACTCAAGTAATAACCTTGAAAATGAGGTAGAGAAGCTTTAATTCAAAAGGAAGTGATAAAACGGTTGAAAGTGAACAAGTCAGTAGCTCAAAAGATTGATCACTCGAGGTTCTACTCGAGTGATGCCACAGAGTCACTCGATCAAGCCCTCGAGTGATCATGACAGAAAATTATAAATCAACTTATTTTCAACTCAATTCTGCCTTAAAGTGCCATTAAATTATCAAGGGAGTATACATGAAATATTATTCATGCCAGGTACAAGTTTAAGTTTGCTTTATTTTTAAATTTTTGGTATGATCACTCGAGTAGCTACTCAAGTGAAAAATGACCAAGTTATGACAAATAAGGCCCTAGTGCTTGACAGCATTCGAGGGCCTACTCGAGTGATCTTGAGGCATTACTCGAGTAGCTACTCAAGTGATGCCTCAAGATCACTCGAGTAGGCCCTCGAATGATGTCGAGCACTAGGGCCTTATCTGTCACAACTTGGTCATTTTTCACAAAATCTCCTCGAGTAATTCTCCTAGTGCTCTCTTAAAAACTTTTCACAAATACTTTTTCATCTCATTTCCATCAAAACCCAATGATTTTTACTTCCAAAATCCTCTCAAATCTCTCAAAATCCTCTGCCCTAAACCTCTTACTTCCGAGAGAATTTCAAGAAAATCTTAATTCTCTCAATCAAAATGGTTAAAACTAAAACCACCACTCTCGATACTCCTTTTGACTTTTTTATTCCTCAGAAATCACTTGAATATACTCCATCTCCTCCAACCAAAAGAAAAAAGCTCACTCTTAGATCAAAAGCTAAAGAAATGCCGTAAGCCAAACCCAAAGTCAAGGGAGTTGTGATCAAGGAACCTACTGATACAAGAGCTCAATCTAAGAAGGATATTCCTCGCACCATCTCCACCTCCTTCTGATTCGTCTGACACTCCTTCCTTCTCAAAAAAACCATCTAAAAAGGCCAAGTTTGACATAAAACTTGCTCAAGCCATGTCAAGTATACTAGATAAGGCTCACAAATCTAGAGGATAGAAGCAAAGCCAATCTTCAAAGGAACCAGAAGAAGAAGAAATCACATTCCCTCCAAAGGGATTCAATATTAAGAAGATTGAGGAGTCTAAAAAATTTAGAGATCACTTTTCAAGAAGAAAAGTGTGCAAGATACACTTTAATGATTCCAAGCTTCTTTAAGAGGTATTGAAATTCAACCTTAATCCTTATCTTGAATCCTATATGCCTTGGCTTTCAATTAAACTTCCATTTTGCACCAAGATAGTAAGGCATTCTTATTTCAATTTAGAGCCTATGAATGATCCTCTTCGAGATGCTTTGGAAGAAGAAATAGTTTCTAAGATTAGAGGTCAAGAAATCCTAATCTCACCTTCCAAAATAAACACCTGGATGGAATAGAGGATTCCCCTAAAGATATTTATCCTACCCTTGACTCGAGCCAGTTGTTTTCAATTCTAAGGCCTGGAGAGATTGTAGGACCTCTCTGTTTTAACTTGAGTGATATGTGTGGTTTTCATCGAGTTCTATGGTATATCTATTCAAGAGCCATAGTCAACAAATCCAACAACTTCACTTATTTCATAGAGAGGGACTTCAAAAAATTTGTCATAATTCTTCTCAAAGAGAAAAAGGACTTAGGAGAATATATTTTTGTTGAAATTAAAAGAACTCCTATGCCTTATCCTCAGCTTATATCCTTGTTTCTCAAAAAGAACAAGATTTGGTACTTGGAGAAGAATGAACCAATTGAGAGGCTAACTTCAATGGGATAAAATCAGATTAGGAAATTGCACATTGATATTCCCCTAAAGACTCCTCTTGAATCTAGTCCCAAGAAGAAAAAGACTGAGGCTTAATCTAGTAAGTTGGATGATACTCAGTCATCTGCTCCTGCTTCTACTTCTGCTCCATCATTCATTGGTTCAGCATTACAGACATTTAGGGAGAATATTCTTAAGGGTTTTCATGTTGACATTGCAAATACAAATGCTAAATTGATAACCCATATGAATTTCAAGATGGGAGAGCTTGTAGAGCGTATGTATAAGAGGCATCAAGAGATGTTGGCTAAACAACGGGCCCAGGGTAAGCTTCTGAGATCACTTTATGCCAGACTTGATGCTATGGCATCTAGTTCATCCACTCCTGGTCCATTTATGCCTGTATCACCTTCTAAGCCTAGACCTTCTTCTTTTCCTCTTCCTAATTTTCCTATCACCATTTCCAGAAACCTCCTATTCTCTATGCTTGACCCAGAAAGATCTGAGACCATTCACATCACCATTGATTCCAGCCCAGCTAGTACAACTTGAGCAGTGCCCACACCTATTGCATCCCCAACAGGCACTGAGGGGTGGTTGTCTTCTCTAGTGATCATCAATTACCTAAAAGAATAGTGGAAGTGGAGATTTCTTCTTAGGTCCCAATTTCATAAAGTCCTCCAAAGGATCTTATTTCGGTTCCTCCCTTAGTACTTCCTGACCTTGAACCTTCTAGCTCCTCTTCAGACTCTTCTAGTTCAGATGACTCACATGGCTTTGGCTTTACACCTCTTCTTGCCAAACCCATCTATGCAGTCAAGCCATCTTGTCCTACTCCTTCTCTTGATTGATCCTACCTTGTGATGAAGACAAAAAGGGGGAGAAGAACTTGGGGTGATTTTGAAAAATGATGGATGTGATTTTGTAAAAGATTGCATGTGGATATAGGTGTATAGGGTTTAAGGGAGCTTTATTGTCTTTATTAGTTTTTGTTTGAAGTTTGATTATGTAGGTATCATGAATTCATCCTACAATTTCAATTAAAGTTATATTACATTGTCGACTAATGAATTTTTACTTATGTATGCAAGGTGAACAAATTAAAACATATATACAAAATTTTGAGCATTTGATTTTAACATCACTAAAATTGGATTCAAAAATATTTCAAATACTAAATTTCTCAAAATCATTAGATTTGAATTCAAAGTGATCTTCCCAAAGTCATTTTGAAAGAGTTTTCAAGCTTAAATTAAACAAAACATTTCATATGAAAATTTATCAAGAAGCATATGATTGAAAACTCAATCTTAAAAACTTTGTTCAAAATCACCAAGTTTTGTCATCATAAAAAAGAGGGAGAATGTTAGATCCTATATGTTTTGATGATAACAAAAATTGGATTAATATTACAAAAGTTTTAAATAAAAGATTTGAACAAATTAACAAAGTTCTTGGTGGCAGGCAAAAGCATTATTGGAGTAGGTACTCAAGTAATGAGGATAAAGTGAAAGAAAGAGTATAGGAGGAAGGAGCACTGTGAGATTTTTAAAGACATTAGTTGAGTAAGCCCTTAGGTAATGACCTTCATTACTTGAGGGGTCACTCAAGTAATGTGTGGGAAATTGTTCCAGAAAGCTCTCTATCAAAAATTGCATAGGATTACTCGAAGGGATCACTCGAGTAATCTGCAAAGTTATTTGAGACATTACTCGAGGGATCACTTAAGTAATCAATGAAGAAATTATCCAGTAGCTCTCAGCCAAGAAATGAGTAACATTACTTGAGGGATCTGTCAAGTAATCTGTAAAGTTATTTGAAGCATTACTCGAGGGATCACTCGAGTAATCATGTAAACAAAGAAGAAGCCCTGGAGGAATAACAGAATACTAAAGGGCAACAAGTGGTGTAATACTGGACTGAGGTTGGTCTAAAGATATTGTGAAACCTAAGGAAGCAGGTACGACTAAGGCCAGTGTTCAGACCACACATAGTATTTAGTTAGCTGAAGGTAGCTGGCACAAGTTTGAGATAAGAGTAGTCTCAGGGTACTGGTGGTCAGGAGCAGATAGAGCCAATATCTATGTTTTGGCACAGGCACACAAAAGTTAAGCGTGCTCAACCTATGAAAATCTTAGGAAGGGTGACCCGCTTAGAAGTTAAGTTGGGAAGGTCATAGAGACTTGAGGAATGGTTATTGTCTTAAGGTTTCTCCATGACTAATGATCATCTTAATTAGATGATTTAAATGATGTTTTGAAGTATGGAGATGATGACAATATAAGTATTAATCTTAATTCAAAATTTTTTTGTTGTAGTAATTTCTGAGCAGAAAAGTTCATTTGATAAGGTGATGGAAAACTGGAGGTGTAGTAAATGTTTGAGGTTTATCTACGCTAAGTGATGGTTCTTAGTAGCACTGTGATGCTAAAGGAATGTAGACATGATATACAGTGCTATAAGATGAATGGTGATTATACCGTATATTGATCCTAGAGGATCCGATCTGATGATACTAAAGGTTGAGGATAGGCTTGAATTTGATCTAAGATGAAATAATGCGTAGGTCGGAATGTGAATTTGTTGTGCTATGGTTCTATTCCATGATGGGAGTTTGAACCTTGTGAATAGTGTTGAACCTTTAGCAATGTTTTGAGGATAATCCTAAATATCGTAGAGTTTAGAATGGGCATTATTGATCTTGATTCTTAGCAAACCTATTAGGTATACTTGAGGAAAATGATTTCCAATCTGTGTGATGTTGAGGTTCTAGATTTCTTGATGAACCTAAAAGTTGGGTTTGAGACCGTAGACTTTAAACTTCTACATGCTAGATATATTGTAGTGGACTTGTGTGTCTAGAGGCCCTAAGACCTAATGGACCAATGTGTCCTTAGGCTAGCAAATTTATTTAGAATTATGTTGGACTAGTGATGCTCTATGGAAACGAGGAAAAATATTCTTACTAATATGGATCCTTGCAAAAATGGATTTTGAAAACTAGCTAGCTACTAAGTTTAGTATAAGGAAAGATTATGATACTAGAAATTTCATCGCTTATATAAAAATTGATTGGAAATTTAAAACAGTTAAAGCAAGGAGAAATATCACTGAAGTGTACATGGGAGTTATACTGGTTTGGCCACAACCACTTTGACCTATGTCCAGTCTTCAGAGCTTCTCTGAGAGTTTCACTATATCTTCCAAGATCAATGGGTTCTTGGCACCTCAGTACACAGTAAGTTCCTTCACTGGACACTCGCTCCCCCTTACACATTATAAACCAATCCCCAACTCAAGGTTCCACAACCTTAAGTTGTCTCAATAACAAATATTGAGTTTGTAAAAAAAATCTCTCACAGAGTCAATATATATAATCACTGAAGCACAAAAAGTGAATAAGAGAAAACATAGAACAATAATATATTGATCGATGTGAGTTTGCTTGTTCTCAGTTATTGTATTCTGTTTTCAATTGAATGCTCCATATATATAGATGAATTGTGATGTTCGTTGGAAGCATTTCAAAACATGTCCGTTAAAGTCGCGTAGCTTTTTTTACCGTTCTTCAAATTTGAAACTAGCCGTTTGCAGTAGGTAGGCGTTTTGGATGTTGGGGACGATATATTTGACTTCTCTCTCAATGCGTAATCTCTTCATTGTTTCTCTACAAATATATTTAGAAAACTAATACAATGAAAGGTTAATCATATAGATGACAAATCAATGAACATTGGATTAAAATTATGCTTTATGTACCTCACACTTGAGTGGCTACTCGAGTGATCATACTTCATTACTCGAGTGGCTACTCGAGTAAACCTTTAAAAAACTTGGCAAAGAGTTAAGTGAATGTTCACTATCCATATTACTCGGGTAAGTCATCGAATAATTCATTTGACAATACCTGGAGACTTGATTACTCGAGTGATCCCTACGTAATTCTTGCAATTCTTAACGCAATACTTGAGTGGTCCCTCGAGTAAAGGCATTAAATTCTTGGCTAAGAGTAATTTCTTTGTTGCTTACCTACTTACTCTAGTGGTCCCTCGAGTAATGCTTCAAATAACTTTGGAGATCACTCAAGTGATGCCTTCAAGTAATGTCACACATTTATTGGCCGAGAGCTACTGGATAATTTCTTTTCTGATTACTCGAGTAGCTACTCGAGTAATGTCTCAAATAACTCTACAGATTACTCGAATGATCCCTTCAAGTAATCCCACTTAATTCTTGATAGATATCTTCTAGAATAATTTATCACACATTACTTGAGTGGTCCCTCGAGTCATGAAGGTCATTACCTAAGTGCTTACTCGAGTAATGTCTTTAAAACTCTCATAATGTTCCTATTTGTGTGCTCTGTCTTTTCCTTCATCTTCAGTACTTGAGTGCCTACTCGAGTAATGCTTTTCTCTATCACCAAGAACTTAGTTACTTTGTTCAAATCATTTTTTTATTACCAAAACCTTTTGTATGATTAATCCAATCTTTGTTATCATCAAAACATATGGGATCTAACAAAAAGATCCTGATAGACCCTGGTAGAGTGGAAGTAGTACAGAACTGGAAAGGCTAGAGACTGTGGTTGTGATACATGGTGTTCTGGGTTTTGTTGATTACTATAAGGGGTTTATATAAGCTTTCCCCGAAAAACTTAGCATCATGCATGTGATGATTATTGTGAGAAGAGCTTCGTAGAGCTGAGATGGCAATTTATTCTAGCACTAGTACTGATAATCCCCGATGCGAGTAGGAATGGATTAAGATGTGTTTTTATGCGGGCTGAGTAGGGCGTATGCATCTTGTCAGCTGAAGTTTCATGAACTTAACTATCCCACTTATAATCAAGAGTTGGTAGCTAATATATTTTCCTTGAAGATTTTAAGGCAACAGATGCTTGATATATTTGTATGATCAGAAAGAGCTGAATATGAGATAGCGTAGATGGATGGAGCTGCTTAAAGATTACAACCTGGAGGTAAAATCTCACCCAGGATAGGCTAATATCATTGCTGACGCATGGAGCCGTAAAACAGTACAAGTGGTAGGCATGATGATTCGAGAGCAAAAATTGATCGAGGATTTTAGAGATCTTAGTCTATTTAAGCAGATTTTGATAAGTGGTAGTGATGTCAGTAAGACATATGCGGAAGCATTACCTGGAGTTTATGGATATGTATGTGTAGCAAATTTTGTGGATGAAATTATTTAAGAGGGGAAGAACTGTAACCCCCAATTTTTATAACCAATATTCCCTTTATGTAATGAGATATTTAATGGGGTAAAATGGTGAATGGTGATGTACAAAAAAGGATAAATACTCCAATTGCTGGTCACACACAACATGAGTATGTTTAAAACAAAAATTATAAACAATTGTATTTGCTGCCAGTGAGTTTCCCTTTTCTTGAATCATGTTTTTCCTAGCACTAAAAATGGGGGAAGGAGCTATAATTTCATTAATTTGATGATTCCATTGTGTTTAGAAGGGAAAATTGTGTAGGGTTTATGTTGATCATGAAGTATGAAAGCCTTGGAATGTGAAATAGAAAAATTACCCCCCAAATAGGGGTTGCCAAAGGCATTTTTGTCTTGTAGCAGTGAATTTGGTAATTCCAACATAAAAAATGAATTCCTGGGGCAAAATTATGTAGGAATTGCTTGGGTCAAACTTTTTGGAAAAGTATAATCGGACCGAGTATAAAGGGGCTTAGACCGGGTCCTTAGGAGTATTTTGGTAATTTCACAATTTTAAGCTAAGATAACCAACAAAATGAGTTTGAAAGAGTTTAGAATAGTACATGAATGGGTATTAACCTAATTCTTATAAACTTGGAATTTTAGGACTAGATAGTTGTGGCCGAGCCAGATCAAATCAGTTAGACGATTAGGCGGGAAAGGGCTATTTCATATAGTAACTCTATCTCTCATACACTATGCCAATATTTATATGTTTATGTATGCCATCTTCTGTGATATAATTAATGAACAGGGTTTTGCTGAGGAGGGTAATTTGTGTGTGTGGAGGCATACTTATTTGGTTGTTGAACAAGAACCCAACCGAGGTGTACCTAGTTGTTGAGTAAGAAGCCAATTGAGATTTTATAGATAGTGGGGGATCGAGCCCCTAACTTATATATACTGTTAGATCTCTCATGTTTTGATGATAACAAAGAATGGTATGAAAAAGATTTGATAAATAAATAAGTTTGAACAAAGTAATAACAGGGCAAATCATCACTTGAAGTAAGTACTAAACTAATGAAGAAAGGCCAAGAGAAAAAGATGAGAAACTTCATAACTGACAAAATTTCTAAAGGGTTACTCGAGTAAGTACCTGAGTAATGAGACAGAAACTTGAAGTAACCAGAGTCAACCTTCAAGTAACTTGCCAATGTTACTCGAGTAATAAGGTAAAAGACTTGTAGTTGCTCTCGGCCTGCCAATATTACTCGAGTGAGTACTTGAGTAACCAGGTAAATCACTTGCAGTTGCTCTCAGCCTGCCAATGTTACTCGAGTGAGTACTCGAGTAACCAGGTAAATGACTTCCAGTTGCTCTTAGCCTGCCAACGTTACTCGAGTCTGTATTCGAGTCCCCTGCCTTAAGAAATATGTTGCTCTCGGCATTTTCAATCCTGGCAATGTTACTCGAGGAGCTACTCGAGTAACCTACTATGGTAAGCAAAACTTGAAGGTAATACTCGATTAACTTGATATGCTTTTATCACACTTCACTCGAGGTGCTATCAAGTATGCAGGTATTCAATTTCTCTTTATCAAATATTTGAACTGGATTACTCGAGTCAGTAATCGAGTAATATGCAGAGTTATTTATATAGCACTTGAAGTATCTACCCGAGTAAGCTATGTTAGATCTCATGTTTTGATGATAACAAAAGAATGGTTTGAAAAGGAAATGATTAATAAACAAGTTTGAACTAAGGAATAATAGGGATAAGTATCACTTGAGATAAGCATTAGAGTAATGAAGAAAGGCCAAGAGAAAAAGCTGAGAAACTTGATCAGAAGCAGGTTTTCTAAGGCATTACTCGAGGCGGTACTCAAGTAATGAGCTAAAACTTGAAGTAACCAGAAGCACCTTCCAGTAACCTGCCAACGTTACTCGAGTAGGTACTCGAGTAATAGTGTAAGTATTTTTAAGTTGCTCTTGGCCTGCCAATGTTACTCGAGGAGCTACTCGAGTAACCAGGTAAAAACTTGGAGTTGCTCTCGGCCTGCCAATGTTACTCGAGGAGCTACTCGAGTAACCATATGAAAAACTTCCAGTTACCTTCAGGTTACCAATGATACTCGAGTAGGTACTCGAGTAACTCTGTTTCTGAGAAAATGGTGCTCTCAGCATTTTGTACCACTGCCAATGTTACTCGAGTAGATACTCGAGTAACGCACTGAAGTAAGTGAAAACTTGAAGGTGGTATCCGATTAACTTGATATATTTTTATCTAATTTTCTCGAGTCATTCCTCTGATATGCAAGTATTCAATGATCTATTTTAAGTGGATTCCTCGAGTAGGTACCCGAGTATACAAAGATATTTTGACGGTAAACCTCAAGTCATTACCCGGGTAAGACAAGCACAAAAAGTACATTTACTCGAGGTGGTACCCGAGTAACTTATGCAAAAATGAATGCATTACTCGAGTCAGTATCTGAGTAACAAGGTAAGTGCTCTTGGCCTTGAAATCCTGCCAACATTACTAGAATAAAGCATCGAGTAACCAAAAGTTTTTGTAAAGATTTACTCGAGTTGGTACCCGAGTAACTCATAAAGTTGTGAGTGCATTACTCGAGTAAGTACCCGAGTAAACATATATTTTCAAAGGTTTAAGAATTGGTTATTCCATGCACTACCCGAGTAATCTTGTATTTATTCATTGACTTGCAGTTGATCAAAGATTTCCCGATGATACTCGAGTAAGTACTCGAGTAAACTTCAAGGGATACTCCAGTAGCTACTCGAGTAAGAAAACCCAAAAATCCAGAAATCATTCAAACGTTCATTGTTTTGTTTTCTATATGATTAATCTTTCATTGTATTAGTATTCTTAGCCTATTTACAGATGAACAATGAAGAAATCATATCAAGTAATGGAAGTCAAATGAAACGTTCAAATGCCAGCCACCGCCAACGGATATTTTTCAAAAACTGGAAAAGTCAATAGTGGCTGCGCACTCTCCAGCGGACGAAAGGAAAATGTTCCAACGGTCATCACCAACATATCTATATATATGGGAACATCCAAACAGAGGAACAACAAGAACACACACAAACGTATTATCAAGTTCATTGCTCTGTTTTCACGTTGAAATTATATTTCTATGCTTCAGTGATTCTTATTCACTCTTGAGAGAGATATTTCATTCAAACTCAATATTTGTTATTGAGATAACTTAAGGTTGTGGAACCTTGAGTTGGGATTGGATTACAACTTGTAAGGGGGAGCGAGTGTCCAGGTGTAGGAACTTGCTTGTACTGAGGTGCCAAGAACCCACTGAATCTTGGAAGATATAGTGAAACTCTCAGAGAAGCTTTGAGGACTGGATGTAGGTCAAAGTGGTTGTGGCCGAACCAGTATAACTCCCGGTGTACACTTCGGTGATATTTTTTTCTTACTCTTTCTTGTTTTAATTTCAACGTCAAATTTTATATTTGCAACAAAATTTTTAAGATCACCCAATTCACCCCCCTCTTGGGTGAAACGCTTGCTCTTACATTTGGTATCAGAGCGTAGGTCTTCTTGTTAAGGTTTAACAGCCTAAGAAGGATCCAATGGCAAGCATGGGTGAAGGAATTCTTCCCAACGGAGCATCCATCACTAGACCCCCTGGTTTCAATGGAGAACACTTCTCCTTCTGGAAAGCTAAGTTCAGAGTGTTCATGATGGCTACTGAATATGGGCTATGAGATGTAATTGAGAGTGGAAACTATCAACCTACTAAGATTGTAGATTCTCAGAAAATTCCAAAGACGCCAGCGGAATATGATGAGAATGACAAGAAACTTATCACTCTCAACAGCAAAGCAATTCTGATGTTACAAAGTGCTTTGAGTCAAAGTGAATATTTCAGAATCTGCACACTTCCAATAGCAAAACAAATGTGGGAAGCTCTGGAAATAGCTCATAAAGGAACTTCGGGAATAAAAGAGAATCGAATCAACACTTTGGTCACCGAATTCGATCTACTTCGAATGAAATCAGGTGAGTCGATTTCTGAATTCGAACTTAGATATACTCACCTTGTGAACCAACTTGCAGCTCTTGGGAAAGTCTATGATCAGCACACTCAAGTACGAAAGATTTTAAATATTCTTTCTAAAGAGTGGGAAGCAAAAGTTACTACAATAGAAGAAGCAAAAGGAGAATCAATGAGATCAGTTGCTTCTCTATTTGGAAGTCTTTCTGAATATGAAAGCAAACTAAAGTTCAAACGAGAACTAGATGACATTGGTGACAAGAAAAAGAAAGGTCTTGCACTAAAGGTAAAAGAAGAGAATCAAGATGAGGATGAAGAGTTTGACGATGATGAAATGGGCCTAATCATAAAACGATTCAGAAAGTTCTACAAGAAAGGACAAGGATTCAAACACTTTCAAAAAGGTGGAACTAGCAGCAAAGATCATATCATTTGCTATGAATGTGGAAAACCAGGACATATCAAATCAGAATGTCCATAACTGAATCAAAAGAGCAAAGAAAAGAGAAAAGGCAAATTCTTCAACAAAAAGAAGGCCTTCGTATCTGCTATATGGGGTGATAGCTCTTCTGACGAAGAAAGTGATGAGGAAGAAGTAGCTAACATATGTCTTGTTGCTCAAGAAGAAACCGAAGAAGAGGTAAATGATTCTGAACCTACCTATGATGAATTACTTTCCGAATATAATGATTTACATTCTGAATTCATCAAAGTAGTTAAAGAATTGGTGGTTTTTAAAAAGAAAAACAAAGGTCTTGAATTAGAAATTAAAGAACGTTCAGAAAAGGATTGTGAAAACAGTTCTTCTTTGAAAAAGGAAAAAAATGATCTCACAAAAACTCTTGAAAAATTTACACAAGGAAGTGAGATGCTAAATGTTATTTTAAAAGCTCAACGATTTCTAAATGATCGATCTGGAATTGGATATGATCGAAAATCAGATAGAAGAAAAGGTAGAAAGAAAGCAGGAAGTAAGTCTTACTTGAATTATTTTCAACATTCTGTGCATACATCAAATCCTTTTGCTTTTTGTAACTACTGTAATAGAAAAGGACATTATACTTCTTCATGTATTCATAAGAAGAAAGGAACAATAGGAACTTACAAATGGGTACCTAAAGGTTCATATATTCAGAAAATTATTTGTACTAACCCAAAAGGACCCAAAAAGATGTGGGTACCTAAGACTTAGTAATTTGATTGCAGGTATGTCTCAAAGCATCCAAAAATAGCAAGTGGTACATAGATAGTGGATGCTCTAGACATATGACCGGAGATTTCGAAAGTTTTACCACATTGCAACCTAAGGAAGGTGGAAAGGTAAAATTTGGAGGAAATCAATCCGGAAGGATAGCAGGAGTTGGTGAAATCAAAAATGATAAAGGAATACAAGTCAAAGATGTATATTATGTTGAAGGCTTGTGTCACAATTTGCTGAGCGTAAGTCAAAGTACAGATAAAAACAACTGGGTAATATTTGACTCAGAAGAATGCTTAATTATCAACAAGAATGACTTATAGCTTGATAAGAAGAATATCAAGGCTAAGATCAGAGCAAAAAGGGAAGGTAACTGTTATACTCTAGATATTAGTAGAAATGAATCTGAAAATTGTTTTCTGAGTAATGCCAATGAAAGTTGGCTATGACATAAGAGATTGGCTCATGTCAATATGCATCAACTAGGCAAATTACTCAAAAAGGATTTAGTGCTTGGATTACCCAAAGTAAATTTCAAAAATGCCTTGATTTGTGATGCATGTCAAAAGGGTAAACAAACTACATCATCTTTCAAATTGAAAAATGAGATTTCAACAAATAGACCATTACAATTATTGCATATGGATTTAGTTGGTCCAGCAAGAGTAAAAAGTCTTAGTGGCAACCTATATTCATTGGTCATTGTTGATGATTTCTCTAGATTTACATGGGTTATTTTTCTATCATCAAAAGATGAAACCTTTGAAGAATTTATTGTTTTTGCCAAGAAAGTGCAAAATGAGAAAGGTATGTCCATTGCAGGTATTAGAACTGATCATGGTGGAGAATTTGAAAATCAAGCCTTTGAAGAATATTGTGATACTAATGGTATTGATCACAATTTTTCTGCTCCAAGAACGCCTCAACAAAATGGGGTCGTGGAACGCAAGAATAGAGTGCTCATAGAAATGGCTAGAGCAATGTTGAATGAAAAGAATGTGTCTCAAGTGTTCTGGGCTGATGCTATGAGTACAGCATGCTACATTTCAAATAGAGCATATATAAGAACAAAACTTGGAAAGACACCATACGAGTTGTATAAAGGATGAAGCCAAACATTACTCATATACACATCTTCGGTTGTAAGTGTTTCATTCATAATAATGGTAAAGATAACTTAGGAAAATTTGATTCTAAAAAAGATGAAGGAATTTTCCTAGGATATTCTAACTGAAGTAAAGCATATAGAGTTTACAATAAAAGAACATGCATTATTGAAGAATCAATTCATATTGTATTTGATGAATTTGAATCCTCTGACAAAACCATTGATAAAGAACAGGAAGTTGTTTTAAATCAAGAAAATGGTCAATCTATTTCTAAATCTCTTATTCCAGAGGTTGATGAAACTAAGGAAGAAGAACAATCCCTAGGTCAACCTAAAGCTTAGAAATACAACAAAAGTCATCCCTTAGATCAAGTCATAGGAGATGTGAATGAAGGGATCAAAACCAGAAAAAGAATTTTGAATGAAGTAAGTTTTTCTGCATTCATTTCTAAGATTGAACCTTCTAACATTGAAGAAGCCCTATCAGACAATGATTGGGTTATAGCAATGCAAGAAGAACTAAATCAATTTGAAAGAAATCAAGTTTGGGATTTGGTGCCCCGACCCAAAGATCATCCGATCATTGGTACTAAATAGGTATTCAAAAACAAACTTGATGAATCCGCAATTATAGTCAGAAACAAGGCAAGATTGGTGGCAAAAGGCTATAATCAGGAAGAAGGGATTGATTATGAGGAAACGTATGCTCCAGTGGCTAGATTGGAAGCTATACGTGTACTCTTAGCCTTTGCATGCATCAAAGGATTCAAACTCTATCAAATGAATATAAAGAGTGCTTTTCTAAATGGTTACATCATGGAAGAAGTGTATGTAGAACAACCTCCAGGTTTTGAGGATGTTACCAAACCTGACCATGTTTTCAAACTTAAAAAGGCTTTATATGGTTTAAAAAAGCTCCTAGAGCCTGGTATAAAAGGCTTAGTAAGTTTCTTATTGATCAAGGTTTACGGGGAAAAGTTGATACAACACTCGTTATAAAACGAAAACATAATGATATTTTAATTGTTCAAATATATGTTGATGACATTGTTTTCGGTGCTACTAATGAATCTCTGTGTAAGGAATTTTCTGAGATAATGCAGGGAGAATTTGAGATGTCAATGATGGGAGAACTGAATTTCTTTCTCGGTTTACAAATCAAACAAAGAAAGAATGGAATCTTCATATCTCAAACAAAGTATTTAAAAGAGCTATTGAAGAAGTATGGAATGGATGAAGCAAATGGCACGGACACGCCTATGAGCTCAACTACGTTGCTTGATGCTGATGTCAAAGGGAAAGACTACAACATAACAAAGTATAGAGGAATGATTGGATCATTACTCTATCTCACGGCAAGTAGACCGGACATCCAATTTAGTGTTGGCATATGTGCAAGATATCAATCGGCACCAAAAGAATCACATGCTGAAACGGTCAAACGAATCTTTAGATACCTTGCTGACACACCCGAATTGGGTCTGTGGTATCCCAAAGGAAGAAGTGAATATCTTGTTGCATATTCAGATTCAGATCATGGAGGATACAAAACAAACAGAAAGAGCACCAGTGGACAAGGACAATTTCTTGGAGGATCTCTTGTATCACGGTTCAGTAAGAAACAAAATACAGTGTCTCTTTCATCAACGGAAGCCGAATATGTTGCAGTCTCAAGTTGTTGTGCACAAGTAATATGGTTAAAACAACAACTACAATATCTTGGTATTTATCTCAGAGAAATACCAATCTATTGTGACAATACTAGTACGATAAGCTTGGCAAAGAATCCAGTTCAACACTCTAGAACCAAGCATATCGATGTCAGACATCACTTCATCAGAGATCATGTTCAAAAGAAAGATGTGAAAGTGATATTTATTCCTACTCATCTTCAATTAGCTGATATTTTCACAAAACCCCTTGCGAAAGATCAATTTCTATACATTAGAAGAGAATTGGGAATGGTAAATCCCAATGAGTTGTAAGTTATTTCAGTTTCTCATAATATTAGATGAAGTCATTTGTTAAAGTTTTGATGATCACTAACTTAAGCATCGGAGTATATAGAAATTTGTTTTGCAGGAAGATTGAAACTCTGTTTTTGAGAACCAAAAATAGAGGTGATCAGAGGACACATTTACTGGAGTACCAACTTGAACTATTGTGTGACAGAGAAGCAATACCCGAGGAACAACTTGAAGTAAAGAAGCACTTTACTCGAGTATGTACTTGAGTAATGGACTTCAAAACTGGAAGTAACGGATCAAGTTACTTGATTTTCAAATCTAACTGTTCAGTTACAAAGAAATGAAGAGTCATAAGTTGAAAACTCAGGTTACCTGACGAAGGCCTCGAGTAAACTTGAAGCTTACTCGAGTAAGGCCTCGAGTAACTGTAAGTCCAGATTTTCAAAATTGATGAATAATGTCTCAAATCTGCTCAGAATGGGTTATAAATGATCGAGGGAACATCCATGGATAATTACAATATTATTCATGCCAGGTAC
This sequence comes from Inga laurina, assembly GCA_963855925.1. Classification (NCBI taxonomy): domain Eukaryota; kingdom Viridiplantae; phylum Streptophyta; class Magnoliopsida; order Fabales; family Fabaceae; genus Inga; species Inga laurina. Next base: position 49,034,163 of record OY979703.1, read on the forward strand.
GCATTTTAAATAATTCATTTTAAAGTTTTTCTGTATGAACACTCGAGGAAGGCCTCGAGTAAACTTGAAGGTTACTTGAGTAAGGCCTCGAGTAACGTCGGGTTCTAGGGCTTTATCTGTCGCAAACTCGGTCATTTCCACAAAATCTCCTCGAGTAAATCACTATTCTCTCTCAAAAATTTTTCACAAGTGATTCCTTGCCCCATTTCCGTCAAAACCCAACCATTTTCATTCCTAGAAACCACCTATTTTGCTCAAAATCCCAGTGCCCTAAATCGCGTCTGAGTCTCTATTTTTCTAAAGTTTTTAGTTTTCAATCATTCAGAAGGATGAGAACTAAAAATCTTACTCCCATAGACTCCTCTGATTCCCAACATCACTCTGATCCTCTTTCTTCTCCTCCCAAGAAGAGAAGAAAACTCACTCCAAGACCAAAAGCTAAAATTCCTCTATCTCAATCAAAACCCAAAGGTGTGGTGATTAAAGAGCCTATTGCTACAAGGGCTCAATCCAAGAAGAGTACCTCAACCGGAAAAGGGAAGAGTGCCAAATCTCCTTCACCTCCTCCCTCTGATTCCTCTACCCCCTCTTTCACACCCAAGCCTACCAAAAAGCCTAAATATGATAGGAATGTGGCTGCAGCTATGGCAAATATCATTGATCAAATGGAGAAGGGACAATCTTCCAAGAAGTCCAAAGTACCGGAAGAAGAGATCACCAACCCACCAAAGGGATTCAATGTCAGCAAATTGGTGGAATCCCCAAAGTACCTATCTCAATTCTCCAGGAGAAAAGTGTGCAAGACACACTACGTGGATCTCAAGCTACTTCAAGAGGTAGTGAAGTATGACCTAAGTCCTTATTTAGATCCATTTATGCCTTGGTTATCCATTAGATTGCCTTTTTGCACAAAGGTGATTACTCATTTTTATTGTAACCTAGAGATCATAGATGAGCCTAACCGAACCTCAGTTGAGGAAGAGATGACCACCACAGTTAGAGGTCAAAAGATACTAATATCACCCTCTAGGATTAATTTGTGGCTAGGGATAGAGAACCCCCCAGATGATATCTATTCCCAACTTGAGCCAAACCAAATCTTTACCATTCTTAAACCTGGCGAGCTAGTTGGCCCCCTAAATTTTAAACCAAGTGATATGTGTGATCATCACAGGGTCCTATGGTACATCTACTCTAGGTCCTTAGTGAACAAAGCCAACAATTACACCCATTTCTCCGATAGGGACTTTAGGTGGTTTGCTTCACTGCTCTTGAAGGAACAAAAGGATCTAGGGGAATATATTTTCTCAGAGATGAAGAGGTATAAGGTGGATGGGAAGGCTACAACACCAATGCCATATCCTCAGATTGTGTCTCTAATCCTGAAAGATAACAAAATATGGTATTTGGATAGCAAGGAGCCCATTGAGAGGTTGACTCCAGTTGGGAGAAACCAAATTGGGAAATTGAACATCGATATCCCTCTCAAAGGCCCTCTGGAATCTGGGTCAAAGAAGAAGAGGAAGACCACTGAGGCAGAGACCAGTAAGTTAGATGACACTCAGTCATCTGCTCTAGTTGCAACCACATCTTCACCATCCTTTCTCAATGCCACTCTCCAGCACTTTATGGAAAATATGCTGAGAGGTTTCCATGTGGATATCGCCAACACAAACGCCGAACTGATAACCAACACGAATTTCAAGATGGCAGAGTTGGTTGAGAAAATAGATAAGAGGCATGAGGAATTGGTAGAGAAAATGGACAAGAGACATGAGGAGTTGCTAGCAGAGCAACGTGCCCAAGGTGAGACCTTGAGATTGATTCTGGCACGACTGGACTCCTTAGGTCCCGGACCTTCTGCCGGTCCATCTTCATTTGCACCACCACCACCTCCAGTGAACCCTCCTTCAGACACTCCTATCACTGAGGATGAACCATCTACTCCTTTGGTTTCAAGTCCACCTGAGCTTCAAGCCAAAGACATCCTTTACTCAGTGGATAACCCAGAAACCAACGAGACCATACACATCACCATTGATGATTCCCCTCCAAAACCTCAGCCAGAAACCGCTCCTAAACTGACTCCATCACCTGCCCCCACAGAGGAAATCTCTCCTTCCTCATCCTCCTCTGAACATCTTACTCCAGAGGCTGAGACCACCCCTGAGATTCAGACCACTCCAGAAGGAGAAACCTCTACTATGGTTGTCTTCCAACCTTCTCCTCCCGGCGATGACATCCATATCCCTCCAGTTCATCTGCCTGACCCAGTCCCTTCTAGCTCCTTTGAATCTTTGGGCTCAGATGATTCTACAGTTCTTCCAGTGACACCCATTTCCGTGGTCAAGCCTCCTAGCCCTCCACTTGATTGATGAAGCCAAAAAGGGGGAGAAGAGCTTGAGAGTGATTTTGTGGATGTGTCCTAGTTTATTTTGGGTATTTGGGTGTATATGGGTTCTAGGGAGCATTTTGGAACTTGTTATTTCTTTTATTGTAATATGCAATTTAAGTTTAATACAAGTGTGTTTATGTTATGACTGCATTTTAAGTTTATTTAAGCTTTGAATTATGATACATTGTTGGACTAATGAAATCATTGTGTATGCAAGGTGTAAGCTATGAATCCAAAACTAAATAAGACAAATTTAATTTGAAAATTCAATTTGAAAAACCATGTCCAAAATCACCAAGTTTTGTCATCATCAAAAAGGGGGAGAATGTTAGATCTCATGTTTTGATGATAACAAAAGAATGGTTTGAAAAGGAAATGATTAATAAATAAGTTTGAGCAAAGGAATAACAGGGATAAGCATCACTTGAAGTAAGCATTGGAGTAATGAAGAAAGGTCAAGAGAAAAAAGCTGAGAAACTTGATCAAAAGCAAGTTTTCTAAGGCATTACTCGAGGCGGTACTCGAGTAATGAGTCAAAACTTGAAGTAACCAGAGGCACCTTCCAATAACCTGCCAACGTTACTCGAGTAAGTACTCGAGTAATAGTGTAAGTATTTTCAAGTTGTTCTCGGCCTGCCAATGTTACTCGAGTAACCAGGTAAATACTTGGAGTTGCTCTCTGCCTGCCAATATTACTCGAGGCGCTATTCGAGTAACCATGTGAAAAACTTCCAGTTGCTATCAAGTTGCCAATGATACTCGAGTAGGTACTCGAGTAACTCTGTTTCTGAAAATGTGTTGCTCTCGGCACTTTGTACTACTGCCAATGTTACTCGAGTAGGTACTCGAGTAACGCACTGAAGTAAGTGAAAAATTGAAGGTGGTATCCGATTAACTTGATATATTTTTATCTCATTTCCTCGAGTCCTTACTCTGATATGCAAGTATTTAATGATCTATTTTAAGTGGATTCCTCGAGGTAGTACCCGAGTATACAGAGATATTTTGAAGGTAAACCTCAAGTCATTACCCGGGTAAGTCAAGCACAAAAAGTATATTTACTCGAGGTGGTACCCGAGTAACCTATGCAAAAATGAATGCATTACTCGAGTCAGTATCCAAGTAACAAGGTAAGTGCTCTCGGCTTTGAAATCCTGCAACATTACTGGAGTAAAGCATCGAGTAACCAAAAGTTTTTTTGTAAAGATTTACTCGAGTTGGTACCCGAGTAACTCATAAAGTTGTGAGTGCATTACTCGAGTAAGTACCCGAGTAAACATATATTTTCAAAGGTTTAAGAATTGGTTATTCCATGCACTACCCGAGTAATCTTGTATTTATTCATTGACTTGCAGTTGATCAAAGATTTCCTGATGATACTCGAGTAAGTACTCAAGTAAACTTCAAGGGATACTTGAGTAGCTACTCGAGTAAGCAAACCCAGAAATCCAGAAATCATTCAAACGTTCATTGTTTTGTTTTCTATATGATTAATCTTTCATTGTATTAGTATTCTTAGCCTATTTATAGATGAACAATGAAGAAATCATATCAAGTAATGGAAGTCAAATGAAACATTCAAATGCCAACCACCGCCAATGGATATTTTTCAAAAACTGGAAAAGTCAATAGTGGCTGCACACTCTCTAACGGACAAGAAGAAAATGTTCCAACGATCATCACCAACATATCTATATATATGGGAACATCCAAACAGAAAATAAAAAAAAAAGAAAGAAAAACACATACAACAATAAGATTACACTCAAACGTATCATTACTCTGTTCTTACGTTGTATTAGAAACTCTATGCTTCAGTGATTCTTATTCACTCTTGAGAGAGATATTTCATTTAAACTCAATATTTGTTATTGAGATAACTTAAGGTTATGGAACCTTGAGTTGGGATTGGATTACAACTTGTATGGGGGAGCGAGTGTCCAGGTGTAGGAACTTGCTTGTACTGAGGTGCCAAGAACCCACTGAATCTTGGAAGTTATAGTGAAACTCTCAGAGAAACTCTGAGGGCTGGACGTAGGTCAAAGTGGTTGTGGCCGAACCAGTATAACTCACGGTGTACATTTCGGTGATATTTCTCCTTACTCTTTCATGTTTTAATTTCAACGTCAAATTTTATATTTGCAACGAAATTTTTAAGATCACCCAATTCACCCCCCCTCTTGGGTGAAACGCTTGCACTAACACTTTGTAATTTAATTCTTTTCTTGAATTAATTTTCCCATTTGCTCATGAAAATTCACCATTTTATTGAATTTGTCAAATAATTACAATATATTCTGTGAATATAAAATTTAGGGTGTTACAATTCTCCCCCACTTAATTAAATTTCGTCCCTAAAATTTACTACATTTATACATTCATGAATTCCGGGTAACTTTTCTTCATACTTTCTTCTGTTTCCCATGTGGCCTCTCTGGGCGATAACCCTTTCCAGACAACTTTGACGAATAGAATGCTCTTGTTTCTGAGTTGCTTTTCTTGCTAATCAACGATTCGATCAGGCATGACTTCGTAAGTCAAATCTTCACGTATTTCCACATCTTCACACTCTATTACGTGTTCTAATTAGGTTGATACTTCTTCATCTGAGAAACATGGAAAACATCATGTAGCCTGCTCAGATTCGGTGGCTAAGTGATACAGTATACTACAGGCCCAATCTTCTCTAAGATCACAAATGGACCAATATACCTTGGTTGAAACTTCTTAACTTTCAATGCTCTACTAATACCTATAGTAGGTGATACTTTTATAAACACATAGTCACCGACTTTAAATTCTAGAGGTTTTCACCTCTTATCTGTATAGCTTTTCTATCGGCTCTGAGCAGCTAGCAACCTCTGCTTAATTAACTTTATCTGCTCTACTGTCTAATCAACAAGATCTGGCCTTAGTAATTCCCTCTCAGACAACTCAGTTCAACATACTGGCGACTGACACTTCCTCCCATATAGTGCCTCGTACGGGGCCATCTGAATACTTGAATGATAATTGTTGTTGTAGGCAAACTCTGCCAACTGAAGGAATTTGTCCCAGCTACCTTTATAATCCAACACACACGCCCTTAGTATGTCCTCAAGGGTTTTAATCGTTTGTTCTGTCTGCCCATCCATTTGAGGATGATATGTTGTGCTGAATCGGAGCTTGGTACCTAAAGCTTCATGTACCGCCTTTCAAAACTTAGAGTGAATCGTGGATCTTGATTGCAGATAATGTTCTTTGGAGTACCATGTAATCTCACAATCTACTTAATATAGATCTTTGCTAGTCTGTCAGGAGAACAGTGAATACTAATCGGTAGAAAGTGGGTTGTATTTGTGAATCTGTCAACTATCACCCATATAGCATCATGATTTCTGAACTTAGGCAATCCTATCACAAAATCCATAGTAATGCTTTCCCACTTCCACTCAAGTATCTTAGGATTCGTCAAAAGCCCCGATGGAGGTTGATGTTTAACTTTCACTTTCTGACATGTCAAGCAACAAGCAGTGAGCAACGAACTTGGTCACCTTTCTTTTCATCCTTGACCAATAGTGTTGAGCCTTCATGTCATGGTACATCTTTGTAGCCCCTGGATGTATAGTGTACTTACTCTTATGTGGCTCCTCCAGGATTTGTCATTTCAGTTCTGGTTGTAGTGGAACATAAATATGCTTATTGTACTTGTCTAATCCACTAGATTACAAGTCAAAATCCTGAGTTTTGCCCCTATCAATCATAGCTCATATAGATAGTTCTTCATCATCACACAGTTGGGCCTCTTCAATCGCTGCCCTCAAATCATTGTATACTTGCCTTACCGTACTGCCTAATAGAATCTGACTAGACAGATTTAAGTCTCTAAAATCCTCGATCAGTTTTTAGTCATAGATCATCATGGTTGCCACCTGTACTGATTTATGGCTTAATACATCGGCAATGACATTAGCCTTACCGGGATGATACTTGATTTCTAGATTGTAATCTTTCAGCAACTCCATCCATCTGTGTTGTCTCATATTGAGCTCTTTCTGATCATACAAGTACTTCAAGCTCTTATGGTCATAGTACAACTCTACAGTCTCACCATAGAGATAGTGTCTCTAAATTTTTAAAGCGAATACAATTGCCGCTAACTCAAGATTATAGGTGGGATAATTCGATTAATGAGGTTTCAATTGTCGAGATGTATAGGCCACCACTCGGCCATACTACATTAATACATATCCCAATCCATACCCCACTGGCATATGTATAAATGACATACGAAAATGATGAATCTGGGATCATTAACACTGGTGTTGTAGTTAGCCTATGCTTCAACTCTATAAAGCTCTTTTCACAATTTTCATCCCACACAAAAATGTTGAGCTTTTTGCGTCAATTTTGGTATCGGTAATGCGATTCTGGAGAAATTTTGTATAAACCTTAATAATAACCAGCTAGCCCTAGAAAACTACGCATTTCAAATACCGTTTTTGGTATCTTTCAATTCAGTACTGTTTCCACCTTATTAGGATCAACAGAGACCTCTTGCTGTGAGACAACGTGGCCCAGAAACTTTATCTCTGAAAGTCAAAATTCACACTTGCTTAGCTTGGCATAGAGTTGCCTATCTCATAATACATTTAACACAGTTCTCATATGCTGTTCATGTTTAGCTCTACTTCAAGAATACATCAGTATATCATCTATAAAGACTACTATAAACTGGTCCAAGTACGGACGTAAGATTTGATTTATGTAGTCCATGAACACAGAAGGTGCATTGGTCAGCCCAAATGGCATCACTAAGAACTCATAATGCCTATATTTGGTTCTAAAAGCAATCTTTGAAACATCTTCTGCTTTTACCCTCAACTGATAGTATGCTGATCGCAAATCAATTTTTAAGAATACACAGGAACTAAACAATTGATCGAGCAAATCATCAATTCTAGAGAGCAGATACTTGTTCTTAATGGTCACCTTGTTTAGCTCTCGGTAATCAATACAAAGATGCTGTTCTTTACGAAAAGCACTGGAGCACCCCAAGGTGATACGCTGGGTTGTATAAGCCCTTTCTCAAGTACTTCCTCGATCTGCTTCTTTAGCTCCGCCATTTCACTTGGAGCCATATAGTATAGGGTTTCAGAAATTGGACCTGCTCCAGGCCTCAAATCAATCAAGAACTCCACTTCCCTATCTGGAGGCAATCCATTGATATCCTCTGAAAAAACATCAAGAAACTTACTATAGGGATACTTTCCAAGGCTACACCAGCCTCTGATTGGATAGAGCAAAATACCATATACCATTGACAACCCTTCTGCAAATATCTCTCAACCTTAGATGTGGAGAAAAGGTTACGAGTGATTTTTGTGTCAGCTTGTAGTTGTGTATTCATATATATAACTCTCTTCTATTTACAATCTAACAACATGCCATTCCCCATTAATCAGTCAATCCCCAAACTTTACTTCCAATCCTTGCAATGGCAAATAAATCAGATTTACAGTCAATTCGTGCCCCTCGGCATTTACCACGCAATTTAGACAAACGTCTACTGTCACAATTCGTGTGCCTATAGGTGTAGATACAACTAAATCATATGGGGATCTATGCACAAGTAAATGTAACCATCTCATGTGGTCGTATGTAATGAATGAATGGCTTACAGCAGAATCATACATAGCATGCGCTAAATTGCCATTTAGATAAACCATACCTTGAATCAGTTCTAGAGACTTTCTGGCTTCTTCTTGTGTCAGTGTATAGACCCTGCCTGAAACTCTGGGTCTTGTCTCTATTGATTACTACTTCTGCAAGCAGTCCTTGGACATGTGTCCTATCCTTCGGCAATTAAAACAAGTCATTGGTTTGTTGGGATTAGTTTTCGATGGTAGTGGTACACCATTACAAGCCTTGCCAGGATGGAATGGCTTATGACAAAACCAACACATTCGACTTCCTGAGGATCCTTGGCCTCCACGGCCTCCTATCTGATTCGGCCTCTTCGTAGCTCCCCCAGAAGGTCCACCCTGTTCTTTCCTCTTCTGTGCTGAGCTACTACTTCTAGAAACACCTCGATTCTTATTATGTGCTTGCCAGCTTGACAAGCGCTTTTTGATGTATCGGTACTCTTCCGTCGCTTTGCTGAATTCCATGAAGTGTTGAGAAATCAACCTCTCTTTAAACTCAGATCTTAACCTTTCAATCATCATGTCCACATTCCACTCTTTATTGTCATTCAGCTTGTGATATGACGAGTATCACGATAATAGGATATATCAGGCCAAATAGTCATCAAAGCTCTCCCAGTCTTGATGTTTGATACAGAGGACTTCTTTCTCCTTTTCCCTTCTGACAGTTGGGGGAAAATATTTCTCTTTGAAATTTTCTTGGAATAATTCCCATGTGATAGGAACATTCCTCCCCTTCAAGATCATATCTATGACCTTCTACCAGTGGTCAACATCATCTTCTAACTTGTATATAGCTAACCAGGCTTTTATCTCATACGGGTATTGCAACATATCGAATATCTTGTCTAAAAGAGCTAACCAGTCCTCCGCTTGTTGAGGATCGAACTTCCCCCTGAACATAGGTGGCTGTTGTTTACTGAATTTACTTAGCCAAGTCTGAATATCCACCTCAGGCTATAGTGGTAAATTCTCTAGTGGAGGTTCCTCATATATTTCTTCATAATTTCCCCCACATAAACTCATCTATATAATTCTCTAAATGATCCTGCCTTTGCTATACTCCCTGAAGATTAACTTTCATTTCATTCATTGTTTGTTGTTGTTGTTCCAACTTATCCAATATTCACTATTGGATAGGGTCAGGCCTTGTTCTTCCTCATTGTTACCATGTCCACCCTGTCTTCATCCTCGGCCTCAACCTCTACCTCGGCCTCTACCACCTTCTTCGGGTTGTACCATTTCCATGATTCACTCTACATAAAATTTAAAGAAGAGTAAATTTTGCTATAAGAGAAAGGGTATTTTTGTCATTTCATAAAATTTAGGGTACATATATATCATACATAGCATATCACAACTAATTATAATAGTTATCGAGAAAAAAAATCATATATCTTACATACTACCGTACATGACATATTGTCTTTTACAGTACCGCTCCAGTATCGAACCTACAAGTAATGTCCAGTACCGCTCAAATGTATCGACCCTGAAGGTAATGCCAACACTTGGGGTTTGGCCGTAAGTTATACAGCACAGGTACCGGCTCTGTCTAAGACTTGTAGTCACTTACCTCATCTAACGAATTCTCCTCCAGATCGTAGTTAGAATCATACTCCTCTGGCACATCTCTGGTCTTGCCAACCTCTGTCACTCCTGATGATGCCGACCTCGGTTTTGGACAGTATACAGGAAATCTCAACATGCTCTTCTGTCTTGTGTAGTGCATATGCATACCGCCATATTAGTAATAATCAATTATTGGTCCTCTATAAGGAACATACTGGTTCACCGTCATCTCACTGTCACTACTAACCACGATCGTATGCTGACTCTGACCATCCATGATATCTGTCGCCATACAAACAAAACCATATCAATATACAATTTTGATAATGCCAGAATCGCTTATTAACTCTGATACAAAAAATGTCACACTAGTTTCCATTTCATTAATTGAAGAGTAATAAAGACAAAATTCCGTAGGCATACAGAAAAGTATAATTATACTGATAAAAGTATTCATTTACAATTCCAACGTCGTTTGTAAATGAAGTACCGAAAATACAGAAATAGAATGGAAATTCTAATGTTTACAGAATTCCCCAAAATATCTTAAACATAAACAAATTATAACCACCAACCTTGAACTTGCCTCGAGACACGTGCCAATCACTTCTCGACGTCTACGCCTTTGCCTTTCATCCCATTGGCACCCGTTGAGATGTTTATTTTAAAAATAGGGCGAGGTTCTAAAGAATCCCCTTAGAGACATACGATCAACATATAAAATATGAAAATTAAATATGCAATGCACCATATTAGGAAAAATTGAAAGTTCAATTCGATTCCCATATAATTACCTCAGCCGAGTCACCGACATAACTAGGATTTTTGATATACCTTGGCTGGGCATCGAACCACAACTAGGATTTTTCGACATACCTATGTTGGGGACCGAACCACAACTAGGACTTTTCGATATACCTTTGTTGGGCACCGAACCACAACTATTACTATGCCTTTAGCACGCAATCATATCACAAAATACAGTAATACATACATACAATTATTCACATAGTGTATGAACGATGGTAGTCCCTACCTCAAAGTCTTATCAATCCCTTTTTAATGTGCCTCGTAAATCATGTCGTCCCGGCTTCCGACTCGGTCTTAAAATATTAAATGTACCAAAAATAGGTTATAACCTATCCAAGTATCATTTTAGACTCTTCCATAGTGTTTCTTGTGGTTATATTAGTCTATGGTGAAAATTAACCAAAATGCCCCCAGGACCTCAGTCCGGCCGTGCCGTACCCGACCCGATGGCATATTTTTTCAAAATTTTGACTAGGGCTATCCTGACATATTTTCACCCAAGGAATCCATTTCTGGGCTTTAAATCACAAAATTTAGTGTCCAATTACGAAAATACCCTTGACAGCCCCGATTTAGGGATTTTACAGGTGTTTTCGTAATTACGCTTTTCCGGCCTTTTTCTGAAAAAGTGAATAACAATAACCCCACCTATGTTTGCCTACTGGATCCAATGGAACCATTTATTTCATGAAAATCCAAGTCCTTCCCCCAAAACAATGCTGGCCGTAACTTTTGAAAGAAAATAGAAAATTGTTCTTTTGTGTTTTAGCTTCCAAAACTTGTACTTTTCCACTTCTGATCCTTTATTAACTCATTTAAACACATCTTAACCATGATTCAAAGAAATTTGGGCAGCATAACCCCTTAGAGTTAGGGCTTTCCAAATTCACAAACTTGACAAAAAATCACAAAACCAAACACAAACCTCCTCAACAAATTCAAACAAGAATGGATCTAAGGTTTGTTAGGTTGCCTCTTGAGATCTTGAATACTCTCTCTAGCCGTGTCCCCTCTCTCTCCTTGAGCTAAAAATATGTCTTCAAGATCATACATTCCATGAAGAGAAAGGTTTAGAGAAGGTTTTTCATGCAAAGATTCAAAGAAAAGCTTAAGAAACCAACTTCTTACCTTAGATTTCTTCTTCCTTCTCTCTAAAACTCTTATGATCTTCAAGCTCTCTCTCTCTCTCTCTCTTCTTTCTTCTCTCCTCTTATCGCTTGATTTTCAATATGAAGTCTTATTGTAACACCTGTCAAGACCCATACTTCCACCCATACCTCCTTCCTATTTAGGCCATAATTACTCCATTTGGCTTCCCTTAACATTGAACTAGTTTTTCTCCCTTGGTTAAGCTCACAAAACCGTCCCCCTCTTATGTTCCCTAACAAAGTTACTTTCCTCCAACTAAATCCAAACTTGCACTCAACTATGGAATCAAGTAGTGAATTGAGTTTACTCCATCTAATTCCCATCATGCATTCAACCATGCATTCATGTAGTGTACACTCAACCTTGCATTCAAGTGGAGTACCATTGTCATCATAACTATGTTCTTGTAGCAATTAGACATGTGCTCTTGGAAATTAATTATAAGTTAATCTCTTCTTCATATGATAATAACACTTGGCTTATTTAATTTCATTCATCAATTTTCCCTCTCATTTTCATGTGATAGGCAAAAATTTGGAAGAAAAGGGAACTAAAATTGTTTTCAACATTTCCATAGTTCAATTAAATAAATTATGTATAATTCCTTCTAATTTCACACTTCTTGATTTATTCTTCTAAGAATATTCCAATTATACATTTTCCTTTATTTTCCTTGATTAATTGAAATTAACTTCAATTAATTGGAAAATAATTAATCTTGGGCTAAATTGGCAAAATTATGATTTTGCTATCACCTTTGTAATTTAATTCCTTTCTTGAATTAATTTACCCATTTGCTCATGAATATTCACCATTTTGTTGAATTTTTTGAATAATTATAATATATTCGGTGATTATAAATTTTGGGGTGTTACACTCCCACTTTGATTAAATTAATATTACCCATTAAATAGAGTTGATATTTTAAAATACATAAGTAATTATTTACATATGCAACTAAGGATGCTGTGGCTATTCCCCAAGATGCATGTTAATCACAAATATCAACCTTGTGCATTTAAATTCCGAATATGCACAAATATTTGAGAGAATTTAATTGATTAATTTAATCAACAAAATGTGACTTAAATAGTCATTATAGATAAATTCTCCCACTATTTTGTGCATCCAAATTAAGTTTAACATGTGCACACATCTTAATGGAGGCACTAACTAATTAATTTGATCAACAAAAATTAACCCTCCCATAGATTCATTTATCCAAAAAATTGTTTAAGAAATCATTTTTAGCATATTTCTACTCAAATATAATTTTGCAAAATTTAATTAGTTGAAAAATTGTCCAAAAATTAATTACATAAATATTGAGGTAATTAAATGATATACCAAAATAAAATTTTCAAATTATCATAATGCAAAAAAATAGCCAAAATTGATTTTCCCATATTTAACAAATTGAAATGGCACATAAACAAATATACTCAAATATTTGATCAAATAAGTGGCCCATAGAGATAATAGTCTCAAATGAAACCCAAGAATAACTTCCAAAAAATAAAAAAATTAAGTCTAAGATAGTTTCTGAAAAAAATAAATGGCCCAAAAACAACACAAACTCAAAGACTGAGCCCAAACATAAATAGACTTGAATAATGCCCAACAATGATTTCAAGAAACAACAAAACAAATATTTAGGCATAGCAAACAATCCCAACGAATTTCAAAGTTATTGGAAAAATAATTAAACTACAAATATGAGGCCCAGACAAAATAGCCCAAAGAACAAAGATATTGCAAAATTTCATAAATAAGAAAAATTGTCCACAGGCCCTAAATGCAACAAATAAATAAGGCAAGTAGAAAACCCAATAAGCTCATTTGACCTAGATGCTTTCATCAATTAAAAGCGAGAAAAAAAATATTCCACAAACCTAAATTGAAAAAATTGTCTTGGCCCAGTTCTAAAATCCAAAAAGGTCAGAAAGTTAAACAAAACAAAACAGTCCCAACTCGAAAACAAATTGGAAGTTTTGATTTTGAAACTCCAACAGCAAAAGGCAATTGTTAGATATGAATAGTTTTGATAATGTCAAATATAGATATCAATTATTAAGAGTAAAAAGTTTGTATAATATACTTATCTTCTTCATTGACTAACTACTATATTTAATATTGTATATCTTGTAGATTAGTCATAAACCCAATGGTGGGTTGATGTTATTTTGCCTATAATGCCTCATAAATGGAAAATGATCATCAAGAGGAGAATCAAGAGGCAAGGGATTGAAGAAAGAACAAAGAAAGAAGAAGATTGAAGAAAGAAAAACTTGTAAGATTACATAAGAATATCAAGATCCATGCTATTAGAAGTGATACCGAACATTTCTTTGATCATATGGAGCTTGGAATGGGTCAATTCGAAGCCAAGATAACTTATATGGAAGTTATGGAACTTCACCAATGTGTTCCTTTGAGTTTTGGCTCTTGGCCATATTTTGGAAGGCATCACTCGAGTGGTTACTTGAGTGATAGACATGATCACTCGAGTGATGTGCATTTTTATTGTGCTATGTTTTTGCACGACAGGACAGAGGTTTGGTATTTTAGGCATATCTTGCTAACCACAAGTCAGATTGAGTTGAAACTGGTGGCAAATGAAACTAAACTCCCAACACAAACTATGGACACCAAGATCACATTAAAAGAAGTACATATGAGAAAGCTATGATCTGTTGAAGTTGACATATAAATCACCGTCATATTCCAAGATAGCTTCAGTATTTTGGACACAACTCTCAAACTACACATTAGATTGTGATGAAACTAGTATCGTATGAAAGTAGACACAAAGAGATTTCCATGGATATATAATTTGTCAGATTTGAAGCTATATACTAAGAATTATGTCTTCTAGAAGTTGCTGCTCGTGATTTCAGATATTGTCAGGAATAGCAGAACTCTTTAGATCATAACTTTCTGTATAGAACAAGTTTGGAGCTGATTCTTATTGCATTGAAATGTAAACAATAAGAGCTTTCCAATGATATATTATTTGCCATGTTTTGAATCAAAATCAAGAGATCACTTGACAGGCTTACTCAAGTGATATGCAAAGTTATTTGAAACCTTACTTAAGGGACCACTTGAGTAATGTGTGAGAAAATGTTCCAGTAAGCTCTCTATCAAGAATTGTGTGGGATTACTCGAAGGGATCACTCAAGTAATCTACAAAGTTATTTAAGACATTACTCGAGTAACCACTCAAGTAATTAGAGCAAAAACCATGTAGTAGCTCTCGGCCAAGATCTGAGTGACATTACTCGAGGGAGCACTCGAGTAATATGAAATGAAAAGAAAGCATTACTCGTGGGATCACTCAAGTAATGAAGTTGAAAATTGTCTTGGCTAGATTTTGAACGTGATTACTTGAGGGAACACTCAAGTATTGACCCAAGCTTACTCGAGTGACCACTTGAGTAATGCTTCCCAGGAGAACAGAAAAATCTACTGAAGCTTTTGAAAATCATGGGAATAATTATGAAACTTACTCTTTTTGTTTCCAATTACTCTAACACTTCATTATATTAGTTTTTAATGCATTTATACAAGAATACAATGAAGAGATAATGTGAAGAGATAAAATTTGATTTACGAAAGCGGAGTGTCCAACGTTCTAACTGCTAGTTTTTCAAACTCAAGCAAATGAACAAAAGAAGCAGCCGCACTCCAACGGATATGCTGAAATGCTCAAACAATCATCAATCTTCATCAACTATAAATACAAGAGACTCAAGCAGAGAACAATAACACCAACGAGAACACAATGACACAAACATGTTCATATCATAAGCTATCCACTCCGACCCAACTACTCTCTCTTCTTATCTATTGTCTACATCATGTATATTTGAGAGAGATATTATTTGCATTGTACTTCAGTATTCATCTATTCACTTTTGAGAGAGAAGATTGACTTAAATCTTTCATCATCAAAGTTGTATCCTTACGGGGTGTGTAAGGGGGAGTAACTGGTTGTAACCTTACGGCGTGTAAGGGGGAGTGACTCTGTGAGAGATTTGTAAAAGGCTTCACAAGTACCCCGCTAAACTTGTGAGTTGTAAAGGATGTTCTTGTGCCCGGATTAAACAAGAAGATAGTGGATTTGAAAATCTTAGGAGGAGCCTGGGGACTGGAAGTAGGCCATCGCGGATTAGACCGAACCAGGATAAATCACAATTTGTATATTTTCTTCCTTAAGCTCTTATATCTCCAACATATATTAACTGTTGATTTGTGATTCATTACTTTCATATTTATTACTTCCACTAAGATGCAAAAAGATTTTTAAAGTTCTTAAGTTTTTAACTTATAACCAATTCATCCCCCTTCTTGGGTGTCAGCCAGTTTTAATATTTGGTATCAGAGCTGGACTCTTATTTAAAGGACTTAATCATCTCAAGATTTTATAATGGCTGATTTTGGGTGTTATATGCTTTCCGAAGGTTTTGACTATACAATTCCACCTATGTTGAAAGATATTGATTTTTGGTTTTGGAAAGCTAGAATGACTAGTTTTATAAAAGCATCTGATTTTGATATGTGGAATGTTTTTATAAATGCCTTTGATTTCAAACCGAGAAAGGATTGGACAGAAAGAGAAAAGAAAATTTTTTCATTGAATATTAGAGCAATGAAAATTCTATATAGTGCTTTAACAGAAGGTGATTTTGAGAAAATTAGATTTTGCTCTATTGCTAGAGATATTTGAGATACTCTTGATTCTATATATACTTCTAACAAGTGTGTTGAAGTTGAAAGTATTGAAAGTTCATGTCAAACTACAAGCTATGCATTTATAGTGCATGAACATCTAGAAGTTGATAATGAAGAAGGAGAAATCATAAGACATTTCCATACAGTCAACATGGATAGACAAGAGGAAGAGGATTTCCAAAAAGAGCTCATTGTAGACAGACATGAAAAATCACTCTCTAGATCTCAAGATGAACTTAAGGTAAAAAGTTCTAATTCTTCTCATGATTTTTGTAAAACTGGTTTTTAGAATCTACATAAGATTGTTTTTCAACCAATTTTGATTCTATTGAGAAAAGAAAAAATATTTTCAAATATGCTGGAAAGTTTGTTGGGAAGAAAGAATGTTCAAATAAAATCCATTCGAGTTTATACTCTCATGACCAACTCAATACTTGCATAAAATCTCATAATGCATATCATTCTATTATTTGCAATTATTGTGGTAAATCAGGTCATATTTCTCACACATGCTATATTAGGTGAAATTCTAATGTGAGAAATAAATTTGTTTGGGTTCCTAAAAGGTAAGTAAGGTCTAATGCTAACATTCAAGGACCCAAAGTAAAACGGGTACCAAAATGTCCATCTGGTATTTCATGTATGCAAATTGATTCAAGAAAGAATGGACATAAGGGTACAGAGAAAATAAGGAATATTCTAAGAGTTCCTAATGCACATGAAAAGAGATTCACAACAATTAGGAGAACTCTTGGATCACCCATTGTTGGAACTACAAAGTTTAACCACAAAGAAAGGTAATGGAGAAAAGGAGTGCGTTCCACCTCAAGAACAGACTACCATAGAGTACCGTTCAACTATCTTGGGGAGAACAAGAAAAGGAGGATCTCTGAAGCATCAAGTAAAAGACTCCTGAGGTCTATATATTTTGAGAGAAGGTTGCTGTAATATCCCAAAAAGTGATTAAGGGCTAATGACTTCAAAAGTGGATGTAATTATTGTTGAATAAACACTTTTGGAGAATGTGTGATGGGAATTTGGATATTTTAATGATTCCAATGGCTTCCTTGTGAAAATTCGTGTGGGGAGAGTGTTTATTGTGAAGTTGGAACCATTGGGAACAAATGTGCAAAAGTTGAAAACTTTGTCCATTGAAACTCTGTAAAGGGCAGCCGATTTGTATGGACGTTTTAAATAGGCAAATGGTGTCTAAAAATTCTGAAATTTTCCAGTCTTAAAGTTCACATGTCAAGCTTCAAAATGGATATATAATTTGTATCATTTTGATTTTTGAGCTAAGAGTTATGGATTTTTGAAGTTTGCCCAGCGAAATTAATTATTTTCTGGAATAGCATGCAAAGATTGAAATTCTGGGAATTTTGTGATTCCATGAAGAAAAATTATATATTTTTTTTATTAAAACTAGACTCAATAAGGGTTCTATAGGCTTTGGAATCACTCCAATTCAATTTTTCTAGAATTAGTTATGATTTTTCAAAGTTTGGGCAGAAATCTGCCAGAATTTCTGAAAAATCCGAAATTTTTGGAAATTAATCAATAATTAAATATCATATAATATATGATATTAAATACCATCAGCCTTCCTTCTCCATCCATTTTCATGCTGTTCTAGACCTGAAACAAGAGAGAGAAGGTGAGAGAGTTTAGAGAGAGAAAGGGAAGAAATCTCACAAGGTAAGTCGATTTCTCCGACGATTTAGCTCCTAACGCGTATAACTCCGACTCTAAGCTACTCCTCTTTATTCTTTAAAGTTTTGAAGCAAAGAATTTCATAGTTCAAAGAGGCTAGGGTTTAGCCAAATTTGGGAAAAGCTAGTGGGAGCTTGAGGTAACTTCCAAACTTTCGTATATTGCTTATTCTGGCTGCTGTGGGCAATTTAATCGGTGAAATTTCGCCGGATTGCCATTGGTTTTAAAGTTTGGAAATGATATGGCCTAGGGTTTATGCTGCCCAAATTGGGTCTTAATGTTAGTTGTAACCTAATGTAATGGTTAATAAAGTGGTTAGGAGTATAAAGGAACGTGTTTACGGAGCTGAAATCGTAAAACCCCGATTTTCCCCGGAGAACTCATAAATTTTGGCCAGCTCTAGAAATGGGTCTTAGAGTTGAATTTTCAATGATTTTATGGTTCCATTGAGTTCAAGGGAGAAAATTAGGTGGGGTTACAGTTGGTCACTTTTTCGGAAAAGGCTGAAAAAGCATAATTACGAAAACACCCCTAAAACCCTTAAAGTAGGGCTGCTAAGGGTAAATTTGTAATTTAACATTGAATTTGATAATTCCGAGTCCAGAAATGGATTCCTTGGGTGGAAATATGTTATGATAGCCTAGATTAGAATTTCGGGAAAAGTGCAATCGGACCGGGTATGGCGGGCCCGGGCCGAGTCCCCAGGGGCATTTTTGTAAATTTTCAGTATAGACTCATATAACCCCAAGAAACACTATGGAAGTGTCTAAATGGTGCATTTGGAATTGTAGGATTCGATATTTTCCCTGTTCGTGAATGACCCGTGCTAGAGCACGTTCGGAAAGAACCAGGTAGTGACTCCTCTCTTATACTTTGTGTGAAACATTGTATGTATGTTTGTCGTGCATTGAGAATACATTGTGACATTGTGACATTGTGACATTGTGATGCTTTTTGATCGCAGTGAAAGCTGACGCCTAGTGAATACTTTGTGAATACATTGAGATCGCAGCGAAAGCTGACGCTTAGAGTTTACAGCCATGAGTGCTGTCATTTATGGTGTGAACCACGTTACATTGTGATGCTGCTAACATGACCTTATATGCTTTGTGTTTATTCACTGTATGAGTGATTTGTTACTACTGGGATTCTCTTGAATCTCATTCTTTCCAATGACTAACATTTCAGACAGGGCTAGTGGCACTAAAGAGAAGCGGGCAACTCGGAGCTATTAGAACCCCTTCGGGGTATATTTGATTGTAGGGTGTTGGTTATCTTCTTTTGAACTTGGGATTACTGTATATTTTGGAGATGTAAATATTACTGTTGATTTTGGTTATGTAATCCCCTAGTGGAGACTTTTAAACCCTCAGATTATATATGTATAGAACCCGGGAGTTGCCGGGGATTTGATTATACACTCTTATGTGTGTGAATGTAAACTAACTGCGCAGGCAATTATATTCGAATTTTGAAATTGAGACCAGGATAGAGAAGAGTTTTTGAAAGTTTTTGGTGAAAACCCTACTATAGTGTAGGAACTTGAAATGAGTTTAAGCTATCCGACGGTCTCTAAACCAATTTAATTATGTAATATCGAATTATAATTACGTGGTTAAAGGCAGGGGGTTACAGTTGCAGCACCCAAAGCAAGATATTCAAAGTATCAACATCATAGAAAGATGCAGTGGGTAAGCAAAAGCAATCCTCCAAGTATCTAAGGCAAAGGTACATAATGATAAAACCTCCTATGCTATTTTCTGTAATATTTATTGAGGTTTTTTATTTTGGAACCTTAGGAATAAGCATTGCAAACAATTTTGAAACTATGCTTTCACATCCCTTAAATAGCCACTTAATAGGTTTATTTATAAAGGGATTGCAATGCTCAACAGGTTAATTCTTTATGCATATATAATGATTGAAAAGAAAATATTTATTTTATGCATAAAGACATATTTAATTCGTTTTGCTCAATTTCCTTGAATTACTTATATTATTAGAGCATGTGAATTTTATCTTGATTCCTACAAGCTAACAAGAAATGGATCCAAGCAAGGTTGGATACCATGGAGAAAAAGAAATTTATACAGTTTTGTAGGATAAGAAAAAGCTTCTCAAGACTATAGCCATATGAAAACAAATTCATATATTGATGATGTTGAATTATGGAGTTTGGATTTTGGTGCTGTGTGTACAAAGGAGGAAAATCAATATTATTCCACCAAAATCAAGCAAGCTATCGCAAGAACAAGAAAAATTACGGTGATATCTAATCCTTACTCTATATCTTTTCATATCTTGTGCTTTTATGAACTAAATTGGGCAATGAATTTCTTGCTTAGTATTGTATACCATTAGCAATCAATCATTTATGGTTTTCTAATTGGTTTTAGATTGCTAAATAGACTAGAAGTGAAATTGCGCATAATCTTTCTATATATTTGAGTTTCGGAATACACATTCCAAAAATGTACTTAGATTCCAATTCATCTTATTTATAAAACTGCATACACATTATTTGAAAATTATTCATATCTTGTTTGCATTTAAATTGGTTTCAAAATTGGAAGTTAATATTTATGTATACTGAAAGTCAGAAATGCTTCAAATCCAACTACTACAATTTTCCCCATCATTCACATATTATTTCTTGATTTTAAACTTGTTACTGCTTGAACTCCTCAACCTTTATTTTCTAACAAGTTAGACCTTATGTCTAATAAGTTCACTATCTATATGAGTTTCAAGTGTATTTCCTAGAAAGGAATTTAATATGTGAAAGCCTCATGCCAAATGCATAAATCTTTGGTTGGCCATTTTATTCCAAGCATTATGGATGTTCATTAGTGCATTGAATCTTAATGCATTAACCATTATAATGGAATAACTTACTAGGATAATATTCTAGTACTCTAGTCATTTGGGCTAATGAGTATGTACTTAATTATTCATAATTTATTTGCACTCATTTTGTTGCTCAAATACATGAACCATTGGTATCATATATCTCTGAGTAACTAGTGTAATGTATTCAAATCTTTGAGATGAATATTCATGTTATTCAAGACACCTCTAAGAGTCAAGATTATCTCTTGGTCAATAGTAAAGTCATTGTGTTTATATACACCCTTGAAGCTAAGTCTTTTTGGCTAATTCATTTTCCATATGACTTTTGCTCTTTGGAAAATTCTCAAACATTTTAAACTCCATTGTCTAACTTGTTATCTTAGTTGTTCTCTAAAAGAGAAGTTTTCTGGTATATGTATATTTAAACTATTGACTTCCACCATTTTCAAGATAAAAATTGATTATAAACATATTTCAAAGATGAGTTTTGCATATATTCAAAATCTCAATTTTACAATGCATTGTTATAATTTGAAATCACATATGAGATTTGAAACAATTTGCATACTCATTATCATTCTTGGAAAACTTAATTCCATTCATGAATTATCATTTCATAATAGTTCATCATCATGAATAGGTTTTTAACTCACTTTGATCTTACTTACATCGATTGCATCAAAATCTTATTAATGACATATTTTTCTATACAAAGCATATTTGTATACTGTTATTGTGAAAACATCATTCTAGGTATCAATTATTTGCTATTCTTTATGGCATGAATTAATTGGATGACATTATAATCTTTGGTGATTTAATACACTCTTTGCTCAAATATAATATGATTCAATTGTATAAGAGTATAAGAGTTATAATGTCTAATACTGTATGGACCCAAGAGAAAGTTGGGTACCAAAGAGAATATATTTATACTTTTGCAGGAGTTGATCAAAATGCTCTACTCTCGGATACAAAGATCAGAGGATAATATAGGTGGCGTTATCGGCAGTGTTGCAGTGTGAGCAGGAGATAAATCTATGGTATCACTCAAGTAATCAATCGAGCGACACCCCATAATTAGCAAGTAACTATCTAGTGGTGTAGTCAAAGAAAGGGGAAGAGGAAGAAGACATTTTAGTAGGCCTAGCGGAATTCAATTCGAAGAAGCTCAAGCCGAGAAACCAAGGATACTCATGAGTTGGACTCATACTTCCAACACTATAAGCCTTCACCATCCAGTCATCTTCCTTCTGCCAAAAGGAGCTAGACTTCTCTACTGCAACATGGAGCATGATGAGTTATGCTTTAAGAAAGGCAAATAATTTAAGAGACATTAGAGACAACAATAAGAGATTAGAAGGTTATCATCTCAGCCTCAAAAATCAATAAGTAGTTGGGATTCAACAACCCTTCCACTAGACCTTTCAAGGAGTTCAACGAGCCTGAGAAGTACAAAATCATCAAATCATGAGATCTAATGTGGATTCTAAACTTCAATCCTAGCTCTATATGCAATCTTCATAGGATTATCTGTTATACCTACACTAGAGCTATAGTGAATAAGGCCAATAACTTTACTCACTTCATCGGAAAGAATTATCACATAATGGCCTATATTATAAGCAAGGAGGAGAAAAATACTGGAAAGATCATGTTTGTTAGAGAACAAGAGGTATATATATACTTCTACATGACTTACTCCAAGTAATCTGAAATTACTTCAAGTAATCTGCAATTACTTCAAGTAGACCTTCACGTAATCGGCAATTACTTCAAGTAGACCTTCAAGTAATTCACAATTATTCCAAGTAAGCCTGAATCTCAATCCAAGTTAACACAAGAAGTGTAAAGGATGAGAGCTGAGACTTCAAGAATAAATGAGATACAACACTTTGCTAAAGCTGGTCTGCCTAGTCCTTCATTCTTTGGTCCATCTATCGAAGGCTATCTAAGAGAGGAGCTCAACAATCACACAGAGCTTGCAACAAACGATGTTGAGTTCATCACTTCTGTGAATGGCAAGATTAGAACGCTTTGTGTTTTGATTAACCAAGAACTTCAAGGCCTTATTCCAAACTCATCTTGATATAGTAAATGCTCACAGAGACTACACTTCAGAATCCCTCAATACTAATCACATCATCAGACAGTGACAAGCCAACAATGCAGCAATGCACTACAGAGTATTATGACTCAAGTAATTACGAGATTACTCAAGTATGGTATTGTATTCTTAATTAAAATTCTCTAAGTTACATCACTTTTATGAGCACTCAAGTAATGGTCGAGTAGAATCACTCAACTGACTACTAAGTGTATTAGGTTATATCTCTTAAAACCCTGAATTGCATTGTCATTTTCAAAACCTGATTTCCCTATAAATCTTTAGATTGTCATACTCATTTTCTCTACAAAGTTTCTAAATGTTTTTTTCAAATCCTGGAAAGGTATTATTTATTCCTCATAATGATTTTTAAAACCACGCATTCATTAAAGGGGAGCTTCACATTCACATGTGTTTTGTATCTTGAAAGGTCATCTCCTTTATTGGAAGAAAATCATTATAACATATTTATCTGTATTCACTCTCAATTGATTAGTTTTGAGGATAAGTTATTTATATATCTTCTTTTCATGGTCTTAATTTGCATATATTTTATAAGAAATTTTTGATACTTGATTGCACTAACTATTCTCCTTGCAAGAATGTTTTTAACTTATGCAGGAGAATTTGATCTATGTAAGATCATTCCTCAACATACTAGCAGAAAAATTTATCAACCTTAAGGAAAGATGCTTTAATGCTTAAACAAGGGAAATATATTGGCTCCAACATTCAAAGCAACAAATACATATGCCAATACAATTGAGCATTAAGCATGATGAACAGAAGTTCAATTCAATGGGAGAATCCTGGAAACAACATGATTCAGAGTTGCATAACAGAAGTGTG
Source organism: Inga laurina (assembly GCA_963855925.1). Taxonomy (NCBI): domain Eukaryota; kingdom Viridiplantae; phylum Streptophyta; class Magnoliopsida; order Fabales; family Fabaceae; genus Inga; species Inga laurina. Next base: position 49,058,023 of record OY979703.1, read on the forward strand.
GTGAACATAACATCATGAGCTAGCATTGACAAAGAATAAAGCGACGGACTTCATGGAGCACTTCATCATTTTTCTAAATCCTAATAAGCATTTCTAAACCCTTTCTTTATATTTTGAGAATACTTTTTATATCTTTGATTTTACTTTGCCTTGATTATGAAAATTTTCTTGAAAACCTCTCCAAATTGTTTTAAAATTGTTTTCATGAAACTTATTTTCATTTGCATTAAATTATAAATGAAATTATCTTCAAATTGGGGGGAGATAAAAATGTTTTCTTGACACATTTATTTTGATTGACAAAGAGAAAGGCATTTCTAATTGGTTCTATATTTGCTTCTTTAAGAGCTTTTCCCATTTATGTTTCAAACTTTTTGCTGATGTCAAATAAGGGGAAAGAAAGGCAAGAAAAATATGTTGCTCTTACTTTGCTTTTATAATTCGTACATATTTTTCTTAAAGGATTTGTCATCGTAAAAAAGGGGGAGAATGTTAGATATGAATAGTTTTGATGATGTCAAGTACTAAGAGCAAAAAGTTTGTATAATATACTTATCTTCTACATTGACTAACTACTATATTTAATATTGTATATCTTATAGATTAGTCATAAACCTAATAGTGGGTTGATGTTATTTTGCTTATAATGCCTCATAAATGGAAAATGATCATCAAGATGAAAATCAAGAGGCAAGAGATTGAAGAAAGACAAAAAAAAAGAAGATTGAAGAAAAAATAACGTGCAAGATCACATGAGAATATCAAGATCCAAGCTATTAGATGTGATACCTGACGTTTATTTGATCATATGGAGGTTAGAATGGGTCAATTCAAAGCCAAGATAACTTATATGGAAGTTATTGAACTTCCCCAAGGTGTTCCTTTAGGTTTTGGCTCTCTGCCATATTTTGGAAGGCATCACTTGAGTGATGGACATGTTCACTCGAGTGACCACTCAAGTGATGTGCATTTTTATTGTGCTCTATTTTCGAGAGACATGATAGAGGTTTGGTATTTTAGGCATATCTCTTTAACCACACGTTGGATTGAGTTGAAACTAGTCGTATATGAAACTAGACTCCCAACACAAATTATGGACACCAAGATCACATTAAAAGAAGTTCATATGAGAGAGCTATGATCTGTTGAAGTTGACATATGAATCACCATCATATTCCAGGACATCTTCAGTATTTTATATAAAACTCTCAAACTACACATTAGATTGTGACGAAGCTAGTGCATATGAAAGTAGACTCAAAGAGCTTTCCATGGATATATAATTTGTCACATTTGAAGCTATATACTAAGAATTATGTCTTCTGGAAGTTGTTGCTCATGATTTTAGATATTGTCAGGAATAATAGATACTCTTTGGATCATAACTTTCTGTATACAACGAGTTTGGAGTTGATTCTTATTGCATTGGAATGTAAACAATGAGAGCTTTCCGATGATATATTATTTGCCATGTTTTGAATCAAAATGAAGAGATCACTTAAAGGGCTTACTATGCAAAGTTATTTGAAACCTTACTTGAGGGACCACTCGAGTAATATGTGAGAAAATGTTCCAGTAACCTCTCTATCAATAATTGCATGGGATTACTCAAAGGGATCACTCGAGTAATCTGTAGAGTTATTTGAGATATTACTCGAGGGAGTGCTCGAGTAACATGAAATGAAAAGAAAGCATTACTCAAGGGATCACTCAAGTAATGAAGTTGGAAATCCTATCGGCCATATTTTTAACCTGATTACTCGAAGGATCACTCGAGTAATGACCCAGGCTTACTCGAGTGACCACTCGAGTATTGCTTCCCAAGAGAACAAAACAACATACTGAAGTTTTCAAAAATCATGGGAATGATTATGAAACACACTCTTCTTGTTTCCAATCACTCTAATACTTTATTATTCTTCGATGATTAGGCATGAAAACCAAGTACCCATTCATTACCCACCATTGAGTGTGATTACTCTTCTTCAACTTTCAACGTATGTAATGATGGTTCGAACTCGTCACTTCTAAACTATTTAAAATCCACATTTCCTTATATTTGTCATACTATTTCTTCATCGTCCTCCACTATTCTCTCAAGATGAAACACCATGTAATAGACTTGCTAGAAAATCCCCAACGTCATCTTCCTCCATAAACTCCACCTCTTTCTGTTCCTCCTCTATAACCTCCACCACCTCCTTCGCCTCTATCTCCACCTCCACATCCTTTGCTCCCTCAAGTGGAGGCAATGATACTCCGTGCAGAACACATTGACCATGATGTAAGGAGGCTGGCTGGATATTTTTCGAGTATAAATAGGAAGGCTAATTCATTATTGATGAGTATGAGATTAGCCACTAAGATCCTGACATATGCCCAAATGATTCTAGCCACTCTTCTAGTGAGAGTAGTGTGATGATGTGAGGTATGTTGTGAATTTAAGAAACTTTTGATTCATTCAAATTAAAGGAAACAAAAGTTTCAAAATTCACAGCATACCTCATATCATCTATTAGAGTGATATTTTTTGGTTTATTTTTATAAAATATGAAAAATGTAATTATCTAGGAACTATAGGCCCAAAAAAAGTAATATATATATAAGACACCTCATGGTTATTAACAAAGAACCATTATAAATGTAAACCAATAAATAATAGTTCTTATGATCGAACTGTGATATAAGGTCTTAGGAACAATAACCCAAAAAACTCTACCATTCCTCTTCTATTTAAACGTCTGGAACAAAATACACTTGACACTTAGTATGTTAGAACGATGAAACCCACCAACATCATAACCCTATGACTCCTATTGTCTTTTTTAGCAGTTGAGAGTCATTTTCAGTTGAACCCCACCATAAAAAGTCTTCGTTTGAGTTCTCAACGACAGCCATGCTAGTGAATACACTTGACCCTTGTCTTCGCAATTGCCACACTTGTTGCTTTTGCTTGCCTTAACTTGTGTTTTTGTTCATGAGTCCTAGCTAAGTATACACTTTGTTAGAACCGACTATCACCCAAGAGGGGGGTGAATTGGGTGTATGATAAAAACTTAAGAACTTTAGAAATCTTTTCACATCTTAATGAAAGCGGTAAGTATGAAGGTAATAAATTATAAATCAACAGTTAGATTAAATAATATATGCTGGAAATATAAGAGCTTAGGGAAGAGAATATGCAAACTGTGATTTATCCTGGTTCGGTCCAATCTGTGATAGCTTACGTCCAGTCCCTGAGATTTTTAAATCCACTATCTTCTTGTTTAATTCAGCCACAAGAAAAGCCTTTACAATCCCACAAGTTTAGCCAGGTACTTGTGAAACCTTTTACAAATCTCTTACTGAAATACTCCCCCTTACAGCAAGTCTTACGAGCAGACCAATCCTGAAGATCTTCCTCTGCTGCTTACTCGTGCAAGTCTTACGAGCAGCAACGTTCTCTCCTACTTACACCCCTGTAAGTCTTATGAGCACTTATGTGATCCAGAATCAACAAGTTGTCCCTTTAAATTCAAGTGACGACTCTTCTGTTTCAAATGATCATTACCAAATTCCAACTCAACAAATCATGAGAGCACAAGCTAAAATATTCAAGGAAGCATTGATTGGGCTGATTAAAGAAGTTGTTGTAAATCAAATGGCAATTGGATCAATAAATCTGATGTACAAAACAAAGATGCTGAAAACGTCACTAAGTTCATTTGTGCTAAATATGGAGTTGTTGATCAAGTTTTGGGCTTGGAAACTTCAAAACAAAGAGCTTGGACCTAGTACTACACACATGGGAGGCTCATTTGGGCCTAAATAAACACATTTTGAGCCTTAATTTGCTGATTACATTTTCTTGAAGTTAGGTGTGCGAAAATCAACAAGGAGTTGGTGGCAGATTTGACTTTTGGTTTCTTTAAGCATTTGTATTTGAGTTTTCAACTTTCTTCTAGGTTGTATTAGACTTTTAGGTTTCCTAGCATATGGTTTTACAATTTGTATTTTCTATGTTCAGATTTGCACCTACTACAATTAGGTTCCTATAAATACTTGGTGCTTCTTCATTTGTAATACACAATTCAGATTTGAATCATAAATGAAAGTTGCACTTCTGCACTTTGTTTCTTGAGAGTGGATTCTCTCTAAGGGTTCTTTTTAGAACTAACAAACTTATCAAGGCTTGATCAACCTTGTGGCGTTTTTCCAACACTTCGGGTCCTTGTTCTTTTGTGTTCAAGGGTTCAAGTGGATCGTCGATCTGTGTTTAGCTTTCTTGGGGTGTGTATATTTCAGAATTGGTTGTGGGTTCGTGGGATCTTCCCTTGTGGGTTCGCACCATCTTGGTATTAGAGATTCGGATCTAAACTCAGGTCATATCTATCTGTTCTTCGTTTCCATTTTCGTTTCAAGTTTTGTGCTTTGTTCTTGTGTCTGTTTGTGTCCAGATTTGTTACTTCTGTTCGTCAAGTTTTTCTTTGTGTTTTCCAATATTTAGTATGTTAAATTCATAGTTCAGAATCTCTTCTATCATTTCGTTTTGGAATCAATTCAATCCGAGTTGTAGTTTGTGAGTTCTGTTCATTTTAATCTCGTTGTGCTTTCTGGAAATTCTGGACTTGTTCATCTTCGTTCATTTTTCCAGAACGTCCTAAAATATTCTGTCCTTGTTCGACCACTTTTCCTTTGTGTTTTACATCGTTCAATAGGTCATTTTCATAGTTCAGAATCTCATCTTTCTATTCGTTTTGGTTTCATCTCAATCCAAAATTTCCACTGTGAGTTATAGTCTTTCCAAAACAGACGCTTTTTCTGGAATTTCTGGGTTCAGATTTCTTGAGTTTTGTTGTTTGTGATAGATTCTGCATTCTCTTTAAATTTCAGTAGGGGAGAAAAACGAAAAAAAACAAAAACAAAAGCATCAGAAAAAGAAAAAGAAAAAAATTATTTGAAAAAAAAAACTAAAAAAAAAAGATTGTGGTGGAAGTGTTTTGAGCAATATCTATTGTCACATCCAGAATTTGTGAAGTTTGTGTCATTTAAACTCTTGATTTCCCTGAATTTCCTCTTCCAATACTCACATTGATATTCCATATTTCTAAGTGTTATATTGATTCTGCAAATTGTGATTGCTTTGATTATGAATTGCTTAGTTCTTTAAAGTGCCTCAAGAGGAATCAAAGAGTGAAAAAAAGGCAAGAGTGAAATACATCAATTTAAAAGCCAAATTTGAGTGAAACACGAGTGACACAAAATTGTTTGAGTAAAATATGTGAGTAGAGTGGTGAGGTCCATTTTTCTCTAAATCTAACTTTTCAGGTATCATCAATATGTATGATGAAAAAGAGCTTCAAACAAATTTTGACTCCTTACTAAAAGGACTTCAAAGGTTTATTGATGAAGCAGAGCAATGGATATCTAGTCACAACTCCAAATCAAAAAGAGAATTACAAAGAAAGTTGCAGGAGTTGAAACAAGGTTCCATGACTGTTGATGAATATTTTCAAGAGTTGGAATTAGCTATAACTAGAGCTAGAGTGAAAGAAACTTCAAAAGCCACTAAGGATCGTTTTGTGAATGGGCTTAATCTTGAATTGGCTTCTTTTGCAAAGACCTTTAGCTTCTTGGACATTGATCTTTTGGTTCAATTTGTTGCTGAACATGAGCAAAAAATCAAGCACCAAAGATGTTCAGAACGTAGCTCCAATGCAAAGGAGATTGAAAGCTTCAATGTGACAGTTTCTAATGATGAGAAAGTGCTAACTAATGAGGAAGAAGTATTGAATGTTGAAAGTCTTGCTGACCAAAGTGTGGAAGAAAACCTCATTAGTCCAAACACCAATGTTGTGGTTGAAGAAGTTCCTATTCAGTTTGAGGGAGAAAAAGATATTGAGAGCATAGAGTGTTGTCAAAATAAAGAGAGCAAAAATGAGAGTGAAGAATTCAGTGAAAATAAAGATGAAAAGAGTTTTGAGAAAGGTGAGGTTAAGAGTGATTGCAAGGATATTGTTACTAATAATCTTAATCATTATTTGCCTTGTGATTTTGTTGTGTTGCAGGGATTCTTGGATTTGATTCCTAAGAAGCCACCCGATGGACTCTTATCTTCAAGAAGCAATAAACTTTCATTTCCTTCAAGTAACATTGAAAAACATTCTGGTTCTCTAAAGTTTGATATTCTTGAAAACTTGCTACCTTGTGATTTTGATGTGTTGCAGGTGTTCTTGGATTTGATTCCTAAAAAGCCACCTGATGGATTCTTATCTTCAAATAGCATTTCATTTACATCAAGTGACTTTGAAAAACATTACGTTTCTCTAAAGTTTGATATTCATGATAACTTGCTGCCCTTAAGATGCCTTAAACTCAACACTTTTAATATTCATTGTCCCATGGATTTTGTTGTTTGTAGGTGTTCTTATATGCATGTTGCAGCTTGTTTTGATGATACTATTATTTATAGCAACAAACATGATGAGCATGTGAATCACATGCTATGTGTGCTTGAAGTTTTGAGAAAGGAACTTTTGTTTGCAATTCTGGAAAATTCTGATTGTTGCATGGAAAACATTGATTTCCTTTGTTATGTGTATTTGCTTGGTCAAGGTAAGCTTAACAAAAGGCATACATGCTAGCTGAAATTTATTGAGACATTTCCATATGTCATCAAATACAAGAAAGGTAATGAGAATGTGGTTGCTGATGCGTTGTCTAGAAGGTATACTCTTCTTTCAACTCTTAATACTAAATTACTTGGCTTTGAATATATCAAGGAGTTGTATGCAAATGATGCTGATTTTGCTGAATTGTTCCTTGAGTGTGAAAAGAAAGCATTTTCTAAATTTTATAGAGTTGATGGGTACTTGTTTAAAGAAAATAGACTATGTGTACCTCAATGTTCATTGCGTGAATTGCTTGTTAGAGAAGCACATGGGGGAGGTTTAATGGGTCACTTTGGTGTGAAAAAGACTTTGGATGTTTTGCATGAGCATTTCTTTTGGCCTAAAATGAAACGTGATGTGGAAAGAATTTGTGCTAGATGCATAACATGTAAAAAGGCTAAATCTAGAGTCTTGCCACACGGTTTGTATACTCCTTTACCTGTACCTAGTGAACCTTGGATTGACATATCAATGGATTTTGTTTTGGGTTTGCCTAGGTCAAAAAGAGGAATGGATTCCATATTTGTGGTTGTTGATAGATTTTCTAAAATGGCACATTTCATTGCATGCCATAAAACTGATGATGCCAAATACATTGCTGATCTGTTCTTTAAAGAAATTGTGAGGCTTCATGGCGTCCCTAAAAGTATTGTTTCTGATAGGGATACCAAATTCTTAAGTCATTTTTGGAGAATTTTGTGGGGAAAGCTTGGTACTAAATTGTTATTTTCTACTGCTTGTCATCCACAAACTGATGGACAAACTGAAGTTGTTAACAGAACCTTATCATAATTACTTAGAATTGTGATTCAAAAGAACTTGAAAAATTGGGAAGATTGTTTGCCATTCATTGAATTTGCATATAATAGAAGTGTGCATTCATCTACTGATTATTCTCCTTTTGAAATAGTATATGGTTTTAATCCACTAACTCCTTTGGATTTATTACCATTAGCTATTGATGAGAGAGCAAGTCTTTATGGGAAAAAGAAAGCTGAAATAGTGCAGCAACTTCATCAGCGTGTGAAACAGCAAATTGAAAAGAAAAATGAACATTATGCATCCAAAGCCAACAAACAAAGAAGCTGTGTCCTTTTTGAACTTGCTGATGCTTACAAGATTGATCTAGCTTGTGAGTACATTATTATTGTTACTTTTAATGTGGCTGATATATGTCCATTTGATCCAGGTGGAGATTCGTGGATGAATCATTTTGAGGAGAGAGGGAATGATGCGACCCAGAATCAACAAATTAACACTCCAAATTCAAGTCAAGATTTGAGGACGAATCCTTTTGAGGAGAGAGGGAATGATGCGATCCAGAATCAACAAGTTGTCCCTTTAAATTCAAGTGACGACTCTTCTGTTTCAAATGATCATTACCAAATTCCAACTCAACAAATCATGAGAGCACAAGCTAAAATATTCAAGGAAGCATTGATTGGGCTGATTAAAGAAGTTGTTGTAAATCAAATGGCAATTGGATCAATAAATCTGATTTACAAAACAAAGATGCTGAAAACGTCACTAAGTTCATTTGTGCTAAATATGGAGTTGTTGATCAAGTTTTGGGCTTGGAAACTTCAAAACAAAGAGCTTGGACCTAGTACTACACATGGGAGGCTCATTTGGGCCTAAATAAACACATTTTGAGCCTTAATTTGCTGATTACATTTTCTTGAAGTTAGGTGTGCGAAAATCAACAAGGAGTTGGTGGTAGATTTGACTTTTGGTTTCTTTAAGCATTTGTATTTGAGTTTTCAACTTTCTTCTAGATTGTATTAGACTTTTGTGTTTATTGTATTAGACTTTTAGGTTTCCTAACACATGGTTTTACAATTTGTATTTTCTATGTTCAGATTTGCACCTACTACAATTAGGTTCCTATAAATACTTGGTGCTTCTTCATTTGTAATACACAATTCAGATTTGAATCATAAATGAAAGTTGCACTTCTGCACTTTGTTTCTTGAGAGTGGATTCTCTCTAAGGGTTCTTTTTAGAACTAACAAACTTATCAAGCCTTGATCAACCTTGTGGCGTTTTTCCAACACTTCAGGTCCTTGTTCTTTTGTGTTCAAGGGTTCAAGTGGATCGTCGATCTGTGTTTAGCTTTCTTGGGGTGTGTATATTTCAGAATTGGTTGTGGGTTCGTGGGATCTTCCCTTGTAGGTTCGCACCAAGCACCAACGTTCTCTCCTGCTTACACCCCTGTAAGTCTTATGAGCACTAACGTTCTCTACTGCTTGTACCTTGTAAGTCTTACGAGCAGAATGTCTTGCTGGCAATTCTCTCTACAGCTTCCCTGTAAGGAAATCAACCCTCTTAAGGTCCCTCTACCTTGAGATCAATTCAGAAATACAGATGAAAGTGTTTACAGACTCTCTCACAAAGTAGATATAATACTCACTGAAGTACAATACAAATAATCACTCTCTCAATGATAAGTAATATAGAAACTGGAAAATAGAGAGTGTTTGGGCAGAAGCAGAGGATTCATATTTCTATCATTTTTCTCGTAGTTGCTCGCTGTCTCAGTTACCGATCGACTTTGAATGCTTTCTTATTTATAGTTGATGAAAATGATGACCATTATGAGCATTCATCCGTTGGAGTCCCATTGCTTCGTTTGACCGTTGTGTGTATTTGAACAACTAGTCGCTGTCCGTTGCAGAGTAGAGCATCCCGTTAAAGAGTGGGATGTTTCATTATGAGCTGTATGTGACGTTGTGGAGTGGTATGAAGATGTTTGAATATTCGACAGTCTTTCGTGGTGTGTCAGTTGCGTGTCGTGGTAGGTAGCTGCCATTCGGTGTGTAATGATGAAGTTCACCGTAATTGACTTTCTTATTTGAAACTTCAATCCGAACGTTTAATATCATGTTTCACACTTGAAATATATGTTAGTTAACATTTAGAAACAATAACAAGTGAGAACACAATGATTCAATAACATGTAGCCATATTCGGATTGTTCATTGAGTGATGATATTTGCCATACGTGACCTCCATTCTTGAAGATGCAATTCAAATGTTTAATCTCCTATTTCTCACTTGAAATATAAGTTAGTTTAGGAATAATTACAAGTGAAAACATAATAAATGTATAATATTTAACCACGTTTGGATTGATGCCTATGAGAGTCTGAACTTTCTGCGTTTTGGTTCTGTCAGGACTTCACTCAAGTTCAATATAGCTCACTCGAGTGCATTTCATATTTTCACGTTTTGGCTTCCTCTCAGGCCAACACTTGCTACTCTTCACTCGCAGGACTCGAGTGCAATTCTGCACATCACTCGAGTGCAATATCTCTCATTCGAGTGCATTCCTTGTTTTCACGTACATGCTTCTTCTCGGGTTAACACTTTCATGTCAACACTTGTATGACTCGAGTATAATTCTAATCCTCACTCGAGTATGTTGTTCAATGCTCGAGTGTTGTTAAATTTCTCCACACTTCAGCCGCTTCTGGACAACACTCGCATGACATTTTTCAAGAGTGTGTTTTTGCACTCGTGAGTGATGTGGGGCCATGTCAAACTCAATTTATTTATTTGATTCTAAATATGGAAAATGATGCATTAGAAGAAAGCTCTTGTCATATGCATTCAAATGCAAAAAGAATCAGCTCCAAACTCCTTGTATTCTGCAAGTTATGATCGAAAGAGTGTCTATCGCACTAGACTGCACAAGCATCAACTTTCGAAGGCATAGCTCCTAGAATATAAGTTCAAATTAGGCCAATTACCTATCCATGGAAAGCTCTTTGAGTCTAGTTTCATCACATTCCAATGTGTTTTTTTTGAGTTATGCTCAAAATACCGATCCTGTCTTGAAAAGTAATGGTGATTTCACTGTCAACTTCCACGGATCATATCTCCTTCATCTGAGCTTCTTTAAATATGATCTTGGTGTACATTTTTCGTGTTGTGAGTCTTCTTTCATGTGCCACCAGTTTCAGGTCAATCCAACATTTTTCTTTTAGAGATATGGCCAAAATACTGGACCTCTATCAAGCTGAACGTAAAACAGAGTAGCCCCGACACTCGAGTGTGTTCATCCCGTGCTCAAGTGCAACACCTCTGACACTCGAGTGTTGAGCTCACACTCAAGTAAAACTCCTCTAGGAGTGCCATAAACTCATATATAAGTCATCTTAGCTTCGTATTAACCTATTCCAACCATCATTTGATCATAGAAGCCTCTGGTATCATGATAGAAACCTCCAGTATTACTTCTAACAGCTTGAACCTTGATATTCTTACTAGATCTTGTAATTTCTTCTTTCTTCAAAATCTTTCTTCTTGATTTCCTTCTTGATGATCATTCTCTATAACCCAACAAGACAACTTTATTTTCTTGATTATCTTCAATCTTTGCTTGACTAATCTACAAGGTATGCAACATTAAACATAATAATTAGTCAAAGTATTATATAAACTTTTTTCTCTTATCATTTGACATTTATATTTGACATCATCAAAACTAATTATATCTAACACACTTGACCCTTACATTCTTCAAACCAGCTGGTTAGGCTGCCTTTGGAAAGTCACGACACGATAAAGCATCAAAGCTGACATTAAATTACTTTTGTGGGTTATGTGTTTTTGGAAAATCTAGTATTTCTCTAACCAAAGGTTCCTTATCTGTTATAGGAAGTTGTCAACCTATTGCTTTGATTCATGGTTCCTACTCTATCATTCTCTTGGAAGTGACTTTTAGAGATATGGATCCCTAAGCGAAAATCTCTCCCTTTTTGGAAGTAACCATATATATCTATAGAAGTTACTTCCATAAGATCAATACGAATGTGATGAATAAACTAGTACAATTGTACCAAGACGCGTTAAAGCATCCAAGGAAATATTAAACTACTTCTGTGAAGTTATGTTTTATTTAAAACTCATTATTGCTCTAATCAAAGGTTACTCTCCTATTACAGGAAGTTGTTAACCCATTGCTTTAACTGAAGGTTCCTACTCTGTTGATTGAAGTGACTCAAGGAGATATGGATCCCTAAACAAATACCTTATTTTCTTGGAAGTATCCATATCTCTGAAAGTTACTTTGAAAATATCAATAGGGACATGATGACTAAACTAGTTCAATTAAACCATGAGTCATATATGAACAAACGAATGCCTACAACATTTGTGAAGTCACAATGCGATAAAACATTCAAAGTGACATATTAAATTCCTTTTGAGAACTTGTGCATTTTTAGAAAACTATTATTTCTCTAATTGAAGGTTCCTCTTTTGTTTTTGTATTGAGCTAGTGGCACCAAGTTAAAAGCTCTAAAATTCAACATTGTGATCAGTTCTAGACTCTTCAACGTAAAAGTTTTTAAGCTACTTGGCCTCGACTCTGTCTAATAGTATAGTACTTCCCACATCGTGTAGCCATACAATTTGGGATAGATTAAGAGTTCCTAGGAATTGTGGCCAAAATCAATCATGCTCCTAACCTATATATCTTATAATGTAAGTGTTATTCCTTGTATGTGTTTAGCAATTAAGCGAGGAAAGATATGGCTGGGTGAAAAAACATGAATAATATGTATAGGAAAGGCCACAGGGGGTAACCAAACCCATGAGTAGCTTAAGGGTTTGCATACCCCAAGCATCCTTTCCTATATGGATAATTGTCTTTTACCCTTAGCCTTTACTTTCAGGCTTAATTCTTGTGAAGAGTCACAACTATAGCTCAACAGTTACATTACCACTTATATATGTCAACAATTGCCATTGATTCTTCCCACAAAGCCTAAAATGTCTTGATCTATCCCATATTATATAGCTACTTGGCGTGGGAGATACTATTCTATTATATACAGATTAGTCCAACTACTTCAGGAACTCTCACCTGAAAAGTCTTACATCCATACATCATGGTTATTATATAAAAACCGTCGTGTATTTTGAACACTAACAATTCTTATTTAGAAATTGTTATTTATATACTACATAAATAACGGTTGTCTATGTGAGACCGTTGTTTAGTTCTATTAAAAGTCACAGTTCTTATATAAGAACCGTTATGCATGTTACAGAATAAATAAGGGTTGTCAAAATAAGACCGTTATGTATCATACAAGTATTGCCATATATTATGATGGTTGTTTACATGTACTTGTTAATTATTATCACAGTAATGTGCATATTATGACCTTATAAAGCCTCAATACAAAATATGTGTTATATTTGAACCATTATGATAGGTCTAGAATAAATAACAGTTTGGAACCGTAATTTATCTGCATGGAGCATAAATAGTGCCTGCATATTTGATGGTTTAGAACCGTGATGTGTGGTAGATAATGTAATATCCCAATTTTTTATTAAGGGTTAAGGACTTCAAAAGTGGATATAATTATTGATAAATAAACACTTTTAGAGTATGCCATGTGAACTGTGATTCGAATGTATTATGAACAGTGCTGAAACCCTGAATTTAAGTTCAATTATGGATTAATATCTAAATTGATTTAAAATATAAGGAGGGCGCATATTGTGGTGAAATGGAATGATATGTTGTGTTTGGTGGTGATTCAGAAGAATTACTGCAATCAGGGGCAAAATGGTAAAGTTATCGACCAATTGGTCAGTTAGCGAAAAGAAAGCTCATTGGTAACTCAAATATCAATGGTTGTGATTTATTGTTATGAGATTAAAAGGCTAGAATCCCATGTGTTTGTGCTCATGTGTGCTCATGGAAGAGGGAACAAGATTGTGAAAAGTGTCACTACATGAGCCATTGGATTGGGTCAAAGGTTCAAACTCTTTCCTTTCTCTTCTCCTTCTCTTTAGGTCAGCCAAAAGGCCATTTTGGCTCAATAAATTGATTTCATTCTCTCTCTCCAAAGCTCCCATGGACATCCAAAGCAAGGGAAGAGAGAGAAATGGAAAGGTAAGGTTTTAGCCTTGTTATTGACTTCTAATGCTTAAACACTCTTCTATAATATTGTTCATAGTGATGAGAGCTTCATTGCTATAGTTTTAGATTTGTGATAGAGGATGTTTGAGAGCTTGAAGAAATTGGGAAGTTGTGGAATCAAAGAATTGGCCTTAGGAAGAGGAAGAGGAAGAGGTAGTGATAGCTTCTCTTTGACCTAAGTTTTGTGGTTACTAGTTGAGTGTTGTGAATTTTGCTCTGATTTTGGTATATTTGTGAAATGGAAGAATTGGTTTGTGTATTGTGTAATACCCCGAAATTTAAGATTGGAGGCTTGGGAATAAGCCTAAATTAAGTGAACTACTAAGCCCCAATTTAGCAGGAGCCCAAATTTATCCCTTAATGATTTCTATATCTTTGGGGTATTAAGAAAGTAAAATGTTGAATTTTGGAGAATATAATTATGTTTTTGGTGAAATCGCCTATGAGGTAGTGAGCTTGTCATGTGATTTTAAATGATCAAATGATGAGAAAAAATTATGAAATTTTATAGGATGAAAGTAGACATCCTAAGCTTTAATTTGATAGGTCATATGACTCAATTAGAGCTATATACAAAAATATATTAATTTTTGAAGTCAGCACAGAAAAACTGTGAAATTTCTGGAACAACATGCAAAGATTGAAATTCTGGGAAGTTTTTGATTCTATCTAGCAAAATTCTATATTTTTCCTTGCAACTAGACTCAATAAGGGTTCTATAGGATTTGGAATCACTCCAATTTGATTTTTCTAGAACTAGTTATGATTTTTTCAAAGTTTGGGCAAAAATCTGCCAGAATTTCCAATTAATCTGAATTTTTGGAAAATGATTAAAATATGACATAAGCTAATATAAAAGAATATTCCTTCTTCTTCCTTCAGGTCAAACTGATGTGTTTCAGCAGCTGAACATAGAGAGAGCTTAGAAAGAAAGGAGGAAAAAGCTTACAAGGGTAGGTGATTTCTTCAGTAAATTGGTTCCTAACGTGTATAACTCCGCTCCTAAGTTCTTCATTTGTGTTCTTAAAGGTTGAGAAGCTCAATTTCCAATGTGAATAAGGTCTAGGGTTCAGCCACTTTGAGAAAAGCCAGAGGGAGGTTGAGGTAACTTCTAAACCTTTATATATTGACTATTATAGTTGTTGTGGGCAATTTAATCGGTGAAATTTTACCGGATTGTCCTTGGTTGTGAAAATGGAAAATGGGTTTTCCTAGGGGTTATGCTGCCAAATTGGTACTAAATGGTAGTTGTAACCTAATGGAATAGTCAATAGGTGGTTAGGAGTAGAAAGGAACGCGTTTAAGAAGCCAAAATCGCAAAACCCTGATTTTTCCTGGAGAACACCATAATTTTAGCCAGGGATGTTTGAGGGCCTTAGAGTTGGATTTTCAATGATTTGATGGTTCCATTGAGTTCAGGAGCAAAAATTAAGTGGGGGTTACAGTTGGGTACTTTTTCGGAAAAGGCCGAAAATCATAATTACGAAAACGCCCCTAAAACCCTAAAAGTAGGGCTGCCAAGGTCAATTTCGTAATTTGACATTGAATTTGATAATTCAGAGTCTGGAAATGAATTCCTTGGGTGAAAATATGTAAGAATAGCCCATGTCAAAATTTCGGGAAAAGTATAGCTGGACCGGGTACAGTGGGGTCGGGCCGGGTCCTCAGGGGTATTTTAGTAATTTTTTAAGATAGACTCATATAACCCCCAAAAACACTATGGAAGTGTCTAAATAGTACATTTGACATTCTAGGATCGAATATGGAGCCCCGAGTTTTTGGCACGCAAATCGAGGAGAAAGATTGGAGGTAGAGGACTTACCTTACTTGCATGTATTTTATATCTTTGCTTGTGTAGTGATGTATGTGATTGCTTTACTTGATTGTGTAGAGCATATTTGAATAAATGAAGCTCTGTTTCTGTTTTGCTGTGGCCATAGTTTTGTTACATGAAACATTGAGCATGCAGAAATGTTATTATGGGAAATACATCAAGATAAAGCTAACATGTCATTCACATTGCATCAATCATGCATGCATTATGGTATCTGTTTCCTACTGAGATTCTCTCGAATCTCACCCTCCCCTACCAACAATTTAGACAGGAGAAGACAAAAGATATGTTGAGAACAAAGGGGGGAATCGTGCGAGGAGATCACAGTAGTAGAACGAAGAAGAGAAGATGTCTCTGTTTCACTGTGATGGGTTTAGATACCCTAGAGTCCTGTGCGGCTACACTAATTGTAATTATTTGGTATAAACCCCTATGGGGAATTTATGTAATCATGCACATATTATCAGTATATTATGCTATTCCTGTGTTGCCCACCGAATCGCATATCATTTTTCACAAATACTCTGAAAAAGGTTGAAATTGAGATAAGGGCGTGACATATTGTGGTCACAATGGTGTCATATTGGGTTTTGATGCCATTGGAATTGGTTGTGAATTGGAAATGGAAAGAGTTGCAATGTTGATGTTTATGTTGTGAAATTGTGTTGACATGCTAGGGTTGTTGTGTAATATGTCAATGTGAGTTGAATTTCGTTGATTTGGTGTTTCCGATAGATTCCTTGTGAAAATTTGTGTGGGAATGGTATTTGATGGGAAAATGGGACCATTGGAAGCAATTGAGCCAAAACTGGAAAATCTATGAAATCTGGAAATTTGGCCAAGTCTGAAATGCTGTGCAAGTGACTAACTATGCATGGTTTTTGACATAGCAAATGATATTGAATTTATGTGAAACTTTTCAGTTTTGTAGTTCACATTGCAAGCTTTCAATTGATATAAAGTTTAGGTTATTCTGAGTTCTGTGCACCAAGTTATACTTATTAGGAAAAAAAAGCCAGGGGATAGGTATGTGGTTGCCCGTAGCCCAAGAGGCTGGCCGCTACCCAAAACCTTCTGACCTGCTTCTGCCCACGGCCCAAGAGGGGCTGGCCGAGCCTAAATATTTCTGACCTATCTCTGGCCGTGGGCAAGAAGTGCTGACCATAGCCCATAAGTTTCTATCCATCTATTGGCCACAACCCAAGGTAGGGCTGGCCGCGGCCGACCTTTGAAAAAATGATGTTTTGAGGTTTTGAAAGATGGTCTTTGGTCAAGTTTTTCTCAACCCTTTAGGCATGTGTTTGGGCTTTGAGTAGCCACCTAAAGGTCGTGGATGATAACCAACTTTAAGTGTTATGAAAGTAAGGATTTGGAATAGAGAATAACCCTATGTCCTTGCTTTGGTTATAGGGTTTAATGTTCGACCTGATCATGAGTAGCCAGTGCTGGAGCATACGTGGAAAGAACAAGTGTAGGGAACTTACCTCTCCTATATGTATTTGATATTTGTGATGGTGTATTGATGCATGTTATTGCTTTGCTTGATTATGTGAAACATATATGAATGATTGAAGTTCTGTTTCTATTTATACTGTGGCTATAGTTTTGTTGTACGAAACATTGAGTATGCAAATATGTCATTGTGTTAGATGTGTTTATGTAATGCAAGCATGTTATGCATTAAGCACTTATCTTGCATACATATTAGTATTTGTTTCCTACTGAGATTCTCTCGAATCTCACCCTCCCCTACCAACATTTTAGACAGGGTAGGTGGAATTGAGGATGGATCAAGCAACCAAGGGCGGCGAGGACTCCTTCAAGATGAAAGTTTGGTAGTTGGTTATCTATTCGATTGGGATGATTGTATATGATTTGGATGTATATTTGGATATGAATTTGAAAGAATATTGTGTAATCCCCTTAATGGGAATGTGTATACCCTTTTAATAAAGGTATGAACCCAGGGTTTGCCAGGAATTATGTGTGCACTCTGATATGTTATGAATGTGATTTATCTTCACGAGGTAATTGTATTCGAAACATGAATGCGAGACTAGGTGTATTAGATTTTGAAAGGTATTTGTAAAAACCCTATCTTAAGGATGGGGAAATGAATGAGTTTTATTTATCTGACAGTCTCTAATTCATTTTAATGGTGTATTTCGAATAATAATTATGGAGGAGGTTATAGATAATAACTGTCATAAAAGACATTTTCTATATAGTAAGTGTGGCCCTTTTTTTGTTTAGCTTCTTCAACTACTCGCTTTTATTGGCCTTGGGTAGGTTCTCCTCACAATGCATTCTTGTTGTCTTTTTATTTTTTATTTAATGAAACTTCCTAACTTGAAACCCTAAATAAAACAAAAACGTTTATCTTCTTTAGCTAGTTTTCCTTTTTTGTTGCTCTCTTTGCCTTCCTTATAAAAAAAAACTCTCTAGTCCTTAATGTATGGCCTAGTAACTAATTTTAGTATATTAATGATGTTGCTTAAATTAGTAAGGCTAAATTCTACAAAACATTATTGAACTTTGGGTAAGTTGTATATAACCCCCTAACATTTTAAACTTTAAATATAACCCCCCCACCTTTTATTTTTTCTTTATTATTAACATGCTATCATTAACTGACTGTTATCTTTTTAACGAAAATTGCCACATCAAATTAACATATGACACGTGGCATCCTATATATATTACTAATTTCATAAACCCCTAAACTTTAACTAGTTATAGATAACCCCTCTAAACTTTCATCAAGTACAAATAACCCCTGGACCCCCTTAAAATTATGATTTATAATATTAAACCATTGTCATTACTTTTATTATTTTAATAAATTTATTAATATTTTTACTATGATTTATCAATCATTACTACATATTCGAGCATATATAACGCTTAATAATTAACGGTTACATAAAATAAAAGTCATGTATGTCGAGGCGGTAGTCGCACAAGAATATATAACACCTAAAAGTAACAGTTAATTATGCACACCATCATGTATTGTGAGGCTGAATTCATAAAAACAAAAAAAAATAATAGTTGTAGTTAATAACCATCATTTATGTAGTGACAAACATGACAGCTCCTTCGAAACAAGCGTCATTTAACAATAACAAATGATTCTTCTTCCAACTCTAATATAAACAAAGGCAAAACATAATGATCTTAAGAAACAACCCTCATTTGACAGTTTAATAACCCTTCATAACATCATCTTATCGTCATAAGTCATAACCCTTTTTAACATCTGTTAAACCTATCTATTTAAACTTACCTATTCCATGTGATTCTTACTATACCTTTCTTTATTGGTCTCCTTATTCTCTCCTTCATCACTGCCATATAAGGTGTCTCGCGGCATACGCCAATAATGTGAACAAGAAGTTGAACATATACTTTATCACAATGAGGTTCAATATAACTTGCAGTCAGACCCTTCAATAATGAGAATGGGGAGGAGAAAGAAGAGGATGAACAGGAGGATAGTGGTAGTCGTGGTGATGACTGAACACAACTATTCTATTTTTAAACAATAAAAAAACATGTTCAACTTCCAATGGTTTTTTTAAAACAATCGTCATGTAACTCTGGGTGCCTCAGTATATAGTCATAAATGCGTAGATAAATAATGGTTTTATAAAACAACCATCATGTAACTTATGTCGCAACAAAAAGAATATAGTTGCACGTGGATTGATCCTCTTCAACTTCCAATGCACATTCACTTACAATCTATTTAAACCTCCCATGTTCGTATGTTTTCTTCATCCTCTTCTTTTGTTATCCTTATCACCATGGTGAAGTGACACATAGAAGAAATGATGGAGAATCGTTCTCCCCAGCCCCTACTTCCTTCTCCTCCTCGTGCTCCTTCTTCCCAACATACACCTTCGCCTGCTTCTCTTCCTTTGCTCCCCGCCTCCATGCCCTCCTTGTACTCTTCCTTCCAAACCTCCACCCCTGCTTGCTTCCCTTCCTCCTCCTCCTCCCCAACCTCTGCCTCTACCTCTGTCCCATAGTAGGCCCCTTCTATGTCCACTACAAGCTCGTTCTTGTCTTCTCAAATGATTTAGATCACTCCTCTGTAGATGATAGGTAGGTTTTATTTATTTTTGTTGTTTAGCTTTATTTATAAAAAAATATATTAATGTAAATATGGCTCTAATATATATATATATATAATAATATACCTTAAGGCTATTATTAAAGAACCATGATACATTTAATAAATAACATACTTCACAATAAACTAAAAATTATCGTTATAAAGGTAACACAATAATTAGTGGTTCTTACCAATTACTCGTTATGTAAGACCATAAACATTAGATATTTGTTAATAATATACCTCATGGTTATTTGAACATAACCATTATAAAAATAAATCAATTAGTGGTTCTTACCAACTAACCGTCATATAAGACCTTAAAATCTATAACTGGGGTTTGTTTGTAAAACATCCAATCAATTTGACATTTGAAAGCTTTCGTACTCAATCAAAGGCTCCATATCTTTTAGATCTGAGAAAGGCATTTGTTCAACCTTAGAGTTTCCTTCCTTCAACATCTGGCTGGGTTGACATAAGGTTGGTGGCTTTTCTTTCATTATATATTTTTGTGAATTTATTTTGGGCGTGGATGATTATTGGGTTTTGATTGTGGTTTTTGTTTCTAAATAATATATGCTAGATGGGGTCTTTGAATAAGTAATGGATTATGTCGTTTGGTTAATGAAAAACTACTGGGATGGGCTAACAAATTTCCTTGATTTTGATTTGTTCATAATCCCCCCAAATGACTATTTGATTCCTTGCCCCAGTGTACAGTGTGGCAATGTATAGTGGTGTGAGCAAGAGACTTATATGTCACACCTAGTGATTCATGAAATCAATCCTACTTATACATGTTAGACAAGGCATGGGGAGACAAGAAGTGGGGTGGATGATGAACATATGGAAAGCTGTGTATAACTTGATGTCAACACAAGTGCATTTGACACCGACCATCTCAATGATATGGCCAAGGTGTTAGAAGAGGACCTCTAGGATTGTACTAAAATGACAAACTTTGAAGCTTGACGTAGTAAAGCCATTATATGAAGGCTGCACTGACTTTACCTTATCCAGTACTGTGTTGATGTTGTACAACTGAAGACGAGAAATTGGTGGTCTAATATGAGCTTCACATAATTGCTCAAGGCTTTGAATCTAATGCCAACAACCAAAAATGTGCTTCCACCCAAAATATTTGCCACAAAGAAGATGTTGCATTCCATCTACCTTAGATACGAGAAGATACATACTTGCCCCAATGATTATATCTTATTAAGGAATAAATATACATTACTAACTCATTGTCCCATGTGTGAGGACCCATACTACCAACAGAATGGGAAGAGCCCAAACAAGATGTTATGGTATTTCCCTATTATAGCTAAATTTAAATGCTTGTATAGCAATCATCAAGATGTAAAAAATTTGAGGTGGCATGCAAATGAAAGGATAGCTAATGACATGCTTTGACATCTTGTTGATTATCCAGAATTGAAGAAGTTTGATATGAACCACCCTGAATTTGCTGAAGATGATAGGAATCTATGTCTTATATTGGCTATTCATAGGATAAACCCATTTGGAGTGCAAAGCAATACCAATAGCACATGGCCGGTAATATTTTTTATATATAACTTCCTTTATGGCTTTACATGAAGTGCAAGTACTCCATGTTGTCTATGCTAATCTCAAGGCCCAAGCAACTAGGGAATGACATAGATGTCTACCTAGATATACTAATTAAAGACTTGAAGTGCTTGTGGGATGATAGGGTCATGGTGCATGATGCTCATGAGGAAAAAATGTTCAACTTGAGTGACATGCTCTTTGGCATTATCAATGACTTTCTAGCATATGGCAATTTGTCAAGATACAACATTAAAGGCCAACTTGGATGTTTAATTTGTAAAGAGAGTACGCATTCAATTAGATTGAAGTATAGCATGAAGAATTCCTACATGGGATATCGAAGATGGTTGCTTCAAGAGTATCCTTACCGCAATTTTAAAAAATATTTCAATGGGAAGTCAGAAGAGGGCAGAACACCTCAACCTTTGACTAGTGAGTAGGTATATCAAAAGGTGAAAGATATAAAATGTATATTTACAAACCTTTTGCAAGGGATGTTATGACAAGCAGGTGGAAGAAGATGTGCATTTTCTTTAACTTGCCTTATTGGAGGACCCTAGATGTGAGACATTTTCTTGATGTTATACACATTGAGAAAAATGTGTGTGAAACTATTGTTAGCACATTACTCCATATGTCGGAAAAACCAAATATGATAGAAATGTTAGGTTAGACATGGCTAAGATAGAAATAAGGGAAGAATTAACACTAGAGGAGAGGGGAGCCTGTATATTTCTTCATCCCACGACTCACACACTATCAAAGGAAGAAAAAACTAGTTTTTCTCAGTTCCTTGCTTCAATCAAGGTGCCAAAGGGTTACTCTTCAAACATCATAAGACTCATGTCAGTGAAGGACTTGAAGCTTCTAGGATTCAAATCTTATGATTTCCATGTCTTAATGGAGAACTTGATTACAGTGGCTATACAAGGTATCATGCATTATGGGGTACAAGTTGCAATCACCAAGTTATGTTTCTTCTTTAAGTCACTTTGTAGTAAAGTGATAGACCCTAAAAAATTGATGAGGTAGCAAAACCGAATCATACACACAATGTGTGAGCTTGAGGTGTATTTTCCTCTAGCATTCTTTGACATCATGGTCGACCTGACAACTCACTTAGTTAGGGGTACAATTTTGTGGCCCATCTATTTAAGGTGATGTACCCGGTTGAACATTTCATGAAGATAAGAAAAAGTTTGTGAAAATTGGAGTAGTCCAGAGGGTTGCGTTGTTGAACGATATATCTGTGAAGAGGCCGCTGAATTTTCTGCCACATACTTGAAACATGCAAGTGATATTGGGCTTCCCGTGTCTTAGTAAGAGGGAAGAAGGACTAATGGGGTAGGCATATTGGGCAGGAAAGTTGTAACCATCTCAGACCAACAATTGGAGTAAACCATCTCAGTATGTGTTGCACAAGAGTATGTGCACAACCATATGCATCAAATTCAAAGGAAAAATCCCTACAAAGGAGAAAGTTAGTGTGCTCAACAACACAATAAATATTTTACAACATGGTTTAAAGATCAAGTCCTTGGTAAGTATAGAGATGATCCTAAATCAACTTCTCACAAATTGAAGTTTTTAGCATACTATCTAAGCAATCAAGTGACATCTTATGCAAGCTACACCATCAATGGGTTCACCTTCTATACCAAAGAGCAAGATGATTGAACAAAATGTAAAACAATGGTGTAACTCTTATAGCAACACCATGCATGTATCGAGTTTCAAAGATAGAAACCTTATCTATGCAAAGATGTCAGACTTTGGGGTGATTCAACACATCTTGGAGTTGGATTATATTGGCTTTCGGGTTCCCATATGAAGTTGCAAGTGGGTTGACAATAATCATGGCTTGAGAATTGATGGCTTAAGCTTGATACAATTGTGTTAGATCTCTCATATTTTGATGATAACAAAGGATGGTATGAAAAAGATTTGATAAACAAATAAGTTTGAACAAAGTAATAACAGGGCAAATCATCACTTGAAGTAAGCATTGGAGTAATGAAGAAAGGCCAATAGAAAAAGCTGAGAAACTTTATCACTGGCAAGTTTTCTAAAGGGTTACTTGAGTAAGTACTCGAGTAATGAGACAGAAACTTGAAGTAACCAGAGTCAACCTTCAAGTAACTTGCCAATGTTACTCGAGTAAGCACTCGAGTAAGAAGGTATATGACTTCCAATTGATCTCGGCCTGCCAATGTTACTCGAGCAGCTACTCGAGTAAACAGGTAAATAACTTGGAGTTGCTCTCAGCCTGCCAATGTTACTCGAGTAAGTACTCGAGTAACCATGTAAAAGACTTCCAGTTACTCTCGGCCTGCCAACGTTACTCAAGTCTGTACTCGAGTCCCCTGCTTCAAAAAATATGTTGCTCTCGGCATTTTCAATCCTGCCAATGTTACTCGAGGAGTTACTCGAGTAACTCACTGTGGTAAGCAAAACCTGAAGGTAATACTCGAGTAACATGAAATACTTTTCTCACACTTCACTCGAGGCACTACTCAAGTATGCAGGTATTCAATCACACCTTATCAAGTATTTGAACTGGATTACTCGAGTCAGTAATCGAGTAATATGCAAAGTTATTTACACAGAACTTGAAGTTTCTACCCGAGTAAGCTATGCAGAAAATTGATGTTTACTCGAGTAAGTACTCAAGTAACAAGGTAAGCAAACTTGAAGTGCTCTCGGCCTTGTAATCCTGCCAACATTACTGGAGTGAAGCATCGAGTAACCTAAAGTTTATTTGAGAGATTACTCGAGTAGCTACTCGAGTAACCTATGAAGAAAAGTGTGCCATACCCGAGTAAGTACCCGAGTAAACAGGTATTTTCAAGGTTTATGAATTTGTTTACTTCATGCACTACTCGAGTATGCAAGTACAAAAAATCAGAAATCATTCCAACGTTCATTAATTTATTTCCTGTGAGATTAACCCTTCATTATATTAGTATTCTTAGCATATCCGCAGATAAACAATGAAGAGATTTTACCAAATTAGGAAAGTCAAATGCAACGTTCAAACACTACCTACCACCACCTACCGCAAACGGATATTTTTCATATACTGGAAAAGTCAACAATGGCTGCGTATACTCTAACGGGCGGGAAGAAAATGTTCCAACAGTCACTACTAACACATCTATATATATGGGAACTTCCAAACAGAGATCAGAACAAGAACACACACACACAAACGCATTATCAAATTCAATACTCTGTTTTACATATATTTGTAATTCTGTACTTCAGTGATTCTTATTCGCTCTGTGAGAGAGTTATTTCATTCAAACTCAATATTTGTTATTGAGGTAACTTAAGGTTGTGGAACCTTGAGTTGGGATTGGATTACAACTTGTAAGGGGGAGCGAGTGTCCAGGCGAAGGAACTTGCTTGAACTGAGGTGCCAAGAACCCACTGAATCTTGAAAGTTATAGTGAAACTCTCAGAGATATTCTGAGGACTAAACGTAGGTCAAAGTGGTTATGGCCGAACCAGTATAACTCCCAGTGTACACTTCGGTGATATTTCTCCTTACTCTTTACTGCATTATATTCACCATCAGGTTTTCATATTTGCAATAAAATTTTTAGTATCACCCAATTCACCCCCCTCTTTGGTGAAACACTTGCTCTAACAAATTGAATTTGAACAAGGAAGGCTATAAAAAAGAGTCGTTCATTTTTGCTTCTCAGGCTAAACAAGTGTTCTACATCTATAATCCTGCTAAAAATGGATGATCTATTGTTTTACGGACAAATAAAGTGATTAATAAGGAGATGGGTGATGGAGTTGAAGATGATCCAATCAATTGGAGGTCACTTGAACCATTAAATTTGGATGAAGAATATGCTTTTTACATCAAACATGATCACAATGAAGGCATTTGGGTTTTGGAGAGAGAAAAATTATTACTTCATAAGAACAGAAGAATTCAGGCTAAAAAAAAGTAACTTGCAAAAAGTTAAGACTAGAAAAAGAAAAAGTGACACTTAATTTCTATATTTTGACTGTGTATTGTTGTTTTCCTACTATTAAGCTAGCTTAATTTCTTTGTTTTAATTGATGGTCTATTGTATTGTTGTTTATTTATATGTTCTTTATGAAAGCAATTGGAAATCAATAGCAGTACCCCCTAACTTTTTTTTAAAAAAATGTTGAGATATTTAACGGTTATTAGCCAGAAACTGTAATATATGTTTTCAAAATAATTAATGGTTTCTTACAAAAATTATAGTATATGTAACAATGGAGCAATACATTATGGGTGTTGTATTTGAACCATTATAAAGTTAAAATTTCACCTCTATATAAACGTCTATCCTCTTCTCCATTTCATTCATTAGCACACTTGTCTTTGGTCAAATGTAAACCCTAAACCCACCAACCTTGGAACCCCACTACCCCAATCATCTTTTCTGATCATCGACCAATATTTTTAGTAGAACCACAACATGCACAAAGCCTTTTGCATGCTTCTTAGCGACAACTGCGAGCGCTGTTGCATAAGCCCTAACACACATTTTCGTTCTTTATCGTTCTTGTCTAAGGGTTTATTGTAACCCTCCATAAAGAACTTCCAGAATTTGTTAGTCATTTTCAATTGAGCCACACAATCTAAGGCGTTTGTCATACTTGTTAGAAACAACTGTGTGAGTTGCTTTGCTTGGCTTAACTCGGGTTTTCGTTCTTCAACCCTAGCCAAGTTTCATTTCTTTTTATGGTCTGTTCTAATTATAAGGAGGTATGATTTCCCTTCTCTATTCGACATTCTCCATTATTATTCACTTTGTGTTTTGTAGCTAGATTTTAACCTCAGTCGTGTTCATGTTTTTTTAAAAAAAATCAATTACTCTGATTGATGGTTCCTCTCTTATTACAGGAAAAATCAATTGGTCTATTATTCCTCTTACATTCGCCATACTTGTGCTCATGTTTTCATAATGTTGAGTATGTGGCAGATAGCCCCAAGTGCCATATGGTTGCTACAAGAAACATGTGTAACATACAGGGGAAAAACATGAGTTACAATAATCTTTATAGGCCACATGTATAACTTACAGAAGGAGAACATGATTTGCAACTCGCCTCTCCCTTAGAATCATGTTAGCCTAGAGAGCTAAAGGCTGCCATCGATCCTAAGTATGCTCTTCCACTGGCCACACATATGCTAGTAGGAGGAACTATGGTTGACTTTATTGTTTGACCTAACTACCTTATTGTCATACCATCTAAGACAAAAACGGTATACCGCCAGCTTATAATATATATGCATTAGATAGAGTTTTTCTTTTGCTTTGCTTGTTGGACTTAAATGTATAGCATACAATTTGGGATTAATCAATACATTTATAGCTTTTATGGCTAGGCTCAATGGAACTCTCTACTATAAAGGACTAAAGGGCTATATGAAGACTCAAGCAAGACTTCCTAGAGAAGGAAGATCAAATGTTACTATAGAACGCCATATGCTACCAAACAAGAAGGAAGAGATGGCGTACTATAGTAAGATTTGACCCCTCCTTCTCTATCAAGTCTTACTTGATGTTGCATACGGCATACCTCAATAGAGAGTTCCATTAAGCCTAGTCACAAAGCCATGAATGTCTTGATCTATCTCAAATTGCATCGCTATAGCTTCTATTCTATTAATATATATACAATTTTGTTCTATATGCATACAGAGGGATATGGAAAGGACAATCCCCATTTGTTTAAAAAAAATATTTAAAAAATAATAGTTCTTACATAAAAATGGTTATATATGTATACACTATAATAAAGATTGTTTCATTAAACCTATTAGCATTTATAGCAAATAAATGACGGTTGTGTTATAAAGACAGTTATGTATGCTAAACTTTATATAACGGTTATTGTGAAAGCACTGTTATGTAAGTTACAGAGTTTATAATGGTTGTTTACTTGAGACCATTATTTATTTTACAGTACATATAATGGCTATTTATGTGAGCCTATTTTATAATAATTATAGTATTATGCACAGCGTGGCCTCACCACTCCTCAATACATAAAAGTTGTTATAGCATTTATAATAGATACTAAATAAATTATGGTTCGGACTCATAATTTTTCTGCACGGAGTATATATATCGCATGCATATATGATGGTTCGGAACCATGATATATGACAGATAATAATCATCATGTATCGCAATTTCTATAGTAGTTAATTAAAATAGCTTTTTTTATGGAAAAAATAGAAGAATAATACTTAAAAAATATAAAAATAAAAATGTCATCATTTGTATAACATTGACTTATTTTCTTGGGATGGTTGAGCATTGATAGTATAAAAATGTTATTATTTGTGTTAAATATATTAATAGGATAACTGAGCATTGATAGTCTAAATATTACATTTGTGTTAGAGAATACCTTTTGCCCCCTTTAATTCTTTATTAGTAATGCATATTTTTTTCTTGTATAATATGTTCAACATTTATTTTTATAGTTTTTAAATATTATTCTTCTAGGTTTTGCCATACAAAAAAGCTATTTTAATCGACAAATGATAGTAAAAAATATTAATAAATTTATTTAAATGAAAAAAGTAAGGAAAAATGGTTAGATATGATTAGTTTTGATGATGTCAAATATAGATGCTAAATATTAAGAGCAAAAAGTTTATATGTATTTATCATATACATTGACCAACTATTATGTTTAATGTGAAATATATCTTATAGATTAGTGAAGCAAAGATTAGAAGATATCAAATTGGAATATGGAGAATGATCAAGAGAAAGAAGAAGAGAAGAGATTAAATAAAGAAGAACTTGCAAAATATAATGGGAATATCAAGTTTCAAGTTCTTAGATTTGATATTGGAGGTCTCTATGATCAAATGGGAGTTTGAATGGCTGAATTGGAAAGTGCAACTTCACTCGAGTGATACTTTATAATCACTCAAGTTGCACCTCCAGAAGTGTTTTCTACATATTTCACTCAAGTGATAAAAGCATCACTTGAGTGATTATCAAATTTCAACATAATTTGTTCATCTCTGTTTTTGTTCAGCATGAGAGAGGTTCGATAATTTGGTCATATCTCCCAAACCACAAATTCGATTGAGCTAAAACTTATTTTATATAAAACTAGACTTCAAATACGACACCTAGATACCAAGATCAAGCTCAAAGGAGTTAAGATGAAGAAGATATGAGTTTTGCAATTTGACACTGGAATTTCTTGCATTATTCCAAAGTAGGTTCAGTAATTTGAACATATTTCCTATACCACAATAGTGATTGAGCTGAAATTTGTTTCATATGAAACTAGACTTTTAATGCACTTTATGGAAATCTAGTTTGTGCTGAAAGAGTTTCAAATGAAAGAGACATGAACTTTGAAACTTGGTGCTCAAAATCAACGATGTGCTTCAGACCAGACATTACAAATTGGATCATAATTTTTTGGAATACAATATATTTGGAATCGATTCTAGTTGCTTTGGAAAGTATACTTAAAGAACTTTCTGAGGATAGGTTATTTGCCAAAATGCTAAAATCATGAATCATCCACTTCAACCCAAATACTCTATATTGTTTTCTAACTTTGATATCATTTACCTTAGAAAGAGAGACTATTTGTATTATACTTCAGTGTTCATCTTATTCACTTCTGAGAAAGAAGATTGATTGTAATCCTTCATCATCAAGGTTGTATCCTTACGGCGTGTAAGGGAGAGTTGTTAGAGGAAGCGTTTTACCCAAGAGGGGGGTGAATTGGGTGAGACTAAAATTTCGTTGTAAATAAAAAACTTGATAGTGAATATAAAGCAATAAGGAGTAAGGAGAAATATCACCAAAGTGTACACCGAGAGTTATACTGGTTTGGCCACAACCACTTTGACCTACGTCCAGTCCTCAGAGCTTCTCTGAGAGTTTTACTATAACTTCCAAGATTCAGTGGGTTCTTGACACCTCAGTACAAGCAAGTTCCTTCGCCTGGACACTCGCTCCCCCTTACAAGTTGTAATCCAATCCCAACTCAAGGTTCCACAACCTTAAGTTACCTCAACAACAAATATTGAGTTTGAATGAAATATCTCTCTCACAGAGTGAATAAGAATCACTGAAGCATAGAATTACAAGTATAATGTAAAACAGAGTAATGAACTTTGATGATACGTTTATGTGTGTGTTCTTGTTTTTTTACTTCTCTGTTTGGATGTTCCCATATATATAGATACGTTGGTAATGATTGCTGGAGCATATTTCTTCATGCCCATTGGAGCGTGCGCAGCCACTATTGACTTTTCCAGTATTTGAAAGACATACGTTTGCGGTAGGTGGTGGTAGGTGGCATTTGAACGTTGCATTTGACTTTTCTTATTTGGTAAGATCTCTTCATTGTTTATCTGTGGATATGCTAAGAATACTAATACAATGAAAGGTTAATTATATAGGAAACAAAACAATGAACGTTAGAATGTTTTCTGAATTTCTGGACTTGGATACTCGAGTATTCATTCAAGTTTACTCGAGTATCATCGGGAAAACTTTGATGAACTACAAGTCAACCAACAGATATAACATTACTCGGGTAGTGCATGGAATAAACAAAATCTCAAACCTTTGGAAATACTTGTTTACTCGGGTACCTACTCGAGTATTGCAATCTTTTCTTGATAGATTACTCGGATACCAACTCGAGTAAACCTTCAAATAAATTTAGGTTACTCGATGCTTTACTCCAGTAATGTTGGCAGGATTTCAAAGGCCGAGAGCACTTTAAGTTTGATTACCTTGTTACTCGAGTAAATATAAATTTTCTGCATAGCTTACTCGGGTAATGACTTGAGGTTTTTCTTCAAAAATAACTCTGGATACTCGAGTACTTACTCAAGTAATTTACTTTAAATAAGTCATTCCATACCTACATACTTGAGTAGTGCCTCGAGTGAAATGTGATAAAAACCAGATCAAGTTATTCGGGTACTACCTTAAGATTTTGCTTACCACAGTGAGTTACTCGAGTAGCTCCTCGAGTAACGTTGGCAGGGTTCAAAATGCCGAGAGCAACACATTTTCTGAAACAGAGTAACTCGAGTACATACTCGAGTATCATTGGCAGGCTGAGAGTAACTTGAAAACTTTTACCTGGTTACTCGAGTAGCTACTCGAGTAACATTGGCAGGCCGAGAGCAACTCCAAATGATTTACCTGGTTACTCGAGTAGCTACTCGAGTAACATTGACAGGCCGAGAGCAACTTGAAAACATTTACACTATTACTCGAGTACTTACTCGAGTATTCTTGGCAGGTTACTTGAAGGTGTCTCTGGTTACTTCAAGTTTCTGTCTCATTACTCGAGTACTTACTCAAGTAATGCCTTAGAAAATTTGCTTCTGATCAAGTTTCTCAGCTTTTTCTCTTGGCCTTTCTTCATTACTCCAATGCTTACTTCAAGTGATTATTTTCCTTGTTATTACTTTGTTCAAACTTATTTATTAACCAAATCTTTTTTTCATAATATTCTTTGTTATCATCAAAACATGAGATCTAACAAGAGTAACTCGGTGAGAGATTTGTAATGGCTTCGCAAGTGCCCCGCTAAACTTGTGGGATTGTAGTGGCTTCTCTTGTGCCCAGATTAAACAAGATAGTGGATTAAAAATCTCGAACGAAGCTTGGAGACTAGACGTAGTTCATCAAGGATTGGACCGAACTAGTAAAAATCATAGTTTGCATATTCACTTCCCTTATCTCTTATATTTCCAACATACATGAGTTGTTTAATTGATTGTGGTTTTATGGGTCATTATCTTTATACTTATTGTTTTCACTAAGAGGCAAAAAGATTTTTAAAATTCTAAGTTTTTTTCTTACACCCAATTCAACCCCCTCGAGTGTTAGCCGATTCTAACAAAAATCCCTATAAAAGACAATTGAATTATTCAAATTCTAAATTGGATCATTAAATTCAAAAAATTCTAAATCAGGACATATGACTCAAAATAGGATTTTAGAATTTGATAATTTTACCTTACTATCCCTCATTTGAGTTGAATATCCATCTCTATTATTTTAATTTTTTTCTCAAAAAATACAGATTCACTTATTAGACTCTCTCCTCTGCAACAATTTTCCTTTTCCAAAAGTTCTCCCACTTATCTCCACCTCTGTTACGGCACTTCTTCCATCTCTCCCCCACCTCTACACCTCTCTCTTTATCATAGCTAACGTTGCTCTTCATTTGTAGATTTATGCGGCTTTGGATTTTGGTTCTGCTGCTTCAGATTTATTCTTCAAGTGAAATTGTAATGATCATAATAATAACATTCTTCAAGAGCATTACTATGTGGGCACTAAACCCGCCTCTGTTTTGAAGTAGCAAAAATTTCACTCCATTTTTTTTAAACGACGATTTCACTCCAAATTCAAACGCTTTATGATAGTTTCGTAGGGCACATAAGTGATGCTTGCCTATGGAATGACTTTGAGAGGGTTAGGAAATATCCCTTTGTAGAATCCTCTATACCCTTCATGCTCAAAAGTCCTACTAAATACTTCAGTCATTCCACTATATATAAGTGGTACTGGTATTGGACCATTGAGCTTGCATTTTGAAAGCAACAGACACAGGTCAAAGCAAAATCAAACAGAACTCAAGAAACAAAATAGCCACTCTAGGAGCCAAAGTTAATTTACCTTGTTATAACGACCTGCAGTGTGTATGCTCTAGTCCCATTGATAGAGATTTAATATTTCTTTACGCAAGTCTTGTGAAAATGAACATAAAAAGCCTCGCAATAAGATTCATTGTAGATGCAAAAAACCTTTCCTCCATTTTTACCGCTAGTTTCAGGTTTTAGAAAGCACGAATTGAAGGCTAAAAGGGCTATGTTTCCTCAAGTTTTCAGTTTCCCAACAAAGAATGATGCCGGATGTTGCATCTTTGTCAATTCTGTAGTTTATTTGTTGCTCATAGCAATGTGATTGGAGAATGGAGAGATGGTCTTCTCTTACAGGAAATAGCTTTTTGTTTATTTGTTGCTCATAGCAATGGATAGGAGGATGGGTTGCTTCATTATTGTGCCTTTGCTCTAAATTTTGTTCCTTCCCTTATGTTATATACATACCAATAAGAAAGTCTATATTTCTGGCATTCACTGTATTGTCTCTGCTTGGCTAATATATAGAGCCTTTTTTTACCTGAACTTATATCCAAAGTTGAAGGATTGTATTACAAAAAATGTTTTATTTATTTATATATGGACTCAACTTTAGTTTTGTTAATATAATTATTGTTAATGGGATATCAATAAGGTTAATTTGGGAAAATAAATTGATAAACATGTTAAATAGGTCTTATATTTAGGACAATATCAACTCATCAATTAGGTCTTATATTACGGACTGGAAAAAAAATTTTCATTCATTCATAATATTCTTTTAATTTTAAAAAGAAACATATAATTCTTAATATAAGATCTCGTTGGTTATGACTTGTGAGATCTTATATGATGGACATAATGAGATAGTATATTGCGGCAAGCTAGCTCGTACTAGGGTGGGCCTAGGTGACACGGGTTGAAACAAACCTACATCCTCCGGAGTCTCCCTTTCACCAACCGATTTTTGGCGAGTTGGGCCATGAAATCAAACCACATTGTGAGTGTTTGTTTTGCCGATTGGGCCCTCAATAAGGTGATTCAGTGAAGTAATCAGGCTTCAACAGTGTTTTGTCCATTTGTAGATGTTTGGTTCAGCGATAGCGTTTGAGGAAAAAGAAGGCAAAAGCTCTGAAAGTTATAGGCCCTAAAATGGAGCTTATTTTTACTTGTCTTGCATTAATGGTCCCATTGTTCGAAGAAAGAGAGAAACCTCATTCATCTTCTTCACCATCAACGTCGACCACAGTATGGACGAAAGGAACTCCAGTTCCCATCTCTATCATCTGTACCTCCTTTTTCATCAGAGAACTAGGTACGAGACGACGAGCTGGTGGAGAAGTAGAGGCAAATCGGACCCAGGAGCTAGGAGTTTCAGAAGGAAAAGAGAAGAGAGGACATGATTTGGCAGAGAATTGTGGGAGCGCTGTTCATCGTCTTCGTCTTGGAACCAGCGAGCTGCAATTTCACTGTTCACCTTCTTCATCATCTCTTTGAAAGGAGAAGGCGGACATTGGAGAGTTGATCATTGTCCTGGGAGCAAGAAAAAACCAGACCAAAGAGAGAGAGAAAGAGAGAGAGTTCAACAGCGACGATGGTGGATGTTTGGGTAAATCGTATCCCTCTTTGATAAGCTGAAAATTGTTATGGAAAGGAAGGCAAGGCTATTGCTCTTTTGACTGAAATTGTGTCTTCCTCTTCTTTGAGTAATTGGAACTAAAGTTGGAGGTTTCTATTCATAGATTATTTCCACTAAAGAGTGATTTGTTTTCCAAATTCTGATTGTCTGCCTTCTGCCTTATGTCTCTGAAACTGGTTATTGCTGTTGCTGGGATGACTTGGATTAAAGCCATGTGTAGTTAGTTTTCTTGAACCTTGAGTGGTTATGATATAATTTGAGGATTTGGGTATGTATGAATATATTAATTTTATTGGACCCAATTATGTGCCTAGAGAAAAGAAAGATTTGTAAGCGAAGAATGTGTAAAGAACTGTTATCTGGATGGGTAAGCGGTATGAAACTTTTGAGTATGTACCTTGTGATTTCATATGTGTCTTTTACATTGCTTGTCATGATGGTCATAACTCTTAAGTATTTTACTTAAAATTGTACCATTGCCAAATTTTGAAAGTTAATTTTTGGGAAAATTGTGAAAAAATCTCTCCGTATGCAAATATCTTCCCATATCCCATTTAGCAATTAAGTTACCAATGAGTTCTTTTTCCACAATAATCAATTCCCCATTTTTTCATTTTTCATAATTTTTACAATTTTCTCTTAGGTTCTGTTTGGTGTGAGGGATTTGGAGGGAAGGGAAAATTTTTATGAGTTGAATTTTAAAAGATTGAAGAAGTGGGGTAATAAAATTTTAATAAAGAGAATATATAAGATAAAAGAGTAAGAAAAATTAATTAAAAATTTTTAACCCCACTTCTCTAATTTTTTTTAATTCAACTCAAAAAAATTTTCCCTCCGCTCATTTTCCCTCCCCTCCCCTCAGACCAAACAAGCCCTTAAATAACACAAAAAGCCACTTATGTAAAAGTTAAACCAAACATCTTTCACTTTTACATAAGTCATTTATCCAATTGTCAATCTAAACATTCATCATTTTACTCAATCTTACTTTTTTCCAATTTTAAGATTCTATAAGTCAAAGTAAAAATAAGTCACTTATCCAATCAACAATCCAAACACACCCATTAACATTACTAGAGCATCGCGGTGATGACCTCCCAAGTCCCAACTCCTCCTTGAGGAGTTGCTGTAGCGAGATTGAGGAGACTTTGCATTTATGTGTTATTTCTCCTTTTTAGTTTCGTTTTCTTCTTCCGACTTTGTTAGCAAGTTTGTGTTCATTTCAATGACATTACAACCATTGGCAAAAAAATTCGCCAACAAAATCATACTTCCCCTTTAATAGACGTATGTTCTGAACTGAGGAAATGAGGAAAATCAATTTTTGGAAACCGGAAAAAAAGCATATGACAAGATTATCATAACAAGTTGAGGGATTAACGGTTATAGACTAAGTAAACTTGAGGGACTAAAATTATGAGTTTCCAACTTCAAAGCCTAAAACCAAAATCAAAACAAACTATAGGGACTAATAATGATATTAACCCAAAATTTTATTATTGTAATTTGTCAATGCCTGAGGATCAGAGGATAGGCCTTCTACATCGAACATTAGGGAGTGTAATGCCAAAATGGAAACTTCAATCCGTAATTGTGGTGGACATTAATTCATGTGTGGCACAATGTGGTTGCTAATCATTAAATAAGGAGCAACATAAGACCTGAACGAATCGAGCTAGTGAATTTTTTAGGCACACTTACTTGTATTTCGTTTCATTCTTAATGGGGCTTTTTACTCAAAATCAAGTTAATTTTTTCTTAGGTTATCATGCATGTCCAATCGTATTAGCATAGTTTCAATACAGTTTGGTTTTTTTTTAATGGGACTTTTTACTCTAAATCAATTATTTTTTTTCTGAGGTTATCATGCATGTCCAATCGTATAGCATATTTTGACTACAGTTTCATTTTGGTTAGTAGTTTTTTAGTAACAGGTTTAACATAGAATTAACCAACTAACCACACTTTGGATTTTCAACCCATGCCATTATTTGGGTGCATATCATGCCCATTTGGTTGAAGCTATTCTACGAGATCTTTAGCTAACAATCTAATGCCTCGTTTGATACAATGGAAGAGTTTTTAAGGGAAGTGGAAGTGGAAATGAAGGTGGAAGTGGAAGTGAAAATAGAACTAGAAGTGGGGTTTTAAAGTGTGTTTGGTATGAAGGTGGAAGTGTGATATAAATTTTAACTAAAATATATATCTACAGTATGAAAATACCAAAATGCCCCCACCAAAAAAAAAACTCTTCTTCTCTAGGCAAATCCACTCACCGACGCCATTGTTCACCGGAAAAAAAGATCCACTCCGACGACAAATGATCAGGCAGTAAACAATTCATCCAAACTCAAATGATCATCATCATCAATCTAAATAGTATATAAATCAAATCCATGAGATGCAAAGCATGAGATCAGATGGAGAAGCAAAGACTGAAGGGTTAAGATAACAAAGGTTGAGATGTAGCCATTGAATTCGAAGGGAGAAGATGACAACAAACTGAAATCAACACAATCAAGAATAACAATCGACCTAGAAAGCTAATCAAGAAAAAAGATCTAAAAATCGATTTGAAAAAAAAACAATCCCAAACGGATCTGGTTTGGCAGCTAGACGACGGCGTGGGTCAAGTTCTATAGTTCAACGGTGGCGTGGGGCCGGCTCGACGGCGGCGTGGGATAGGTGCGACGGCTCGAAGCGGCGTGCGACAAGTTCGATGGCAGAGTACGACCGGTGCGATGGCGACGTGCGACAGGTTTGACTGCTCGATAGCGGCATGGGACAGGTGCGACATGCTCGGCGGTGGTGTGGGTAAGTGCGACAGGCTTGACTGTGTGGAGAAGACTACGCACAATTTGGAGGTTGTCGAGAGGTTGAAGAAGGAAGAAGGGCAAAGTTTGGAATTTGATAAAATATAGGGGGTAAAATGGTCAACAAAATTCCACTTCCATGGAAGTGGAACCAGTTCTTTGGGGGGCTGATGGAAGTGATTTCCATCATCTTTTATGGAAGTCACTTCCCTAGAGAAGTGACCTCAAACCTACCAAACACAGAAAATATAATATCCACTTCCACTTCCACTTCCCACCCTCCCACTTCCAATGTACCAAACGTGGCCTAAGGGTTTTGTGGTTGATACAGTATAATGATGTCATACAATCTATATAACCAACCCCACCTAGCAGAACAAAACTTTATTGTGTTGTTATTGCTGCATTATTATAGCCGTCGTAACATATTTCAAGGTTCAATTGCTAGGTTGAGCAGGTTACCCAAATTATTTTTTAAAAAAGAAATCACAATGCATGATTGGAGGGATGTGGAACAAGAAAGAAAGGAGAAGAAAATGGAAGCAAAGAAACGATGTTCTTCAGATGATGAGATGAGAGAGACTCTAAGACAAAACGACGGGCTCCCTTCTTTGATCTCTCAAAAAGTGTGCTGATACAGTTGCTAAGTTGAGCTTTTCTTTTTAGTTGTCCACCTGGTTCACCGGAACTTTACCCCAACTATATCCGGATCCAACCCGTGCCGTGCACCTAGCTATGGTGGGAAAGTCTCCCAATAGGAATTTTTTTGCATACACAATGCTTGAACCCGAGACCTTGCTTAAGCGGAATCTAACAGCTTACCACTTGGACCAACTCCCATTAATTGCTAAGTTGAGCTTTGATTTGGTGGGAGACAGGCAAGTTTGGAGGGACATTCCAATGGGCTTGGTTTAGACTTGAAAAGAAGAGTGAGTGGGACACTATGGAAGAGGGTAAGAGCGATTTGTCACGGGCTTGGGCCCTCATTAGTTTAAAAACATAACAACAAAACTACCATTTAATTCCTTAGTTCCTAATTTCCTGTTTACACAAATTTACGAGGAAATTAAATAAAAATTTACTCATTTAAGCCCAATTTTTTCCATAATTAATATTTAATTAAATACTAAAAATATTTTCAAAATAAAATAATATTCAATAGCCACATGAATAAAAATATTAAATGGAAAATTTTCCAATATTAACCAATTAATTTTCATTAAATATAAAATAGCTCATAAAATAAAATAAATTAAATTAAATTGTATTATTGTAATAAAGCTAATCTAGCCCTAGTTCCACTAACCCTTGAACCTTAAAGTAGGAGCTATGGGGGCCTCTAATGTGCCTTTTCTAAGGTGCTTTCTAATGCCCCTTAAAAATTCATAACTTCTTAAAGGTCTGTTTGGTTCCACAAAGGGGAGGAGAGGAAATGAGAGATTTTAATGAAAGGGAGAGAGAGATTTTAATATTACTTTGTTTAGATTGATTAAAACGGAAGGGAAGATGAGAGATTTTAATGTTACATTGTTTGATTCAAGAAAAGAAAGGAGAGAAAATATTTTTATATGGACAACTTTATCCTCATTTTATTTATGCTTTTTTCAAACATTATTTAATGTATAATAAAATGTGATTATAAATTATAAATAACATTTAATATATTATATTATAATCTTAGAATGATAAAAAATGAATAAATATAATTAATAGCTAATATATCCAATAATTATAAATACAGTTATATAGCATAATTATATTTCATATTTAATATATACACACACACACACACAATAATAAGTATACATGTTATTGTGATTAAAAGTAATAATTATAAATATTATTCGTATCAACCGCTAAAATAAAATTTTCCCAGCAATTTTGATTATGAAGATCGGGAGATTGCGAGATCAGTGAAGGATCACGGCAAGACGAACATAGGGAATACGTGAAATCGAAATTCTCCGGTCACGATCACGACAAGAAGGACTTCTCAATCCACCAAGCTCTGTTTTTAACCCAGAACTATCCCGGCACCAGAGCGAAGTTCTCGGCGATCGAGGCTCTTGGGTCGTCATTTTTTGACCGTCAATGAGAAGAGGGTGGCGTGCCGCAGGTGAGAAGTGAAGACAACGAAACAAAGATATAGGGGGTGAGACGGTGACAATGGAGAATGAGCGATGTCATTGTTGTGGTGGGTGGGGAAGATGGTTGCTGATCACAAGGCTAGGGTCGACGGCAATTGGGAGTTTTATAGGCGAGGTGCGTGAACCCGTGAAGGTCGCAAGAATAAGGAAGATAGCTAGAAGGTAGTCTGGCAATAACAAAAACAGTTATCGGTAAAATGGTTAGAATATATGCAAATATTGCCCCTCCCTTCCAAATCCCCCAATTTTTTCTTTTTTGGTGAGGGGTTGGTTTTTAAGAGAGGGAGGGGACAATTAAATATTTGACCCGGGGTCTCAAATCAAACAGCTCCTTAGTGTTTTATTCTTATTTTTTGTAAAAATTAGATTTTAGGTTTAAGAAATAAAAATATCTATAAATTTTTTTTTAAAATGTAACTGTCATCATAATTTTTTTTTATTTTTAAATATAAAAGTAATTCTAAACCTTTAAAAAGTAAAAGTGACACTTCTATTTTTATTTCATTAATATTAATAGCTGTTTAGTCCGGAGTAAAACTAACAAAACACCTGTAGCTCAAAAAAAAAAAAAAAAAAAAGAAGTCTCCCAGAGAGATCAAGGGAGCCTATGATAATAAGCCTCCCGAAGTTTACCTCTGCGCGTAGTACTACTCCGCCATTGCCGGCTGCGGAACCCAGTTCAAAGTTTTGCATCTCTTCATCGACGCTAGCACCGCCCTGTCCAAGCCCATCAACACTAAACTGAGTTAATTTCTAACAACTCCATCGCCAATTTCGTCGCAGGCAAATTAATTGATTCCCTCTATTCCTGAAAAATGAATACAAGAGAAACCTTGAAAAAATAGTGAGAGAAAGGTAAAACTTGTAAGAGATTGAATTTGCCCGTCTTGTAAGAAGAGAAGAGGGTGGCTCTTCCTTGTGCGGTAGTCTCCGCCAATGCAATTGCTTGCGCTTTAGTTTAGTGAGTCGGAGCTCGGATCCTCTGTTGCTAGTGGCAATAGCTATTCGATGATCCCTTATTTGCTTCTAAACTAGAACCAGTAAATGATGTGGGGGGAACAATTCTCACTTGAGTGATCTTAGGTACAAGTATTTTAAGTGTTGTCTTCCATATATACTCGTACCCCGAGAACGCAGGGGAAGAGGGATGTTTTGACCATGGCTTGATCATTTTGTCAACAACAGGGTTAATTTAAATTTTTTAAATAGTTTGAAGGGGTTGGAAGTCAGAACCAAGGCTCGGGCCGCCGCCGTTACTGGGAGCTGAGAAGAAATTGGTTAGTCGAAGGAGGAAGGAACAGTGAGTTTGTGGGTGTAGTGTAGGAAATTAAATAATTTAGGTCTTCTAATTTTTTTAAAATAATATGGGACTCACAAAAAAGATAACCAGTATTTTTCAACTTTAATCGGAATGTCACTTCTGCCCTCTTAAAAAAAGTGTGGTTATTTTTACACTGAAAAAAAAATTTATCGTCATGGGTAATCTTTTGAGAAAAGTTTTAAAATATTTTTGTTCATTAACCCTAGATTCTATATAAAATAAGTCATATTTTGATATGGGAAAAAGATAGAAAAAGAACTTTGAATTCATAAAATTCCAAAATTAAGTGTTTCCCAAAAAAAAATGAGTTATGAATTTTTTATTAAATTTTATTATTCTCTAATCAATTCTGGGTAACAAACGTGATTTAGGATTTTGCAATTTTAAATTTTTCTCTCTCTCTTTCCCTTTTGATATTTTATGAGTAAAATATGAAGTTTCGAATTTTTTATGATTTTTTTCAAAAAATAAATAATTATCGCACAATTTTAGAATATTTTTTTTGGGAAAATCCCTCAAAAAGAACTTTTAAATTAGTAAAAGACGCATAGGTGTTCCGAAATTTAATATCTCATATCAGTACGAGTGCCTGAACTGAAATACTAGAATTGAATGTAAAATGACAGATTTAGCCCTCTGATGAAAGAAAAGAAGTTGATGATAAAAGAAGGTGACGCGATACAGGGTGAGCGTCAGCGCGCGGGAACGTAAGTGGGAGGCGAGACAAACAGGAGTGATGTATGTATTTTATTGAGTCGACAATGTTCTTCCCCCGCGTGGTCGAGCTGAAGCAAAATCATTCTCGTCAATTGGTGAAGTTGTGACACAGTGTTGAGTTGTAGGAAATTGTGATTTTATTGTTGTGAGAATGTTATACATACAATTGCGAATGATTTCAGTGAAGTTGTGAAACAAAACCTATGAAAACCCAAAGATAACCTGCGAAAATCGAATGTTATCCTATGAAAACATTATCGGAGTTTGTGAAAACCTAATGAAAAGTTGGTAAATATGTATAGAGATCAATTTAGGTGAGGAAATTGTGAAATTCATAGAAGAACTTGTGAATCCTTATGCAAAACTTGTGAATGATTCTCCATAAGTTATGAGACCTTATTTAACTGTGGGGAGATAGATATTTCCAATTATTGTGGTTGTGATGGGAAGGTTGTAAAATGGTATGATAATGCAACCCACTTAACTCTGCTATCTTGACCTTCTAAAACATACTTGAGCACAGTAGCTATGCTACCAAAAAGATATGTGTTCATGTAACCCAATGTAAGTACACATTGAACTCGAGATTAATGAGGTGGTTATATTTGATCTTCAGCAGAGGATAGTTCTTAGTGATATTCAGATACCCTTTGTGAAGTATGTTGTTTGGTCTAATAATATGGAACGTGTTGCCTTGCTCAGCAAACATGGCATTGTCATCGCTAGCAACAAGCTTGTGCATCAATGTACCCTGCATGAGACAATCCGTGTAAAAAGTAGAGGCTGGAATGACAATGGTATTTTTATTTACACAACTTTAAATCACATCAAATATTGTCTTCCAAATAGAGATAATGGCTAATAAAAACACTTGATGTCCTAGTTTATATTCCAAAGATTTCTGGAAATACAATCTTCTGTTTGGATCGCGATGGGAAAAGCAGGGCTATAGTTGTTGATGCTACGGAGTATTTACTCAAACTTTCTCTGTTGAGGAAAAGGTATGATCTTGTTATGAATATGATAACAATCTAATCTAATGAGGTAGAAACAAGATCATGTTAAAGCACACATTAAACTCGAGTTTGATGAAATTTATACTCGAGTTTTGCTTAGCACTGGAGGGTAACCGAAGAGTGAAGGTGTGAAGCCGCATCAAACTCAAGGTGTTCAGAAGCTAACTCCAGTATGTACTTGTATTACTTTCACATGACGACTCGAGTTAGCCCATATATCACTCAAGTTATAAACATCACTGGAGGGTAACCAGATAGTGCATGTTTCAAGTTGCATTGAACTCGAGTTGTAAAGAATAGACAACAATGAGGCAGTGTTATGAATCCACGGACGGACTCGAGTTTCTAATCTAAAAACTCGAGTTATCCTGATCACTGTAGGGTAA
The DNA here is from genome assembly GCA_963855925.1 of Inga laurina. Classification (NCBI taxonomy): domain Eukaryota; kingdom Viridiplantae; phylum Streptophyta; class Magnoliopsida; order Fabales; family Fabaceae; genus Inga; species Inga laurina. The sequence continues at coordinate 49,099,829 of OY979703.1, forward strand.
CCGAAGAGTGATGGTGTCTAGTAGAACCAAACTCGAGTTGTACAAAACTCACTGCAGTGCGTTCTTGTGTTCAATCCGCATGTGGACTCGAGTTGGCCCATTAGAAACTCAAGGTTTCACCATCACTGGAGGGTAACCAGAGAGTTATCCTGTCAATATATACAGAACTCGAGTTGAAAATAACACACTCCAGTTAGGTGGTGCTGTCAATCCATGGTTAGACTCGAGTTTACCAATTAAAACTCGAGTGAAGATCATCATTAGAGGGTAACTGGAAAGTTAGGAATAAAAAGGGGAAGAAGGACTCGAGTGGATTGATTATAACTCGAGTTAAACAGCCCTCCATGCTTTAAATCCCTCAATCCCCAAATATTTCTGTTGACTCCACTCGACCTCCGACTTCTATAGCCTTCGAGTTAACTGAAAAGAAACTTACTATTAGTCCGTTGTTGTCTGTTCTGTCTCATAAGTTATCACCGTCATCCTCTGTTTATCCCTGTTTTTTAGCGCATATATAGAGGATCCTACAAAATAAGTAAAGGTTATCATAATAAAGCTGAACCAACTTTCTTTGATATATATTGTTAGCAAAGGTTATCATTTCTTTGATATTCTTTGTTGTTTCTTGTTGGATATTAATTGTTATGAGTTGACTGGTTGGCTAGAAGAGAATGCACAAGCACACTCACACGGCTGAGTGATTGAATCATTTTGTTTTAGTTTCTTTAAAAGTGCATGCAAGATATATTGAACTGGTTTTTAATATTTTCACTTTTGGTTAGTCTGTTAATCGATTCAGAGGAAAACGATGCAATTGGTTCATAAAACCTTGGGTGCCAATATTGTACGCTCATGCCTGTACACATGCATCTGTCTGCAATAACTCTAGATGATTAGATTAAGATAATCGCATGTCAAACTCCTAAAGTTTTGAACCTACTTTGGGAGCCTGCATATCAATATATCCTCTAAGATGATGTCTAACAATGACAGAGTAAAAGCAAACATCTTGCAGAAGTTGAGTTTTGCTTATTGTGTTTGTATAAGAGTTTTTTTTTTCCAGAGAGTAGTTACATGATATTCTCCTCATGAAACCAGTCAGCTACTTTTCATGTATAAACTGAAAATTTTGACTTTAGTAAAAATACTTGATTATCCATGTTTGAAAATGAAAGAGTAAATTACTAATTTGGATATCGACCTTTTATATAAAGTGTTATAATTAAGTTTTTGTTCTATTTGATCAAGGTTGAGAAAGTGAAACATTTCTTTAACTGTTTGTCAGGATCCTCTTAGAAGTGCTGTTGTAGATTCTTGCATACAAGTCACAGACAATGGGAGGGAAAGCATTAACAGAAAAGTATAAGCACAATTTCTTTGTGGTTTAATGTTAATATTTGTCTCAACTTTATGTTCCAATCAATATGCACTAATGAAATATGCTTAATAGGAATTCCTTGCACAAATTGCAGGTATTCTTTATATTTACTCTTTACAATACTTCAAATCACTGTGATCAATTAAAGGTGAGATCACTATTAGGCTTTTTTTTTTTTTTTTGAAATTTTAATGCTAAATCAAGTAATGTGAATGTTATAGTTAGGAGCAAGCCGCCCTAACTATATTAATGTTAAATCAGGTATTCTTTATATTTACTCTTTAGAAACTTTTGCTATGAATCTATGCAGCATGCTCCTGATCTTGGTGATATTCCTGTAGCTTGCTCTAAGAGGAGATGGCAGTCATTTAGGTAATGTAACTGAATTTTTCATGCAATATGAAAACACTTGTATTACAATGAATTTTCAAGATGTCTGAATCGAAAAACTTTGAATTATTATTCACTTGTGATGTTATCTTGATATTTTTATTGCATAACCCTTAATACTATTGGTGTTTCTATGCTTACAGATTAAGTGGTTTTAGCAGGAAAAGCCACTCAAATTCTTTAGATTGGACTCTTTTTTCTTCTACAAATTTGGATCCTACGACATCTGATGTTGTTGCTCCTTCACCCTGGATAATCTTTGGTTGCCAAAATGGTAAACATTATAATTCAGATTTTGTTGATTGTGGTAGTTAAAATTATGCATACATATTCACATGGGAAGGTTGGTAAATTTTCTGTTCAGTAATTGTTTTACGAAGAATATTGAATTATTGAATATGGTCTTATTTCCAGAAGTGGGATGATCACCCTGCAATGTTGTGAAAATGGCAAACTCGAGTTGTGAAAGTCTAATAGGATGTTGTGAAAATATAAGACTGTGTTGGTAAACTCGAGTTATCAATAGATAACTCGAGTTTTGTATCCTATAAGCCAAATCACTCGCCGGTTACCCTCCAGTGATGATATGAACTCGAGTTATAAATGGCAAATTCGAGTTGTGAAAGTCTAACGGGATGTCATGAAAATATAAGACTGTGTTGGTAAACTCGAGTTATCAATTCATAACTCGAGTTCTGCATCCTATAAGCCTAATCACTCGCCGGTTACCCTCCAGTAACGATATGAACTCGAGTTATGAATGGTAAACTCGAGTTGTGAAAATCTAACGGGATGTCGTGAAAATGTAAGACTGTGTTGGTAAACTCGAGTTATCAATTCATAACTCGAGTTCTGCATCCTATAAGCTAATCACTCGCCGGTTACCCTCCAGTGACGATATGAACTCGAGTTGTGAATGGCAAACTCGAATTGTGAAAGTCTAACGGGATGTTGTGAAATGTAAGACTGTGTTGGTAAACTCGAGTTATCAATTCATAACTCGAGTTCTACATCCTATAAGCTAATCACTTGCTGGTTACCCTCCAGTGACGATATGAACTCGAGTTGTGAAAGTCTAATGGGATGTTGTGAAAATGCAAGACTGTGTTGGTAAACTCGAGTTATCAATTCATAACTCGAGTTCTGCATCCTATAAGCTAATCACTCGCCGGTTACCCTCCAGTGACGATATGAACTCAAGTTGTGAATGGCAAACTCGAATTGTGAAAGTCTAACGGGATGTCGTGAAATGTAAGACTGTGTTGGTAAACTCGAGTTATCAATTCATAACTCGAGTTTTGCATCCTATAAGCTAATCACTCGCCGATTACCCTCCAGTGATAATATGAACTCGAGTTGTTAATGGAAAATTCGAGTTCTGCATCCTATAACATTCGATTTTCGCAGGTTATCTTTAGGTTTTCATAGGTTTTGTTTCACAACTTCACCAAAGCCATTCACAACTGTATGTATTACATTCTTACAACAATAAAATCACAATTTCCTACATCTCAACACCGTCTCACAACTTCACCAATTGACGCATTCATATGCTGTTTTAACGGTTTAGAAATTTCAAAAGTTGCAATTCAAACTTCCTCACTTAATAGAATTTCACAACTTATTTTACAACCTTCCTCATTACGTTTTATCCACATTTCCCAAACTTATCTTAACCCATGCACATTCTCACAACAGAGTTCATAGGTTTTGTCACCATTACATTTTATCCACATTTCTCAAACTTATTTTAACCTATGCACATTGAACCGCCATTCTAATCAGCTGGAGAAGTTAAAATGAAATACATTTTTTAACACAACCACTTTTACCGAACTTCAACACCAAAGCTCAAATTCGCATCCGAACACTGGTACCTCTGCAACTATCCAATGCCTTTCACCACAACCTCTCCTCACCTTCGCTCCTCAAATCCACCCCAAATTCGCCCCACAGTGTCAATGCCACTATCCTCTCTCAACACCACGGAACCAGGGCCGACCAATTGCACCGACGACGCTAGAAGAAAATGAAAAGTTCCAACCGCATTTTCACACAATTTCGCCCTTCTTATCACAGCTCCCTCAACATTTTTCAATTTAAAAACTTCCAGGGTTACGCACATCATTTTGTCTCAAATTCAATATCCCAGTTCAAGCACTCACACTTTTTTGGAAATATGCAATTTCGGATCACCTTTTTGTCTTTTACTAATTTTAAAGTTCTTTTTTAGGGATTTTCCCTATTTTGTTCTTTGAAGAGTCATTAAACAAAGGCAAAAATTCACTATTTTTCACCCATAAGAAAGATATCAAAATGCCATTTATTTTATGTAAAATCGTATGATTATAGGAAAAAAGAATAAAACTTTTGAGAGGTTGGAACATTACAAGTATTAGGTCGAGGCACATTAGAGACTCCAAACCCTTAAAATAGAGGTTTAGCCTCAGTGTTGCAAAGGGTTCAATGCTTGGTTTGGTTTTTTGAACCATAAAATATAGAGGTTTAACCCATTTTATTTTGTTTAGATATGCCAATTATGCTTAGTAAAGGACAGACAGGCCATAACTCTCAACTAAAACATTATAAAATAAATATAAAAATATTTGGCTACAATTACAAAACGACATTTTTTTTTTTTGTATATTTCAGTCTCCAAATAAATTTTCATTATACAAAATTCTACACAGTTTCAACAACCCATCTAATATTAAAAATATATACATTAGCTACAAAACAGCAGATTGAAAATATTCCAATTAGCTTACACAAAAAAAACAAAAACAAAATGCAGATATTAAAAAAAAAAAAAAAGAAGTAAAGGTATCAAAACAATTCCGAAGTTACTGTCACGGCTATGAAAGATTTTAAAACCTTTCTAATAAAGCTCACCCAAAATATAAATCAAAACTTCAAAACTACAACCACATCATATCTGAAACAATAATTTGTGATCTTTGAATGAGGGAAGAGTATCATACACACTTGTATCCAAAAATAAATAAATAAACAATAACAACATACCCTTGACACCAATGAGGAAAGAGTTATTTCCCTTAGTATCAACCTAAACATATAAAGGTAATTTCCTTTATTGAACATCTTGCCGTGATGAATTCAATTCAAGTAAATAATCATTTAGTTTAATCACATTTTGAGGAAAGAAGCTTTGGGAGTTATATTTATCCCATTCCAAACCAAATGATGCCTGAAAATAACAATGAAACTGAACTATAAATCAAATCAAATCAAATCTAAAACATATATAATGAAAACAAAATTGACAATAAATTATTCAAAAGATTATCAGAGAGACATGATTACAATGGCCGAGACCTAGTAAAAACAACAGGAAGAAAAGGTAAAGGAAACTGAACTTTTCATGACTCAAATTGCTTTCCAAGAGTTTTTCCCTTCTCTCCTCACATTCTTTTTGTTATTATTCTCATTGTACTCTCCCTACTCCTACAGCTCTCAAACACCTATTTCAACATCAAAATGTACAAAGGTAATGAAAAATTAAAAAAAGAACTGCATTTTCTTTTATAAGGGACTAACAAATATACTCACATGGTGTTCACACAAACACTTTGGCTTTCACATGCTGACAAGCAGCAAACTGAAGCAGCCATCTTTCCAGATCATTTCAGCTTCCTTTATGTCACTCTGAAAAATTAGATTATCTCCGATCCAAACCTATAAATGACACAACTTACATGCTCAATTGTAATTGCAACAAATTATAAACGCAACAGAATAATCAAACTGAATGATAAAGCAAGAAACCATATATAACTAGAAAAACATCTCTACTTTTGATTCCCGCATTACACACACAACCATATATCTTAGGTGACTGACCAAAAAGGAAATATTCCACAATTCCTTCAATTGAAAGCAAAGAAGGCAAGAAGGATTTCAAAACCAAACAGATAATAGACACGGAACACACCAGTATATATTCGTGTCGAACAATTGCCATTCACTGAAATAGGTACAAGTTTTCTTTCTTGGCCCAAAGACAAGATTTCCTGCATTCTTTCTGGCCAATCTGAATTTAATCTCCGTGCAAAATCTTCCACTTCTCTGTATGAAAAGGCAGAAAAATAACATTTATTATAAAACAGTCAATATTCACATCCAATTACAGCTAGGATTTTGAGTGATCTTGATATTTGTTTTGCCTCCACTAACTTATAGGGCTACATAGAATTTACCAATAATAATCAAAGGATATATTCATCAACTTTTTTACACTTATTAACCACACTGGTTATTCAGATCTTAAGTGTAAAAAACCTTATTGATGGAATCAAATTCATTCTATAACTTGACTCGTTAGCTACTTCAAGAAGAACAAGAGGAAATTCCACAACTGATCAATGCAAGTAGCAAGTTGATAAGAAAAATCAAAAGATACAAGGAAAGGTTTTATTTGTAGTCAAAAGGTATATTTTAATTTTGAGCACTTCACTCTTTCCCTCACTTGAACAACCATATAACATATATATCTACCGGTCAAGTTCCTCCTTCATTGCTGGATCCAAATCATCATCATCACCACCATCAACAAACTCATGCTTGGGTGAGAAGCTGACAGTAGTTAGATTTTGCATTCTTGAATGATTACTAGTTGAGGCCTCGGAGACATTGTCAGCAATAACATTATGACACACAGGAGGAAGAGCATTTAATCCCTAAATTATAAAAGCATACACAATGAGACATAGTTCAAAACTTTTCTAAGAACAAATGAAAATAAGATCAGCAAATAACATACAGTATATCCAAATAGAAGGGAAAAGGCTCTAACCTTGTTGAAGTTCTCGTTGGTGTTTATTGAAGAAGGATCCTTTATGTGGTCTTTTCTTCTCCTATTCTTCTTTTTGTTCTTATTTGTTCTATTTCCCTTCGTATCTGTCATGAAATTTGAGAATATTTTATTGGAAGCAGAAATAAAGGAAGCACAAGAACCACCACATTCTCATATTGACTAGCAATGATTTTTTTTTTCCCGGCCTAAACTACAGTTTAAGCTCCTGAAAATTTCATCAGGTTGTGTTTAGAAATTCCACAGCATTTTAAATGAAGACATGCATCGCTACAATTCAAATTCCTAGCATTTTAAATGTCTCGTTTGGATAAATCAACTATAAAATTCTTTCCATGTGCTAATATTAATGTATATGTATATTTGCATTGATATGTGCATCAACACACACACATGCGCGCGTGAGAGCATGGAAACAGGTTATGTCTGGGGAACCAGGTTCTAAGCGAAGGGGACATAGGTGTTCAAACTTAGGAACAGATGGATACTTGGCTGAAACTGGCTACACCTCTTTGCCATGAAATGGCAAGAGGAAAATCACCCAAACAACCAATTACACTCAGATGTACCCAAAAGGGCATTGAAATGCTGGTGTCTGAAAATAAGCAAAGAAGCAGTTTTAGACAACTATCACCTGACTATCAAGAGGTCAAGACTCTCCTCACCAAAATAAGGCCCAAAACTAGAAGTTTAACCTAATTACTCAATGGTTAACCAAGCAGAAGCCATTATCATTATTTTGCTATAATCCTAGGTTTTATTATTTCCATGATTCTAGGAGATCTGATCAGATTTGATTGAACCCTACTTCATAATAAATATAATTTCATGGTATCAAAGCCTTAACAAAGGCATCCCATGTGCTTCAAGGCTGCGCTCATGCAGCAGCTGCGCGTCTTCACATTTGATGGCTCTAGCAACATAAACAACACTCCAACACCAATGCACAATGGTGAGCCTCAGTCCGTAACTAGATCCTTCTCCTGAATACCAATAACCCATCATTTGTATGGTAATAATTATCTTCTATGATCGCGGAATGTACTGATGTTCATTCATGGCAGACACAGAATTGTCTCACTAGCCATCCCAAACCACCTGCACCTGAAGATCCTCGATTTCAAAACTTGTTGTGCAGAGAGAACAAACTGGTTATGGCATGGCTTGTTAACTCCATGACATAGAGATTAGTGGGAACTATCCCCTTGCCACTACAGCCAAAGAAATTTGGGATTCAGCAAACCTATTCTGTCAAGGAGAACATAGCTGCTATTTTTCAAGTCATGCGCTCACTTTGTAGCCTAATCCGGGGAGAGTAGTCTACGACATGACTCAATATTACATTCTGTTGATGCAACTTTGGCAACAAATTGACCTCTAGGGTGTGTTTGGTTTGAGGGGAGAGTAGGGGAGGGGGGTTAAATTACCTATTTGGGTTGAAGGTATTTAAATTTTGGGCGGGAACCCAAAATTTAAAAGAATGAGAGGGTAAATTTTGGGTTTCTCTTGTCCAAAATTGTAATTTACCCCCCCTCCCCTCAAACCAAACACACCCCTAAGGTCCATGAATGGTCATGTCATCAGGATGAACTATATACAAGAAACTTGTGGATCAAGAAAGGCGCTACAAGTTTCTTCTTGACTTAAATGACTCCTTTGATGATGTTCAACGCCAAATTATGATTGCCCTCATTGGAAGAGGCCTTCCACATGATTAAACGTGAAGAAAGCCACAAGGTATTAACTAAAATCCTCTTCTACCCCTTGTTCAATTCCAAATGACACTGCCACACATATTTGTGGTCCCCAAAGTTATGTGAAGGGCAAGAAACTGTAATAAACGTGGTCACACTAGAGATGTTTGCTGGAAACACCATGGAATACCGCCAAATTCCAAACAGACCCAAATCTGAAAGCAACGAACAAATGGTTGGCACTGTTGGACACGAAGGAGTGGTATAGAAACCAAACTCAAATGTGTTTATTCAAATTCTTAATGCATTACAATGAAAAACAAACACCTATTTATACTAAAACCACAACCTTTATAAATTCTTTAAATAATGAGAAAGTCAGATCCGGCAACCACACACCAACCCCCTCCCTGTTCACAACGTCAGTGCTTACATCATATGCAATGTCAACGTTGGCTGCAATGTGTTCACATTCTCTCTTCTCTATTTCATTGTTCTGTTTCATTCTCCCGGGGTTGGACAAGACTCGTCCTCGAGTCACAAACAACATCATCATCAATAAATGGAGATAAATCCGAAACCTTATGCTTAAGTAAAAATGACTTAGACTTATTTTTGATTTTGATGTGTTTATCTGGTGGCAATGGTTCGAGTTGAATCTTCACATCATCCTTCTGAAAGGAATATGTGTTTGCATAACCGTCGTATAGAGCTCGTCAATCATATTGCCAAGGTCTTCCCAGAAGAAGATGACAAGCGTCCATCGGAACAACATCACACCAAACTTCATCGTGATACCTTTTTCCAATAGAAAAAGTAACAAGGCATCGTTTTGACACTTTGACTGCGCTTCCTTTATTGAACCATTGGAGCTTGTATGGGTACGGATGGTTGTGAGTTGGTAGTTATAACTTTTCTACCATGTAGTTAGAGACTACATTTTCACAGCTTCCGTTGTCAATAATGACGTCACAAACTTTACCTTGAGCGGTGCAACGAGTATGAAAAATGTTGTAACGTAGCCAAGGCTCTTCTTTCACTGTGGCTGTATGCAAGCTTCGTCTAATCACAAGTGTTTCACCTTGATCAGGAGGAATGACTTCTTTATCAAAAATTGGCTCTTCATCAAAGACAGGTTCTTTGTCGGGTATGAGCTCCTTTTCTTCTTCAAAAAATGCAACAGTTTCCCCTTCAATAATAGTAACCACTCTGCGGGTAGGACATTCTGAAGCGATATGACCGAACCCTTGGCATTTGAAGCACTTAGGTGCTTTGGAGCTAAATTCCTTGATAGCCTTTGGTGGAGGCTTGCTTGAAGAGTTAGATTGATATTCTTGTGTATGCCTGTTTGAAGAGTTATGCTGATGCATTTATGTAGGCTGATGCATGTGTGTTTCATGTTCATCAAAAGGATTTTCGGTGGAGGAAGACGGTTGAAACGGAAACCTTTTGGGCAACTGTTTCTCAATACGGATGGCTAGACGAATGACGTCATCCAGAGTCCAGTATTGTTGGAGCTGTACCGGATGAGCAATGTTGATATTTAATCCTCCGATATAACGGGCTATTGTTTGCTCCTCCCTCTCTTGGATATCACACTTCATCATGAGTTTTTCAAATTCCCTCGTATATTCCTCTACAGACATAGCCTTTTGGCAAAGATGATGTAACTGAAGGAAATTATCTTGATAATAATTTTCTGGAAGAAACTTACGTGAGAGCTCGCATCGCATCTTGTCCCACATTAGTATCTTGCTTTTTCCTTCTCTTTCACGCCTTCTTTTGAGATTCTCCCACCATATGGAGGCATGTTTCTTCAATTTGATGGCAACAATTTTAACTTTCTGCTCATTTGGAATCTCTTTGTACTCAAAGACTCGTTCAACTGTTTGTAGCCAATCAATGAATTCGTCCGGTTGGAGCCTTCCCTCGAATTCAGGAATGTCTACCTTAATGTCATTAAGGCGAAATGACTGTTGTTGAGGACGATGGCGGTAGTCAGTGGACGACGAACTATTGTTATCTGAATCATCCTCTGGATATTCACTGCGAGATTCTAGCATGGCTTGCTGCGTTTGTACAGTGGTTTCCAATTCCTGTATCCGGCGTCTCATCTCGTCCATCTCAATCTCGCGTGTGTTTCTGCGTCTTGGAGGCATTTTGGAATTGTTCTTGTGAGGTTAGGTATAGGATGGAAAGTATAAGGATAGGATCGGTTTTTATGGCAAGTAAGGGGTAAAACTTGAAATTTTATGGACAAATGGGGTAGAAAGGTAATTTCTTAACTTTTAGGGATGGAAATGTAATTTTGGCAAAAGTCTGGGGTCAAAATGTAATTTCAGAAAGTTTTAGGGTCTGAAATGTAATTTTGGCACAAATCTGGGGTCAAAATGCAATTTCAGAAAGTTTGGGGTCTGAAATGTAATTTTGGCAGAAATTTGGGGCCAAAATGTAATTTCAGAAAGTTTGGGGTCCGAAATGTAATTTTGGTAGAAATTTGGGGACAAAATGTAATTTCAGACAGTTTGGGGGCGAAATTGTAAATTTTACCAAATTTAGGGGTCAAATTGCAATTTCTGAAAGTTGGGCTGACTGGGATTGATGACGTGGCGGTTATGACACGTGGCAGTCAGTGATTGGACAACGTGGCGCTGACTGGTCAGACAGTGATGACGTGGCAGCTGACTGGGTCGTCTTCAACCTCTGGACTCCGGCGACCGTCTGAAATTCCGGCGACTTTCCGGCGACGTCCGTGGAGGCGCGTGAAGGTGTTTTTTGGCGGTGACCGAGGCTATTTTTAGGTTTTTCGGCCTTCTGAACACGATGGTGATGTCGGTTTCTTCAAAAAACGCTTCAAGAGTGAAAATCCGACACCCCCTTTTTCTCACGTTTTTTTTTCTCACCCACTCCTCACTCTTTCGCTCTTTGGCTCTCTAGAACTCAGGCTCTGGTACCAAAATGGTATAGAAACCAAACTCAAATGTGTTTATTCAAATTCTTAATGCATTACAATGAAAAACAAACACCTATTTATACTAAAACCACAACCTTTATAAATTCTTTAAATAATGAGAAAGTCAGATCCGGCAACCACACACCAACCCCCTCCCTGTTCACAACGTCAGTGCTTACATCATATGCAATGTCAACGTTGGCTGCAATGTGTTCACATTCTCTCTTCTCTGTTTCATTGTTCTGTTTCAAGGAGGGTCCCTAAGTATAGATGAATTGCTAGTCTTGCACAAAATACTAGAGAAGCATACTTCATATGATTCAGTTTCTACAAATTCCTGTGAGAAAATCTCCCCTTCTGTCACATGTAGGTACTACTCTTTCACATGATTTGTCCAAATTCTGTTTCCCTCTCTTTGTTATCTGTTTCTAGTTTTAGTTTTGTTATCAGCTTTGTATAGTAGAGGGTTCTATTATAACCATTAGGCCAGATGGTATAGCAGAAAACAAAGAATGATATCAAGATTGACTGGAAAATTGATTCACTTGTCCCACACAAGACTTTATATATCTTTTCCAATTAGCGTGGTGAGCTAGTTCTCAAAAAATCCTGAAAAGGAACACATGACAGCAGCCTATAGGTGATATCATAGAAGGAAAAGTTCAGGGATAATTCATTCACGAAGATCATAATGGGATAGTACATCAGTTATATACCCTACTTAGCCACGTCATTGATGCTATTCTCTCTCTTCTAACTAACTCTCAGGGTGAATATGCACTGTTATCACAGTTATTTACTATAAAACCCCTGCTACATAATATTATTTATATCAATACTCCCTCCCCCCCAAAGAGAATCCTTGCCCACAAGGATTTCATTTGTAGGAAGCACAACAGTGAAAAACTGAGGAAATTGACGTTGAATGACAGTAAGATCTTCCCAAGTAGCATCCTCAAGCTGAGCATATTTCCACTGAATCAAAACTTGAGTGATAGGAAGGTTGCGGCGTTTGACAATTTTTCGACCCAAGATTGCTTCAGGTTTTAGTGCAAAGTGGCCTTGTTCGTCCCCTAGAGGAAGGGACTGAGTAAGAGTAGCTGAAGGTCCAACATGCTTCTTTAAGAGGGAGACATGAAAGACAGGATGAACTTTAGTGGTGGAAGGCAAAGCCAACTCATAAACAACAACACCTATTCGCTTTAAAATTTTGAAAGGCCCAAAATAACAGGCAGCAAGCTTGTGGAGAGAAGAATTATTCAATAAATTCCTTCCAAAAGGATGCAATTTAAGATAAACCATATCACCAAAAGCAAATTGCGGTCAAAACGGTGTTTATTGGCCTGAAGAACCATTCTGTGTTGAGCCTTCAACAAATGTTGTTTGAGAGTTTGCAGAACAAGTTCCTTGGATAAGCAAGTTCTATCAACCAAATCATTAGAAGAATCACCAGCTATGTAAGGAAGATGAACAGGAGAAGGAACACCATATACTGCCTCAAAAGGAGTCATCCCAATGGCAGAATGATAAGTAGTGTTATACCATAATCCAACTAGAGATAACCACTTAACCCATTGCTTAGGAAAATCCCTAGGAAAATCCCCGGTCATACAACGGAGGTAACATTCTAAACAGCAATTGAGAACTTCAATTTGACCATCTGTTTAAGGATGATAGGCGAAGAGTAATGAAGTTGCACCCCATACAAACAAAATAATTCCTTCCAAAATTTGCCACAAAAAATGGGATCCCTATCCGTAACAATTGACTTAGGAAGTCCATGCAATTTAATGACATGATCCATAAACAAATGAGCTACATCCACAGCTGTAAAAGGATGTTTAAGAGCAATAAAATGAGCAACCTTAGATAATCGGTCCACAACTACAAGATTAGTAGTTTTTGAGTAAGATTTGGGGAGGTCACTAATAAAATCCATAGACAACTCAGACCACACACGTTCAGGTATAGGTAAAGGCTGAAGAAGGCCAGGGGATGCTATTAACTCAGGTTTAAAACGTTGGCATGTAGTGCATTCACGTACAAAATTACGCACATCTTTTTCCATACCCTTCCAATAGAAAAAAGACGCAAGACGTTTAAAAGTTGAATGAATACCTGAGTGCCCTCCAATCCCATCAGCATGGAAAAAAGTAAGTAAATCTTGGAGAAGAGATCTATCAGCTGCCACAACTAATCTACAATTGCACTTAAGCAATTGGTGCTGCCAAGTAAACTTAGGATGGGAAGTTGGATCAAGTTCCAAGTCCTTAACCAAGGATTGTAAAACCGGATCAGTCAACCAAGAATCACGCACACGATTATATAATGGAAATACCGGAACTGCTAATGCAAAACAAGTGTCTTCCAGGCACCAAGAGAGTGCATCAGCCACAATGTTATCACTTCCCTTCCTGTAGACAATTTCATAATGAAGCCCCCACAATTTATGTAACCATTTAAACTGATCCTGATTTAAATCGCGCTGTTCTAACAAGTGTTTCAGAGGAAGATGATCAGTTTTGATAATAAATTTGTGACCGCCTATGTAAGACCGCCATTGTTTCACAGCAAATAAAATAGCAAGAACTTCCCTTTCACAAATGGATAAGGATTTCTTTAATGGAGGAAGAGACTTACTAGCATAAGCCAAGGGATGACCATTTTGACATAAAACAGCACCTAAATCAGATCCAGAGGCATCGGCCTCAATAACAAATGTGTCACTGAAATTAGGTAAAGCCAATATTGGAGGAGACATCATTGCTGCCTTAAGAGAAGTGAAAGCTGTAGAGGCTTTTGAGGACCAAATGAATGGTGCATTATTCTTCGAAAGAGCCGTTAATGGCTGACAAATGGAACCATAATGGCGAACAAATCGATGACAGTACCCAGTGAGGCCAAGGAAGCCACATAATTCTGTGAGAAGGAACCGGCCAGGAAGCAATAGCTTCTAACTTCCTAGGGTCTGCTTGTACACCCTGGGCAGAAATAAGGTGACCCAAGTAATCGATTTAAGTAGCAGCAGAAACACATTTGGAAGCCTTAGCAAAGAGCTGGTGGTGTCGCAAAGTAAGAAGAGTGGTTTCCAACTGTTGTAAGAGAGAAGGCCAATCCTTACTATAGACCAAAATGTCATCGAAAAACACCAATAGAAACTTCCGTAAATAAGGTTTAAAAACAGAATTCATAAGGCCTTGGAAGGTAGCTGGTGCATTAGTCAAACCAAACAGCATGACTAAAAATTCACAAAATCCTTCATGAGTTCGGAAAGCTATTTTAGGAATATCAGCTTCTCTCATTTTGATTTGATGATACCCAACCCTTAAATCAAGTTTGGAAAATAAGGTAGCACTAGTTAACTCATCTAATAATTCTTCAATAATAGGGATAGGAAATTTGTTCTTAATAGTAGCTTCATTGAGTTTACGGTAATCAACATAAAACCTCCAAGTGCCTTCCTTCTTTTGAACGAAAACAACAGGGGCAGCAAAGTCACTTGAGTTCTCACGAATAATGCCATTGTGCAGCATGTTTTGAATCTGATTTTCAATCTAAGTTTTCTGAACAGGGCCATAACAATACGGACGACAACTAATAGGAGCATTATCTTTAAGAGTAATGGAATGGTCAAATGACCAATATGGAGGTAGACACGTGGGTTCTGCAAAAACATCAGCAAAATTGTTTAGAAGGGCCTGTAACTCTAGCTGTTACTCCTGGGAAAGAGAAGACACAGTTTCAAGGGTGACATGCAATTGAGAGGGCATGTGAATGAGATATAACTTAGTGGCTACAACGAAATCGCGGAGAGTTAAAACTTCTTCTGAAGAAAATTGGGTTCCAAAATTCAACCCTTGTACTTCAATGGGTTGGCCATGAATGTTAAACTCAAAGATTTGGAGATCCATGTCCATAGAAAAATGGCCCAATGTCTTAAGCCAATCGATCCCCAAAATAGCATCATAACCACCTATTTTTATAACCAGGAAATTATAATAGAAATTCGACCCTCCCAGCTCCCAATTGAGATTAGGACAACATTTAGTAAGACAAACCTGCCAATTATCAGCCACGGTTAAACAAATGGGAGCTCGTTCATGCATCTTCAACTTGAGTCTTTTAACCACCTAAGTATTGAGTATGTTACGTGCGCTACCCGTATCCACCAAAACAATAATTAGTTTATTCTTAATTCGAGCCACAAGCTTTAATGTGGAAGTATGAACTCGGCCCTCAATGGCGTTAATATTGCCGTCCGCATCGCCCTGAGAATCACCCACTACATCTTCAAAATGCTCTTCATCTTCATCGATTATCAGTGCATAAACATGGGAATCCTTGCATCGGTGGGAGGAAGAGTATTTCTCAGGGCACCAATAACATGACCCCTTTCGACGCATGTCGTCCATCTCCCGTTTAGATAGTTGTTGAGTAGGTTTCGAGACTGATCCTGACGATGGTGTTGTTAGATTCAAAGTAGAGCTGGAACCCGTTCCAGAAAAGGACGTCATGGTACCCAGTTTATAAGTTTGGAGCACCGTTTTGGATAGATTAGCAGAAGTACTCGACGAGTGTGGGTTGGACTTAGAGCCCACTACTATAGAAGTAGGAGTATGGTCCACCAAACGTCCATAGGATCCGATCAAAGAAGAGGAGACCCAACGATCACGACCTGGTGCATTTTCATGAAGGGTCTGAATCGTAGCCTCCTGCAACCAAGCCGAGCAAGTGGCACTTGCTAATGATGGGGGAGAAAAATTGAGGACAAATTGGCAGATGTCCGGTCGGAGGCCATCGATGAAGAGATTCACCACCAGGATTCTAGAATATCCACCTCGGAAAGTAGCACATCAAATTTCCGTTCATAGTTAGTGACGAGTCCATCGCCTTGTTGTAGCTTATTCAAGGCAATCAGAGGATGTTCGACATGCACGTCAGAAAATTTGGCCTCCATATGTTGGAAGTACTCATCCCAAGGGACCTCTGCAAATGGATGGTGGCGCATGAAAGTCTGATGCCACCAAAGAGCATGGCCTTCAAGGTGAATTTTGAGCAGACAAATACGGTTTTCTGGTGGACTACCATTGACTTCAAAAAACTGACGGCAGCGGTAAGCCCACCCATGGAAAGCAGAACCATCAAACCTCAGAAATTCCACACGGCTCTATTTTGTGGGAATGAAGTCAGAAGGCTGTTGCGGTTGCTGCAACTCATGGAATGACCTGAAAGGGGGAATATAAGAGGAAATGGTAGAACGAGAACCACCTTCTTGGCTTTCGTTAGTAGCGACTGGTTGCTTCCTAGTGTTCGGGTTGGGTAGTGATGAGAACCGAGCATCCAGCATTTTCAGAAATTCCTCAAGTCGAGTAGCAGTTAGTTTGGAGCATCTCGAGACGGTTCTCCAGGTCACTAATACGGTCCTAGGATCTTGTGTTCGGCGACAGTGCCATGGCCAGACAGAGGGCTCTGATACTTTATGATATCACAGAAGGTAAAGTTCAGGGATAATTCATTCATGAAGATTGTAATGGGATAGTAAATTAGGTATATACCCTGCCTAGCCACATTATTGATGCTATTCTCTCTCTTCTAACTAACTCTCAGGGTGAATATGCACTGTTATCACAATTATTTACTATAAAACGCCTGCTACATACTAATATTTATATCAATAGGATTCTCATGTATCCAAAAAAGACTCCAAGAGGGTTGTTCTTTTCAAATGGAGACGCTAGAGGCATTGAATTATTTACAGATGCTGATTGGGTAGGATCAAATATGGACAGACGGTCTACCACTAGTCTTTTACGGGGGAGCCCAGTAACATAGAGAAGTAAGAAGCAGCCACTAATGTCGAGAAGTTCAGCAAAATCAAAATATAAAGCCCTAGCTCAGGGTATCTGGGAAGGGCTATGGCTTGTAAGACTCTTGAAAGAGCTCAAGATTGAGTTTAACACACCAATAAAGGTATGTTGTGACAAAATCTTAGCCATAAAGATTGCCTACAATCCTTTACACCATGTTCATACAAAATATGTGGAGATAGAATGCCATTTCATAAAAGAAAAGTTGGAAGCTAAAGTAATTGAGTTGTCATACGTCCCTTCAAGAAGGCAAACTGCAAATGTGATCACAAAATCATCAACCCAAGAGAAGTTAGCTAGGAATGATCAGCATCTGCTAGCTTGAGGGGGAGTGTTGGAAGAATGGGCCTATCATCACCATTAAGGCCCAAAACTAGAAGTTTGACCTAATTACTTTGTGTAACATGGCACTAGCCATTATCATTATTTTATTATAATCCTAGGTTTTATTAGTTCCATGATTCTAGGAGGATTACAGGAGATCTGATCAGATTCGGTTTAACACAATTCCCTTTATATATGAATTCAATTTCTTGTCAACCACATCTAAACAAAAACTAAGGGTCTATTTGGTTTGAGGGATTTGGAAGGAAGGGGAGGGATTTTTAAGAGGGACCTCCCCTTCAAGATTGAGAGGGTTTGGAGGGAAGGGGTAATATTTTAGTTTGTGTTGACCAATATGCCCATGCACAAGACACCAAAGCAACAACACCCAAAGCTTGCCGGCGAATTTTGGAGCCTAGATCAGCAAACAACCAATAGTTAAGTGTATGCTGACCACCGTCCCCCAACCACATGGAGCTCCATCATCGTACCTTCGCCACATTGTCGATCATTCCTCCTAAGTCGTAGTTCAGCGATGGTGCAACTCAGCAACTGTTTCTGAATGTTGGAGATCTAGTTCAGCAGTGGTGTTGGCCGCAAGCGTGACATTTATGGGGGTGCTCATCTTCTTCGCATTGCAAAACGCAAGCCACAACTTGAAGTCGTGGGGTAGTGACATAGATCTAGCTTCCTCTTTTGTTGCCCCTAGAGTTAAGGTTGAAGGTGATTCAAGTTTTCTAATAGCTTTTGGTAGGAATGAAAGAATCGGGTACCCAATAATTTAATGAGATTATACTTTATCTCAATCTAGTGTGCACGAATTATGAAAGTGAGTAGATTATTGGGGGGGGGTAATATATAATTATTTTTATTAAAATAATATTCATTTTTTGCCAGAAATGTTAAAACAATATTCAAATTATTATTTTGTTTATATGTATTTTAAGTATAATTATAAATTATAGGGCAAACGTGCAAATTTAGCATTCAACAGTTTTGCTAGGAGTATCCATAAGACTAATCTATTTTCAGGTGCAAAAGTAGCCATAAACTATTTATTTGGGAGCAGATTTAGCCATGCCGTTAAATCTGCTTAACTGCTATTACTTTTTGAAATATGGGTCCAATAGGCTTCTCTCTCTATATTATTTTAATATTTTTTTAATGGGAAAATATTACTTAGGCCACATGGAAACAATTTCATTTCAGTTAATACCCAAAAGATTCTGAAATATCACTGCACCCCTTGGGTTAAAATGAAATTAAGCTTTGTTAGTAAAAATAAATTAAGTTTTGTAATGAGTTTTTTCCATGTGGCTTAGTGATATTTTCCATTAAAAAAATACCAAAAGAGAAGACTAGTGGGCCCCACATTTAAAAAAATAACAGCAGTTAATTGTTTTTTAAAAGCATGGCTAAATCTGCTCCAAATAAATAGTTTGTGGTTACTTTTGCATCCGAAAATAGATAAGTCTTATGAATGCTCCTAACGAAATTTTTGAATGCTAAACTTGCACTTTCGCCCAACATTATAACATATTATAGGGTTAACATGCTGGTTTGGATGCGTCCATTACCATAAAGTACTTTTTTGTCCAATTTTGCACTTAACAATTTAGGTAATTTAGGGTGCTAGATACACCTAAAAAAATACTTCACAGTGTTAGATGCACCAAAAAAACATTTAGAATGTTGGATGCAACTAGAAAAAAAATTAGGGTGCTAGGTGCACCACGATATTTTGGATATTGGATGCATCTAAAAAAATACTTTAGGGTGCTGGGTACGCCTTAACCCTATGATATATTAAACATTATATATAATTAAATTTTATTAATGTGTTGCTATAGACAAATTTAATCAATTTATATGCATGGTATAGAGGGGACAATGCAAAAGTATGTTGTATATGTGATAATGAGAACATGGTGACACGAGAAAAAAATAGAAAAAGTTTTGTGCTTGCGATAGCATCAGTATTCCTATTTATAGTGACTGCAGTCAAAGTCAAAATTTTTATTGCAGTATTGCAGAAACCTAGCTAGAAAACTTGATACAGTAACCCAAACTAATGCTTGAGAAGCAATCATTTAAATACTATCAACAATCCAAACAAGAGATGCAAAATCCCCTCCCACCTATCAAAATATATTAGACAACCTTCCTAGTTAGTATTGAATTAAATTTTCCTGACTTTTAATTATTAAATAAATATTAAGCCATAAAGTTAAATGCCCAACAGATCAATTGAAGAAGCAATCATATACCAGCAGGTGAAATAACAATCAACGAATTCATTGTTTCTCTGATATGGAATAATAATGTGAATAAGACAGTTAGTTATTAGTTAAGTCTGTTAGGCACTAGCTGTTAGGAAATACTGTTGGAAATCACAGCCCATGATATCCCATGATTTCAGCATCACATGATTTCAGATCATATCCCTGATTTTAGTCTAGCTAGTTTAGGAAAGATTATGATTTCAATTTGTAATCTCATCACTATTGCTCTTTATTTCTGATCGTTATGGACTCTGTTTTGCTGCCTATATAAACTATGTAATATGCATTGTGATAAAATATGAGTGTTCAATATATGCTTATACTTCCAATATGGTATCAGAGCATGTGTGAAATGCAGCATCAAAATCTGCATCTGTGAGATCGAGAGAGTGTGAGACGCGAGCACAGAGAGAGAGAGAGAGAGAGAGAGACAGCATGCAACCCAAATCTGGATAAGGGTGGCGCGTGTGAGCACACCGCCACCACAGGAAGGACTGGCAGCCGCCGATCGGCAGAACCCAGAGCGGCGACGGCAATCTGACCGGCGTGTGGCAACCATGCGCCACCACAGCACCGGCGCGTGGCAACCACGCACCACCACAGCATCGGCGCGTGACCTCCATACGCCACCGGTGACGGCGTTTTCTGGTGACCTCGTTCCAGAATCATGAGCTCTTCTGATTTCCCTCCTCTTTTCAGCTCAGTTCCTGAAAATACAGCTCCAAACCGGACCTATCCAAGTGCACTCATGTCCGGTACACCCTCCACAATTATCTCAAGCAATTCCTCTTCTTCCTCCACTACTAGCAGCACATTAATGGCCTCAGAATTTCCAGAACCTCCGAGTATGGTTATTAACCATAGGTTTAATGGAAAGAATTATCTCCAATGGTCTCAAAGCGTGTTGCGGTATATCCGTGGAAAGCGAAAGGAAAAATACATCAACGGGGCAGCGCCACAACCAGCCCCAGATGATCCTACCTTTGATACTTGGTTTGCTGAAAACAATCAAGTTATGACTTAGCTTTGTAATTCTATGACCATTGATATCAGTGAAGGTTATCTCCTGGCAAACACTGCAAAAGAGATTTGGGATGCAGCCAGAAGAACCTATTCCTCTCTTGATAATACTGCTGCTTTGATCCATTTGAAGCGACAACTTCAAGACTTGAGACAAGGTACCCTGACAGTAACTGATTACTATAATGCGTTGCCGAAACTCTGGCAACAACATGACCTGTTTGAAGTACACCTGTGGAAGCATGTGGAGGATGCTCAACTATACAAGAAGATAGTAGAAGAAGGTCGAGTCTATGATTTTCTCCTTGGACTCAATGACTCATTTGAGGAGATACGAGGCAGAATCATGGGCATAAAACCTCTACCGCACCTCTTTGATGTGGTCAATCATGTGCAGTTTGAAGAAAGCAGGAAGCTCTTGAACCGTAGCACCCCCAGTCCAGTTGAAAGCTCAGCACTTGTAGTACACGGGTCACAGGAGGAACGAAAGAACAAATGGTGCCATTATTGCAAGAAGAAGGGTCACATCAAGGAGGAATGCTGGAAATTGCATGGAAAACCCTCCACCAGCAAACCACAGGGTCATCTTACTTCAACTAAACCAAAGGCTGAGGATACTACTTCATTAAGTCCAGAAGAACTCTAGATGCTTCGCCGGATACTTGAAAAACAGAATAAGTCCAACTCTTTGCCGAGCGATAACTTGGTACAATCAGGTAATTCTATCATAGCCCTCAATACTGTACGGACTAGCGACGATACATGGATTGTTGATTCCGGAGCCACGGATCATATGACGAGTAATCGAACCTTATTTACAACTCTTAAATTGTGTCCTGAGCACCTTCGTGTCAAGGTGGCCAATGGGGTATTCACTAAAGTTGAAGGCATTGGCACCGTCACTCTATCCAATTCACTAAGCATTCACCATGTTCTCTTTGTTCCTGCTCTTGTAATCTAATATCTGTGAGCAAGTTAACGAAGGGACGTATATACCGAGTGCTATTTGACGATGATATGTGTCTATTTCAGGATTTACACTCGGGAAAAACGATTGGGACTTCTAAAGAGTGGGATGGGCTTTTCTACTTGGAGCGATCGAAGATGGAGAATAAAGGGATTTGGAAGGCATAACATGCTCTAGTCAGTTCAAGTTCTCAAGACAAAGATGTACTTTTATGGCATTGTCGTTCTGGACATCCTAGTTTTGATTGAGACATGTGTTTCCAAACTTATTTAATAAAGATTCTGTTCCGTTTCACTGTGAAACTTGTCAACTAGCTAAACAAACACGATCCTCCTATCCAAAACAGTCCTACCGACCCACCACCCCTTTCCACCTCATCCACAGTGACATTAGGGGCCCCGCCAGAACAACCACCCAGAAAAATGAGCGATGGTTTGTTACTTTCATTGATGATCACACCAGACTCACGTGGGTCTACTTGATGAAAGACAAGTCTGAGGTGGCTCAAGTCTTCCAAAGCTTTCACAAGTTTGTTCAAACCCAATTTCAATCCTCTATCAAAATCCTTCGAAGTGATAATGGTCGGGAATACCTCAGTCATACCTTTAAAGCCTTCCTTGATCAACAAGGAATTCACCATCAAACCTCCTGCCCTTACACCCCTCAGCAGAATGGGGTTGCCGAACGAAAGAACCGTCATTTGTTGGAGGTCACCCGCACTCTGCTAATGGAAAGAAACGTACCCACGACCTTCTAGGGCGATGCTGTTTTGACTACGGCCTACCTCATCAACTGTATGCCATCCAAAGTCCTTAATTATACCACCCCGTCCAAACACTTCTTACCACCTTTCCTAATTGCCATCTTATCAACCCCTTACCTCCAAAAGTGTTTGGATGTGTTGTCTTTGTCTATACCCCTGATGGCAGTAAATTTGCTGCCCGTTCCGAGAAATGCATCTTTCTTGGCTACTCCTCCACACAAAAAGGGTATAAGTGTTACTGCCCGACCACCAAGAAGCTGTACGTCTCCAAAGACACTGTGTTCTACAAGGAGGACGCATATTATCCCAAATTACCCATTCAGGGGGAGTCCTTAGATATTGAATGGCTAATTTCACATGAATCAACTTTCAAAGCCATTGATGCCCTACCTGTTACTCCAGAAATCCCTGATACTTTACCTAACTTCCTTGATGCCAGTAATACCTTGCCACAAAACCCTGCAACCTTACCTTCTACACCTCCTAACATCAATCTTAATGACCCGGAAACACAGGTTGAGATCATGACTGGGATGGATGGATTAGAGGGAGATGCCAGGCAACAATCTCAGGAGGCAGAGAGAAACGCCAATCCCACTCTAAGGAACGACCATGAATTTGACTCGAGAGTAGATCCTGAAGAGATGGGCTGGCCTATTGCACTAAGAAAAGGGGTAAGGTCTTGTACTCAACATCCAATCCAACGGTTTGTTTCGTATGGTAACCTGTCTGTCAAGATGCAGAGTTTTGTTGTAAACAGTGCACATATTGACATCCCTAACACCTTCCAGCAAGCTATGGCTGACCCAAAGTGGAAACAGGATGCGGAAGAGGAGTTAAAAGCACTTGAGGAAAGTAAGACGTGGGACATCATATCCTGCCCTCCTGGAAAGAAGCCTGTCGGGTGTAAGTGGATCTTTACCCCGAAATTCAACCCTGATGGCAGCATTAACAAGTACAAAGCAAGACTAGTTGCAAAAGGGTATACACAGACCTATGGAATAGATTACCAGGAGACCTTTGCCCCGGTAGCCAAATTCAACACAATCCAAGTATTGTTGTCAATAGCAGCTAACTTGGATTGGTCACTACATCAGTTAGATGTAAAGAACGCATTCCTAAATGGTGACTTGGAGGAAGAGGTCTATATGGAGGTTCCAGATGGAGTCCTAGCTCCAAACGGCTCAGTCTGTAAGCTCAACAAATCACTATATGGACTGAAACAATCCCCAAGGGCGTGGTTTGGCCGCTTCAACAAAGCAATAAAGAAACTTGGGTACACCCAAGGGCAAGCAGATGACACATTATTTGTCAGCATGATGATGGAAGAGTCACAATCCTAATTGTCTATGTGGATGATATAGTCATTACTGGAAATGATGAAAATTCTATTGCTCAATTGAAGAGGGATTTGTCGACTGAATTCCAGGTTAAGGATCTTGGCCAAATGAGATACTTCTTGGGTATGGAAGTGGCAAGAACAAATAGGGGCATCAACGTATCCCAGTGGAAGTATACTCTAGACCTATTGCATGAGACAGGTATGTTAGGGGCACAACCCGAAGGAACACCTATGGAAGAAGGTTGTCGTCTAGAGATCAAAGAGAAAGGTGTCCCGGTTGACTCTGAACAATATAGAAGACTTGTAGGGAAGCTGATATACCTGACCCACACACGCCCAGATATCAGCTATGCTGTCGGAATAGTAAGCCAGTTCATGCATCAACCACAAAAAAACACATGGCAACTGTCTACAGGATCCTGAGTTATCTGAAATTCAATCCAGGAAGAGGGATCTTCTTTAAGAAGTGCACGGCCAGAAACCTAGAAATCTACACCGACACAAACCATGCAAAAGACAGAGAAACCAAAAGGTCAACGGGGGGATATTGTACATATGTGTGGGGAAATCTAGTGACATGGAGAAGCAAGAGGCAAACTGTTGTGTCAAAGAGCAGTACGGAAGCAGAATTGAGAGCCGTGAATGACGGAACATGTGAAGGACTCTGGGTTATCCGGTTACTAAAGGAATTGAGAATTCCGTATGAAGGTCCCATGCAAGTCTGGTGTGACAACAAATCCAGCATTGAGATGACAAGAAACCCTATTTATCATGATCGAACAAAGCATGTTGAGGTAGACAGGCACTTTATTAAAGAAAAGGTTGAAGCAGGCATTATGACATTGTCCTATATACGATCTGCCGATCAGATTGTAGATGTAATGACCAAGCCACTGGGCAGATCTAAATTTGAAGAGTTTCGGTGCAAGCTGGGAATGTTTGACATATATTCTCCAGCTTGAGGGGGAGTGTTGGAAATCACAGCCCATGATATCCCATGATTTCAACATCACATGATTTCAGATCATATCCCTGATTTTAGTCTAGCTAGTTTAGGAAAGATTATGATTTCAATTTGTAATCTCATCATTATTGCTCTTTATTTCTGACCGTTATGGACTCTGTTTTGCTGCCTATATAAACTATGTAATATGCATTGTGATAAAATATGAGTGTTCAATATATGCTTATACTGCCAATAAATACCATTATAGTTAGGAGCGGTGATTAAAAGGGGATTAAACCTATATATACTCTTAGTCACCTATTGTATTCAGATCATGGTTGTTTTGCCAAATGAGAATATGCACTATTCAGTCTCTCTCTTTCTCTCTTTGCTTTCTTCTTCTCCCTAATCCTCTCTAATTCTTCTTCTTCAACCCTCTCTTCACTTCTTCTACCCTAATTCCTAAAATCTCTAAACGTTCATATTACAATCTCCTATCAGTGGCATCAAAGCCATCTATCATCAGTCTTGGTTATTGGCTACTCGCTTCCCAACATTGAATGGTGGAAACAAAAGACTCATGGAAGACAGAGTCAAGGCTATCGAACAGAAGCGATGGGGTCAATGATGGAAGGACGACGTGTTCAGGCTTTCTGGGTCAACGATGGGGCTCTTGCATGCCACAAAAGAGAACGAAGAGGCGAACATGAATTTTGGTATGGGTGAGCTCTTAATGCCCGAACATGTAAGCAATTTTCACACCCCAGAAATGTGGAAGAATGCAAAAGTGGCATCTGGAGTCAGTGGGTCATTTAGTCCCGTTTGTTTCTTGCCACTAAGTTCTTTTCCTTCTTCTTTGGCCCTGTTTCCGTTGTTTGGCCGAAGGACTTTGTCTAGCAATCATTATGCACATGTTTCAAGAAGCATGGAACCAAGTTTGTAGGGTGTTTAGAAGTGTAAGTGGCTGACTAAAGATGAGTTAGAACAGCCAAACATATAGCTGGATGCCACTCTCTTTAAGCAGAAGTAGTATTTTGGAGGGTTACAGCTGGATAGCATTTCCTCTGTCAAGAGAATTTTGAAGACACCTTGGGTTTGGTCTTATCAGATCAGTATATGGGCTTTAGTTTTCAAGAGGGCCCATGTTCATTGCAGCAGTGAGTGAATTCAGCCAAGCCTGTCTACATGTCTATTCATTAGGCTGTTCATGTTAAACTCTCTTGTACAAGAACTCTGCTGCACATATGGTTCAAAGGGAAGCTCTTTGCAATGCTCTTTGGAAGGAGTTGTTCTATAAATAGAAAGGACAAGTCAAGGGCGAAGTGACCAGCAAGATCAAGTCAAGAATTCAAGGAAATGTTCACAGAACTAGTGCAGTTCCATCAGTCTATCAGAGTTGTATTTTTGAGATCCAGTTTTGTATCTTCTTGTTGTCATCCATCCTTGAGGGCAAGGATGATTTTGGGATGCGGGTATTGATATGGAATAATAAAGTGAATGAGAAAGTTAGTTAAGTCTATTAGGCACTAGCTGTTAGGAAATACCGTTATAGTTAGAAGCGGTGATTAAAAGGGGATTAAGCGCATATATACTCTTAGTCACCTATTGTATTCAGATCATAGTTGTTTTGCCTAATAAGAATAAGCACTATTCAGTCTCTCTGTCTCTCTGTCTCTCTATTTTCTTCTTCTTCTACCCTAATTCCTAAAATCCTAAAATCTCTAAACATTCATATTACAATCTCCTATCATTCTCATGTCGTATTTGACATGATAGACTAATGAGAATAAATAGATACACAGAAGTAAAGCCACAGAACTGTCATTCATATTATCCAGAGAAATGACCTTGGAAAAGAGGTGGGCAAGAAATGAGTACCTCCATCTACACCATTAATGAATGAAAGAAGATCATCAACTGAGCGGTCATCTACACGCTCTTCCTCAACCTCAACATCCTGAAATATGGAATTTTTCATTGCAATTGTGTCAGAGAAACAATTCACATCAACTTTGACGAAAACCATGAAATTTAAAAAAACAAAAAAACCACCACCTTCAATTTCTGCCTCTCTTTTAGGTCTTTCCTCTTTCTAGCATATAATCGGTTTAGAAGCCGAATGCGTGGATCATCAGTTATATTTCTGAGGGGTTCCAGCTTTTCCTCCTGTCAAAAACCATATACGAGTCAATGAACATGATCACATACAGAAATCAACATGTTAACTAGGTCCAAGCATCACACACCTCAGTGAGGTCATCAGGAAGGTGAAAAGCTTCACGTATTTCCTCAGGAGTTTTTCCTTCAATAATGCGAGCAAGTGCTCGGCTGGTCAAGTCAACCAAAGGCTTCAAGTGGAGGCTGTCAGCCGCAGATGTTAACTCACATAACTTCTTTGTATCCATCCGAATAAACTTCTCATCAAAAGTTTTTCGCTCCTATCAAGTAAATTCAAACACTTATTCAGCTATAAATTTATGTCCACTTTTTATTTACATCAGACATAAAAAACCAAAAAAAAATGAACCTATGAGCAAACATGCAAACATGAATAGACAATATTTATGAACACTATATCCTTAAAATGTTAATATGTAAGAATATTTGGTATCAAAGGAAGCAAATTAGAGCGGTGACCTTATTAATTAACCCAGAAAGGTGAAAAGAATCAAATTAAAACTGGAATATTACATACCTTATTAGAGCGGCCTGGTGCTTGGTGGAAGTGGCAGTAATCAAGTATTAAGCCAAATATTGCAGGATTGACACGTTGTGGCAGTGATATGGCATAGTTTTTGGAGTATCCCATACCAGTTTGAAGTCTTTCCCGGCATATCATAGGGCAGAACATCGCAACCTCTTCTTGTACTTGTTGAAGAGAACCATCTACAGTTTGAACCCAGATGTATGATTTCATCTAACCATGCCAAAAGCAAGTGAAAAATCAGCACGCAGGCTAGTTAAGAAACAATGGTAAACCAAAGAATAAGCCATATTACATTACAAATATCAAAGGAGTGTGGTTTCTTCATTCACATCTAGGATTGCAATTAAGCTATGGTGGGAACAGCTACGAACACTGATCTTCCAATACATAAAAAATAGTATGCCCGCCTTCAAACAACAACAAGAACAATAGCATTCATTTTGAAGTTAAATGTTACCTGAGCTGAATTTAAGCAAAAAGAAACATGGTCGTGGATTTTTAGCCTCAGTTTCAATGCAAGTTTTTATCATCAGTTTGAATAAATTCTACATCAACAGGAAAACTCATACCTACTATGCAATGTTTTACTGTGTACATACATATCACATTTTAAATGTATATATATAGACCATTCACCTAAGAAAATAATAATGCATGTATTGAGGATAAACAAATAATTATATTGTAAAATAATATTTAAAATATATAATTTAATAATATGCGAATTAGTTCAACCATTTTGCATATGATAAAAACATTCTATGCAAAATGGATTAGGTTGAATCCATTGAATGTCATAAATCTCCATTGCAAAATGACAAAACTTTGATTTGCATCAGAACAATCAGTTCATCCGTTTCCAATCAAACAAGCCCACCTGGTCTAGTTTCCTATGCAATGAGGATTATTATTCAACTAGCTCATAATATCAAGAAAGTCATTTCACTATTTAGTAATGGAGTATTAAATTCCAAACGCTTCCATTTATAATCTGAATTGAATCAATTCATGAAGCCAATACAACGATAGAACCGGACCATTCATGAAAAATTTAATTCTCAATAAAGCAAATTAACACATAATAGCATACCTCAGGTTTCACAACTGCCATGGCAGCTTCAGACATTTGAAAATCACACTACTTGTAAGTAGTACGTGTTTGACACCAGACAATAATCACTTCTCCAGTTTCCGTAACAAGGAAATTAGAATTCAAGGGAATGCTTTCACTTCTTATAAACCTTCACTTTGCAAGACAGGTATAGAATTTCTAAATTATGGTCCACAAATTATGACAGCTTTGGATTGCAGTGGCAGGTCTTTTAGCATTCTGATTTAGGAGAGCTTCAGCATGTACGATCCATCAAGGAGAGAGGAATTGCAATGGTAATAAAGAATATGATGCTCTTCCTGAACATTATCAAATAAGGTACAAGCATTAATCAAACATCTGTCAGTCACACTTCACACCAGTTTTTAACACAAATATTTATTAAATATTGCGTCTATGAAACTTAAGGATGCAAGTAAAAACAAAGGATCAGGGATGCTACTTGCAATTGATAGCATTTAGAAATCAACAAATAAGTACAAAAGATTACTCAATTTTAATTATTGAAGTTTCCGTTACAGATATCATATTTCAGAAAAAATACATGTTGACTTCATCAAGTTATGATATGAAGATTTTGGAGGCAGAACAGCTTATGTTATTCGAATATGAGCAGAAGCGTGCATATAGGTGGAAATCACAAACAGCTGTTACCCTAGAATCATGGAGAATAAATAGACCATACTTTCTGCAAAGGACTACTCTAATCTGACGGAAACTACAGGGCCCAATAACTAACATAATTAAATACAAATAACCCTAAAATATACGAGGGTCACGTGCATATTAGTGCTGCTAACAGCACACTCTAACATGAGATAATGTTTAACATCTAGTGCATTACATTATTAGATAACATGCAGAAATCAGATTTTCCTCAACATTAATTTATTAAAGTTATCTGAAAAGAGGCTATTAATTTCTCGTCATAATGCATTGAAACTCAAACTTACATTTCACAAAATCTTCAGTTTTTAGAGAAATCAATACCAATTCAACCAGTTGGACTGGAACGGCTCTTGGTCCAGTCTAATGAACCCCCTAAAACCAGACCTTCAACGAACCAGTCAAGAACTGGCAGAAATGGTCAAAAAATGGACCAGTTCTAGGCATAAGAACCAGACCCTATGCTTGCAATTTAAACACACGGTCAAAAACCAGGCCCTTTAGTTTTTAAAAACATTAGAGGCAATGCTTGCAATTTACACACAGGAACATAAGTTGTTCCACGAGGACAACTTAGGCCCAACCATGCAGCTCGCAATGCTCCCACCAGAGCTTGTATTGAGCAAGCATCTCATTCAGTACTTGCAATCTTCCAATTTGGGGCTGTATTTTTACAATAACAATTTCCTAACACAAGTTTTTGTTTGTTTTTCATCTTTTTCCTTTTCTTTCTTAATCTTTGTTGAATTATTTTGTTAAGTTTTGGATTATTTTTTTTAATGTAAGCACAAAAAGAGCAGCCTAGTGCACAAAGCTTCCATCAGGTGGAGTCTAGAAAGGGATAGATATACAAAAAATTATTTTATTGTAAGCACAGAGAATTAATTTTTGCACTTCAAATTATTCAACTCTGGTTTTTTCTGAATAACGTCCCAAACTTGCTCGATACTATGCCATTCCTAAATTTAATGAATTTGTAATCTTAAACATTAAGCAAGTGAAGAGTAATTTTAAACATCAATGATGAGCTTCTTTGCTAAATTAAAGAAAAGACAACATCTCACCCTCTTGCCTTCTCATTTTATTTGTCGATTGTTGGAACCAATTGGGCTTGCCGCCACTTATTGGGCCTAACCCTAGTTTTTAATCTAATATTTATCTCTCTTTGTATTATGTTTAGTATCTCCTAGAATCAAGGAATTGGAATTTTAAATTTCTATTTACCTAGATTCTAGGATCTGTTGAGATTATAGGAACAGAATAGGGAGCCAAATCTGACCAAATTCTCTATATATGTAACATTCTTTCACAATAATAAATACAAGAGTTGTTACCACAAAATCTTTCATGGTATCAGAGCCTTGGTCCCTCGAACAATGGCATTCAAAGTAGCCCTAACTAGTCAGCCATGGGCACTTAATACTGGCGATGGCAGCAGCCATTCATCACCGGCTAATGAAGGCTCACACGGGACTGATTCTAGCCCACAAAGCGGGAACCCTGGTGAGCATAGCATGTCGCACCATGGGATGCCTATTATGGCATCAGATTTAGTCTCACATAGGCACATTATTCACTGACTTCATGGCAAGAATTATCTCCACTGGTTCAGAAGTATCTTGATGTTTGTTCGAGGAAAGGTCAAGGAAAAGTACTTGACTGGGTTGCCACCACCACCTGATCCTACTAATGCTCAGTATGCTGTTTGGAGTGTTGAAAACAACATGGTAATGACTTGGCTTATAAACTCAATGTCAGTAGATATAAGTGAAGGGTACTTAATTGCACGAACAGCCAAGGAGATTTGGGATTCCGCAAAATCAATCTACTCGGTTAGAGACAATACAGCTACGGTTATACAGGTAAAACACCTCTGAAACTTGGTTCAAGGAGAAAAATCTGTTACTCAATATTATGCTGCACTAATCAAACTATGGCGGTAAATTGATTTTTACGAAACCCATGATTGGTCATGTGCCCAAGATGGTATACGTTTTAAGTCATTTATTGACAGAGAACAATGCCATGAATTCCTTCTTGGTCTAAATGATGTATATGAGGATATATGTGGCCGTATTATCGGAATGAAGCCGCTTCCCTCCTTAGAAGACACGTTTAATATGATCCAATGTGATGAAAGTCAAAAAACGTTGACTCGAAAGACAACTAAGGCTCAAATTGAGATGTCTGCACTAGCTGTCAAAGGAGATCTGGATGATACAAAGGGAAAGAGGGCAGAAAAATGGCATGACCATTGCAATAAAAGTGGACATACCAAAGATGTTTGCTAGAAGCTCCATGGTAAGCCTACCAACACCAAGCAGAGAAGGAAGGGGTTGATGATAGGTGCTCCATGGTAAGCCTACCAACACCAAGCAGAGAAGGAAGGGGTTGATGATAGGTGCTCAAATGCTGAAGAAGAATCTCTAAGTAATGAAGAACTTCAAACCTTAAGGAGGATCCTAGACAAACATTCTGCGTCTACAAAGTTGTGTGAGAAAAACAATCCCTCAGTCACTTTGGCACATGCAGGTACAATTCTCACTCATGCCTTTAATGGCATGGTAAAATCAAGAAACATGTGGGTGGTCGATTCTGGAGCAACTGATCACATTTCAGGTTTTAGAGAATTATTTTCAAGTTTTTCTGAATTCTCTAAACATGAATCTATTAAAGTAGCTAATGGTGAGCATGCTAAAGTAATGGGATCTGGAACTGTTATTATATCTGAAAATATAGTGATAAGAGATGTATTATTTGTTCCTACCATTAAGTGCAATCTGTTATTTGTAAAACGGGTTGCATCTCAAATAAATTGCCTTGTAACTTTTGACTAGCATGGCTGTAATTTTCAGGACTTGACCTCAGGGAAGATGATTGGTCATGCTAAGGTGTGGAATGGGCTCTACTATCTGCAAGGATCATCAACAAAACCGCAGGCTGCTCTTTCTATTTTGACCAATGAAGACATTATGTCATGGCATTCTAGGTTAGGCCACCCTAGTTCTCGTTCTATGCAATTTTTGTTTCCAAATATTGATAATAAAGCAATTTCTGATTTCCATTGTGAAACTTGCCACTTAGCAAAACAAACCTGTAATTCTTATGCTCCTTATCCCTATAAAGCCACTCACCCTTGTTCTCTCATACATAGTGATATTTGGGTTCCATCAAAGTTTGCAACAAACTCTAAAGCTAGATGGTTTGTAACCTTTATTGATAACCATACTCGATTAACTTGGATTTTCCTAATGTGTCAAAAATCAGAAGTTTTTTATATTTTCAAAAAATTTCATAAATTTGTTCAAAATCAATTTCAAACATCAATCAAGGTTCTTCGAACTGATAATGGCAAAGAGTATTTAAATTCACCTTTCAAAACCTTTTTGGAAAAACATGGCATTCACCATCAAACTTCTTGTGTTCAAACACCTCAACAGAATGGTATATCCAAGAGGCAAAATAGGCATTTACTTGAGGTTGCAAGAGCTATTATGTTTGAAACACATGTGCCAAATCGTTTTTAGGGGGATGCAATTTTAACTTCTGCATATTTAATAAACCAAATGCCATCAAAGGTTTTAAATTTCTTGACTCCACTTCAAAAATTGCAGGAAGTTTTTCCTGTTTCACATCTCATTAATTCCATTCCTCAAAAGGTTTTTGGACGTACTGCTTATGTTTTTAATGAACATGGAGGAAAGTTTGATCATAGATCCATTAAAACTGTGTTTTTGGGTTATTCTTCAAATAAAAAGGGGTATAAATGTTTCTGTCCGATTACAAATAAGGTGTTTGTTACAATGAATGTAAAATTCAATGAATTTCAGCCTAATTTTGACAAACCACCCATTCAGGGGGAGAAGCATATGAGTGAATGGCTTGTTTGTGACTTTGGGGAAAATCCTTACATTTTTGAAACTGGACCTACATCTGGCCAGCAAACAGATGAATCTCAAACATCACTTGATTCCACTGCTATTTCTCTCTTTCCCACTATTATACCTACTGCCTCACCTCCAGAAATCACCAAAAATACTCCAATCAGATCTGAATTTCAGGACACAAACCCCTTTGAGCCTCTCTCTATTCCTGATTTGCTCGAGGATAGGGAGGAAGACCCTAGAATGTCTCCAGAACTGCAACAAGCACAGCAGCATGCAAACTCAACTACAGATAGTAGAGAACCTACTCCAACTCCAAGGCAAGATCATGAATCTGCACCTGAAGCAAGTCTGGAAGATTTATATTGGCCAATAGCTTTAAGGAAGGGAAAAAGGAGCTGCACACAACATCCCATTGCTAGGTATGTATCTTATGAAAAACTGTCTTCAAATCTAAAGACATTTGTTGTAAATGTGGAAAAAGAGGCCATCCCAAAGAACTTTAAAGAAACAATTATTCATCTTAAGTGGAAACAAGCAATAGAAGAGGAGCTGAGGGCCTTATACAAAAATAAGACCTGGAAAATTGTTGATCTACCTAAAGGCAAATCTGTTGTAAGCAGCAAGTGGGTCTTCACTATAAAATATAATCTGGATGGAAGTGTGAACAAGTACAAGGCTAGATTTGTGGCTCAAGGTTTCACTCAAACCTATAGCATAGATTACCAAGAAACTTTTGCTCCTGTTGCCAAACTCAATACTATCAAGGTACTGCTTTCACTTGCTACTAACCTAGATTGGCCTCTTCACCAATTAGATGTGAAAAATGCGTTCTTAAATGGTGATCTTGAAGAGGAAGTGTATATGGAGGTCCCCTTGGGACTGAGAACCTTTGAAAACTCACATAAAGTGTGTAAACTCTATAAATCTCTATATGGCCTAAAGCAATCACCTAAAGCATGGTTTAAGCACTTCACTAAAGCCATTAAAGCATGGGGATATAGTCAGTGTCAAGCAGATCTGTTATGTTATTGGTAGAAATATAGAAAAACAGAAGGAGAGGAAGAGGGAAGAACAGAAAGATTGAGAGAAACAGAAGAGATAGAAAACAGAGACAGAAGAGAATTCTGGCGTATTTCCTTTGGGACAATTCAGATCAAAGACTAATACAATAGGGAATGCCTAGGCTATTTATAATGTCACAACCGACCTTTCCCCAACGGCTAACTAAATCACTTAGCACTTATTTAACTAATTACCACCAAATTATGACACTTTGCACTTAAGTCCCTATTTGACTAATTTGACATATTCCATAACAATACCCCTCCCAAAACATCCTTGTCCTCAAGGATGGTTGACAACTAACGACAAATCTAAAATCAACAAAAACATAAGCTTGATAATTCTAAAAACTTCTGCTGGTCTTAGAACAAAACTGGGACTGGAGCCGTTGCACACCTTGCCTTTGTTTTTTCCCTCCTTCTTTTTCAGAAGACAAAGTCTTTCAAAGAGCATGACAATCATCTTCCCTTTGAACCATATATGCAGCATATTTCTGGTAGGAATAATGAAACCCAAATGCCAAGTAATTGGGCATTTCCTTTTGCGGCCACATACAGGCCCATTTACCCATTGTGTGTTATAATTTGTAGAGCAACATGTAAAATATCGCTGAAGGTTTTCAAAGGTAGGACCCAGCTGTAGGATTATAAAAATGGATGATATCTGTCTTCCACCCATGACATCACCTTCAAAGCACATTGGGTTATCTAATATTAAAAAACCCCATACACATCCAAAAAGCCTCTGACACATACAAATGGGTGCCAACTGATTTGACTTAACAAACAGAAGTTTGTGCAGCCACGTACACTTGAACTAGAGAAACTCTTGTTCAAAGCACTCCATATCTAGAAATTTATCAAAAGAGTCAAAACTCACTGACCCACCAACGTCCGACTACGCTTCCATCACCACCTTTGTGTCTTGTTTCATGATGACTGTGGCTTCTTTATTTCCTTCCATCACACATGAAGCCTTCTGAACGAAGCGGGAATTGTCGGCAACCAGAGTTGGGGGCTTTGTTGTGGTTGGTCACGCATACTCTGTGTAATGCCCCAAATTTCGATTAAGGGCTAATGATAATTATGGTGAATAATTTTGTGAATCAAAATGGATTTGAGATCCGAATTATTATTGGAAATGCCCAACACCCTGTATTTAAGCATAATTATGTGACAATAATTATTTGGGCTAAAATAAGGGTAAATGGCACATAAAGTAGAGGAAAAGAATTTAATTATGTATTATGCGGCAATTTTAAATAATATGCCATAATCAGTGAGAAATTGAAAGAATGGCCATAAGTTAATGATTAATGGAGAGATTAATTACTAACTAAGGAGAAATGAGATATGTAATTAAATGGCTAATAGAGTGGTTAGAGTAACCAAGTGGTTACTTACTTTATGAGAATGAATAAGATGTGGACAAGTGTCACTTGATGATGAAAAGAGATGAGAAGAAAAGTCAAAGCACCATTTTTTATTCATTTCCTCTCTTTTCTCTCTCTCATGCGTATGGAATGGCTAGGGGGCAGAAATTCTATACCTCACCCTCATCTTCATCATCACACACTTTCTCTCTCTCTTTCAAGCTCTTGTGCGCCATTTTTGAAGGAAGAAAGAGAAAAGGAAAGCTCAAGATTTAGGTAAAATCTTAACCTTGAATGCCAAAATCTCCTTCTTTAAAATTGTTCCTCTTGTTAAAAGCTCTCATCCTATGGTTTTAGATTTTCCATTGGTGGTGTTTTAAGCATACAAGGAAATCTAGAAGTTGGAAAACTAAGGAACTTCTTTGGGAAAGTGTTGAGGTGAGTGAAAGCTTCATTTTCATATAAGTTTAATGGCCATTGGTTGGGCCTTGAATTTCTGGAAATTTTGCCCTAATTTTCATGATTTAGGGTCATGGGGAGTATGATTTGTTGTTGTCATGGAAATGGTGCCTTGTTTGGTGTGTTAAATGAATTGAATTGAATTGAATTGAAGCTTAAATATAAAGTTTGACAACTTTGTGTTGGTTTTGTGTATTGGGTAAAAACAGGGCATGTCAATGGGTTGTGATTTTGGTCATTTTGAGGTTGCCATTGTGTTCCTTGTGAGAAATTGTATGGGAATAGGTTTGGTTATTGATTTTGGAGTCATTGAACACTTTGGTAGAAAATTGGAAATCTATCAAATGTGAATTCTATTCTGGGCAATCAGTTTGCACGAAAGTTTTGAATGACCAAATGGTATTGAAAAATTCTGAAACTTTCCAATCTTAAAGTTCACGTCCCAAGCTTCAAAATGAATATATAATTCATGTCATTTCGTTTTATGAACTAAGAGTTATGCTTTGCCAAAGTTTGAGACAAAAACTAGACTCTGTTTTGGAACAGTGTTGAGTTTTATGCAATTCTGGAATTTTGTGGTGATTTCTAATTATGGTCCATATTTTTCCAGTAAAGAGGACTAGTTATGATTTTTGGAAGTTTAGCCAAGAATCAAGGAATTTCTTGGCCGCGGCCCAAACCTTTCTGTCCTGATTCTGGCCGTGGCCCATGGTGCCTGGCCCCGGCCAATGACTTTCTGACCATATTTTGGCCGCGGCCCAAGGGTGGGCTGGCCGCGACCAACCCCTATGTTTCAGGACTTTGAGTTTTTGAAAAGTGATCTTCAATCTATTATTTCCTAACCTTTTAGGGCTTTTATTAGAGGCATTTGTGGTTTCTTAAGGGTCAATTATGATAACCAAATTTAAGTGTTATGAAGTGAATTAAGTCTTGGAATAGAGTATAACTCTTCGTCCTTAATTATGATTCTAGGGTTTGACATTTTCCCTACTCGAGAGAGACCAATGCAAGAATACGCCCGGAAGGATCAAGGTAGTGACTCTTCTCTCATGTTGTGTATGATACTTGGTATGCATGTTTATCATTGTGAATGTGTTATCGGCATAGGGCATTATAGTGCGAGCAGTTCAGCGTAAGCCGTCGTAGGGGGCAATGCTCATGATACCTACCCGGCCATTGTATCTGCCGTTGTATCTGCCGAGGCTGCTTTATGGAATCATGGATTCCTGTTTGAGTATCCAGCCCGTAGGGCTACGTGTTGTGAAATGTTTTATATAGATCTCAGCTGTGGTGATATATGTGATATGTTCATGTGGATGTGCAATACAGCAAGTAGTTCAGCGTGAGTCGTCGTAAGGGGGCGATGCCCATGATACCTACCCCGGCCGTTTAAACTATTGTTGTGATTGCTGTGTTATATAGATGATTTACTTTCATGCTTTGATGTTGTGCATATTATGAGTGATTTGTTACTACGGGGATTCTTTAGAATCTCACTCTCCCAAAAACAAATTTTTAGACAGGGCCGAAGGATCTAAGGGAAAGCGGGCGACGAAGAGCGAGTAGAGCTCCAGTGTAGGAAATTATTTTGGATATTGGTTATCATGTAAAATTATTTGGATGTTTTGGGACACAATTGTATATATTGGGGTTCGTAGTATAGTTTTGTGTAATCCCCAAATAAAAAGGGAAAAAGTTTATGGACTTTGTGCCTTTGTAGAACCCTTATTTATTGAATGGAACCTGAGTGTGTCGGGAATTTGCATTATACTCTGATATGTATGGATGGAATCAACGCGTATAGGCCATTTATGTTTGAAATGTGAGTATGAAACCATGGTGGTTCAGGCGTTGTAAAAGTTTTTGAAAATCCTGATTTTGGGAAATTTTATTTTGTCTGAGTCCCCAAATCATGCATGGTCACTAATTCAAACTTAATTATGTTTTTACGAACTAATCTCGACCTTGATCGTGATGAGGGTTACACTCTGCATTCCAAACATGGGGTTGCATATCTTGGTCAACCTTCAAGGGATTTTTTTGATCATCTTCTACACTTTCCACAGAGTCTTGCGAGGTGAAGAGTGAACAGCAACCCAAGTTGATGAAGGATTCCTGGTCCTTCTTGAGATCACCATGGCCGTCTTCTTCCATAGCATCTGTTGCCCTCGATGCACTCTGGGAAGGTCCAAGAAGACTCCAGCTCCGCATTTTTGTAACATTTCTGGCTTCCTTTTGCCTCTGCATATGCACGACACACCTCACTTCCTCTTCTTAGGTGTTGGTCAAACACAACACACCACTTTCTTGAACCTTGGAGGCTTCTTGAATAATTGTGGGCTGCTTTGGAATTGATGGAGGAACCCCATCATCTTATTGATCTTTCAAAACTCTTCTTGCCTTCTCCAATTGCCTCTGCAGAAATATTTCTTCTGCTCTGGCGATAGAACGAGCCTCACGCATGATTCATGGTTGGAAGAGTCGAACTGAGTCAAGGATTTCGTCTTTCATTCCACCCACATATGCTACAACAAGGTACTCTTTTGGCATCTGGAGCCGAAATCTTGTCACAGCATCATCAAAGAATTCATTATACTCCTTCACACTGCCACGCTGCCGAAGACACCTCTGATTACCATTGGAGGTTGAGAATGAAGAGGAAGCCATGGTTCTTGAAATTAATGTAGAACGTATAAGAACAAGGAAATGTAGTGGGAGGGCCGAGAATCATTATCTCTAATACCACTGTTATGTTATTGGTAGAAATATTGAAAAACAGAAGGAGAGGAGAGGGGAGAACAAAAAGATTGAGAGAAACAGAAGAGAAATAGAAAACAAAGACAGAAGAGAATTCTGGTGTATTTCCTTTGGGACAATTCAGATCAAAGACCAATACAATAGGGAATGCCTAGGCTATTTATAATGTCACAGCTGACCTTTCCCCAACGGCTAACTAAATCACTTAAGCACTTATTTAACTAATTACCACCTAACTATGGCACTTTGCACTTAAGTTCCTATTAGACTAATCTAACATATTCCATAACAAGATCACACCCTATTTGTAAAGCACTATGGAGACAAAATAACTATTCTTATTGTTTATGTTGATGATATAGTGCTAACAGGGAATGATGCAGAAGAGATTACTAGACTAAAAGGAAAATTGGCAACTGAATTTGAAATAAAAGATCTTGGTCCCTTACGATATTTTCTGGGAATGGAAATGGCACGCACTACTCAAGGCATTAGTGTATCTCAACAAAAATACACTATTGACCTACTAAAGGAAACAAGAATGTTGGGAGCAAGGCCTGCCAATACTCCAATGGAGCTCAATCAGAAGTTAATCAGTAAATAGGGAGAGATATCAGAAATTAGTGGGGAAACTGATCTATTTGTCCCACACCAGACCTGATATATGTTATGCAGTTAGTGTTGTAAGTCAATACTCTGGAAGCCCTCAGAATGAACATTTGATCGCTGTCTATAGGATTCTCAGATAGCTGAAGAAGACACCTGGGCAGGGTTTATTCTTTTCTAAATATGACACTAGAAACATTGAAATGTTCACTGATGCAGATTGGGGAGGTTCTAAATCAGATAGAAGATCTACTACAGGGCATTGCTCTTACATCTGGGGAAATCTTGTCACTTGGAGAAGTAAAAAACAGCCAGTGGTGTCTCAAAGTTCTACTGAATTAGAATATAGAGCATTGGCTCTAGGAATTTGTGAAGGGGTGTGGCTAGTACGATTATTGAAGGAACTCCGGATTTATAATGATGAACCAATTAAAGTATGGTGTGATAACATGTCAGCTATTAAAATAGCAAACAACCCTATTCACCATGATCGCACAAAGCATGTGGAGATTGATCGCCACTTCATTAGGGAAAAGCTAGAGGCAAAGGTGATTGATCTATCATATATTCCTTCAGAAAGACAAACTGCAGATGTCATGACCAAAGCACTTACTCAAGAGAAATTTGATAGCTTTGTCAACAAGCTGGGAATGATCAACATCTATTCACCAGCTTGAGGGGGAGTGTTGGAACCAATTGGGCTTGCTGCCACTTATTGGCCCTAACCCTAGTTTTTAATCTAATATTTATCTCTCTTTGTATTATGTATAGTATCTCCTAGAATTAGGGAATTTGAATTTTAAATTTCTGTTTACCTAGATTCTAGGATCTGTCGAGATTATAGGAACAGCATAGGGAGCCAAGTCTGACCTAATTCTCTATATATGTAACATTCTTGCACAATAATAAATACAAGAGCTGTTACCACAAAATCTTTCATCGATGAACCTTACTATTTTTTTTTTATTATCATTAACCTCTAGCAATTTTTGTTTATTATTATTAGTCAATGTTATACACTAATAAAATGGTACATCATACAAAAGTAAAAGTTTATTTAATCTTACCTCACAAATTTAATCTCTACAAAATAATATTTATAAAATTTCATTTCTAGTATAATATTTGTTAGGAAATAATGTATGATTAGGAAATAATATCCCACATAATCAGGGATAGTTAGGATCCCACTAAATTAGGGATTATAGTATCAATCATGATAATGAGCCATTAATTTAGAGGCTCCATCTTTGTATATAAATACCCTTATACATGAATGAAATACACACAATTCAGTGAATATTTGAGTAACAATATTTCATGTGCAGAATTAGAAATTAGAAATATATTAAATTAGACATGACTGGTCCAACCACGGTTTGACAACAGTTCAACAATTGACCTTTGAACCACTATCTCGACCAGTTCAAAGACCAATCTGGTTTTAAAAACCTTGAGAAAATATAAATGAATAATCTAGAATGTGAACACTAGCTATCATGCAAAAATTAAAGATAATGATTTTTCTGGTAAGAAAAGAGTGCAATTTAAAAAAAAAAATAGAAAACAGAATATCATGGGGTTTCCAATTCTAATGCTACATTTGTCCTCTATGTTAAATCACAAAATAAAAGGGATACTTTGTAACACCACGTCAAGCAGCTTAAGTTTTAACATCTAAAGAGAAATTATTCATTTCCAGCAATTTTATTGTAACAACATCAACTTAAACCCAACTGAACTAAATCAAACTATCACAGGCCATTAGTTAACATAACAATTGAGCACCTTCTTTTGTACAAATTTTGCACTTATTCGAAATTAAACCAGCCCAAACAGTTAAATGAAATCAAATTAGTTAATATTATGTTCATTAGATTTCCAGTTGAGATTAAATTCATGCAATTACGTATGTATCATTGACTAAACATCGAAACCACCTTTTGAAGGCTTCATTCCATCAATTTGCTTCAAT
This sequence comes from Inga laurina, assembly GCA_963855925.1. NCBI lineage: Eukaryota > Viridiplantae > Streptophyta > Magnoliopsida > Fabales > Fabaceae > Inga > Inga laurina. Next base: position 49,141,188 of record OY979703.1, read on the forward strand.
TTCTATTTCTATTTTGTTGTTTGTTTTAGATGGCTCAAGTTGGGTTACTTCCAAAAATATATGTTTTGTGACCCTTTATGTTTCATAAAATACACTAAGTTCAGAAATTCAGCTCCAATCCAGCCAACATTTTTATCGCCCAATTTTGTAGAGCTGAAAGCCCCATTCTATCAAAAGCACAAAGCTCTTGCATTCTACCTTTATTTTAATACTAGCTTCTAGAAATTTCATATTTTCATGTCTATGAATGATTGATAACTAAGGTAAGCTACAGCTTAAATCTTGATGTGACTTTTTCCTTTCAAGTATACGATATTAATCATGTGACCTTAAATATTATTGTTGTTTTTATCATTAAAAGTCAGCTTAATATGTGTCACATTGATATTCATTATTATTATTTTTTTTTAATTCGAAGGGGCTAAATAGCCTTGTGGGAGATTGAACCCACCACCTTCCTCAGGCAAGGGGAACACGTTGCCACTAGGGCAAAGCATTGATGGCCATATTCATTACTTTTTATATCATTAGATTTGACTTCATTACCTAAACACAAAGAACTAGTGAGAGGAAGACATACTTATTCTATTCTAAACAAGAAAATAAAGGATGTTTACACTGGAGAAAGACTGCCAGATAAAAGCACGTATCCTCACTATGCTAACTGAAATCCATATTAAGCATGCACTTGCATCCAGCCAATGATTCTATCAAAGAAGACATCGAACATGGAGGTAACATCACAATGCTAAATATGCTCTTTCATTTAATAATTTTAAATACAGTACATATATAGCTAGAACTAATAAGCCCATAATATTTTTCACTTTAGATCACCATACTCATATTCCAATGCATACTAAAGGCGATTGTTGATATAGTAGCTTGGTAATTAGCAAATATTGTGCCTTTTCATTTATTCAAATCAATTTATCTAATAGAACGCCTTCTAATATTTTATATATTCCCAGTTTAACTAATATTATATCAGCATTTGGAAAACTAACTTTACCTTCCTGATGACAAAATTGAGGACACCATCGCAATAGAAAACCTTGAGAATAAAATATATAAATGATATCAGAAAGACCAGGATCCAACAATCTTTGAAATTGAGAGCTCTCTCTAGGATAGAACATTACCTTCCATTTTAGAGGACTCAATTAAACCCTTCTCAATTTAAATTTGTTCATTCAAATTTTCCTTACAAATTACAAAAATCATCACAACAGAAGTGTATAAAACTGGTTAAGATTTCACAGACAGAATAGAATCATTCTTCATGTAATATTGAGACAAAATGCATTGGGAACTCTAGCATCAAGAAAAGATCATAAGAGGGCTCATTATTAATCTTTATGGCAACGTTTGCATTATAATATTTTGGTACATCAAAATTTTCAAACACGCAGATCATTTGCCCAATGGAAAAAGAAAAACTTCATACAGATACTCAGTATAAAGAATTGAACGACTTTACATCAATGCCACATTCTACCTTCAAAGAATTACTTGTGCATTTCCTCTATAGGATATAAATGGCACCAAAAGCAATGTAGTTGGTAAATTGATTGCCTCAAATCATACTAGCCCCATAAACACCGAAGTAACATAACTCTCCGAGTGAACTTAAACATGGAATATTACACAGGTGAAAGAATAATTGGAAAATGAAATGCCAAGGAAAGTAAACAAACTGAATCCATTCGATCCAGGAAGCTGTCTCTTAGAGTGAGATTCCTATGATGGCCCAATAAGAAGATAAAATTGGCAAAAGCAATTAGAAAAAGTCATTTTTCCAATTCTTTCATAGGATACCAAGACAGCAAGAACAGTGTAGTTGGTAAATTGTATGTCTCTAATCATGGTAACGCCAGAAATATCATATCACCCTAACTCTCCCAGTGAAGGGAATATTATACTTGGAAAATGAGGTGTCAAGAAAAGTAAACAAACTGAATCCATTCGATCAACGAAGATCTTCAAGTAAATATTCGTATGATGGCCCACTAATACGAAAACAGCAAGAGTGGAAAAAGCAAATAGGCATCACTTCGGAAATAAGGACACAAACTGGAATTATAAATATGCACAGTTTCCAGAGATCGATATACTAAGTTGAAGAGTTTGGAAGAAAAAATGTAAAAAATAAAACTTTCACGTCCGTCAATTAGGGAGATTGGACACAGAATAACCCTGTTTTCCAGTAAGAGCTAATTCTACTATTATTTCCAATAAGCGTCGAAGCATTTTCGTATTGCAGCCCCAAGGAACCAAGTATCAAGAGAATTCAGAAAAAGACCAAATGTAGAAAAGAAGTTCAGCCCTCTTTCATCTCTAAACCCAAATGAGACTGAATTCAGGGTTAGCTCGAAAGTGCCACAAGAGAAGAAGGACATACCTGTGGAACCGCGAGTGGCTTCAACTAGGCTGCTTCTTCGCCTTCAATGCCCTTCCTGGAAGGATCCTGTTTTTTCCCTCGGCCCTTGGTACTTGCGCCTGTGCTGTGGTAGGGTAAGGGACGAAACCTAGGAGATTATGTCCCAAACAAAACGGCGCCGTTTGGAGTTGGACTAGAATTTTTCCCTTTTTATGCCCGGTTTGATACATTGGAAGAGTTTTTTATAGAATTAGAAGTGAAAATAAAGGTGGAAATAGGTTTTATAGTGTGTTTAGTATGGACATAAAGTGGGATATAAATTTTAATTAAAATTTATATCGATAATAGGAAAATACCAAAATACCCTTAATCAAAAAAAAAATCACCCCTACCATAAACTGATAGAAATCAATGCCACCGAGCAAAAAGGCATCCAAGACAACATCTCACCGGAAATTGACCACCATCATTACTAGAGAAATCATACACAAACTCAACCATAAACTAATCTTAATAAAGGAAGCAAATAGTGGGTATGAAGATTAAAGTTTATAGGGATCGAAGCTTGAGGAAGAATCGTTGACAGAGGGAGCGAGAGGTATCACTGTTCTCATTATTTGTCGTCGCCATGTTTTGTAGAATCACCATCCGCCATTACACAAATAAGATTTGAGCTTTCAGATCAACACCGGGAAGACACTGTGCATGATGGATATAGAAGTAGAGCTCATGAGATTATAAGAGTAGCGTCATCTTGCCTCCTCCATTGCAGTTATCGTTGTCATCACGTCTTCCGCCATCCTACCTCGCTGTCGCCGTGAGAGAGGGATATGAAGGTTGTGGAGTGGAGGTGTAGACAATGACGACGTTGGGTGCCAGCGACTGTGACGATGATGGGTGTTAGAGATGTGACGGCGATGGGTGCCAGAGATGGTAACAGTGAAGGCAGTGTAAAGGCTGGACGGAAGGAATGAGTGTGTTCATGGGCAAAATGGTCAAGAGAGTCATTTTTCAGAAGGAAGTGAAGTTGGAAGTGAGTTCCATGGGTATAAGGTTGGAAGTGAATTCCACCGTTTTTTATCGAACTGAGTTCCATGGGGAAGTGGGAACTATTATACCAAACAACCTTATTTTTTAATTCCACTTCTCTGGCTCCAATTCTATGCGACCAAATAGGGCATTAGAGTTAGAACCATGGAAATTTTTTCCATCATTAAAGAAAGATTAAATTTCAAATTAATTGACAATTTTCATTTTAGGCTAAAAGTATAAATTTAGTCTTTTATATTTACTTCAAAGTTCAATTTCATCCCTTAAGTTTATAAAGTGTATATGTGGTCCCTCAACAGTAAAATCGTCAATTTTTCATCTAACAAAAAATGTTGACTATGCATATAAATAAGGTGTGCTTAAATTTTTAAAACATAAAAAGAAATTATTGTACGTTTCAACTAACCAATTAAAAAAATACTAATAATTTAATAACCGGAACAATCACCACATCTTCTTCCCACCAAAATACACTTCTCACCCTCTTCCATCACCCTTCTCCATTAATGGTTTCTCCACTCCAATGTTCCTTCCAATTGTGGAGGATTTTTCCACTGTCAGTTTCAGTCAACTTCGTCAAAAGTTCTCGACTTCTGTAATTCTCTTGAGCATGCAAAAACCTGGAATTGAATCTACAACCTCCGATGGGTACGATTAAGCTTTGCAAAATGGAATGCTTTTGTGAGTTTCGAGAGCCATTGAGAGCAACCATGGGTGACTTGACAAGATATTTTGGATGATGGGGGATACGACAATATAGGTCACCATGGGATCGGCTAGAGAGGTGAGGCATTGGATTCTCCATAAGAGAAGACATGTTCACACTAGTAATTACGTGGGTCCCAAAAATATTTGAATGGACGAAAAACAAGGTCCATTGAATAAAGGTGAAAGGAGTACCGACTACCAAGATAAGAGTTAGAAAATATAAGGAACATTAGAGTGGAGAAGCCATTAATGGAGGAGAGTGAGAAGTGTATCGTGGTAAGAAGAAGATGAGGTGATTGATTCGGTTATTAAATTATTAGTAGTTTTTAATTGGTCAATTGGAACATTCAATAATTTATTTTTATATTTTAAAAATTTAAGCATATTTTGTTTAATTACATTATTAGCATTTTCGCTTAAATGAAAAACTAACGGTATTAGTTCCTTAAGCGGTTAAAAAAAGTCTTAATTTACATTTTACTAAATGTCTTTTTTTCTTGGGAAAATTATTTCATCACCAGTACTGCTACATTAATTTGAATGAAATGAATTAGGAATAATGGCAACTTCTTGGAAATTATAGGTTAGATTATGAGAAATTTTGTCCCAGTACTACTACATTAAAAAATCTTATATATTCTTTTCCTCTATTCTTATATACAAGGAAATACTATGTTATGCTATCTCGAAAAAATGCAAAAATTCTGCTTTAGCTTTTATAAAGAGCTGCAAAATGTTCTTAAAGGGAGAAGAACAATTTATTTTTCAAAATGACACAAAATAAAAAAGATTAAATGTCGTTTAAAGAAACAAAAGGAAGTGAGAGGATTAAACTATTGTTTAAATAAATAAAATGATTAGGAAATTGTTAAACATATATGTTTGAATTTAAATTTTGGTCAAAGGTACCTTCAGTTTTTCTTTTTAACTATAGATGGGTGTTACGGTATTTTAATAATATTCATAAATCTCTAGTGAGGCTTCTATGCCTCAATAGAGATTGATTGAAAGTGTAGGCCTAAATTTAGATTTTGGTCTTTCGGTCATATTTAATTGGGATTCTCCCAAAAGCATATTTTATTATATTTATGTATAAGGAAGAATGACTCACCTCGTGCTTTATAAAAAATATAAAGTATAATATAATGTGTAACGTTATTTACTGCTAAGTATGTGAAGTATGAACCCAAGATGCTTAGTGTGTGTTTGGGATAGCCGTGGGAAAAATTACTTGTTTTCAATCTAACTTATGGAAATTAAGATTGGATGAAAGTCGGATTGTATAATATGATTTATATTTGGATTAATGATTGTATAAGTGTGTGTTTGGAAGAACTTATTTTTGGGCAATAAGTGCTTATAATTCGTGATTCACGGTATACGAGGTAAGTATGTGAGAGGAGTTTTTTCTCGGCTTGCGTAATAAGTGCGTTTTTACTGTGCAAAAAGCTTAAACAAACACGCACTAAGTGCTTTTGTAAAAGTTGAAACTTGTTTGGATTGGCGATTGCAGAAGTGCTTTTGTGTTAATTGTAAGAAAAAAAGATATTTAATATTATAAACAAGTGAAAAAATTGAAGTGAGAAAATGTGGTGCCAAAATACATAATTTGATTAAAAAAATATTACATAACTAATTGGATCATATGTCCCATACAAATTGGTCTCTAATCGTGTCACAAATGTGATTCATACGAGTTGAAGATATCCCAACATAATTGTTCGAGGAAGCCGCATCCCGTATAGTATTATTATCTTCATGAGCTATATTGTCAATTTCTGTTGCACCAAAATTTAACATCACTTTGAGAATTTTTCCTAATAAAGTTATATATGGTCATTGTTGCGCAAACTAAGCGGACTTGTGTTTCGTAGCTGTGTTTGCGCATTTTTTGCAATATTTCAAATCTATTCTTCCACACTCCAAAAGCCCTTTCAATAGTTAACCTTAAACTAAAATGATAGAAATTAAAGGTCTCTTTAGCATTGCCAAAGGCTGGTTGATACTGAAATTTTGGCTAGTGATAATTGTAACTCCCTGCCTTAATTAACGTAATTAAGATTCGATAACGCATGCTAAAAAGGGGTTTGAGATCGTTGGATAGTTAAAAACTTGCTAAATCACCTACCAAACAGTAGGAACTTACAAAATTTTCAAAACTTCTTTCCTATCCCGGTCTCGATTTCATTTATCGAATATAATCACCTGTGCAGTTAACTTACACTCATATATATCAGAGTATATAACTTAAACCCCGGCAACCCCCGGGTTCATCCATACATATATATAGAGTTTCCACTTCAGATGAGGGGATTACAAAACCAAGTCATCAAACTATTTACAACCCAACGTTATACAGTAATCCCTATCCAAAATGAATAGCCAACAAAACATATACTAAATGTCCCTAGAAAGCTCTAACCGCTCCGGGTCGTTTGCTTCTCCTTAGAGCCACTCGCCCTGTCTGAAAGGTTAGTCAAAGGAAAGAATGAGATTCAAGAGAATCCCAGTAGTAACTAAACATTTATACCATATATAAGCACATAGCATGTAGGCAAATCATCATACAACAGCATAAATCATATTCCACCCTCATCCCCTTTCTCCGCCGGGTAGGCACACCATCCTCACCCGAACCGTTGCTAGCTACTCAGGGACTATTGGCATGGCAGTGCATAAACATAGCCTTATAGCTCATATAGCTATCCGGCACTCACAATTGGCCTGTCGGCCTCACAAATAGCCTTTCGGCTCACAACTAGCCTTTCGGCCCACATAATCACGTAATCACACCTCATTATCATCCCCTTTCTCCGCCGGGAAGGCTCACAACCCTTGCCCGATCTGTTGTTAGCTACTTAGGGACTATTGGACTGACAGTGCTTACACATATCCACATAAGTCACAACATACGAACTTATCGCAAATCAATGAAAATACACACATACAATGCATCACATATGGTACGAAAGAAAAGTCACTACCTGATCATTTCCTGACGGTCGCTGGCACAGTGGGCTCACGAGGATAGCAAATGTCAAATCCTATAATCAAAATAGGGACATTAGGTTAATTTCCTTTTCCAAGTTCTTAATTCAATAACACTCTAAGTTGGTATTCATTTGGACTCTTAAGATAGCCATTAAATGTCTAAACATATGCCTAAAGGGTTGAGATAACTATCCCAAAAGATCCCTCTTTAGAAAGCTAAACACTGAATTTTGGTCGCTTCACTCGAGCACGGAGGGCTCACTCGAGCATGACCCCCCCTGAATTCACTCGAGCACTAGCGAGTGAACTCCAGAAAGTGTTTGCCCGAGAGCAAACTTGGACACAATCACACACTCTCACTCGAGCACAAGAGACTGTGCTCGAGCAGAACCCTTAGGTGCACTCAAGCACCAGGAAGTGAGACTCAGCGAGTGACAACCCGAGAGTGACCCTTCCCTCCAAACCTCAAATGCACTCGAGCACAAGTCCTAGTGCTCGAGTGACCCCTTAATACTCGCGAGTACCATGCTCACCCTTGACAATCCACCCACGAGTGATTTCCTGAGACGCTCACCTGTAGCACCAAAATGCACCCTCACTCGAGCATGCTCATGCTCACTCGAGCATGTTCATGTTTCACTCGCAATTCAGGAAGCATGCTCGCGCTTTCTGCCAGAAGACCTTCACAAAATACCCAGAAACTCGCATCATGCTCGAGTGAACTCCTCTCTCACTCGAAAATGCCCATCAGATGCCTAGAAACGCAGCAACTAATAAGATTTTCCAAGATTTACCAATTAACTACCAATGGTCCTAAAACTCATACCATAACTCATTCTCACTTGTTTTAACACAAAGAACCCATTGGCAATCACAAAACACCCAAATTTCCACTCAAGCAACAAAATCTCATCTCTCATTCTCCAAAACCACTCCAAGACACCTATAGCCAACTTCCTCTCCACAAATCCAAACCAAAACCATTGGCATCTATGCACCATTTGACATCTATTACACCACCAAATAGTACTCAATTCATATCTTCTAAAATCTCAAGAAATCAGGGCATAAATCCAGAATTCACAAAACTAAACCAATGGCCAAAACAATTACATCAAGCTTCATAAAAAACTCACCCCTTTCACTTGCTGAAATCAGAATTTTGATTCCTCCACTTTCAAATTTCCTCAAGTTTCCACACACCACCAATCACAATTCTGAAAACATGAAAAGAAAGCTCTTGACCTCTTGCACAATATCAATGAAAAGTGTTTAAGCTTGTGAAGTCATTTACCTTCACATATTTCAAACCCTTCCTTTCTCTTTCTTGCTTGGTTCACCGGAAATGGAGAGAATGGAGAGAGAAAGTGAGATATTGATGATGATCATTCTTTCCTTCTTCCCCATGCAAAAACTGACTAAGAGGAGAGAAGGAATGAGTTTGAAAACTTTGACCTCATCCATGGTCCATAGCTTGCCACTTGGCATCATCTCTTTCCTCCTACCATGATTTCACATATTCCCATCCACACTTGATTCCACCTCTTGTTCAACACATCCTAACCATTAATTTTAATTACCAAAGAGTTTCCTCTCCAGTAACTGACCAATCGATCAGTAAATTTACCATTTTGCCCCTGATTATCACAATACTCATTAAACTATCACTAATGATCTTTATATCATATTACACAACATATACTTCAAAAGCGCTTAATTAATATTAATTACATCACTTTGAAATTACTAATCCTTGATTACAATCTAGGATATTACAATAATGCTCACATCTGTAGGGACTAAGATATCCAATTGGTATCGGATAGCCAGCATCGATCAAATAATATTTGCCTAATAAATTTTCAAATCATTTTAAAGGTGTGAGATTAAGTAAAGTGTGAAATGAAAGTAATTCAAGTGAAGGTGATGAAAATATACCTGCAGGTGGATAAGGGAAATTCACAGCTAGTTTTGAGATAGCAGATTGAAACACACGAGCGTCATGTGCAGTACCTTCCTAACCCGCCAATATGAACATAAAGAACATATCCCAATCACATACAGCCATTACATTCTATGTTGGATATCCCTTTCTCCCGATATATTTATCCTGATTGGGACCAGTGATCACATACTTTATGTGAGTTCTATCTGTTGCTCTAATGGCACCCTTAAAGTAAGGATAATATTGAGGATTGTTGAGTATTTGTGGGTGGTATTCATTGAATTTGGGTTCGTAGGGTTTGACATTTTCCCACGCTAGACTAAGGCAAGCCTATAGTACCGTATGCAATAACCGACTGACAATTTCCCCTAAATGCTGAAACAGTTCTTAGACCTCCCTATTGCTGACTCTGTGGCTTGCAATGAGTAAAAACATGGTAACCATTTCTTCGACATCGACATTCTTGGAATTTCATAACCCATGTTCCACCAATTTATTGCACAAGTGGTAGAACACATGTTTTTTTGACTCTAAACATGCATGACAACGTGTACCATAGGTTGCCAATATTTCTTGGACCCTTACATGGCCGGTGTGTTTACTAGTTTTTTGTGGTTCTTCACACACGAAAAGAACTCAATATTGACATAGCAACATAGTCAATTGTTCATACTTTGTTAACTCTTCATCTATAAGAGATAGTACTCAAGAGTCATCATCATCTTCCTCCATCCAATTTGCCATTACTTATGCAACCTGTGCTTGGGGTTAAATGCAGGTGTGAGAAAAAAAATCACAATAAAAAATGAAAGAGACATGTCAACACAAGCACATATATTATAAAAGGAACTTCATAAAACATACAAGGAACTTCATCATGTTGCACTTCCTCAAGATCAAGTAGGTCATTCATAATAGCATCAACACTACTATCTTGAATTTCACTTATTGTTGCAGCTCTTTCTTTTGATTCATTAGCGATGACACTAACTACATCCATAATTTGTTTTGAAGTTGGCATCTTCTACTTTTTCTTTTGCCTTGACCGATCAACTCTCTTCCTCTTGCCCTTGATTCCTGAATTAGTTGGAACAGAGGGTGGAGTTTGGGTTAATAACCCAATACTTGATGGCTTATCTATGACTCCTATGCTAGCTGGTAGTTAACTCCGAAAAGGTCATCTTCGTTGTCCCTTGATCCTTTATCTTCATCCATTGTCGATTGGTACACATCTTCCTACTTTGCCTCCTCTGTATGTGTCTGAATAAAAGATGGTGAAAACATATCCTCTCCCGTTGCCACAACATCCTTGAATATAATCCTTAATTCTCTTTCATGCTTGAGGCTTGTACTATGAAACTTTTTATATGCCGAATTCTCCTGTATGCATTCAAGTAGTCAAAAATCATTACCTATATTAAAAAACAATACTTGGATCAACTGAATTATTAGTAACCAAAATTATAAGTCAACTGAAGCCATTAATAACCTGACATTTCTATTGCCACCACCATTTGATGCAACGACATTATTTGTTATAGGGTATTGACCCACACCAGTCTCTTTGGTTAATGAATCCCAAGTCCTCAAATCCTTCCTTAAGATATTGAACTTATTCTTAAGCTGTTTCTTGTCATATGCTTTCCTAATCTTCTCATTGAATGTGGAGACAATATTGTTCCATCCAGGCATGCATGGATAAATATCTCAGTTGCCTCTTCATCCCATTCTTGTCATTCATATTTCTATGGAAAAGTTTCACTTTACAGTGTGGACTATAAACATATGTTAATTATTGCCTTCTCATGAAATCATTTTCATGCAATTAAAAAGGACAAGAACAAAAGGACAAGAACAAAAACATAAAACAAAGCAGTAAGAAGGGAAATGAACTTATTTACTCATAGAATGAAAAACATTGTATTTTGACCAATGCCCGAGTATAAATATATCAATATATAATACAAATTTATAGCAAACCAATTTATGATCTTTGTAGCTCATTTTTCATATCCCATATAGTAAATGAAAAAAAGGTTTAGTTTTCATTATAATTTTCATTTTTGTTTGAGATCGCAGCCTTATGTTAACTCTTTATAATAATAACTTCGACTGTAGGAACATGTTTCCCTGGTTATGGTCCAGCCTTTCGATTGGCTAGAAATAAGAGTTTTACACCTCAACATTAGAAAGCAAATGCAATAATAAAGGCTAGATCCAGTTGAAATAGCTTTTCTCCTTTCAACAGTTTCGTTATGACCAGAATAATTATAAAAATAAAAAAACATAAAAGAAGCCAAAGCACATGTTTATAGTTGAACTAGACTCTGTTCTTGCAATGAAAAACATGATTTACACAGCCACTCAATTATGTACATAAAATTTTTGCTCTATGATCAATTGAGTTAGGAGTTGTAGTTATAATCATATACTATCAGAGGCAAGAGAATTTACATTAGACATGAGCTTTCGTTTATTAAAATTATCTGATTCAAAATTGTGCCGTCAATAAGGTTATAAATTGTAATACCCCGAAATTTGGGATTGGAGACTTGGGAATAAGCCTAAATTAAGTGGACTGCTAAGCCCCGATTTAGCAGGTGTCCCAAATATATTTTCTAATGTTTCTTGTATCTTTGGAGTATTAAGAAAGTAAAATGGTGAATTTTGGAGAAAGTAATTATGTTTTTGGTGAAATTGCCTATGAGGTAGTGAGCTTGTCATATGATTTTAAATGACCAAATGATGACCAAAAATTATGAAAATTTACAGGATGACAGTAGACATCCTAAGCTTTAATTTGATAGGTTATATGACTCAATTAGAGCTATACACAAAAAGATATGAATTTTTGAAGTTAGCACAGAAAAACTGTGAAATTTCTGGAACAATATGCAAAGATTTAAATTCTGGGAATTTTGTGATTCCATTAAGCAAAAGTCTATATTTTTTCTTGAAACTAGACTCAATAAGGGTTATATAGGCTTTGGAATACTTCAATTCAATTTTTCTATAATTAGTTATGATTTTTCAAAGTTTGGGCAGAAATCTGCCAAAATTTCTGAAAAATCCGAAAATGGAAAATTGTTGATGACATAAGCAATGACATAGGCATAAGATTATTAAAGAAACATCATCTTCCTCCTACAGAATTTTGACGCCATTCTGCAACCAAAATAAAGAAAAAGAGTTGAGAGGGTTTTGGGAGAAAAGGAGAAGAGAACTCGCAAGGTAAGCCGATTTCTCCGACGATCTAGCTCCTAACGCGTATAACTCCGATCCTAAGCTACTCCTTTATATTCTTTAAGGTTTGGAAGCTCCTATTTTGGTGTTAAAACACCTAGGGTTTTCAGCCAAGTCAAGGAAAATCAAGTGGGAGCTTGAGGTAACTTCCAAACTCTTGTGTATTGACTATTCTAGCTTCTGTAGGCAATTTAATCGGTGAAAATTCGCCGGATTGCCATTGGTTTTAATTTTTGGAAATGGGTATGTGGGGCTGTTATACTGTCCAAATTGATACTAAATGGTAGTTGTAACCTAATGGAATAGTCAATAAAGTGGTTAGGAGTAGAAAGAAACGCGTTTACAGAGCCGAAACTGGAAAACTCCAATTTTCCCCGGAGTACTTGTATATTTTGGTTATGGCTATAAATGGGTCTTAGAGATGGATTTTCAATGATTTGATGATTCCATTGAGTTCAGGAGCAAAAATTAGGTGGGGTTATAGTTGGTCACTTTTTCGGAAAAGGCCGAAAAAGCATAATTACGAAAATGTCCCTGAAACCCTTAAAGTAGGGCTGCCAAGGGTAAATTTCATAATTTGACATTGAATTTGATAATTCTGAGTCCAGAAATGGATTCCTTGGGTGGAAATGTGTAAGAATAGCCCATTTCAAAATTTCGGGAAAAGTACAGCCGGACCAGGTACAGTGGGGCCGGGCTGGGTCCCCGGGGGTATTTTAGTAATTTTTCAAGATAGACTCATATAATCCCCAGAAACACTATGGAAGTGTCTAAAAAGTACATTTGAAATTGTAGGATCGAATGTGAAGCCTCGTGTTGCTGGCACGCAAATCAAGGAGAAAAGACTGGAGGTAGGGGACTTACCTTACTTGCATGTATTTGATATCTTTGCTTGTGTAGTAATGTATGTGATTGCTTTACTTGATTGTGTAGAGCATATTTGAATAAATGAAGCTCTGTTTCTGTTTTGCTGTGGCCATAGTTTTGTTACATGAAACATTGAGTATGCAGAAATGTCATTATGGGGCATGCATCTAGATAAAGCTAACATGTCATACACATAGCATCTATCATGCATGCATTATGGTATCTGTTTCCTACTGAGATTCTCTCGAATCTCACTCTCCCCTACCAACAATTCAGACAGGGCAAGTGGCTCATAGAGGGAGCGGCTAGGACTCCTTCGAGATGAGATTGTGTAATCCCCATTTGAAGAATTGTAATGGGCAATTGTGCCCTGTGTATCTTTAGCGAATGTATGTACCCGGGATTGTCGGGATGATTATGTTGTGCACTCTGATATTCATATGAATGTGATTTATCTTCGCGTAGTAATTGTATTCGAAATGTGAATATGAGACCAAGTTTATAAAAGATTTCTAAAGGTATTTTTGAAAACCCCATCATGTGATGGGTTAGTAAATGCTATTTGATTATTATTGGTCTCTATTTCATTTTAATCGTGTATTTCGGATATAATTACGGAGGGGGTTACATTTTTGGTATCAGAGTAAGGATTCTGGCCACAGAATTGTCTGCTCAGAGTAAGTGCGGTGGTTCTGGCAACAGGATAGTATACTGATATGCTTGATTACACAGTGGTAGGAACAACGAAGTAAATTACTTCGACTAGTTCACAAGCCCCTGAAAGGTACAGACATGCCTAAAGGAAACAGTAGAATACCCGAAAGGTAGTACATGTCGCTATACCAGTGAAAGGATGGTACAAGGATGACATAGACACCAAGGCAACGGATCTAAGTAAGGCCAAAGTGTGGAGCCTCATCCTACAACAGAATCACCAGTTGGCTGAATAGTGACCAGCCACAATTGTGGGTAGTTAAGTGACAGGAAGATATGCCACAAACAGACAAGACCGAGATAGATCCGGGTTTCATTACCGATACCAGAGTTGGAGTGGTATACGTGATGCATAGTTTACAACCGGATTGAGGATTAGGGGAGTAGGGATATCCTTGTGAGTTCACCCTTGACCCTGAGGCAGGTGCTGTAACACCCTGCCTTTAATCGCGTAATTATAATTCGATATTAGGTAATTAAATTAAATTAGAGACCGTCGAATAGTTTAAAACCCATAAAAGGTTCCCTTTAATAGTAGGGACTTTACGAAATTTTTCAAAACTTCATTCCTCTTCCGGTCTCAAGTTCAATTATCGAATATAATCACCTGTGCAGTTTATCTACATTTATGTATGACAGAGTGTGAAACCAAAATCCCGGCAACCCCCGGGTTCAACTACATATATATAGTTTCAAATCCTGATGAGGGAATTACAGGTTCAAGTATTCAAACCATTTACAACTCAACGTTATACAGTAATCCCCAATTAAACGGTTTAACCAACATGTCCAAAATAAATGTCCCTACGGAACTCTACCCGCTCCAGGTCACGCGCTTCTCCTTGGAGCCACTCGCCCTGTCTGAAAGGTTAGTTCAAGGAAAGAATGAGATTCAAAAGAATCCCAGTAGTAACAAAACATTTATACCACATATAAACACACAGCATGTAAGCAAATCATCATACAGCAGCAGCACATATCACACTCCACCCTCATCCCCTTTCTCCGCCGGGAAGGCACACAGTCCTAACCCGAACCGTTGCTAGCTACTCAGGGACTATTGGCGTGGCAGTGCATAAATATAGCCTTATAGCTCATACAGCTATCTGGCTCTTGCAAATGGCCCGTCGGCCTCACAAATAGCCTTTCGGCTCACATATCACATATATCACACTTCATCCTCATCCCCTTTCTCCGCCGGGAAGGCACACTGCCTAAACCCGAACTGTTGTTAGCTACTCAGGGACTATCGGAATGACAGTGCTAACACAAATCCACAAAGATCGCAGCATACGAATCCATTCCCAATCAACGATATACACACATGCAATGCATCATATATGGTGCAAAAGAAAAGTCACTACCTGATCCTTTCCTGACGATTGCTGGCACAGTAGGCTCACGAGGATAGCAGATGTCAAATCCTATAATCAAATAAGGACATTAAGTCAATCTCTTTTCCAAGTTCTTAATTCAATAACACTCTAAGTTGGTATTCATTTGGATTCTTTAGATGGCCATTAAATGCCTAAACATATGCCTAAAGGGTTGGGATACCTATCCCCAAAGATCCCTCTTTAGAAAGCTAAACACTGATTTTTGGTCCCTTCACTCGAGCACAGAGGGCCGTGCTCGAGCATGACCCCCCATTTTCACTCGAGCACATGCGAGTGAGACGCAGGAAGTGCTTGCCCGAGAGCAACTCCCGCGACAAATCTACACTCTCACTCGAGCACAAGAGGCTGTGCTCGAGCAGAGATCTCAGAAGCAATCGAGCACCACGGAAGTGAGGCCTGCGAGTGACAACCCGAGAGCAACTCTCAACATCCTCCTCTACCCTCACTCGAGCACAAACACCTGTGCTCGAGCACTGATCCTCAATGCTCTCGAGCACAAGGAAATGAGGTCCAGCGAGTGTCCACCCGAGAGCAACCCAACTCCCAGGCAACAGATTCACTTGAGCACAAACTCCAGTGCTCGAGTGATCTCCCAATGCTCGCGAGTGCCAACGCACTCTTGGCAAACTGCCCACGAGTGATAACTTGCAACGCTCACCCCCAGTGTTTTATGCTCCCTCACTCGAGCACACACATGCTCACTCGAGCATGTTCATCTTGTGCTCGAGTGAGACTCCTTCTCACTCGAGTGATACCCATCAGAACCAGATCGCAGCAACTGATAAACTTCTCCAGAATTCACCAAATGAACTCCAATGGTTCTAAAACTTGTGTCAAAGCTCATTCTCACTTATTTCAACACAAGGAACCCATTGGCAACCAAAAACAACCCAAATTCAACTCAATCAACATATTCTCACTCTAAATCATAAAACCACCCAAAACCTCATTCTAACAAATTCCCTTATCCAACATCAAATCAAATTCTAATCACTCCCAAGTGTCAAAACTGACCAAATGAACAGTGACACTCTAATCAAAACCTACCCTTCACTTAACATCATAATTAGGTCAAATTTCCAGAATTTTCATTGATTAAGCAAACCTTATAACATATATACCAAAATTCTTCACAAACCAACCTCTTAAACTTGCCGAAATCAACACCTTGATTCCACCAACTTTCAAATTTGTCCAACAATCAAACACCACCAATGGAAATTCTGAAATCATAGAAGTCAAGCTCTCATCCTCTTGAGCAACATTAATGAAGGGTACATAGGCATATAAAGACCTCCACTTACCAAGACTTAAGCTTTTCTCTTTCTCTTTCCTTAGCTTGTGCAGCGAAAATGGAGGAAGATGAGAGAGAAAAATGAGATATTGATGATCACATCATTTCCTTCTTCCCTATGCACAAACCGACTTGAGAGGGAGAGAGGGAAAGTTTGAAAACTTTGACTCATCCAATGGTCATTATTTTGCCACTTGGCGCCATCCCATTCTTCCCACCATAATCTCACCTAAATCCACATGCACAAAATTCCACCCCTTGATCTTTCAATCTCAACCATTGATCTTGATTACTAAGGGGTTTTCCTCATCATTAGCTAACCAGACGGTTGGTAAATTTACCGATTTACCCCTGATTAGTACATTACTCATTAAACCATCCCCAATTATCTTTATATCATATCACACATAACATCCACTTCAAATATGCTTAATTAACATTAATTACATCATTTGAAGTTATTATCCCTTGATTACAATCCAGGATATTACAGGTGCCGCCAGGCCAGGTGATCTGGTATCAGTAAGTGGGGTCCAGTCAGAGATTGGGGGTGTGACACTAGCTCAATGGTAGTAGGGTTTGCAACAACATTCATCTTAACCCCTAGAGTGAGTGTTCGAATCCTGCGAAAGTCGAAAGAAAGGCATCAGAAGCGGGGAATGCCGATATCTTTGTGAGTCTATCCATGGCCCTGAAGACTAGGTTGTTCAGTTATCAGATTGGGGTCCAGTCAGAAAGAATAGGGATGTGACAATAAAAGAAAACGTGCGAGAATATTCGATTGAGTCCAGGTACGAATCCCTGGGGGAATTTCCGTAATCATGTACTTATTATCAGTATATTCATGCTATTCCTGTGTTGCCCACCGAACCGCATATCGTTTTCCGCGAATACTCTGGTAAAGGTGAAATTAAGATAAGGGCATGACATAAATAATGTAGATGATCTATGTCTCCTCAAATGGAAATCCCATAAAGCAACCAATATGCCACAATAATCCAATCAAGCACACCAACATCAGTAGTAGAGTGGAAAAAAAGAAGCAAAGTAATCATAGTAGTAGACTGACAAAAGCCATGAAGTAGAGCAACTAATATTCAACAACACTCTAAAAAATCCGATGACATTAGCAGTTCAAAAATAACCAACAGCACACCATAGACTGGAACTATTTCAAACCCCACACCATTGAATCTAATGAATCCAAATAATAAACCAACAACTCTAGAACTTCAGGTAGCGGCAAAAATGTTGCTTGAGTAAGTTTTTAACCTTACCATGGAGAAGAACACACCGCCAAAGACAAAATGCATGACCACAGACTAGAGCTCAGAGTGTTGACAAGCAGAGATGACACGATAAGGGATAAGAGAGTAGATCTATAGTAGCCCCACCAAACTCACCCAAACTGCCTACCATGCACAAATTAGCCACCGTCAGATTGAGAACCTTCCTATCAGACTCCACAAGACTTGTCAGACTCGAACAGTAGCAACAACAACATACAGAGTGAAAGGGCATATCACCGCCACTGCCAGCTACTGCCAACTACTGCCCACAACAAAACCAACAGAACACACGGCTAAAGCTAAGGAAACGATCCAGCTACAACAAGTTTCATTAGCCGCTGAGAGAGGGAAGATCAGAAGCAAGAGTGGTGAGATTCTCAGTGTTTCTTGTTTCGCTATAGATGATTCAAGTAGGAGAAGAGAAGAGAAGAGAGAGAAATAAAACAAAAAAAAGGTTGGGTGGCATTTAATACAATAACAGTAATAAATTCCCTTAAGTCATAAGCTAAAAGCTACATCTAAGGGCTTTTTAAAAAAGCAACTTATCTAAACCATAAGCCAATTCTAGAAACGCCCAACCAAACATATGATAAAAATGAGATGAGTGCCAATTGGGCTTTTTCCTACCTAATCGGGCTTATACAAGGCCCAAAAGCCATGCCAAACACTCACTTATATTATATTATACTATTGAAATTCTTCATTGGGATGACGTTAATATATGGCAATGAAATATGTTAGTGTAGTGAGAATGGTATGGAAAAGCCAAACTTGAGTAATGTTGATAGGTGGAGTATTGTTGGATGGATATAGGAATTTTGTGCTTAGTTTGGCAATCACAAATAGTCAAATTCCTATTGCATTGCATTATGAGGACGAACAAGTCATTTTTCTTGTTTTCTTTGATAAAAGATTATGTTATCTTTATATAACATACACAATAAATTTAACTAGTATCACCAATAGGAATTGACTGTAATGTGAGGGATTTTAACCATTTAAGCACTATATCTTAAATTTGAGTATGTATGAATACAAAAAATGTCTTTATGGGAGTCACATCAATATTTAGCAAATTGAAGTTAAAATAAAAGTCATTTAGCTTAATGTGATTTATATCTAGATACAGTTCTATAAAAAGTTAAATCATTTAAAAGTTGTTTATATAATACATTAAAAAGTTCTGAGAAGTTTCAAATCTCATATAACTTAGTGACTCCAAAGGGGAAAAATAGGGTATACTTGGCTATACAACTCGGTTAATCATTGATTAAAGCTGGGAAAATGAGCCGAGTCTATTTAGGCCCAGAATTTATAAGGGTCGGGGCTTAACATTTTTGCCTTAAAAGTAAAAACGGGCTTAAAAGGGTTAGTTTTGTAGGGCCGAGGACCTAAAAGGGCCATTTTCTTTAGGCCCGTATGTTTTTTTTAATTATTTATATGATAATAATATTATTAATTTTTTATAATTTGTTAATGATGTTGCAAATATTTAGTTGTTATTAAATTTTTTAGAATTAAGTCATAAGAACATCTTGTATTAAAAATCTTAAAAATTAAAAATTTATAAAAGATATTTCTTATTTCATAAGTATTCTTACTAATTTTGTATTTTTCGACTTATTTTCTAGTGATTGTTTTGTTTATATCTTATGTTGCTTATTTTGTTGACTACGTACACATTTCAAGACATATTTATAAAAAGTATTTTTAATTTTGTTAAGTCTTCTCATTAGTTATTTGTAATTATGGTATGTGGATAATAATTTACCTTTGATTATGACTTAGTGACTGTGTTTGTTTGTTACATGATGCATACTATTTACACAATAATTTTGATAACATCTATATGTTAAATTAGGATTTTCATTGTTGTAATTTTATTTCTTTAAAAAATTGAAAAAAATTGGTAAAAGCTAATTAAAATAGCTTCGACCTTGTAGGGCCGACCCTGACCCTTATGCTTAAGGGTCAGGTGTAATGCCCTTCTCTTTTTCCACCTTTTCTAGTGTATTTGCGGATAACGATACACATTTCGATAGGCAACACAAGAATATCATTAATATACTAATAAAAAGTACTCGATTATGGAAATTACCCATTGGGATTGTACGTGATAATTACAATCAATGTTGCCGCACAGGGCTACTAGGGTATCTAAACCAGTTACAATGAAATGGAGACATCTTCCCATCTTCGTTCCACCATTGCATTCCTCCCATAGGGTTCTCTTCTTTGCTTTCAGTACATCTCCTATTTTCACCTATCTAAATTGTTAGTATGGGAGGGTGAGATTCGAGAGAATCTCAGTAGGAAATAGATACCATAATGCATGCATGATAGATGTTATGTGTATGACATGTTAGCTTTAACTAGATGTATGCCATATAATAACATTTCTGCATACTCAATGTGTCATGTAACAAAACTATGGCCATAGCGAAAACAGAAACAGAGCTTCATTTATTCAAATATGCTCAACACAATCAAGTAAAGCAATCGCATACATCACTACACAAGTAGAGATATCAAATACATGTAAATAATATAAGTCCCCTACCTCTGGTTCCTGAGTCCTTTTCTTGTATCTTTCCATCAGTCCAATGTTCTGTGTCCAGCTCAAGCTATTGTCCGATCCTAAAATCCCAATTGTACAAGAATTAGGTTAAAACCCATTCATGTACCACTTTAGACACTTCAATAGTGTTTCTTGTGGTTATACGAGTCTATAGTGAAAATTACTAAAATACCCCTCGGACCCCGCCCCGCCCTACTGTGCCCGGCCCTAGGGGTGGAAACAGGCCAGGCGGCCTGTCAGGGGCCTACAGCCTGGCCTGTTTCCGGCCTGGTCAGGCCTGGCCTGTCAGAAAAAAAGGCTAGGCTCAGGCCTGTTTGAAGGCCTGTTTTTCTAAACAGGCCAGGCCTAGGCCTTTTAGGCCTATCAGGCTGGCCTGATACTATTTATAAAAAAAAAAAAATTTTGGGCCACCCCAAATTCTCTTACTCTTAACTTAGGGCCGCCCAAACTCTCAATCCTCAATCACTCTGATCTCTTCTCTCTTGTACCAAAAAAAAAAACGCTCTCACTTTCACTCTCACCGTCTCACCCTCACTGTCACTCTCACACTCCCAACTCTCTCACTTTCACTCTCACACTCCCAACTCTCACGCTCACTTCCACTCTGCCTCAGATATGAGATTCTCAGCTTTCGGTCGATCATTGTCCCAATTTCACGCTCTCAGTCGATCGCTGTCACTCCGATCTCGGCCCTGTTCCTTTCTCAGTCTCAGATCTCGATCTCAGTCTCAGATCTCAGATCTCAGATCTCGATCTCAGTCTCAGATCTCAGATCTCGATCTCAGTCTCAGATCTCAGATCTCGTCCTTGTTCCGTTCTTCATCTTCGCGTTGATCGGAAGAGCTAACCAGTCGATCATTCTCGCCTTGATCTCAGTCAATCACCATTCGTCCTTTCCTTCTTAACCTGCAGTCGTGAACCTCTGAGAGTCATCGTCCTCTCCACTCTTTGTCGGTCCGTTGGCCATCCTCTGCATCCTGAACCTGAGAGTCATCGACCGTCGGCAGATCTCAAGCTCTGGTGAGTCAACTCTTTTGATTTGTTTGTTCTGAACCCCTTTATGATGTTGAAGCTTGAAATCACTCACCCGGACCCTCTCTCGACCCTGTTCTAAGCTGCATGATTCTGGTTATATGTGTGTGTACATGTTAATTGGAATTGAAACTCTCGACCCTCTTTCGATTTGCTTGTTTTGAACCCTGTTATGATGTTCTAAGTTGCATGATTCTGGTTCTGGGGACGAACGTGTTCTTAGGGGAGGGCCTGTTGATCCTGAAGAGCTATCTGTTGTTCTGGTTCTGGTTCTGGTTCGTTTACTTTGAATATGAATCTGACATAAAAATATATGTTTGAGCTCATAGAAATATATGATTGATGATTGTGATTACTTTGTTCTGGTTCTGTTAATTGTTCTTACGATTTGCTTGTTCTGAACCCTGTCATTAATATATGTTTGAGCTTCAAATCCGTCAATGTTCTTCCTGACCCTTCCACAGCATGAGCACTTTTTTGTTTGAGATAAAATCCTTTATTCATTAAATTGGTTTATGCTCGTGGTAATTGGAATTTGGAAACTTGGTTCACTTGAAGAATCTTAATTCAAAGAAATTAGTTTATAGTAGAAATTGGCTTATTGTAGAATCTGCATTCACTTAAAGAAATTGGTTTATTTGACATTTATTGCTTACCTTTAAAGAATCTAAATTCATTTTTGTATGTTGCTCATTTCTTATACATATTCCTTGTTAAAATTGTGTTATACTCTAATATTATACATTTGATTAATTTTTTCCAAGGTATTCAAAGGAGAAGAAGAAATTATATTGAAGATTTGATGTAAAGACGAGAAGATCATTTGCAGTTGTATTTGGTTAATGTTATGTTGTATTGTTGTATTTTGTTTCATTTTTTATGATTTATGTCGGATCATTATTGTAATTGGGCCTGTTTTCGGCTTGTTTCAATTTGGCCTGTTTTCGGCCTGTTTGACGTAGGCCTGTTGTGAGGCCTGTGGCCTGTTTCCCCACTATTCTAGTTTCAGGCATTCTTAACAGGCCACAGGCCAGGCTTAGGCTCAAAATAAGGCCTGTAACAGGCCACAGGCCAGGCACAGGCCATCCTGACACAAAACAAGCCAGGCCTGTTAGGGTGGAAGCCTGGCCTGGCCTGGCCTGTTTCCACCCCTACCCGGCCCTACCGTACTTTTTCCAAAATTTTGACCCAAGTTGTTTTGACCTATTTGCCCAAGGAATCCATTTTCGGCCCTAGAATTATTAAATTCATTGCCAAAAGATAAAAATGCTCTTAGTAGCCCCTACCTTAGGGTTTCAGGGGCTTTTGGTCATTCGCTTTCTAGGGTTTTTCTAGAAAAGTGATCAGCTATAACCCCACCTAATTTTCTCTCCTAAACATAATGGAAACATTAGATTATAAAAAATTGAGCCCTAACTCCTTCAAATAGCACTGGCCAAAACTTAGGAAACTCCGAGGAAACTTGGGGTTTTTCAATTTTGACTTCCCAGACTTGCTCATTTCTACTTCTAATCACTTTATTAACTATTTAATTACGTCATAACTACCATTTAGACCTAATTTTGGCAGCATAATGCCTAAGGTTGAACATTTTCTCAAATTTTGCAATCACAGCAAATTAATCATAAATTCACTGATTAAATCAACCACAACAGTTACAACAACAATAACTTTAAGTTTAAGAAGTCACCTTCGCTTCCCTCTGGTTGTTCCCTTATTGGCCGAAACCTTAGCCTCTCAAACTTCAAATTTTTTGCTTCAAAAACCTTCCATCACATAGAGGAGAAGCATAGGAGAAGGATTACACACATTAAAAGCTAATTTACCGAAGAAATCAACTTACCTTGAGAACTTGGCTCCTCCTTCCCTCTCTAGATCAAAGCTCTCTCTCTCTCTCTCTCTCTCTCTCTATGTTGAGCTTATGGCTGATGGTTTTAGGAAGCAGGAAGAGAAAATTGCTTTTATAACATTTTACCTTTATCTCATAATTTCCACTAATTATTTAATTTACCAAAAATAAAAAACTTTGACTTTTGTGTACATAACGTTATGTACATGTAATGTTAATTCCTCTCCTTTCTTGGTCAGCCACATTTCATGTCTAGGGTCCAAATTAGTGCCAAAATGGGCTGATATAAATTATCTCATAATTTGCAAAATTGCCATCACATATTTTCCCCATTTTCGAATTTGTTGGAAATTCTGGCAGATTTTCTACCCAAACTTTGAATAATCATAACTAAATTTGTAGACATCGTATTGGAGTGATTCTAAAGGCTATAGAACCCTTATTGAGTCTAGTTTCATTGAAAAATATATCACTTTACCAATTGGAATAAAAAGGTTCCCAGAATTAAATTCTTTGAATGCTGTTTCAGAAAATCAACAATTTTTTTCTGAGCTAACTTCAAAAATTCATAACTTTTTACATACAACTCCATAAATTACCCATTACCTATCTAATTTAATCTTAGGATGTTTACTTCCTCACTATAAAATTTCAAAATTTGTTGTCATCATTTAGCTATTTGAAATCAGATGACAACCTCCCTGCCTGACAAAAAATCTCACTGGTAGTACTGTTCACATTCTCCAAAATTCACCATTTTATTTCATTGATTATTTCCAATAATTATATTACATTTTGGTGAATGAAATTTGTGGTGTTATAGTTCTCCCCCAGTTAAATAAATTACGTCCTCAAAATTTGCTACATCATATAATATCATCAATACCTTGGGAATCCCTTTTTATTACTTTAACTATCTCTTTCATGTGTAGGCTCATCGAGCATGCAACGCAATCATATTGTAATGCAATATTACAATAACACTATATTCAATTTAGTCAGAAATGTATTCCATACCTCAGTCTTCTAATTGGATTGTGTACCCTTATGATACGTAATTCAGTAATTCAGTGTACCTCTATAGTACTATAATTCAGTGTACCTTTACGAAACTATAATTCAATGTACCTTTACGGCACTATAATTCAGTAATTCATTAATTCAGTTTGGTTAGAAATGTTCAGAACCAACCATTGTTGCAACCCCTACTTGTTCTGTACCTCAGTTGCACTAGAGACCACCAACTGGGCATATCGGTATATCCGTAGGCACTATGTTCAGTGTACCCATATGCACTATGTTCAGTCATGTTCAATGTGGCCATAGGCACTATGTTCAGTCATGTTCGGTGTATTTGTAGGCATTATGTTCGATTATGTTCAGTGTACCCGTAGGTACCATAATTCAGTTTGGTGTACCTATAGGTACCATAATTCAGTTCGGTGTACCCGTAGGTACTATGATCGGTCATGTTCAGTGTACCTGTAAGCACTATGTTTGAACATGTTCAGTATACCTGTAGGTACCATAATTTGGTTCGATGTACCTATAGGTGCCATAATTCGGTTCGGTGTACCCGTAGGTACCATAATTCAGTTCGGTAGGAATATTCTATCTCTACCTAATTTTTAGGTTCATCAAGAAATCTAGAACCTCGACAGAACATAGATCGAAAATGATTTTCCTCAATTATACCTAATAGGCATGCTAAAATCATGATCAATAGCACTTATTCTAACCTTCACAGTATTTAGGTAATATCCTCAAAACATTACTAAAGGTTCAATACTATTTACAAGGTTTCAATTTTCATAATAGAATAGAACCATAGTATAACCAATTCACATTTCAACCTAACACTTATTCTCCTAGGGTTTCCCTTGCGGCTCTGAATTCTCATGTGTATGAATATATCTGCTCTATCAAGTTTATAACCTATGAGGGCTATATTCGAATTTCAAAATTAATCTTTATTAATTTGGAAATTAATTAACAATTAATTATCTTGATGAGCTAATTAAATAAATTTAGTTTAAATTAAATCTGTCTAACAATTTTAATTTAACTTATTTATTTAATTCAAATAAAGAATCATTAGATATAAGTTATCTTCATAAATTAAATTTGAGATACTATATCGCTATCATGTTAATAAATTCAATTTAAAACTAGCACAATATAATAATATCATATAATACACACACACACACAATATAATATGTATTTTGAAAATATATATATATATATAATATTATTAACGAATTTTATATTATATATATAAAAATAAAATTCATCCACCCTAGATTAAACATTATCTCGTATTAGGCCATTCTTGTGTGCGACCCTGTAGGCCCATACAAAGTTGGCAGTGGGCTAAACATTGTACTAACCCAAAAGACGCAAACGGCCTCTAGCAAGACATTACGCTACCCAATTCATATGAGGATCGTTAATATGATGCAACCTGTTGTTAGATATGAATAGTTTTGATGATGTCAAATATAGATGTTAAATATGAGCAAAAAGTTTGTATGATATAATTATCTTCTACATTAACTAACTACTATATTTAATGTTGCATATTTTATCATCCATAAATTCTTATACTCATATTGTTGCTCAAATGCAATACCATTTGTCTTCATCCATTTTTTGAGTTACTAGAGCTTTCTATTGAAATTCTTGAGTTGAATATCCCTATTATTCAGGGCACATCTCTAAGAGACAATTTTATCTCTTGGTCAATAGCAAAGTCATTGTGTTTATATACATCCTTGAAGCTAAGCTTTTTGGATAATTCATTTTCAATATGACTTTTGCTCTTGGAAAAATTCTCAAACATGTTAAACTTCAATGTCTAACATGTTATCTTAGTTGTTCTCTGAAAGGAAAGCTTTCTGGTATATGTATATTTAAACTATTGACTTTCACCATTTTCAACATAAACATTGATTATAAACATATTTCAAAGATGAGTTATGCATATATTCAAAATCTCAATTTTACAATGCATTGTCATGATTTGAAATTAAATCTGAAATTTGAATCAATTTGCATATTTCATTATCATTCTTGAAAAACTTGATGAAAACTTTTATGGATATATCTACTACTTTCTTTTGATCTCACTTACATGCCTTGCATGTTAGATATGAATAGTTTTGATGATATCAAATATAGATGTTAGATATGAGCAAAAAGTTTGTATGATATAATTATCTGCTACATTGATTAACTACTATATTTAATGTTGCATATTAGTCATAAACCCGATTGTGGGTTGATGTTATAATGCCTCATAAGTGGAGAATGATCATCAAGAAGAAAATCAAGAGACAAGGGATTGAAGAAAGAAGGCATTGCAAGAACTAATAGGAATATCAAGCAAAGATTGAAGATATTCAAGAAGATATCTTGTTGGTTTATGAAGAACGATCATCAATTAAAGAAGATATCTAGTTGGGTTATGAAGAATGATCATCAAGTGGCAAAACAAGAAGAAAGAGATTAAAGAAAGAAGAACTTGCAAGATCACATGAGAATATCAAGATCCAAGCTATTAGAAGTGATATAGGAGGTTTCTATGGTCAAACGAAAGTTGGAATGAGTCAATACGAAGCTAAAATGATGTATACAGAAGTTATGGTGCCTCCAGGGATGATTACTCGAGTAATCACTCAAGTAATAGGGCACTGCCTCATTTTGGAGGTGATTACTCGAGTAGCTACTCGAGTAATCTACCGGGTTACTTGATGAATCACTCGAGGCGGCACTTGAAGTAATGGGCACTCTGTTTTCGCGCGGCAGAACAGAGGTTCAGTATTTTGATGATATCTCTCCAACCACATGTCGGATCGAATTGAAACTGGTGGCATATGAAACTAGACTTCCAACACGAACTTTTGACACCAAGATCACATTCAAAGGAGTTCAGATGAGAGAGATATAAGCTTCGAAAGTTGACACATGAATCAGCATCATATTCCTGGACAGCTTTGGTATTTTGAACATAACTCCCAAAATACACATTGGATTGCAACGAAACTGGTGCAATATCAAATTAGACTCAAAGAGCTTTCCATGGATATATAATTTGTCACATTTGAAGCTATATCCTAAGAGCTATGACTTCTGGAAGTTACTGCTCGTGATGGTTTGTGTGTTCAGAAATGGTGTAAGAACAGTAGATACTCTTTGGATCATAACTTTCAGTAAACAACGTGTTTGGAGCTAATTCTTGTTGCGTTGGAATGTAAATGATGAGAGCTTTCCGATGATATATAATTTGCCATGTTTGAAATCAAAATCAAGAATTCACTTGAAGTAGCCACTCGAGTAACTTATGAAGAAAATTGTACCATATTCGAGTAGGTACTCGAGTAATCAGATAGAAAACTTCCAGTTGCTCTTGGCCTGCCAACATTACTCGAGTAAGCACTCGAGTAATTAGGGAAATCACTTCCAGTTGCTCTCAGCCTGCCAACATTACTCGAGTAATCAGATAGAGAACTTCAAGTCACCACCCGAGTATGCAGAGTTATTTAGAAGAGAACTTCAAGTCACTACCCGAGTATGCAGAGTTATGTAGAAGAGAACTTCAAGTCACTACCCGAGTATGTAGAGTTATGTAGAGGAGAACTTCAAGTCACTACCCGAGTATGCAGAGTTATTTAGAGGAGAACTTCAAGTCACTACCCGAGTAAGCTTTACAGAAAATGGAAGGCCACTCGAGTAACCTGTGAAGAAACTTGATGTCCACTCGAGTGAGCACTCGAGTAATGCTTCCCAGGAAAACAGAACAACGTCCTGAAGATTCTGAAAATCAATGGAATAATCATATAACTCATTCTTCTTGCTTCTAATCACTCTAACACTTCATTGTATTAGTGTGTAATGTATTTCTCCAGGAATACAATGAAGATATGATGTGAAGAGTCAAAAGGTGAATTTACGAAAGCAGAGGTTCAACGTTATAACGGCTAGTTTTCAAATTGAAGAAGTCACACTCCAACGGATATGTTGAAATGCTCAAACGGTCATCAACCTTCATCAACTATAAATAGAAGAGCATTCAGAGTTCACAACAACTAACGAAGACACTACAACGAGAAACATGCAAAGATCATGAATCATTTACTCCAACCCAACTACTCTCTGTTCTTATCCATTTTCTATATCATGTATATTTGAGAGAGAGATTATTTTCATTGTGCTTCAGTATTTATCTATTCACTTCTAAGAGAGAAGATTGACTGTAATCTTTCATCATCAAAGTTGTATCCTTACGGGGTGTGTAAGGAGAGTAACTCGGTTATAACCTTACGGTGTGTAAGGGGGAGTAACTCGATAAGAGATTTGTAAACGGCTTCGCAAGTGCCCAGCTAAACTTGTGGTTTGTAAAGGCTTTTCTTTTGCCTGGATTAAACAAGAAGATAGTGGATTTGAAAATCTCAGGAGGAGCTTGGGGACTGGATGTAGGCCATCGCAGATTGGACCGAACCAAAATAAATCACAATTTGCACACTCTCTTCCTTAAACTCTTATATTTCCAGCATATATAAACTGTTGATTTATGATTCATTACTTTCATATTTATTGCTTCCTCTAATATGCAAAAAGATTTTCAAAGTTCTTAAGATTTTTATCTTACACCCAATTCACCCCCCTCTTGGGTGTCAGCCAGTTCTAACACCTGTCACATAACCATGTTATGTCCCTTTTGTCACATGATATATCAGTTAATGATGAGGCATGGATAATGTCATCCTCTTGTTCCTGACCATTACTTTCTCGATTCCTGAGTAGTCTAACAACAGAATGGAAACTCCTTTCTATATAGTATGGCCATACATTTCTTAGACTCACTCATCAAGGGGCCCAGTAATATCTCTCTACTAATGTGAGGGACAAGTTCCATCTTGACCATTCATATTCCTCTGCATGAAAAACTACCAAGCCCAATCATAGCCTTTATGATCATCTGGTCAAAAGTGACTTTTGACTAGTTTAAAGCTTAGCAACTCTCATGTAGGAATCCATGATAACCTCAGGTCAAAGGGCATTGTGACGTGGTTATACATGAGAAAAGCTTATGACTTGATCCATGTAGCTTTCTTATAGTGGGTCGGTCCAGCACCTTGTACTCTTACAAGTGCCTAAGACTTTGATTCATATCTCCATATCTTATCAAAGTCATACTGGTCTTGTTTCACCTCTGCTCCCATATAGATGACCGACCAGGGACATTTAGGACAATCTTTATGATTTATCTAAGGATACAATTATCACAGTTAACATGCAAATAATATGATAACAAAACGGAGAAATTTCATTAAATTAATAATATTTAAAGTACAATGGTTAGCCTTTTAGGCACAATTTCCAACATCCTTCCACTTGCCCTAGGTACAATTATTAATTTGCCTAATTCCCATTGTCCTAACATGACGCTCATACTTTGCCTGTGCAAGCAGCTTAGTAAGAAGATCAGCAATATTGTCTTCTCCTGCTACTTTGCATATCTTTATATCACCTCTATCATTGATTTCTCTAATAAGATGAAATAGCTTGGGTATATACTTAGCCTTTGATGTGACCTAGGTTCCTTGTCCTGTGCAATAGCACCGCTATTGTCAGAGAACAAATTTATTGGATTTAAGTGGTAGGCACTACCCCTAGTTCAGTAATGAACTTTTTGATCTAAACGGCTTCTTTAGCTGGATCCGATGCTGTTATATACTCAGCTTCTTTTAGAGAATCTGCTACAGTGCTCTGCTTGGAGCTCTTCTAGCTTACTGCTCCACCATTTTAGAGGAATACGTATCCGATTGCGATTTAAGGTTGTCTTGGTTAGTATGGAAACTTGCATCTGTGTAACCCGTTACACGGAGCTCATCATTTAATCCACCATAGACAAAAAATAAGTCCTTAGTCCTTCTTAAGTACTTTAGGATATTCTTGATGGCAGTTTAATGACCCTCACCAGGATGTTGTTGATATATGCTGGTTATACTTAAGGCAAATGAGACATCCGGTTGAGTACATAACATGGTATACATGATGGATCTAATGGCCGAGGCATATGGAACCTTACACATGCGATCTTGTTGATCAGGTGTACTAGGACACAGATCCTTGCTAAGATAGATGCCATGAGATATAGGCATGTAACCTCTTTTTGAATCCTGCATACTGAACCTATGTAGTATCTTGTCTATGTATGTGCTCTGACTTAGGCCTATTAGTTTTTTGGATCTATCTCTATAGACCCTAATCCCTAGGATGTAGGTTGCTTCACCTAAGTCTTTAATTGAAAAGGACTTTCCTAACTAAGACTTGACACTCTACAAGGTAGGAATGTCAATCCTAATGAGTAAGATGTCATCTACATAAAGAACTAGAAATACAACTATGTCCCTACTAACCTTCTTGTAAACAAAAGGTTTATCGATGTTTTGAATGAATCCAAAGTCTGACTACTTTATCAACATGATGATTCCAGCTCTAAGATGCTTGCTTCAATCCATAAATGGATCTTTGAAGCTTGCAAACTTCACCAAAGTCTTCTGGACACACAAAACCTTCAGGTTGTGTCATGTACATATCCTCAAGTAGGTTTCCATTAGGGAAGGCTGTTTTGATGTCCATCTGCCATATTTCATAATCATAATATGATGCAATGACAAGAAGGATTCTGATTGATTTGGCCATTGCAACTGGGGAAAAGGTTTCATCATAGTCTACATCATGAGTTTGAGTGAATCCTTTTGTAACCAGTCGTGCCTTGAAGACATTTACATTGCCATCTATATCAATTTTCTCCTTGAAAACCCATTTACACCCGATGGTTTCTATACCTTCAGGTAGATCGACTAATGTCCATACCTGATTGTCGTACATGGATTGCATTTCAGACTTCTTGGCATTTAGCCATTTCTTAGAGTTTGGTCCCACTATGGCTCCTCGATAGGTGGTTGGCTTATTTTGCTCAATGATCAACACATCACGGCCTTCAGTAATTAAAAATCCATATCTTTGAGGCTGATGCCGTGTCCTATCAGATCTTTATGGACCTTGTGTTACTTGAGGAGGCTCAACAACTTGTTGTGAGTCTTCTCTAATTCCATCTGTGGTTCTGTACTATCTTGTGACTATCGAATTTCTTTGAATGTACCTTGCTCCTACTAGTTGTTTTAGAGACAAACTCTCTTCCTAGAAACTTACCATTTCGAATAAAAAACACTGTTATCAGTGGGATTATAGACATAGTATCCTTTCGTTTCTTTAAGATACCCCACGAAAAGGCACTTTGAGGATTTGGGTGCTAATTTATCAGAGGCTTGTTGCTTAACATATACCTCACATCCCTAGATCTTGAAAAAAGATAAACTTGGTTTCTTTCTAGTCCATATCTCATATGGTGTCTTTTCAATTGCCTTAGATGGAATATGATTTAGTGTGAATGTGGCTGTCTCTAGGGCATGTCCCCAAAAGGACGGTAGAAGATCTGTTTGACTCATTATAGATTGAACCATATCTAGTACTGTTCAATTCCTCCATTCAGAAACATCATTCCATTGTGGTGTTCCTGGAGGAGTCAATTGTGAGATTATCCTACAACTCCTAAGATGGTCAATGAACTCTTGGCTCAAATATTCACCACCTCGATCAGATCGAAGCACTTTAATTGTTTTGCCAAGTTGGTTTTGTACTTCGTTTTGGAATATTTTGAACATTTCAAAAGGTTTAGATTTATGTTTCATTAGATAGATATAGCCATATCTACTAAAGTCGTCTATAAATGTAATGAAGTAGACATAACCTCCTCTGACAACTGTATTTAATGGTCCACATACATCTGTATGTATGAGGCCCAATAATTTAGTGGCCCTTTCATTGTGCCTAGTAAAAGGTGCCTTTGTCATCTTTCCTAATAAGCAAGATTTGCATGTATCATATGATTCAAAATCAAATGAGTTAAGAAATTCATCTTGATGGAGTTTGGAAATCATTTCTCATTTATATGGCCTAGATGGCAATGCCATAGGTAGGTCAGATTCAAATTGTTTGATTTTATCCTTTTAGCAGTTACGTTATAGATATTTCCATTATTAGGATGTTCCAAATTTAATATATAATAACCAACATGCAAATCACTATCAGCATAGAAAATGTCATTACGATAAATAGAACATTTACCATTCCTAGTAATGGAAGTATAACCTTCCTTATCCAAATAAGAAAAAGAAACAATGTTACTACTCAAAGCAGGAACATAATAGCAATTGTTCAAAACTAATAAAAGCCTATTGGGCAGAACTAACTTATAAGTGCCTACGGCTAAAGCAGCAACTCTTGCTCTATTTCCAACTCGTAGGTCCACCTCGCCCTTCTTCAACTTTCTACTATCCTTTAGACCCTGTACATTTGTACAAATGTGAGAACCATATGTGGTATCTAATACCCATGAGAGGAAGTAGAAAAATGAATGTCTATAACATAAATACTTGAAGTGATAGTCTTGCTATCCTTCTTGTTCTTTTTCAGATCTTCGAGGTAGAGTTTGCAATTCCTCTTCCAATGAATGGGTTCATTGCAGAAGTAGCAGACTCCTTCCTTTGGAGGCTTTGCCTTCTTGGGTACAGGCTTGGTGTCGGGCTTGTTTGACTCTTTGGTCTTACCACCTGAGCCATTACCCTTCCATTTGCCCTTCCCTTTCTTTTTCATACCCTTTCCTTTATGAACCATCAAAACAGTACTGGGCTTTTTCTTAATGCTTTGCTCAACAGTTTTGAGCATCCCATACAGCTCAGAAATTGATTTCTCCATGTTGTTCATGTTGTATCGGTCATAACTCTCTGGGAGTGAGTTCAAGATCAAATCCATAGCTAACTCTTGGCTCATGGGAAATCCAAGCCTCTCAAGGTGATCAATATAGCCTTTAATCCTTTAACACATGAGTACTAACTGATGCACCTTCAACCATCTTGCAGGAATGTAAGGCCTTTGTGGTCCCATACCTTTCTTGCCTTGCCTGTTATTGGAACATTTCCTTTCCTTGAGATGGACAATCATCTCATGAGCCTCCATAAGTTCCATATCTCTTTGGAGCTCTGGAACCATAGTGGCAAGCATCAGGCAACCTACATCTACAGAGTCATCCTTATGCTTCGTGTAAGCATCTCTTTGAACTCTCGGAGCATTGGTTGTAGGCTCCTCAGGAATGTGTTGATCTAGGATATAAGCCTTTCTTTCCTGCTTCAGAACAATTCTCAAGTTCCTGAACCAGTCAAGAAAGTTTGTCCCATTGAGTTTGTCCTTCTCAAGGACGGATCGCAACGATAGTGTAGTAATATTACTGGTTGACATGATTCTACAATTAAAATATGCAAAGTTAGTTAGTAATCTCCCACTAAATTAACAACCCTCAATATGATCTGGCATGTTTAATCCCATCTAAATTAACAACCCTCAATATGATCTGGCATGTTTATAGGATTCGATCATCATATGATCTGGCATGTTTAATCCCATCTAACGCCTTGAGATTCAAAACCGTTTTGTTAATCTCAATTAAGTCACAACAATAATGAATATTATGAGCAGCACCATTACTCATGCTTGTCTCATCAAGATAACTCAAGTGCATCAACTTCAGTGGTTTCCACAATTGAGCGATCTAGGTTTTGACAATTATTCATTAATTGACGGCATTATGACTTAAGATTTGATTCAGAGGGATCAATTAATTAGTTTTGTTTATATGAATGCAATCATGGTCGTATCTCATATAGATAAATACATATAAATGAAAAAGTATTCATGCAATGATCCAATCAAAAGTATAATTTAAATATGACATAACATGGCTTACCTAACCTAAAATCGTCCCAAGCCAATGTGGAAACTTCTCTAAATAAGAAAAGAAATACATTGAGAGAAACCTCGTTTAAACATTCAAGGGGAGTGAGATGAGAAGATAATGTATATTGAGAGTATTTAGAGGAAGGCATAGCATGCAGGCCGTATTTAAATATTACAACCCTTTGTAAAAAATCCAAAGCCATGTTGTTCACTATACCTAAACAAGTATGAAGAATAAACCACAACAAGAATTCATACAATATGAAAAGTAATAAATGTTGTGATTAGGTTATATCGCGCTACGAACAGGCAGTCATGGTGGTTCTGCTAGCCGGTTAGTTAGTGGGTTCAAGGGGCAGTGCCCGTGCGGGGTTGCAGGGTGCAGCACCCTCGAAGCTTGTGAAAAAGGCACATTCCTTTTAAAAGAAATATTTGAAAATTTGAAAAATTTAAAATTTCTGGTCCAATTTTCAAAATATTTGTTTAAGTCCAATTTATAAGATTTTGGCCCAGTTTCCAAAAAGGGCCTAGAACACTCTGATATGAATTGTCTTCTCCAAAGTTTCGGCCTACAACTCGAATAGAGATCCAAACTTAGACCCTGTTCTTCTCCAAGATTTCGGATCCATAAATATGATTAGAGACCTTAACGTGTCCATACACCGTGATCTTCAACTTATTCGAACCCTAAATGATAAATTCTACTTCGGATCAAATCTGTAATACCCCGAATTTTGAGACTCGAGGTTAGAGAATAAGCCTGAGATTAGTGGATTGCTAAGCCCCTATTTAGAAAGATCCCAAATTGTGATCAGGGGTTAATGACTATAAAAGTGGACGTGGTTAGTGATTAATGTACCCTTTTAGAGAATATAAAGTGGATTGTAGTCACTTGTGTTATGAGCAACGCCAAAACCCTGTATTTGAGTTCAATTGTGGATTAACATCCAAATTGACTTAGAATAGAGGGAAGAATTGAATGGGGTATTGTGATGGAAATAGTGTCATGTTGTGGTATTTAATCATTGGAATTGATTTAAATTGAATTGGACACATTGGTTGCAAAACTGGAAATGCTGTCCAGTGTGAATTCTGTATGGCCAGTCTTCTCGTGTGGATGTTTTGACTAGGAAAATGATGTCAGAAAATTATGAAACTTTCCAATCTTAACGTTCACATCCCAAGCTTCAAAATGGATATATAATTTGTGCCATTTCGTTTTGGGAACTGGGAGATATGACTGTCCAATGTTGAGGTCGAAAATGGACTCTGTTTTGGGGCAGTGATGAAATTTGTGCAATTCTGGAATTTTGTGGTGATTTCTGGTAATGGATCATATTTTTCCAATGAAGAGGACTTAAATACCTTTCATTTGGCTTTGAAATCACCTCATTTCGATTTTTCTAGAATTAGTTATGATTTTTCAAAGATTGGGCAGAAAATCTGCCAGAAAATCCGAAAATGCCAATTTTGGGAATTATGACATCATCAAAAGGCAAGATGACATAAGCATGGAATTAAAACATCTTCTTATCATCTTCAGCTCTCATTTCCGACGTGCTGCACAGCTGAATATGGAGAGAGGAGTTGAGAGAAAAATAGAGAGAAGGAAGGAGAAATCTCGCAAGGTCAGCCGATTTCTCCGGCGATTTAGCTCCTAACGCATATAACTCTACTCTTAAGCTTCTCTTCTATGTTCTTGAAG
The DNA here is from genome assembly GCA_963855925.1 of Inga laurina. Taxonomy (NCBI): domain Eukaryota; kingdom Viridiplantae; phylum Streptophyta; class Magnoliopsida; order Fabales; family Fabaceae; genus Inga; species Inga laurina. The sequence goes on from OY979703.1 coordinate 49,177,093, forward strand.
GTTTTTGAAGCTCATATCTTGGTTAGGAAAGTTAGGGTTTTTCAGCCATATTGGGGAAAAGCCAGAAGGAGCTTGAGGTAACTTCCAAACTCTTATATATTGACTATTCTAGCTGCTGTGGGCAATTTAATCGGTGAAATTTCGCCGGATTGCCGTTGGTTTTAATTTATGGAAATGGGTTGTAAGGGCTGTTATGCTGCCCAAATTGATACTAAATGGTAGTTGTAACCTAATGGAATAGTCAATAAAGTGGTTAGGAGTGGAAAGAAACACGTTTACGGAGCCGAAACCGAAAAACCCCAATTTTCCCCTTAAAACCCATATATTTCGGCCAGCATTGTAAATGGGTCTTAGAGTTGGATTGTTAATGATTTGATGATTCCATTGGATTCAATGGGCGAAAATAGGTGGGGTTACAGTTGGGCACTTTTTCGGAAAAGGCCGAGAAAGCATAATTACATAAACGCCCCTAAAACCCTAAAAGTAGGGCTGCCAAGGGCAATTTCGTAATTTGACATTGAATTTGATAATTCCGAGTACAGAAATGGATTCCTTGGACGGAAATATGTTAGAATAGCCCATGTCAAAATTTCAAGAAAAGTACAGCCGGACTGGGTACGGCGGGGCCGGGCCGGGTCCCCGGGGGTATTTTAGTAATTTCTCAATATAGCTTCATGTAACCCCTAGAAACACTATGGAAGTGTCTAAATAGTACATTTGACATTGTAGGATCGAATGTGAAGCCCTGAGTTGCTGGCACGCAAATCAAGGAGAAAAGACTGGAGGTAGGGAACTTATCTCTCCTGCATGCTCTGATAACTGTATTAATGTGTTGATGCATGTTATTGCTTTGCTTGATAATGTGGAACATGTATGAATGATTTGAAGCTATGTTTCAATATATGCTATGGCCATATGTGTATCATTCGAAGCATTGAGCTTATAGATTTGTCATTGTATGTGTGCATGAGTTATGTGATGCAAGCATGTCATGCATTAAACACTTATCTTGCCTGCATATTGATAATGTTTCCCTACTGAGATTCTCTCGAATCTCACCCTCCCCTACTAACCTTCCAGACAGGGTAGTAGATCAAGGATATAGCGAGCAGCTAAGGGCGATGAAGACTCCTTTGGGATTGAAGTTGGTAGTTGGTTCTCTTAGTTGGGATGTATATTTGGATAATTGTTTTCGGATATTGAGATTTGTTGTGTAATTCCCTATTTGTGAAGTTGTATGAGCTAATGTACCCTATGATTGTTTAGCGAAGATATGTATTCCGGGATTGCCGGGAATTTATATTGCGTACTCTGATATATAAATGTGATTTATCTTCGCGTAGTAAGTGTATTCGAAATGTGAATATGAGACCAAGTTTATAAATGATTTCGAAAGGTATTTTTGAAAACCCCATCATGTGATGGGTTAGTAAATGTTATTTGATTATTATTGGTCTCTATTTCATTTTAATCCCGTATTTCGGATATAATTACGGAGGGGGTTACAAAATCCAGAATAGAAATCATGATGCCAGTGGCGGAATTGAAATGTAAACATATCGCATATAATCGAAACAATTTCACCAGATCGCATAAAAATATAGCACTAACCAAAAACGCACAATAACATTGAAAATATTCCTTTTAAAAAGAAATTTAGAAAAAAATTCCTTTTCGTATTAACATATTCAGACGTTTTCTTATAAACACACATATATACCCCATTTATATCACTTGTATAAGAACATAAACTCAATTTAAACGTATAATTGACCTGGCTTTGATGCCACTATTAGGATCAGGAGGCACAGTAGAAGAATTTCAAAATTTATCACTGATCCTAATTGAGTATCTATCAACGGTGTTTAAACTAAGTTAGAAAGATTCATACCTTTTCGAATTCACGGTTTTCGATCACTATGAGCCAACACGTCAGGTCCACTCCCTCTACCGGTATCCACACGAATGCTCTCCAACAGAGACTGTGTGCTAGCGCCTCCAATGTCTCCTAGGGTTTCCCTTGCGGCTTTGAATTCTCATACGTGTATGAGTATATATGCTCTATCAAGTTTATTACCATTAAGGGCTATATTCGAATTTCAAAATTAATCTTTAATAATTTGGAAATTAATTAACAATTAATTATCTTGATGAGCTAATTAAATAAATTCAGTTTAAATTAAATCTGTCCAGCAATTTTAATTTAACCTATTTATTTAATTCAAATAAAGAGCCATTAGATTTAAGTTATCTTCATAAATTAAATCTGAGATACTATATCTCTATCATGTTAATAAATTAAATTTAAAACTAACACAATATAATAATATCATATAATATACATATATACATATATATAATATGTATTTCAAATATATATATATAATATTATTAACGAATTTTATATTATATATGTAATACCCTGAATTTTGAGACTCGAGGTTAGAGAATAAGCCTGAAATTAGTGGATTGCTAAGCCCCGGTTTAGCAAGATCCCAAATTGTAATTAGGGGTTAATGACTACAAAAGTAGACGTGGTTAGTGATTAATGAACCCTTTTAGAGAATATAAAGTGGATTGTAGTCACTTGTGTTATGAGCAACGCTAAAACCCTATATTTGAGTTCAATTGTGGATTAACATCCAAATTGACTTAGAATAGAGGGAAGAATTGAATGGGGTATTGTGATGGAAATGGTGTCATGTTGTGGTATTTAATCATTAGAATTGATTTAAATTGGATTGGACACATTGGTTGTAAAACTGGAAATACTGTCCAATGTGAATTCTGTCTGGGCAGTCTTCTCGTGTGGACGTTTTAACTAGGAAAATGATTTCATAAAATTATGAAACTTTCCAGTCTTAACGTTCACATCCCAAGCTTCAAAATGAACATATAATTGGTGCCATTTCATGTTGGGAACTGGGAGATATGACTGTCCAAAGTTTGAGGTCGAAAATGGACTTTGTTTTGGGGCAGTGATGAAATTTGTGTAATTCTGGAATTGTGTGGTGATTTCTAGTATTGGTAAATATTTTTCCTATAAAGAGGACGTAAATAGATTTCATTTGGCTTTGGAATCATCTCATTTCAATGTTTCTAGAATTAGTTATGATTTTTCAAATTTTGGGAAGAAAATCTGCCAGAAAATCCGAAAATGGGAATTATGACATCACCAAAATAAAAGATGACATCATCATGGAATTAAAATATTTCCCATCTTCTTCTTTCTCTCATTTCTGTCGTGAGTTTCAGCTGAAAAGAGAGAGAGAGACGTTTGAGAGCTCTTAGAGAGAGAAAGAGGAGAAATCTCACAAGGTAAGCCGATTTCTTCGACGATCTAGCTCCTAACGCGTATAACCTTGTTCCTAAGCTTCTCTTCTATGTTATTTTAGGTGTTTGAGAAGAAAATTTGGTGTTCAAGAGGCTAGGGTTTTCAGCCAAGTCAAGAAGAAGCTATTAGGAGCTTGAGGTAACTTCCAAACTTTCGTATGTTGCTTATTCTGGATGTTGTAGGCAATTTAATCGGTGAAATTTCGCCGGATTGCCATTGGTTTTAAAGTTTGGAGATGACATGGCCTAGGGGTTATGCTGCCCAAATTGGGTCTTAATGTTAGTTTTAACCTAATGTAATGGTTAATAAAGTGGTTAGGAGTAGAAAGAAACACGTTTACGGAGCCGAAACCGAAAAACCACAATTTTCCCTAGAGTACTTGTATATTTTGGTTATGGCTATAAATGGGTCTTAGAGTTGGATTTTCAATGATTTTATGGTTCCATTGAGTTTAGGAGCGAAAATTAGGTGGGGTTACAGTTAGTCACTTTTTCGGAAAAGGCCGAAAAAGCATAATTACGAAAACGCCCCTGAAACCCTTAAAATGGGGCTGCCAAGGGTAAATTTGTAAATTGATATTGAATTTGATAATTCCAAGTCTGGAAATGGATTTCTTGGGTGAAAATATGTCAGAATAGCCCATGTCAAAATTTTAAGAAAGGTACAGCCGGACCGGGTACGGCGGGGCCGGGCCGGGTCCCCGGGGGTATTAATCTTCAATTCTTTCTTCACAAATTTCTCTGTCATAACATCATGTACTTCTCTTGTGCTCAAATACCTATATGGCTGGGTGAGGGGGGTGAGATTCGGAAGAATCGTAGTAGCAAACACTACCAATTATGCATGTAAGAAAAATACTTAATGCATAACATGCTTGCTTTATATGAACTAATGCTAACATAATGACATATTTGCATGCACGATGTTTCACACAACATACTCATGGCCATAGCATTTAACAGAAACAGAGCTTTAATCATTCATATATGTTTCACACAATCAAGCAAAGAAATTAGACATATCCATACATAAGCATACATATTAAGTACATGCAGATTAGGTAAGTTTACTACCTTTGCCTTTATGTCCTCTTCTTATTCCCTTTTCTTCCAACCATTGAGGATGCTTGGGGGATCTTTCATTTCCTCTTCTTGACATCTCATGGCCCTAGATATATAACCACATCATTAGTGCCATGACAGCAAGTCCTTACACATGACTTGTCTCTCTTACATAATCTTTATAACTTTTCTCATTTTATGTCTAACACCTTATGTGCTTTAGTCCCTTATGGGTTAGGTCTCTATTATAGTCACATTAGGTTATAAAACATGTTTCTACTCTTTGGACCCATATTTGTCACAATTTACCTCAAATGCCACAAATTTGTAGGTTAACACTAATCTTATATGAAATCGTTAATCAGTTTCTGCTCATGAATTATTATGGCTGCCACCTGTACTACTTTACAGCTCAATGCTTCAGTAATGACATTAGCCTTCCCGGGATGATATTTTATCTCCATATTGTAATCTGTCAGCCATCCATCTATACTGCCTTATATTTAGCTCTTTTTGATCATATAGATATTTCAAGCTCTTGTGGTCACAATATAGCTCTACAGTCACACCATAGAGATAATGTCTCAAAATTCTTAAAGCAAATACAATCGCCGCCAACACAAGATCATGTGTGGGATAATTCAATTCATGAGGTTTTAGTTGACAACATGTATATACCACTACTCTGCCATGTTGCATCACCACCCATCCCAATCTATGCCCACTGGTGTTAAACCCCTTAACATTTCGATATGTGCAGAGTGTTAAAGGCACAGTTCTATAGGCATACAGAAATAGTACAAATATACTAATAAGAAGTACTTGTTTACATACAGGAGTCTCCCTGCAGGGTTTGATAATATATATACAATTTGCCCAAAATATCAAAAGTAAACTAAATATAACTAACAGGTCCATTCTCTTAACCCACACACCTCAGTTGGTAGTATTTGCTGTTTTGCCTTTGGAGCCACTAGCTTCTGTTGGAATATTTATGTATTTGAAAAAGGGTGAGATTTAAAGAATATAGTAGTAACAGATAATTGATCATAGAAAATGCAATAATAAATATGTCATGTACCACATACTGCAATATTATAATAACACAATTCAATTTAGTTGGAAACATTCAGAGTAAACCTCTGTTGCAACCCTTACTCATTCCGTACCTCAGCTGGGTTTGAGACCACCAGCTGGGCATATCAGGAAAATCAGTGTACCCGTACGCACTATGCTCAATTTAGTATACCCGTAGGCATTGTGCATAATACATATTATGAAAGATGGCATACATAAAGCATATAAACATTGATATAATGTATGAAAGATAGAGTTACTACCTTGTATCCCTTTTTATAGCAGAAAAAAGTTCCTTGAATTTCATGTTAATGGCTCAGCATCAATATAGTCCTAAAATTCCAAATATACAAGAATTAGGTTAATACCCATTCATGTATCACTTTAGACTCTTCCAAAGTGTTTTTGTTGGTTATTTAAGTCCAATTCTACAAAATTACTAAAATGCCACTAGGACCCGATCCAAGTCCCTTTTTACCCGTCCAATTATACTTTTTCAGAAATTTTGGCCTAGGCTATTCCTATGCATTTTTGCATGTAAAATCCATTTTTGACCTCGGTTTTCACAAAATCACTGGCAAATAACAGTTTTGTCCTTGACAGCCCCTATTTAGGGTTTTAGGTTTTTTTTTTTTGCAATTTCACTTTTTAGGGCTTATCTCACAAAATATTCAGCATCAACCTTACAAAATTTTTCCCTCCTAAACACTACGAAATCATAAAATTGATGAAATTCCAGCTCCTACCCCTTTGAACAGCTCTGACCGAAACATGTCAAGGGAAAATGGAAATGTGATTTTTGAATTTTCAACGTCTAAAGCTTGTTCCTTTTTGCTCATAATCCCTTATTAAGCCATTTGAACACATACTAGACATGATTTGAAGAAATTTGGGTAGCATAACCCTTAGGGTTATCACTTTCCAAATTAACACAATCAACTAACCAACCACAAATCAAACCAAGAATCACAACAACAACATTAGCCAAGGATTTGAGATTTTTGAAGTTACCTCTTGATTCTTGATGTTTCTCTCTCTAGGCTGACCACCCTGCCGCTCTCTCTTCCTTGAGATTTTGCTCGCTAAACCATGATTTTCATGAAGAATAAGAGATTAGAGGAGCTATTTTACAAGAAAGAAAGCTTGATCACAAGAACAACAAGACTTCTCTCTAGTTTCAAACATGTTCGTTAGAGTCACGCAGCTTCTTTTGACCGTTCTTCAAATTTGAAAACTAGCTATTTGCGATAGGTATGCGTTTCGGACATTGTGGGCAATATATTTGACTTCTCTCTCAATGCATGATCTTTTCATTGTTTCTCTACAAATATACTTAGGAAACTAATACAATGAAAGGTTAATCATATAGATAACAAATCAATAAACGTTGGATTAAAATCATGCTTTCTGTACTGCATTACTGGAGTGGCTACTTGAGTGATCATGCTTCTTTACTCGAGTGGCTACTCAAGTGAGCCTTTTAAAAACTTGGCAGAGAGTTAAGTCACTATTTACTAGCCATATTCTTGGGTAAGTCATCAAGTAATTCATCTTATAATACCTTACATACTTGATTACTCGAGTGATCTCTCAAGTAAGTCTTTCTTTTCTTTTCTTGTTACTTGAGTGATCCCTCGAGTAATGACATGAAAATCTTGGCCGAGAGTAACTTCTTCTTTGCTTACCTGATTACTCGAGTGGTCCCTTGAGTAATGCTTTAAATAACTTTACAGATTACTCGAGTGATCCCTTCGAGTAATGTCAGTAATTTCTTGGCCGAGAGCTACTGGATGGTTTCTTTTTTGATTTCTCGAGTGGTCACTTGAGTAATGTCTCAAATAACTCTGTAGATTACTCGAGTGATCCTTTCGAGCAATCCCATGCAATTCTCGACAGAGAGATTACTAGAACATTTTCTCACTAATAACTCGAGTGGTCCCTTGTGTAATGAAGGTCATTGCCCGAGTGCTCACTCGAGTAATGTATTCAAAAATCTCAGTGTTCCTTTTTCTATGCTGTGTCTTTTCCTTTATCTTCATTACTTGAATGCCTACTTGAGTAATGCTTTTGCCTATAACCAAGAACTTAGTTACTTTGTTCAAACCTTTGGTTTAAAAATTTTGTAATATTAATCCAATCTTTGTTATCATCAAAACATATGTGATATAAAATTCCAAACATATATTTTCCTTAATTAATTGAAACTAACTGTAATTAATTGGAAAATAACTAATCTCATGCTTTATTGGCAAATTTACGATTTTGCCATTACATTTTTAGATTTATTCATTTTTCTTTATCCATGGCCAAAATTAACCTTAATATTAGGCTAAATAATGTGCTTTACTATTCTTCCATTAATATTGGGCATTTTGGAATACCCAAAAATTAATTTCATCATTTGTTCTAGCCCAATTTTCATGAAAATGGAATTTACTAACTCTTTTTTAAATTCCAAATTCATGAATATTCACTACTTCATTTCACTGAATACTTTAAATAATTATAAGGCATATCGGTAAATAAAATTTGGGGTATTACAACTCTTGCTAAACCGGGGCTTAGCAGTCCACTTGATTCAGGTTTATTCTCAAGCTTCTAATCCTAAAATTTGGGATATTACATAACTCAATCTAGTAATCATATAAGACTAAAAGTTAAGAAAGATGCAATGTGGGTAGAAAAAATAGCATTAATAGATGAAGATAAAGAAAGAAGTTCAATTGAATTAAATTATACTGAAAGAATTTAGAGATAATAGAAGAAGGAACTAAAACAAATTCTATATTAAGATTTAATAAAAGAGATGTAATAGATATTGAATTATGGGTAGAAGTCAATAATGAAAAAAATATATAAAATAATATTAGCACAAGATTTTCTACAGCATGTAAAACCTTATAGAATATACGAGAATAGAATAATATTCCATGTAAATTATCAAACAATAGTAATTCCAATAATTAAATGAGGCCCTTATACTATATATTGGTTAAATTCAATTATAAAAAATCTATATCTCCAAAATATCATGCACTTGTAGATATAGGAGCAAATCTAGCTATAGCAAAATATAATATTTTACCACGAAAATTATAGAAGAAGAAAAAATGGAAAGTGTAGGAAAAGAAATACATATGATAGAACTAGAAGAAAAAAATATACCTATACAAATAGGAGAATATGAATTATTAATACAAGAATTAAATCAATATAATAAACCATAATATGATGTAATATTAGGATTAGATTTCCTTGAACAATATTATCCAATACATCTAGTAAAGAAAGCCTTAGTATCAACCACACCCTGTAAATATGAAGTGTAACGGATGGCCCCCGCACACACAACGACGAGCAGTCTAGACCCCCTACATAGGAAGGCTAGGTATTGTCCCCTCCTCCACACCACATAGGTGCTTGGGGATTTATCCAACCACATAGGAAGGATACGCCTCCCCAAGGACTCGAGGCCATGTGTAATCCCCTACCTTGATAACCATAATTAAGATTCAAAAATGTGTAATTTAAAGGAATTAGAGACCGACGGATATGTTTTTCTCAAATCTCTTTTCTAAAATTCATTCAACATGGTCTCATATTCATCTTCCGAATCTAATTACTCTAAGCAGTTCAATCACATTCATACATATCAGAGTGCATAGCCAAATTCCCGGTAACTCGCAGGTTTCATACATGTATAAACTAAGGGTTGTAAGTTCCAACTAGGGGATTACATGACCAATATCAACGTAATATCTACATTTCAAAAATAAACAGTAATCCCAAGTCCAAAATAGATAACCAACAATCCAACAACACATCTAGCCGCTCCTGATGGTTCGTTTCTCCTTGGAGCCACTTGCCCTATCTGAAATGTTAGTCAAGGGAAAGAATGATATTCAAAAGAATCTCTATAGTAACAAATCACTCATACAGTGTATAAACACATAGCATATATGATCATGTTAAGCAGCATCACAATGTATAATGGCTTTGGCCACTAACAACAGCACTCATGGCTGTAATCTCTATGCGTCAGCTTTCGCTGCGATCTCTATGTATCACAAAATATCACTATGCGTCAGCTTGCGCTATGAACTCAAAGCATCACAATATATTCACAAAGTATTCTCAATGCATGACAAATATACATACAATGTTTCACACACAGTATAAGAGAAAGAGCCACTACCTTATTCTTTCCGATTGTGCTCTAGCGCAGGTGGATCACGAACAGGGCAAATATCGAATCCTATAATTCCAAACGCACCATTTAGACACTTCCATAGTGTTTCTTGGGGTTATATGAGTCTATAATGAAAATTTACAAAAATGCCCCCGGGACTCGGCCCGGGCCCGCCTTACCCGGTCTGGTTGCACTTTTCCCGAAATTCTAATATGGGCTATCCTAACATATTTCCGCCCAATAAATCCATTTTCGGACTTGGAATTATCAAATTCAATTTAAAATTACAAATTTACCCTTGACAGTCCTACTTCAAGGGTTTTAGGGGTGTTTTTCGGAATTATGCTTTTTCGGCCTTTTCCGAAAAAGTGGCCAACTGTAACCCCACCTAATTTTTGCTCCTGAATGCAATGGAACCATCAAATAATTGAAAATCCAACTCTAAGACTCATTTCTAGAGCTAGCCAAAATTTATGAGTTCTTCAGGGAAAGTTGGGGTTTTACGATTTCAGCTCCGTAAACGCGTTCCTTTCAATGCCTAACCACTTTATTAACCATTATATTAGGTTACAACTAACATTAAGACCCAATTTGGGCAGCATAACCCTTAGGCCATATCATTTCAAAAGTTTAAAACCAATGGCAATTCGGCGAAATTTCACCGATTAAATTGCCTACAGCAGCCAAAATGGTTAATATACCAAGGTTTGGAAGTTACCTCAAGCTCCCACAAGCTTTTCCTAAATATGGCTGAACCCTAGCCTCTTTGAACCATGAAATTCTTTGCTTCAAAACCTTAATTCACATAGAGGAATAGCTTAGGAGAAGGATTATACACGTTAGGTACGGATTCATTGAAGAAATTGACCTACCTTGTGAGATTTCTCCTTCCTTCTCTCTATTTTCTCCAAGCTCTCTCTCACGTTTTGTTTTGCTGGAAAAGACAACGGGAAATGGAAGGGAAAAGGTGCTGTAAATGTTTTATAACATTAGGCTCATGTCATGGTATTGCTTGCTTATGTCATATTTAGAAATTCCTAAAAATCCACTTTATGTACACAAATCCTTTTTGTACATATAAATGGTTCACAAGCCCAATTAAATTCCAACCACTCTTCCCTCTTCTTGGTCAGTCATATTCACGTCTAGGGGCCCAATTTTGTGCCAAAATGGGCTGATCACAAATTATACCATAATTACAAAGTTACCATCACAAATTTTCCATTTTCGGATTTGTTGGCAGATTTTCTGACCAAACTTTGATAAATCATAACTAATTCTAGAAAAATTGAATTGGAGTGATTCCAAAGCCTATATAACCCTTATTGAGTCTAATTTTAAGGAAAAATATAGAATTTTGCTAGATGGAATCACAAAATTCCCAGAATTTTAATCTTTGCCCGCTGTTCCAGAAAATAATTAATTTCGCTGGGCAAACTTCAAAAATCCATAACTCTTAGCTCACAAATCAAAATGATACAAATTATATGTCCATTTTGAAGCTTGACATGTGAAATTTAAGACTGAAAAATTTCAGAATTTTTAGACACCATTTGCCTATTTAAAACATCCATACAAATCGACTGCCATGTACAGAGTTTCATTGGATAGAGTTTTCAACTTTTGTACCATTGTTCCCAATGGTTCCAATTTCACAATAAACACTCTCTCCACACGAATTTTCACAAGGAAGCCATTGGAATCATTAAAATATCCAAATTCCCATCACACATTCTACAAAATGTTTATTCAACAATAAATACATCTACTTTTGAAGTCATTAGCCCTTAATCACTTTTTGGGATATTACACCATGACCTGAGGATAATTATGCCAAGAGTTGGAGGAATTTTGGCAAAGCAATAAGTGTGTTTGAAAAGTCAAAAAGCAAGCATGTATTAAATTACAAATAAAATAGTATATTGTAAGGAGGTGGATGATGATATTTTAAAGGCTCATTTATCTCTTCCAAAGGGGAAAATTTATATAAAAGGTGAGAGCAGAGAGAAGTATTGGTGGCCAAGTGAAAAGGGTGAAGAAAAGTCAAAAGATAAAACATGTGTTAATTGGCAATTTAATAATATTTACTAAGGAGGTGTAAGAGATATTTTTTTTAAAGCTTCTCATCCTCTCCCAAAGGACATAAGCTATGTCCAACACAAACCAAGGGGGGAGAGAGAGAGCTTGGGGAACACAAGAATAAGAGAGAAGCATAAGAGTTCAAGAGGCAAAATCAAGGTAAGTTGCAAGTAATTTCCACTTGTTTTTGACTTCTAATTCATGGAAACACCTTCTAATCTCTATGCCATCTTAAAATTCACTTATAGCAAGACAAATCAAGAGGAAAAAAGGAGAGAGAGATGGCGTGTTAGAGAAAGAAGGAAATTAAAGGTAAAGCCATAAAACCTTGTTATCTTGTTAGATTCAAGGTTGTTGTTGTTATTGTGGTTGATTATTGGCTTTGTTTGTGATTTGGGAATGAGAAACCCTAAGGGGAGGTGCTACCCAATTTTTCATTAATCATGATTCAAAGGTGTTTAAGTGGTTAAACAAGTGATTAAATGTGAAAAGAAGGTGATTAATAGAATGGAATTAAGAAACTCAAATTTTCCCAATTTATTGGGATTTTCGTCTAGACCTATTTTTCATCGATTTTGGACTGGATTTTGGTGTTTTTAATGATTCCATTGTATTTAGAATGGAAAATTGCATAAGGAACATGTAAAGTTTGAAGTATAAAGGCTTTAGGATGTGGAATGACAATTTTACCCCTAAAATCCTAACATAGTGGTTGCCAAGAGTAATTTTGTAATTTGAGCATAATTTTGACAAATCTGAGGTAAAAAATGGATTCTACACATAAAATTGTGTAGGATTAAGCCAGGTTTTAATTTTTGCTAAGGTATGGTAAGACCGGGTATAAAGGGGCTTAGATCGGGTCCCCAGGGGCACTTTGGTAATTTTATAGTTTTAAGCAAAAACAACCAGCACAATGAGTTTGGAATAATACATGAATGAGTAATAACTCATTTTTTTTGTAATTTTGGGATTTTAGGATCAGATAGTAGCCAGAGACAAACATAGAGTATTGGACTGATAGTCAGGCAAAGGAAGGGCGATCCAGGTAGTAAACTTACCTCTTCTGCATATATTTGATATTTGTAATTGTATATTGATCCATGTGATTGCTTTGCTTAATTATATGAAACATATATGAATGATTGAAGCTCTATTTCTATTTATGCTATGGCCAAAAGTATGTTGTATGAAACATTTAGTACACAAATATGTCATTGTATCAGCATGAGTTTAAGTAAAACAAGTATGTCATGTATTAACACTTATATTGCATGTATATTGGTATTGTTTGCTACTGAGATTACCTCAAAACTCACTCTCCCCCAACCAACCATTTAGACAGGTGGGCACAGGAGGTATGGTAAAAACAAAGAAGAGGACTACACGAGGAAAATGCAGAGATGGATCGAAGTCAGAGAGGTGTCTATTGTTCTTATATTAGACTTAGACATTTTGGTAGTCCTGCGTGGCTATACTGCCTATATATTCATATGTACATATTATACACAAACCCTGTGGGGATTCCTGTAATATAATCATGTAGATATTATCAGTATATTTATGCTATTCCTGTGTACCCACTTAACTACAGATTGCTACTTTGGTTAATATTAGAATAAATAAGGGGTTTGACATATTAGGTATCATAGCAGCAATTGTGTGGTTATAATTGGTGCTCTGTGTTATTTTTCGTTGAAAGAGGACTTAAAGAGCTTTTTAAAGAACCTGGAACCAACCCATTTGGATTTTTGTAGAATTAGTTATGAATTTTCAAAGTTTGATGAAAATTTTGGCAGTTTTAGTCAATATGTGAAATTAAAAAGGTAATGGCAAAAATGTAATTATCTTGAACTCTAAAGGTAAAGATAACCAACAAAATAAGCTTGGAATAGTACATGAATCAGTAATAACTCAATTCTTGTAAACTTGGAATTTTAGGACCGGATGGTTAGCCCGAGCCGGAATAGAGATAGTGGATTGTCAGTTAAGCAAACAAAAAGGGATTTAAGGTAGTAACTCTATCTTACAAATACTATGTGATTATTTATGTGTTATTTCCATGTTCTGTGACATAAGTTGTAGGCACATAGCCTGGTTGTGGTGTGGGAAAAGCATAAGTACTACCCCATGGGAAATTCACAAGTACCATGTGGCCTAGTGGGACCGAACTAGGACAGGGAAACAACATTTCTGGATAGGCAATCATCTGTGCCGAGACAGTAAAACATTTCTGGGTAGGAAGTCGTCTGCACCAGGATAGGAAAATAGTCAGGGTTCAAACAGTTATTTGGCCCTGAACAGTGTACATACATGAGTATAGTGATATAATTTTGTTGCTTAAATGGTGCATTACATATTTATTTATCGCATTTTCTATGAATGATTGCATGTTACTATTGAGATTCATTTGAATCTCACCCCTTTTCAAATTTAAAAATATTCCGGCAGAAGGTAGCGGCTCTAGGGGAAAAAATGTAAATACAGACGATTGAGGGTTCCAGTCTGGATCAGAGCTATAATTGGTTATCATTAATTTAATTTTGTATATTTTGGGATTTGTATATTTTTTCAACCTTGTGGTGAATTCCTGTAATGTAATCATGTACTTATTATCATTATTTTTATGCTATTTTTGTGTGCCCACTAAACTGCACACAAACACTGAAAAATGTGGAAATAACATAAGGGTCTTACATTTTTGGTATCAGGGTAAGAGGTTCTGATAATATAATAGTATACTGATATGGTCTTGATTATACAGGACAAGAAATATGCATAAAAAGGGATATCAGATGAGTGAAACACCTTAGTATATGAACTAGCCTTGAGAGATCAGTGAATACCCAAAGGGTAGCAAGTAGTGTGATACCGGACTGAGGATGGTCTAATGATATTACGAAACCCAAGGAAACGAGTACGACCAAGACCAGTGTACAGACCACACTCAGTATTTGTTAGCCAGAGATAGTTGGCATGACTCCATGGAACAAGGGCAGTCACAGGGTATCGGTGGTCTGAAATAGATAGAGCCAGTATCTACATTTGGGCATGTGTACACAAAAGTTAAGCATGCTCAACCTAGGGAAATATCAGGGTGGGTGACCCCCTAAGACGTTAAGTTAGTAGGGTTATAGAGACTTGAGAAATAGTGATTCCTTGAGATTTCTCTATGGCTAATAACCATCTTAGTTAGATGATTTAAGGAATGCTTAGAAGCATGGCGATGATGATGATGTAAGTATTGATTTCAATTCGGAACATTTCTGTTGCAGTGAGTACTTCCTAGAAAGGTTCATTTGATGAGGCTATAGAAACTTGAGACTTTGTAGTTGTTTTGAGGTTTCTCCATGCTAAGTGATGATATTAGTTAGTTATGACATACAGTACTATATGATGATTTTTAGTATGTATGTGGGTATATTGGGTATGGATCCAGTATGAAATAAGAGTTGGATTGTAATCTAAGGATCAATATTGAGCCTTAGATTCGTAAGAATGCTAAAATGGCTCAGAGTCATTTGAGGCATAGACTAGAGTTAAGAATGCTCTGGTGATAATTAGGCATGATCTTGAGATTAAGAAGCAATGAAAGAATGTTATGTGTTGCTTCTTTACCTATAATGATATGTTATGATATCTAAGCAATAATTTGAGGTGATTTAGGGTATTAAGAGAATGATTTAACAAATAGAATCCTGAAGCCTTTATGAGACAAATTGAGGCAGAAGAGTGGTGATTATGCGTATATCGATCCTAGAGGATCCGATATGATGATACTGAAGGTTGAGGATAGGTTTGAATTAGATCTAAACTAAAATAGTGCTTAGGTTGAAATGTGAATCAAGTTACACTATGGTTTTGTTTCATGAAGAAAGTTAAACCTTGTAAACCTTGTGGATGAGGTTGAACCTTTAGTAATGTTTTGTGGCTATTACTCGAATACCTTGGAGATTAGAATAGGTGCTACTGATCTTGATTCTTAGCATGCCTATTGGGTATATTTTAGGAAAGCGATTTCCAATCTGTGTGACATTGAGGCTTTAGACTTAGCTAGTGTTGGTATTCTGATCTACTCGAGGAGTAGAGAAGAACATGAGAAGAACCTATGAGTGGTAATGGGAAATCACATATAAGCTTTGGCTTTTATAGCTTAACTTGTTGAATGGTGATTTCTCACAGGATGAGATTTATTAGATCCTAGTAAAATAGACACAATATTGGGTTGAAACAGGCCATAAACTGTCATAAAAGTATACAGATTTTGGGTTCAATTCAGTGTTATAAGAGGTTCCTGTGGAACTTCTATCAAATCATCTTGACATTAATAAAATTCATATGAGTAGATCAAACATTAGAGATGGCAGTGGGAGCATAGTAAATCTATGTGTAACTTTTAAGGACAATAGGAGAGGTTGATATTCGCACAAGTATTGATCATCCCAAATCATGTTTAGACCTGTGTGGTCAACAATGACCAACTTGTGTGGTGAACAGTGATATAACCTGAGTGGCCAATAGTATTACATCTTGTGTGGTGTATAGTGACATAAACTAGTATGGTTTATAGTGATATGACCGTGTGGTTAGCAGTCACACAACCTATATGGTCTGTGGTGACATATGTAAATAGGAATTGGGATAAGCTCTAGTGTAGTAGGGCATAATAGTGGCAAATACCTTGCAACGGTGTAGCCTCATAGAACCAATTATGTAACCCCCTACCTCAAAATCCATAATTATGATTTGAAAAGGCGTAATTAAAATGAATTAGAGACCAATGAATAATTAAACTCATTTCAAACTGCCTTCTTACGGTAGGGTTTCCACAAACTCTTTCAAAATTTCATTCCTATTCTGGTCTCAAATTCAAGTTTTGAATTTAATTACCATGTGCAGTTGAATCTCATTCATACATATCAGAGTGTATAACAAAATCTAGGCAACCCCCAGGTTTCATTCATTTACTAAGGGTTTACAATTTCCCATGTAGGGGATTATACAAAATCATTCTACATGTATACATTATTCCCAAATCGAAATGGATAATAACAACCAACATCAAAGATCTCTAAGGAGTCCTAGCCACTCTTGGTTGTCCGCTTCCCTTTTGAGTCACTTGCCCTGTCTGTAGGTCAGTTCATGGAATGAATGAGATTCAAAAGAATCTCAGTAGTAACAAGTCACTCATACAATATATAAGCACACAGCATGTAAGTAAATGACAAACAATAGCAGCATCACAAAGATACATGGCTTTTAAAACAAACGACAACACTCATGGCTATATATATAACGTGACAGCTCTCACTGTAATCACAATTGCAACAGCTTACGCTATAATCACAATAACGATGCTTGCGCTGTAAATGATAGCTTGGGCTGTACACGACAGCTTTCACTGTATAACAACAATTATCACTAGCTATAACTATAGCAGCATCATAAATCATCACAAAACAGTGGTACAACAGATATACAGTGCATTACACATAGTATAAGAGAAAGAGTCACTACCTGGTTCTTTCCAAATGTGCTCTGGCACAGGTGATTCACGATTAGGACAAATGTCAAATCCTACAATTCCAAATGCACCATTTAGACACTTCCATAGTATTTCTAGGGGTTATATGAGTCTATAATGAAAACTTATAAAAATGCCCCCGGGGACCCGGCTCGGCCCCGTCTTACCCGGTCTGACTGCACTTTTCCCGAAATTCTAACCTGAGCTAACCTAACATATTTCCGCCCAAAGAATCCATTTCTAGACTTGGAATTATCAAATTCAATGTTAAATTACAAATTTACCATTGGCAGCCCCACTTTAAGGGTTTTAGGGGCATTTTCGTAATTATGTTTTTCGGCGAAAAAGTGACCAACTGTAACCCTACCTAATTTTTCTCTCTTGAACTCAATGGAACCATCCAATCATTGAAAATCCAACTCTAACACACATTTCTAGAGCTGGCCGAAATTTATGTGTTCTCCGGGGAAAATCGGGGTATTACTATTTTGGCTCCGTAAACGCGTTCCTTTCTAGTCCTAGCCACTTTATTAACTATTAAATTAGGTTATAACTACCATTTGAACCAAAATTGGGCAGCATAACCCTGAGGCAACTCAATTTCCAAAATTTAAAACCAACAGAAATTTCACTAATTAAATTGCTCATAGCAGCCAGAATAGTCAATATACAAAGGTTTGGAAGTTACCTCAAGCTCCCACTAGCTTTTTGCTTCTTGGCTGAAACCTAACTCTCTTTAAACAGCAAATTTGAGCTCCAACAACTTTGAAGTACATGAAAGAGAAGCTTAGGATAGAGTTATAAGCGTTAGGAACTAGATTGTCGTAGAAATCGGCTTACCTTGCGAGTTCTCTTCACTTTCTCTCTCTAGACTCTCTTAACTCTTCTCTCTCTAATTTCATATCTGAGTGTGTGAGAATGGCTGGAGAAAGAAGGATCATGATATTTAATATCATATATTATATGATATTTAATTATTAATTTAATTTCTAATAATTTCAGATTTTTTAGAAATTCTGGCAGATTTCTGTCCAAACTTTGAAAAATCATACCTAATTTTAGAAAAATCAAATTGGAGTGATTCCAAAGCCTCTAGAACCCTTATTGATTCTAGATTCAAAGAAAAATATAGACTTTTAATATCTGGAATCAAAAAATTCCTAGAATCTTAATCTTTGCCTGCGGTTCCAGAAAATAATCAATTAAGCTGGGAAAACTTAAAAATTCATAACTCCCAGCTCACGAAAAGAAATGACATGAACTATTTGTCCATTTTGAAGCTTGACACGTGAACTTTAAGACTAGAAAGTTTCAGATTTTTAGACAGTATTTTCCCTTTCAAAATATCCTTATAAACCGACCACCCTGCACAGAATTACACTTAACAGTTTATCAAATTTTCAACCAATGTGTCTAATGGTTCCATAATCAACAATCAAACTTATTCCCACACAATTTTTCACAAGGAAACTATTGGAATCACTAAAACCACAAAATTCCCATAACAAATTCTCCAAAAGTGTTTATTCAACAATAATTATATCCACTTTTGAAGTTATTAGCCCTTAATCACTTTTTGGGATATTACTAATTACCCACTCATATAATAGTGCACATAGTATGATCAGTAAGGGTCATCCTGAACAGTGCACATAGTATAATCAACAAAGGGTCAAATAGTCATTTAATCCTAATAGAGAACATAGTACAACCAGTATAGATGAAACAATCATTTAATCTTGAACACAGAATAGACAAACAAAATTACATGTAGACATATGAAGATGTAGACATAGTGGCAGTAAGTCCTAGTGTACATGTTTTTACAAGGCTGTAAGACCAGAATATTCAGTGTTGCGAGAATAAAATGACTTAAGCTGTAAGGCTAAGTGCATCGGGTAGCATCCCGACAAGGCAATGAGGTGTAGAGTTACTATTGAACTGCATGTCCTACGGGTATTAAAAAGGAAAATTATGTGAGTGCAAGACAAATTGAATGTGTAAGTGCTGTTAAGGCATTAAACACACATCTATCAAATAATGCACTATAAATTATCTGTAGCATGCTTTATGAGTATGCACAATGTAGGGATAAGTTATATATTAAGATGGGATTCTGTCGAGGATAATCTATTTGGTATCTGAAATTTCGAGGAAAAAATTTTATTAAGAGGGGGAGAAATGTAACATCCCAAATTTCAGTCACCAAAATTCCTTTAAACCTTTGTGGTATTAAAGGGAATAAAATGGTGAGTATTGACACACTTGAATTAGTCAAACAGTGCAATTAGTGGCCACACAAATTTTGAGCCAACATAAGACATAAAATTTAATTTATGTCTTCATAAAAGCCCATTATTAAAGCCCTACAATAGGAAATGAAAGAGCATAATTTGTAGGCCTAATATATATTGAATTTTGGCCAAACACAAAAGAAAAGGAAGAAGGAGCATTGAATTAATTCACTTCTTCACTTTCTCTATTTGAAAAGTCAACAATTGTGGCTATAAATAAAGCAAGAAAGCAAGAGGAATATGGTCAACATTTCCTTCTTCAATTAGAGGCAATCTTTCATCTAAACAAGGAAGAAGAAAGAGGGAAATAAAATGCTTGGCTCAAAATTAATCAAGAAGGAGCATTTTTGGTCTACTAAATATGAGTTGAAAAGTCAAAAAGTAGACACATGTTAAATTGCAATTAAATATTATTAAGTAAGGAGGTGATATTTTAAAAGATCATCATCCTTTTAAGAGGCCTATATTTCGTATGACAAGAGAAAGGGAAAGAGAAAATGATACTTGGCCATAAATGGTGCTTTTGAAAGCCATTAAAGTCAAGTTCAAAAAGAAGTCAACAAGTCAATTTTATCATGCCAATTGACAATAAAATATTATTACTTAAGGAGGTTAAGAGGGATATTTTGAAGAGATAATTATCTCTAAGACCATATATTCGTCCAAAAAGGTGGAAGGAAAGAGAAGATGGTGGCTTGAATTAATTTGACATGTGATTATGCCAATTAAATAATATTAACTAAGGAGGTGGATGATGATATTTTTCTAAAGCTCTTATCTCTTTTCTTTGGTCATATTTTCATCCAAACATAAGCCGAGAGAGAGAGAGAGAGAGAGTTTTTGTGTGTGTGTGTGTTTGAAGAACAAAAGCTTAAGGAAAGAGAAAAGAAGAGCATGTGCACTAGGTGAGCTTATTGGCTAATTTTCACTTGGTAAATGACCTTTCTAGCTCAAACACTCTTCATGAACATTGTTCCCTTTGATGAGAGCTTTGTCAACACCTGTTTCCATTTAGATAATCGAAGAGTAATAAAGACGGTATTCAATGGGCATACAGAAAAATAAAATTATACTGATAAAAATATTCATTTATAATACTGATATCGTTCGTTGACGAAATACAACAAATATTATGGAAACTTAATATTTACAATTTTTGCCAAAATATCCAAAACATAGACTAAATATAACCCCTATCTTGTCCTCGCCTCGTGACACGTGCTGCTCACTTTTCGGTGTCTACGTCATTTCCCTTTTGTCTATTGGTACCCGCTGGGATATTTGTTTTTGAAAAAGGGTGAGATTTCGAAGAATCCCTGTATAGACATACGATCGACATATAAAATATGAAAATTAAATATGCAATACACTATATTAGGCAAAAATGAAAGTTTGATTTGATTCATATATATTTACCTAAGCTGAGTCACTGACTACAGTTAGGATTTCCGATAATATACCTCAATTGAGTCATCGACCACAATTAGGATTTTCTGATATACCGTTGTTGGGTAGCAAACCACAACTACGTATTGTGCCTCTAGCATGCAATCATTTCACAAAATATAATAACAAATACATATAATTATTCACATAGTGTATGAAAGATGGTAGTCCCTACCTTGAAGTTGGTTAAATCCCTTTTTCAGTGTGCCTAGAAAAACGTGTCGTTCCGGTGTCCGACTCGTTCCTAAAATATTAAATGTACCATAAATAGGTCATAACCTATCCAAGTATCATTTTAGACTCTTCTATAGTGTTTCTTGTGGTTATATTAGTCTATGGTGAAATTTTACCAAAATGCCCCCGGGATCCCGGCTCGGCCTTGTTGTACCCGACTCGATGGCACGTTTTTCCAAAATTTTAACTAAGGCTATTCTGAAGTATTTTCACCCAAGGAATCCATTTCCAGGCTCAAAATCACCAAATTCACTATAAAATTATGAAAATACCCTTGACAGCCCCTATTTAGGGATTTCAGTGGCGTTTTCGTAATTATGCTTTTTTGGCCTCTACCGAAAAACTGTCCAACTGTAACCCCACCTATTTTTGCCCATTGAGTCCAATGGAATCATTTATTTCATGAAAATCTAACTCCTAATACCATTTCTGGTTCTACCTGAAAGTTGAAGGAAAAATAGAAAAATGGAGCTTTGTGTTTTAGCTTCCAAAACTGGTACTGTTCCACTTCTAATCCTTTATTAACTCACTAAAATACTTCTTAATCTTCATTTAAAGGATTTTGGGCAGCATAAACCCTTAGGGTTATAGCTTTTCAAATTTTCAAAACTAACAACAAACTACCAAACAACTCAAGAATCACATCAACCACATCAATACACTAAGAGTTTGAGGTTTTGGAGATTACCTCTTGATTCTTGGTGTTTCTCTCTCTAGGATGTCCTCCCTCTCTCTCCTTAACCTTGAAAAATAGCTTGCTAAACTATGATTTCCATGAAGAACAATAGATTAGAGGATGAACTACACAAGATAAGAAGCTTAATCACTTGAAAAACAAGCTCTTATCTTAGCCCTTGCTTCCTCTTGCTCTCTAAATCTCTAAAGGAACTCACAAGCTCACACTCCCTCTCTCTTTTCCTTGCTTTGGTCGAAATGTGCCTTGAAAGGGGAAGGGAAAATGTTTTATTAACTTAGTCATCCTTCTTCCTAGCCCTTGATCTAATCAATGGTAGAGATTGCTCCACCTTGTATGTACCATCCCTCCAACCATACCTCCCACCATACCCTCTTACTTTATGCCATTCCTTCTCATCATATGGGTCCAATTGGGTTGGGACTAGATTCCTTCTAGTTACAAAAACCATCCACCCTTCTCCTTACTCTAACTAAACCCATTTCTTCTCCCTTATTTTCATGGTTGGACAAAATTTAGGGTGGAGAAGAGAAGAAAATGTTCATAAATTCCCTAATTCATATAATTGTATTATGTATAATTCCCCCTAATTTCACAATTCTTGATTTATTCCACCAAGAATAATCCAATCATGCAGTTTTCCTTTATTTTCCTTGATTAATTGAAATTAACTCCAATTAATTGGAAAATAATTAATCTTGGGCTAAATTTGCAAAATTATGATTTTGCTATCATCTTTGTAATTTAATTCAATTCTTGAATTAATTTTTTCATTTCCTTATGAATATGAATATTTCAAAATTCACAAGATCCAAATTCATGAATATTCACCATTTTATTGAATTACTCAAATAATTACAATATATATTTAGTGAATAAAATTTGGGGTGTTACAAGCTTTATTTCTATGGGTTTAGAATTTCAAGGGGAGGTGTTTTGAGCCATCTTAAAAGAACCAAATTTTGAGAAAATTAAAGGTAAGCCATGAAACCTTATTATCTTGTTGATTCAAGGTTGTTTGTTGTGGTTGTTGTTGATTTGTGGCTTTGGTTGGTTTATTTTGATATTGAGATGCATAAAATTTTGATGATTGGGATGCACAAACCCTAAGGGATTATAGTGCCCAAATCTGGATAAATCATGTAGGAAGTGTGTTTAAGTGATTAAGCAAGTGATTTAGGGCAAAAAGAAGGGGTTTTAAAGGATAAATCATAAAACTTCCATTTTTCCATAAATTGTTCAGATTTGGTCTAGGGGCATATTTGCCATGTTAGAGCTGGAATTTGATTAATTTGATGGTTCTATTGTGTTTAGAATGGAAAATTTTGTGGGAATATGGTATGGCTATAATTTCTGGATAATTATACATAATTTTGGAATTTTTGGAAGTTGGATGACCCTGCTGCCAAATTTGTTTTTTGGAGTAGAGTTATTGTGATGAGTTTTTTAGTGGCCAAACCTAGTCCAAACTTTATGAAATTTTACAGGATAAAAGTAAACATCCTAGGCTTTAATTTGATAGGTGATATGATGCAATTATACTAGTGGATTGAGAGATATGATTTCTCAAAGTTTGGTGTTGAGTCTGGAAAGAAATTTGTGACATACTGGGTTTGACGAATTTTCTGGAATTGTGTGGTTATAATTGGTGCTCTGTGATATTTTTCATTGAAAGAGAACTTAAAGAGCATTTTATAGAACCTAGAACAAACCCCTTTGAATTTTTGTAGAATTAATTATGAATTTTCAAAGTTTGATGAAAATTCTGGCAGTTTTAGTCAATGTGCGAAATTAAAAAGGTAATGGCAAAAATGTAATTACCTTTAACTCTAAAGGTAAAGACAACCAACAAAATAAGCTTG
Source organism: Inga laurina (assembly GCA_963855925.1). Classification (NCBI taxonomy): domain Eukaryota; kingdom Viridiplantae; phylum Streptophyta; class Magnoliopsida; order Fabales; family Fabaceae; genus Inga; species Inga laurina. The sequence goes on from OY979703.1 coordinate 49,200,884, forward strand.
GAATAGTACATGAATGAGTAATAACTCAATTCTTGCAAACTTAAAATTTTAGGACCGAATAGTTAGCCCGAGCCGGAACAAAGATAGTGGACTGTCGGTTGAGCAAATGAAAAGGGACTTAAGGTAGTAACTCTGTCTTTGATACACTGTGATTTTTTATAAGTGGTATAGCCATTTTCTGACATGAGTTGTAGGAATAGAGCTTAGTTGTAGTATGGGAAAAGCATAAGTACCACCCGGTGGGAAATTCACAAGTACTATCTAGCCTAGTAGGACCCAACTAGTATAGGAAAACAACATTTCTGAACAGGAAGTCATGTGTTCCGAGATAGTGAAACATTTTTAGGTAAGCGGTCGCTTGCATCGGGACAATAAAATAGTCGGGGTTCAAACAATTATTTGGCCCTTAAAAGTGTACACACATGAGTATGGTGATATAATTATGTTGCTTATATAGTGTATTGTATATTTACTTGTCACGTATTCTATGAATGATTGTATGTTACATTGAGATTCCTTCGAATCTCACCCCTTTTCAAATTTAAAAATATTCCAGCAGAAGGTAGCGGCTTTAGGGGCAAAAACATAAATACAGGTGATTGAGGGTTTCGGTTCGGATCAGAGCTGTAGTTGGTTATCATTAATTTAATTTTGTATAATTTGGGATTTGTATATATTTTCAACCCTATGGGGAATTCCTTTAATGTAATTATGTACTTATTATCAATATTTTTATGCTATTTCTGTATGCCCATTGAATTATGCGCAAATACTCTAAAAAATGTGAAAATAATATAAGGGTCTTGCAAATATTTTCTAAAAATGCAGAAGAACATGAAAATCATTTAAATGAATTTGTAAAATTAATAGAACAAAAAAGATTAAATATATCTCCAAAAGAGTTGAATTAAGGAAAATAAGAATCCCCTTTTTAGGACAATATATATCTTTAAATGGGATAGAATTACAAGAACATATAAGTAAAAAGGTTTTAAAATTCCTAGAAATAAAACATAAAAAGGATTTATAATCCTTCTTAGGACTAGTATGTTAGATCCCATATGTTTGATGATAACAAAGATTAGAATGATCTTACAAAAGGTTTTGATAATAGATAAAAGAGTTTTGAACAAAGAAACTAAGTACTTAGGTGCAGGCAAAGCCATTACTCAAGAAGACACTCGAGTGATGAAAAAGAACAAGAAGTCAGAATAGGATAAAGGATCTCTGACAGATTTTAGAAGGGATCACTGGAGTAATCAATCGAGTGATGACCTTTCATCACCCAAGTAACCACTCAAGTGATGTGTACCAAAATCATCCAAAAAGTTTCTGCTAGAAATTGAGAGGTGTCACTTGAGGGGTCACTTGAGTGATGACTAAGGACCACTCGAGTGACTTGGTAAGAAATAAGGTAGTGAAGTCTCTGCTAAGGATTGCAAGAGATCACTCGAGTGATTACTCAAGTGATATCCTTGAATCACTCGAGTGACCACTCAAGTAATGGAGTCAGAAATGATGACTTTACTCTCTGCCATATTTTGGAATGGATCACTCGAGTGTTGAAGTCTAGAATGCATGATTTTAATATATTATTTATTTATTTTTTATTTATATGATTAACCTTTTATTGTATTAGTATTCTAAGTATATTTCTAGGGAAACAATGAAGAGATCATGCTTCGAGAGAAAAGCCAAACGTAACGTCCGGAATGCTCATGTTCCGCAACTGCTATGTTTCAAATTCGAAGAACGATCAAATGAAGCTTTGAAACTCTAACGGACATGTTTAAATGGTTCTAATGGCTATCACAACTCATCTATTAATATGAGGACATTCAACAAAGAACATATACGAATGAGAACATAAGAACATACATCGATCAACATATTCTTAGGATCTGTTTCTTATATTCACTGTTTGTACTTCAATGATTATGTATTTTCTCTATGAGAGAGATTTTCATTACAAACTCAATATCTATTATTAATACAACTTGAGGTTGTGGAACCTTGAGTTGGGGATTTGTTTACAATGTGTAAGGGGGAGCGAATGTCCAGTCAAGAAACCACAAATCTTGGAAGATATAGTGAAACTTTCAGGGAAGCTCTGAGGACTGGATGTAGGTCAAAGTGGTTGTGGCCGAACCCGTATAACTCATCGTATATACTTTAGCGATATTTCTCCTAGCTTTTAACTACTTTAAAATTCCAATCAATTTTTATATATGAAACAAATTTTCTGTGATAACCCAATGCACCCCCCTTTTGGGTGAAACACTTGCACTAACATAGTAAATCAAGCAAGAAATTATATACCTAATTTATCCAAATTAATCACAAAAATATCTAAATTAGCAAGAGAAAAGACTAAATGGATATGGGAGAAAGAAACCTAAAGAATAATAAGTCAAATAAAACAATTATGCCAAGATTTCCTAAGTTGACTCTTCCTACAAATAATCATGTGAAATGGATGATAGATATAGATGCTTCAGAAAACTATTGGGGAGGTGCATTATATCACAAAGATAAAGAAGAAAGAGAAATAATAATCAAATATGTAAGTAGAAACTTTAATGAAGCTCAGAGTAAATATCATTTTAATTGGAAAGAAGTTTTAGCAATAGTAAAAATTTGAATAATGTATAGTTAATACAAGATTCACAATTAGAACTAATAATACTCAAGTAAAACATTGGTTAGATAAGGGAATTAGAACAAATAAATTAAGTAATAAAATGTTGATTAAATGGAAAAGTGATTTATCTTATTATGATTACGATATTGAGCATTTTAAAGGGCAAAATAATCTAGTTGCCGACTATTTGAGCATATGGAAACAAGTAAAAGAATGACCAGTAACGATGATTATTCCAAAGAATCACTGGCTCTAGAACAAGTAATATTAAAGATCAATATTCTTAAGATGAATATGAGTCTTCTAGGTAGCCAAGTAAATGCGAGTATCCATAGCTTGTCAAGTTTTGTTGCAAATATATATTCATAGGTTGAAGAATTGACAAAGAAAATGGAAGCAATTGGAGGACCAATATCAAGACAAGTATCCATAGTTGATGTTGCAGTACAGATGTAACACCTTATTTCCATAATCGATCAGATGATTTTTACGCAGCGAATTCAAAATACTAAGTGATATTCCTTTTGCAAAACTCATTCAATTCCCAACCTCGAGACAGAATTCAAACCTGTGGTTGAGTGGGTTTCTCTGAAAATCTTAAAATCTTTTAGAAGCATCATTTAGTAGTTCACAACTTTATTATTACTCATCAATTCTTATCTTTTCTTTTAATTCAATCAGAGTGGTTCATTGCTAATTCATTTAGCCAGATTATTCCTCTTCTCATTCTTACTTCATTATCGTGCTATGGCAATTATCCATTTAGACGTGTATGCATGATTATACAATCATTCTTAAAGCACGATAATTAATACACAACAAGCCATCAAATAACATTCTTCAGTTTTCCATCTCATCTTCCACTGTGCGACTCCAGTACATTCCACTTTTATGCTTAATATACCTATATGGTTGGTGAGGGAGGAGTGAGATTTAAGCGAATCTCAGTAGTAAACAATGCTAACTATGAATGTAAGATAATGCTTAGTGTATGACATATGTATGCTCAATGTTTTACACATTATACCTATAGTCATAACATAAGTAAAAATAGAGCTTTAATCATTCATGTATATTCTACACAGTTCATCAAAGCAATAACACAAACCAATACGCAAGCATACATATATTAAATACATGCAAGTCAGGAAAGTTTAACTACCTTTTGTCTTAAAGTCCTTCTTTTGTTCCCTTTTCTTTTAACCATCAGAGTTGCTTTTATTACCTCTTCTTTGTTACCTTATGGAATTAAACACATAACCACATGACTTGTTAGAGCCATGAAAGTGAGCCATGTCTTCAATTCTCATAATTCCTTTCAAAAGCTACAAATTCACTGGTCAACCTTAATTTACCAGTTTTCTTTGACCAACTTTTGGAAATTCATAACTTTATCCAGGAATCTCTAATTGGCATGGGTGGAAAGTCATTTTTTAAATTGGCTAAAAATGGCTTTTTGGATCGGTTTTGGATGAAGTCTTGATATAGCCGGTCTAAAAAGTCTATTACTTTTTAGACTGGTTGCTGGAAGACCAGGTCTAAAAAGTCCAGACTTTTTAGACTGGTTGTTTTGAAAACCGATCTAAAAACTTTATTTAGACCTCATGTTTTAATAACCGATCTTAAAAGTATAACTTTTAAGACCCGTTATTTTAAAAACCGCTCTTTAGACCTCATGTTTTACAAAACTAGTCTTAAAAGTCAAACTTTTTAGACCTGATCTTCCCCACGACTGGTTTAAAAAGTGACATTTTTTTAAAAACATAAATAGGGCATTTTTTTATTGGAAGGATTTTAAAATCACCCTAATCCAAAAATAAGTGCCCTATTTTTTACTATCAAATAACTTTAAGTAAGCTATGCAACCGTAAGTAAATGATGAAAAACAACAACTCATAAGAGGATTTAATGAATGTAAAGAAATTAAATGTCAAACTATTTTTGATGTTTAGACAATCATTTTACACTAAGGATTGTCAAATATTTTATCAAATTTTCATCCTAGAAATATCTATTGCTTAAGAATTATACAAAAATCAAAGAGCATTCATAAAAGAAAACTTGAAAAAGGGAAAAATCATTAAACAAAGTTGATTCTGAAGTACACAACAGTAAGAAAATTAGAGAAGCTATACACCTGTTTAAGATGGCCTATCCTTGTTTGTGGCCTTTCATCTTGTCAGCAATTTTAGCACAACTACCTTGAAAAACTATACATGTCACTCTTCATCATAAGGTGTCCTGCAACAACATGCTACACTTTAATGGTATCATATGGTATAGAGGTAGCAAAATGGAAATAGGTATACTAAACAATGTAAGAAATATGTCTTTACTATTAGAACTACATAATGAATGATAGACCATGAATATGAGTTATCAACGAAATAGAGAAACTCATAGGAACACAAAAGAGAAGATTTTGGAAGAGCTCAGTTCATTCATCACATTGAGCATTTCTACTATAGGAAGTGTGACTCTTGAAGTGGATGCTTCAAGTTCAACAAGAGTTCACTAGCAATTAAGAACACATGATTGGCCATATAATTTTCAATGATAATACATATGTACCATTCAGATGTTTGCTTAAGTATGAATTTCAAATGCCAAGTTTGAAACTATGAAACTTGAAGGGATCAACATATCATTTGAGTAGGGTGCCATGAAATTATCTATTATTACTATTCCCACTTTTTAGCCCGCCCAATATCTGAAAGTATCAAATACCCTGCAAGTAAAACATAATAAGCAATATCAAGCTAGAATCGATAGTGACTTTGACAAAATAATTAAAATAATAAGATCTTCCATGTACCTAAAAAGATATTGAAGTACCTAAAATAAGAGCTTCATAGTTCGAAAAAGATGTTGAAGTACCCTTGCCTTGAGAAATGGAAGTGAAAGAGAAAGGACCATAATGATGTATAACTCGCTGTTACAATTTGACCAATTATATAAAAAGTTCAGAGCATAATTGCAGGAAATACCAAATGAATCAACACAAGTATTTATTCACAGTCTAACAATTTCACTCCTATTAAGTGAATTATATACTAAATGTCAATGACAAGGCTTAAACGACATTCACCCTCTTGTTCAACTGTCAAACTTCTACAACACGATGTTCATTAGGATATTTAAAAAATCTAAGGTACATCTACTACAACCAACTCCTTCCCAAATTGGAGTCAAGAAATCTGTGATAGTGAAACAACAATATATATATTAATGTTTCTGAATCGTACAAAATAAATTAAGTAATGTAAACCTAAACCTTTTTCCATGAATAGTGAAACAACAAGAAATTGACAGATTGATGATGTGTTAATGTGAAAAAGAGACAAAAATAAGAGAAGAAAACCTAAATCGACCAACTTAAACCATTTCTCATAGATCTTCATATGCTCTTTTGAACATAAACTGATCCAATCACTCGTGGTCTTCATTTTTCAACTTTGAACAAACTCTACTCTTTCCTAGCTTCAAGAAGCTCTTCGAATTAACAGCGTTTACAAGGTCTCTCACTCCGAAGCACTATAGCTAGCATTCTTGTGTTCCCTTTCATCTCCGTCAGGGCCTTTACCTCTAGTGCCACCTCTGGTTAGAGCAAGATCGGATGGATTAGACTGGCGACAAGAAGAGAAGCAAGGGCGAGATTCAATTGAGGCACAGGAGGGGTAGGGTAGGGTTTGAAATTTAGAGATGTCTTTTAGACCGGTTAAAATAAAAATTAGGTATAAAAATCTCACTTTTTAGATCGGTTGTCCCTAATAACTAGTCTTAAAAGGGAAAAATATAGTATTTTTTAATTCCCCATCTTTTAGACTTGTTTAAAAAACAACTGGTCTAAAGGGTTTCATCTTTAAGACCGGTTATTAGTGACAACCAGTCTAAAATCTTTTAAACTTTTTAAATTTTTTAATTGTTTTTATCTTTTTAGACTGTTATCTAAATAACTGATTTAAATAATTTATTTTAGATTGAATATTTTAAGAACCGGTCTTACAAGTTCTTTACAATTATAAAACTGCCACCGGTCATACTTTTTAGACCTTATATGCTATAACCGGTCTAAATATGGCGGTCTAAAAGGGTAATTTTGTACTAAAGTGGGTTGGCTCAAAGTCCTATGTGGCACTTATTAAGTCTATTTGAAGGAAAAAATGCCTCCTACTGCCAGTTGTATGCCCACAGTTACAGAATTCCCAATTAATCCTCACTGCGGCTCACATTACTCTAGATTCATTGACCAACTTTAACCAATCATAACTCACTATGTACTAATCCAATTGCCATATATTATATATGATTTTAAATATTGTCATGTCTACTTTTATTCTCAAAAGTTTTATGGCTATTGGATTTCATTTGGTCATTCAAAACATGCTACAATCCACCTGCCATGTATTTAGAGGTGCCAAACCTAGGTGACATTGACTTCCAATTATCATATTTTCTATCCTACTCATCCAAAATCACAACCACAAGCTAACCCCAGTCAATTTTTCATGTTGAAGCCATTAATGAAATCAAATTCACTAAAATCCCACTCCTTCTATATGCCTTGTTCTGGCCAAAAGTTGGGTCCCAAACCAAAATTCACAAGTTTGCTAATTTCACTTCCCATGTATGCTAGAATCATCTTTAAGCATCATGTTTTACCATTTCCAAGACCAAATCAACATGAAACCCTAAAACCCTAGAGTAACCAAAATTAGTTCGGCCACTAAAATTCACCATAATCAACCAATCAACAAGATACTTGGTTCAAATTAAAGCTTATACGCACATCTTGCTCTTTCTATACTTGTTCTTTGATTTTCTAACTTTGGCACTTTTTAGCCAGCACAAGACACCACATTTTGAGAAACAAAATCCATAGAGTTGTAACTTTTAGCAAGGGGAACAATGTTTATGAAGAGGTTTTGAGCTAGAAAGGTGATTTAGATGGTGAAAATTGAGCTAGAACACATACCTTGACACTTTGTTCTTCCAACTCTTCTTTCTCTTTCCTTTTTCATTTTTTCCTCTTTTCTCTCTTTATTTCTCTATTTGGACAACTTTTGTGATGTGGGGAGGTGTATTATATTTTAAATCATTTAGCTCCAACCCCCCACAACACTTGGTTAAAATTACACTCCAAAAAGCTAAGGTGGTGATGTACGTTACAATGTTGTGACTTCTTGTAAAAGTTATATGGTTAATTTTCCAACTATGGTTTAGTTTAATTGGGTCAACACTTTTCCTTCCCTCTTCCCTCTTGCTTGATTGCAATTAGGCTATTGAAAAAGGGACAACTGTGTTGACTAAGTTGCTCTTGCAAGCTTGCTTTTTAGTCAACCTTCCAAATATTAACCAATTGCAAGTCGTGTTGGCTTTTCTTCTCCTCTTCTTTGTTTGCTTTTTGATTTGTCAATGGTTATGGTTTAATTGCATATTCTATTTCTCTTTTTCTTGGTCTTGGCCTAATTATTTAAACAAAAGGAAGCAAGGAATGTTAACCAAAACCTAAGTGTATAAGTGCAAGTGTGACCAAAGTCTTCTTGCTAAAGGGTTGACACTTTGGCCAAACCCTTCTTTCTTCCTTCTTTGCTCCTTTGGACGTTTTTCAACCATGTGTGAGGAGGTTTAGCTTTTCTTTTTATCCTCATGATTACTCTTTCTTTTCAAGAGCAAATCCTAGCCCTTCATTTTACTTTCCAATTTTAACCTCAAGATCAAATGACAATTGTCTCTTTTGCCCTTGCTCTGGAAATATTAATTGTTTTGCCATTAGTTCTTTTCTTTTGTTTATCTTCCTTCTTTCAAGATGCCATTCCCTCTCTTTTTGGATCTATGGTAGGTTTTATATAATTTTTGACTTCAGATAAAGGAATTGGGTATTTCCTTTGAGTAATTAGAACTAATCCCATACTTAATTTCAAATTCATCTCTAAAAGTCATTATGGCTCTTGGACATTCTTAAGATTCTTGCCACACCCAGGCTTGGTAGCCTGCTTGACTCAGGCTTATTCTCAAGCCTTTAGGCCTAAAATTCAGGATATTACAACAGACATCTGAAAGCCCAACCCAATCAAGAATTGTACCATTAATAGAGATAATAAAGAACAAAAAATCCAAGAATAAGCCCACAAATCCCCAGAAAGACTACAACCTCAAGAACCTCCTCTTATAAAGCCTCCTTCCAAACCCCATAACAATATAAATTTTTAAGCTCCTTATTCACAAATTAAATCATTTATCCTTAGCCACTAGAACTATCAAATATGTTTGTCATTATACTTTCACTAAAGCCATCATATATCTAGAAACCTTACTAAGCCTTGTAAAAACCTTGTATGGCTATGGATTAATTCAGACCATTTATCCTTTGCCAACTATGGAAGAAATATCATAATTACCCAAGTCTATCCAATATGTAGTAAAACATTATTTTGGAATAGTAACCTAGCATACAATATTTATTATATGTTATTCTACTATTGCTAAAATAGCTACTACAGAAAGTGTAACATCTCATATTTCAGTCACCAAAATCCGTTTGCACCTTATGGCATTAAAGGGAATAAAATGGTGAATTTGGCATACTTTGAATGGCCAAATAGTGACCACATGAAATTAGGACAACATAAGACATAAGAATTCAATTTTGTCTTCATAAAAGCCCATTCTTGAAGCCCAACAATAAAGAATAGAAGAGTATAATTTTTGGGCTCAAGAAACATGTAAATTGTAGCCAAACATAGAGAAAAGAAGAAGGCTGAAATTAAATGCAAAAATATAAGAGCAAAATAGTCGTTTGACTAATAAAAATTAAAAGCCAATATTTTTTCCAATTTTTCTTGTGTGGGACATCCAACAAGAGAAGCAAAAGGGGAAATAAATACTTGGACCAAATCATGCCAAAGTTGGAGCATTTTCTAGCCAAGTATAAAAAGAGGTTGAAAATTCAAAAATTGTGGCTAAACATAAAGGAAGCAAGCAGAGAGAATTGGTCAATTTTTCCTTCCATTTTGTGATGTAATTTCATATGATAAGAGGAAGGAAAGAGAAAGTAGATATTTGAACATAAATGGGTCTCTTGGAAGGCATTAAAGTTAAGTTCAAGAAGAAAGGGGAAAATTCAATTTTATTATGCTAATTGAAAATTTGAATTATTATTTGAGGAGGTGAAGTTATGATATTTAAATGGATCATTAACATCTCCCAAAAGGCTATGATTTTCGTCCAACATAAAGAAGGAAAGAGAAAGTGAATGTTTGAAAACAAATGGTGACCTTTGGAAGTCATTAGAGACAAATTTAAAAAGATGAAGCAAGAAAGTCAAAAATTAGATGGTAATTACAATTAAATATTATATTTTCATGGAGGTGCAAGAGCATATTTTAAAGGGTTCCTTATTTCTTTCTTTGGCCAAATTTTCAGCCAACATTTGAGAACAAGAGAGAGAGAGAGAGAGAAAGGGAGCTTGAAGAGAAAACAAGAACAAAGAGATAGCTCAAGTTGTTCAAGAAGCAACCAAGGTAAGCTGGTTGTGAAATTTCATGGGTTATGCCTCCTAATTCATGAACAACTTTCTCTAATCTCTATTCCTTCTTGAAACACATATGTATCAAGAAAAATCAAGAGCAACAAGGAGGAGAGAGAGAGGATGTTTTTAGAGAGAGGGAGAGGGAGAGACTAATGGTAATCTCCAAAACCTTGTTATCTTGTTGGATTCAAGGTTGTTGTTGTTGTTTTAGTTGATTTGTGGCTTTGTATTGGTTGAATTTGTGTTTTGGCAATGCCAAACCTAAGGGGAGGTGCTGACCAAATTCAAAATTATATGGAAAGTATAATTAAGTGATTAAACATGGGATTACAAGTGAAAAGAAGGAGTTTTATGGATTAAAAACATAAAACTCCATTTCCCAAATTGTTGTTGAGTTTCGGCCAAGGGCCGATCATGGGGTTAAAGTTGGAATTTCATCAATTTGATGATTCCATTGTTTTCTACATGAAAAGCTGTATAGGAATAGCTTCCAGCTATAAATTTTGGATCAATGGAATTAAACACTAAATCTTGGAATGTAAATTGTGCTGCTAGTGTAATTTTCTATGGCAGTCAAAATGAATTGTTTTTTGGGTAATAGAATGTAGTCCGTGGCCATGAAAATTTTTAGTATAAACATAGACTTATCAAGCTTTAATTTGATAATTCATTTGTACCATTTGGATCAATACATTATGAATTATGAATTTTTGAAGTTAGGTATTGAATCTGGATAGAATCCTAGACCAGTGTGGCTTTGGTCATGATTTTGGAATTTTGTGGCTAGAATTGGCTTTGAGTAATATTTTATCTTTAAAATAGACTCAAATATATTTAATTAGGAATTTGAACCACCCCAATTAGAGTTTTATAGACTTAGTTATGAATTTTCAAAGTTTGGTCAAAATGCTGGCAGCTTTTGGCTACCATACGAATTTAAGAAGAAAGGGCCAAATGTAATTTCTTTGAACTCCAAGGGTTAAGTTGAGCACTGGGGCTAGTGTAGCTATACCAGAGGTTCATTGGTCATGGCTCTAATAATTTCATTATTTATGTAGGGCTATAAGGTGATAAAGAGAAGCAAATTCAATGGTTGGAAAAAACAAGATGAGGACTTAAAGACACAAGGTAGTGAACTTACTTAACTTGCATGCATTTGATGTGTTTTCTGTGTATTGATTTGCAGTATTGCTTTGCTTGATTATGTGAAGTATGTATGAATGAATGAAGCTCTATTTCTATTTTTACTGTGGCCATAAGTATATTGTACAAAATATTGAGCATGCAGAATATCATTATGTGAACATGAGCCTATGTAAGGCAAGCATATCATGCACTAGCATTCATCTTACATGCATTGTTTGTATGTTTGCTACTAAGATTCCCCGGAATCTCACCCTCCCTAACCAACCTTTTAGACAAGTGAAAGTAGAGAAGAAAACTGTACGAGAGGAATGCAGTAGTGGAATGAAGATGGGAAGATGTCTATGTCTCATTATAAAGGGTTTAGACATCCTAGTAGCCTTGTGTGGCTACATTATTTATAATTATTATGTACAATCCATGCGGGAAATTTTTGTAATCAAGTACTTATTATCATTATTGTTATGCTATTTCTATGTGCTTATCGAACTACGTGCAAACACTCTGAAAAATGTGGAAATAAGATAAGGACTTCATAGAAAGCACTTTTAACGTCCGTTTTTAGGCCCTTTCTATGTCCCTTTCCAAGGGGACGCCTATGAGAGAGACATAGTAAAGTTTGGGTACAACGTCAGTTAAAAAAGGCACATCGTAATACACTTACGACATCCTTTTTTAAAAAAGGACACCATAAGTAGGCAACTAACGGCATCCATTTTGGAGAAAACAGATGCCGTAAGTATCTTACGCCATCTATTTTTAAACAACGGATGCTAAAAGTTTTTTTTAGAAATTATTTATATTTTTCACTGCCCAGCAATTAAACCTACAAAAACATCATACAACACTTCTTTATAAACCAAAATGTTCTTATAAATACTATAGAGCATCTAGCATTAGCTAATCCAAGTGTTCACTATGACTACTATGTACAATATCCACAACAAAGTATTCAAAACTTGTCTGCATGACTATTATCTAAAATAAACTATTTATCAAAGTAAACTTTACTCTCTATGTGTTGAAGAAGATGTCTAGCCAAAACATCTAGGATAAAATTAATGTCTTCGTCTAAGTAGGCATTGTCATTACCAAAAATCTGCAAATTGGAAAATAAGCCAAGATAAATCGATCAAGAAAATGAATTAATTAACAATTCAATTACAACACCAAAAATATTATCATTTGAGAATAAAAAAGAGATTATCTATTCAAAATTTGTAGTAACTCTACTTTGAATGATATTATACATATAAAGTATAATACAGTATCTATACTTAGTTCTATCGGTTGTTGAGGGTACTATAAATCAAAAACAAATGGTTAAAATGAATAAAGGCATATCTAAAGAAACTACCAATGAAAGGACTTGAATTCGAACTACTTACTCTTGGATAAAACCACTTCGGATCTCTACTTTCACCTTCACATGTCCCATTCAGTAGTCTATATGTCTTAAATACACTATCATTAAAATGAAAATCAACAGATATTAAAAAAAAATTATTTAAGTCAAGAATCAATAATTTACAAACAAGTTAGCTTACGTTTGAAGATGGATTTTATTTCTTTATTTTCTTGTGACCTAAGGAATCAAACCAATAGAGGGCATCATGGTGAGAGAAACAACACACAGACTCTAATGATAACTATAAAAACATACACAGATTAAAATGAAGCTAGATAACAAGGCAATTTTTTTAAATATCTTAAATAGGCAAAACTAAAACACGTACCAATCAATAAATGGTGCTAGATAACAAGGCAATTTAATCTCTCCCATTGTGTAGCCCATATAGGTTGTCCTTAATTCCAACTTATTATTCTTCTTTGTCATATTTTCAGGATAAAAGAATCCATATAAACTATTTCTTCCCCTTTCAACACATATGTTATGAAGAAAGCTATCATTGAACTAAAATGAAATGAATTATTGAATATATATAAAACCTAAAAACCACTGCATTAATTGAAGGAAAAAATAAAAAAAACATACATCATTGTAAGGTGAACCCATCTTATATCTATCTCCCCCAAATTTACGAACTCCCTGAGATCTTTCCTGTCAATTGTAAAGGGATATGACAGTCTTTTGCCCACAATCCCAATGGCATTTACAAGTCGATTTGGCCAGTGTTTTTATGGAGCTGTTGCAGTTGTGACAAAAAGGAAAACTTTGTTGCATCTTGTTGATCCTATTAAAACATAAAATTTAGATTATAAGAAGGGTGCCAAGAAAACTCAAGTAATAGTAAGGTATTTCCTACTATTAGAGGTGTAACCGCTATGTTAATAATATTTTTTAGCCAAAGGATGAAAGATCCTATCATCTGACCTAGTGCGGCAACCTTTTCATTAGAAATCGGGATGTTTACAGCTTCCTCCCCTCTCAAACACTTGTCATAGCAACCCTATGTAAAGTGTTTGGAATTTGCTTATGATGGTGGATAGTAGCCTGTGTGCGAATAAGAGCATCAGCAACAATACACAACAGTGAGACATCCAAATAGAGAGTGCAAGGTTCTCCAGCCTTTGGAGTAGGAGAAGGGTCACCAAGTGGTATCTCCACCGGGTTATGACTTCCTTTGGTGTTGTGGAAGGCTGAGGAATCCTGGGTTTTATGTTCGTTATGTTGTCTCTGTAACCCCTTGCCTTACCAACCGTAATTATTATTCGAAAATGTGTAATTAAGTTGGATTAGAGACTAATGGATAATTTAAAACTTATTATAATCCTATCCATAAGATAGGGTTTTCACAAATTTCCTTCAAAACATGATTCATCCTGTCTCATGCTCACATTTTGAATATAATTAACCTGTGCAGATAAGTTGAATCCATACATATCAAAGTGTAAACAAAATTCCTGGTAACCCCCAGGTTTCAAATAATAGCTAAAGGGTTTACGAGACATTTTCACCCCTTAAAATTTCCCATGTAGGGGATTACATATCCTCATTCAAAATAATATTTACAAAATGCACATTAATCCAAATCAAAATATGACAACCAACCAGTAGACTAAAATAAAGAACTATCCGCCCTTTATTGCCTTCTTCTCCTTCGAGCTGCTTGCCCTGGCTATAGGTTAGTCAATGGAAAAAATGAGATTCAAGAGAATCTCAGTAGCAACAAATCACTCATACAACATGTAATCACATGGCATGCAAGTAAATCACTAAGCAGCAGCATCATACACATGGACTTTATGGCATATACACAATCTTCATGGCATACAAATAGCCTTCATGGCTTACACATTTACAATGGTAGGGGTAGGCGTGACTTGTGTCACCTCCACGACTACTCATGTTGTAATACACATAGCCTTTACAGCTTACACAATGCTTTCACAGCATACACATTGCCTTCATGGCATACACATAGCCATCACGGCTCACACATAGCCTTCCGTCTCACGCATAGTTTTCATATCAGCAAACTTTACAGCATTTTCAATACACAATTCAATGATATGACAAATATACAATGCATTACATGTAGTATAAGAGAAAGTGTTACACCTTGTTCTTTCCAGTTGTGCTTTGGCACCAGTTGATCTCGTACAGGGCAAATATTGAATCCTAGAACCAAAATCAAGAATGTAGCATACTTGCCTTTTCCAAATTCTTAGTTTTGAAATGCTTAAGGTTGGTTATCATTTGAGACCTTTATGTGGCTACTAGAAGCCTAACCATATGCCTAAAGGGTTAGAAAAAACTTGACCAATGACCATCTTTTGAAGACTCAAAATGTCACTTTTTAGAGAGTTGGCCACGGCCAAGCCACTTACTAGTCGTGACCCACAGATGGTCAGAAGGTTTTGGGCTGTGGCCAAGATCCTCTGGCCGCGGCAAAAAATAGGTCAGAAATATTTGGGCTGCGGCCAAAAAATATGTTAGATAGTTTTGGGCCATGGCCAAGCACTGGTCTGAAGGTTTTGGGTCGTGGCCAACATTCTTGGCCGCGGCTAACATTCTTGGCCCTGACCAACCGTAGACCTATCTCTTGGCTGATTTTCAAACAACCATAACTTTATGCAAAGACTTCAAAATGACTCAAACTTTATATCACTGGAAAGTTTGTAACAAGAATTATAAATCTGGAATATTTCACAACATTTCAATTCCATTTGCTATTTCAAGTGTAACCCCCTGCCTTAATAGTATAATTATGATTCGATAAGGTATAGTTAAAATGGTTTAGAGACAGTTGGATAATTTAAACCTTTTTCAACTTCCTAATTTACCGTAGGGTTTTCACAAAATCTTTCAAAAACTTTTCCCCATCCTAGTCTCAATTTTGAATTTTGAATATAATTACCTATGTAGTTAAATCACATTTATATCTATCAGAGTGTGAAACAAAATCCCGACAATCCCCGAGTTTCATCTATATTTACACTGAGGGTTTAAAGATCCCAAAAAGGGGATTATGTCACTACATTCAAAATAATGATCATATACAGTAATCCCAAATCCAAAAGAGATAACCAACGACCCACTCAAATGTCTCTAAGAAATCCTAACTGCTCCGGGTTGTCCACTTTTCTCTTGAGCCACTTGCCCTGTCTGAAATGTTAGTCATTGGAAAGAATGAGATTCAAAAGAATCCCAGTAGTAACAAATCACTCACACAGTGCATAAACACATAGCATATAAGGTCATATTAGCAGCATCACAATGTATCATGGCTCACACCACATGCGACAGCACTCATGGCTGTAAATTCTATGCGTCAGCTTTCACTGAGATCTCTATGTATTCACAAATTATTACAATGTATCACTATATGTTAGCTTTTGCTGCAATCTCAAAGCATCACAATGTATTCTCAAAGCATGACAAACATACACACAATGTTTCACACACAGTATAAGAGAAAGAGTCACTACCTTGTTCTTTCCTGATGTCCTTTGGCATCGTTGGCTCAAGAGGATAGCAAATGTCAAATCCCAAACACCAAAATCAAAATGGTGGATTAATTCTCTACTCCCAATTCTCACTTCCAAACACTTAAAATAGGTTACCACCTAAGTCCCTTAAGTGACTATAATAGGCTCACTAAAAACCTAGAGGAATTGGGAAGTACTAGGTTGGAAAACACCTTTCAAAATCACAAAATGCTAAAAATGGGGATTGGCTATAGCCAAGAATCTCTGGCTGCAGCCAAAACGCAGACAAAAGGTTTTTAGCAGCAGCCAAGAATTTCTGGTTGCGGCCAAAACGCACACATAAACTTTTGCGCTGCAGCCAAGGCAACTATGAAAAATCATAATTAATTCTAGAAAAATTGAAATGAGGTGATCCTAAAGCCAAATGAAATATATTTAAGTCCTATTCCTAAGAAAAATATTGGACATTACTGGAAATCACAAAAAAAATAGAATCACACAAATTTCATTACTATCCCGAAACAGAGTCCATTTTTGACCTCAAACTTTGGGCAGTCATATCTCCCAGTTCCCAAAATGAAATGGCACAAATTATTTGTCTATTTTGAAGCTTGGAATGTGAGCTTTAAGACTATAAAGTTTCATAATTTTATGACATCATTTGCCTAATCCAAACGTTCACACAACCTGACTGCCTAAAATAGACTTTCAATGGACAACATTTCAATTTTGCACCAATGCTTCCAATGGTTCCCAAATTCATATCAAATACCATTCCCACATAAATTTGCACAAGGAATCCATTGAAATCATCAAAACAACCCAATTCAACCTCCATTGACATGTTACACAATGACCACCACATGTCTTACCAAGAACTCAATCAAACCACCATATTGCAAACCAATCCAAACCAACATTCCAAATCAATTTCAAATGCTCAAAGACACACTATGACACCAATTTCACACTAAACACTAACCAATTCCCACATTTCAAAGTTAAGCCAAAATAAGGGCAAAAATCCAAAATCCTCAAAGCTAAACCAATAACCACAATAAATATGTCAAAAGGTTCCAAAGGGTTACCTTAACTTCTTCCCAAGACTAATTCTTGATTCCCACTACTTCCAAATTTTCTCAGGCTTCCAATCACCACCAATCAAAAATCTGAAACCATAGGAATAATGCTCTTGACACTATGATCAATATTAATGAAGAACATTTGAGAATTTTGAGACAATTACTCACCCAAAACTCAAGATTTTCCTTTCTCTTTCCTACTAAGCTTGGACGAAAATGGAGTAATAAAGAGAGAGAATAGAGATGAAGAAGATGATCAAATTTTAGGGTGCCCAAATGACTTTGCCATCTAGAAAAAGAGAGCAGAGAGGGAGAGTGAGTTGAAAATGTTGACCCAATCCAAGGGTTCACAAATTGCCACTTGTCACACACTTGCTCTATCTATCATGAACTCACATATACACACCCACATGGGATTCCACCCTTTGATCTCTTCCATAAATCAATCCTAACCATTGATCTTGAAGTTACCAATAGTTTCCTCTTTGGTAACTGATCAATTGGTCTGTAACTTTACTGTTTTGCCCATGATTATGGCAATTCCTCTTGAATCACCTCCAACTTGTAATCCCCTACCTTGATAACCGTAATTAAGATTCGAAAATGGGTAATTTAAAGGAATTAGAGACCAACAGATACGTTTTTCTCAAATCTCTTTTCTAAAATTTGTTTAACATGGTCTCATATTCATCTTCCTAATCTAATTACTCTGCGCAGTTCAATCACATTCATACATATCAGAGTGCATAGCCAAATTCCCTGCAAGTCTCAGGGTTTCATACATGTATAAACTAAGGGTTGTAAGTTCCAACTAGGGGATTACATGACCAATATCAACGTAATATCTACATTTCAAAAATAAACAGTAATCCCAAGTCCAAAATAGATAACCAACAACCTAACAACATATCTCTACAAGATCCTAGCCGCTCCTGGTGGTTCATTTCTCCTTTGAGCCACTTGCCCTGTCTGAAATGTTAGCCAATAGAAAGAATGAGATTCAAAAGAATCTCTATAGTAAAAAATCACTCATACAGTGTATAAACACATAGCATATATAATCATGTTAAGCAGCATCACAATGTATCATGGCTTTCGCCCCAAACGACAGCACTCATGGCTGTAATCTCTATGCGTCAGCTTTCGCTGCGATCTCTATATATCACAAAGTATCACTATACGTCAGCTTGCATTGTGAACTCAAAGCATCACAATATATTCACAAAGTATTCTCAATGCATGACAAACATACATACAATGTTTCACACACAGTATAAGAGAAAGAGTCACTACCTTGTTCTTTCCGATTGTGCTCTAACGCAGGTGGATCACGAACAGGGCAAATATTGAATCCTATAATTCCAAATGCACCATTTAGACACTTCCATAGTGTTTCTTGGGGTTATATGAGTCTATAATGAAAATTTACAAAAATGCCCTGGGGACCTGGCCCGGGCCGCCGTACCCGGTCCGGTTGCACTTTTCCCAAAATTCTAATCTGGGCTATCCTAACATATTTCCACCCAAGGAATCCATTTCCGGACTCGGAATTATCAAATTTAATTTAAAATTACAAATTTACCCTTGGCAGCCCTACTTCAAGGGTTTTAGGAGAGTTTTCATAATTATGCTTTTTTGGCCTTCACCGAAAAAATGGTCAACTGTAACCCCACCTAATTTTCGCTCCTGAATGCAATGGAACCATAAAATCATTGAAAATCAAACTCTAAGACCCATTTCTAGAGCTGGAAGAAATTTATGAGTTCTCCAGGGAAAATCGGGGTTTTACGATTTCAGCTCCATAAACGTGTTCCTTTCTAGTCCTAACCACTTTATTAACTATTACATTAGGTTACAACTAACATTAAGACCCAATTTGGGTAGCATAACCCCTAGGCCATATCATTTCCAAAGTTTAAAACCAATGGCAATTCGGCGAAATTTCACCGATTAAATTGCCCACAACAGCTAGAATGGTTAATATACGATGGTTTGGAAGTTACCTTAAGCTCCCACAAGCTTTTCCCCAAATATGGCTGAACCCTAGCCTCTTTGAACCATAAAATTCTTTGCTTCAAAACCTTAATTCACATAGAGGAATAGCTTAGGAGAAGGATTATACACGTTAGGTACGAATTCACTGAAGAAATTGACCTACCTTGTGAGATTTCTCCTTCCTTCTCTCTATTTTCTCCAAGCTCTCTCTCACGTTTTTTTTTGCTGGAAAAGACAATGGGAAATGGAAGGGAAAAGGTGCTGTAAATGTTTTATAACATTAGGCTCATGTCATGGTATTGCTTGCTTATGTCATATTTAGAAATTCCTAAAAATCCACTTTATGTACACAAATCCTTTTTGTACATATAAATGGTTCACAAGCCCAATTAAATTCCAACCACTCTTCCCTCTTCTTGGCCAGTCATATTCACGTCTAGGGGCCCAATTTTGTGCCAAAATGGGCTGATCACAAATTATCCCATAATTACAAAGTTACCATCACAAATTTTCCATTTTCGGATTTGTTGGCAGATTTTCTGACTGAACTTTGATAAATCATAACTAATTCTAGAAAAATCGAAATGGAGTGATTCCAAAGCCTATATAACCATTATTGAGTCTAATTTTATGGAAAAATATAGAATTTTGCTAGATGGAATCAAAAAATTCCCAGAATTTTAATCTTTGCCTGCTGTTCCAGAAAATAATTAATTTCGCTGGGCAAACTTCAAGAATTCATAACGCTTTGCTCACAAAATGAAATAACACAGATTATATGTCCATTTTGAACCTTGATATGTGAAATTTAAGATTGGAAAGTTTCAGAATTTTTAGACACCATTTGCCCATTCAAAATATCCACACTAGCATTGCCAAAGGATAAAGCAACGGACTTCATGGAGCGCTTCATCAATTTTCAAAATCTACATGAGCATTTCTAAACCTTTTCTCTTTACATTTCCAAAATACGTTTCATATATTCCATTTATCTTGATTATAAAAGTTTTCTTGAAAACCTCTCCAAAATTTTTTTTAGTTCCCTCTCATTAAAAATGAAAGTACTTTCACATAGGGGGAGTGTAAATTGTTTTCTTGGTTCATTCATTTGGATTAAAGTAGTTTATACTTCTTCACAAGCCTTACTTCTTTATATATTTCAAACTTTTTGCTGATGTCAAATAGGGGGAGAAAAATGTAAGAAAAATATGTATATTGCATTATATATGTATGTTGCACTTTGCATTATATATGTATGTTTGCACTTTGCATTATATATATATATATGTTGCACTTTGCATTATATATGTATGTTGCACTTCATTCAGACATATTTTTCTTAAAGGATTTGCCATCATCAAAAAGGGGGAGAATGTTAGATATGATTAGTTTTGATGATGTCAAATATAGATGTGAAATGATAAGAGCAAAAAGTTTATATAATGTATTTCTTTGACTAACTACTATATTTAATGTTACATATTTTGTAGATTAGTCAAGCAAAGAATGAAGAAGAAGAAAGAATTTGAAGATAGTCAAGGAGATGCTTACTCGGATTATGAAGAATGATTATCAAAAGGAAAATAAAAACGAAAGATATTGAAGAATGAAGAACTTGGAAGATCTATCAAGAATATCAAGATTCAAGTTGTTAGAAGTGATACTGGAGGTTTCTATGATGATACCGGAGGTTTCTATGATCAAAAGATGGTTGGAATGGGTTAATACGAAGCTAAGATGACTTATATGTGAGTTATGACACTTCTAGGGGAGTTATGCTCGAGCACAGAGCTCAATACTCGAGCACGGGATGAACTCACTTGAGCACAGGATGAACACTCTGTTCTACTCTGTTTTACGTTCAGCCTGATAGAGGTTCGGTATTTTGGCCATATCTCTCAAACCACACGTCGGATTGACCCAAAACCGGTGGCATATGAAAGAAGACTCACAACACGTAAAATTTGCACTAGGATCACATTGAAAGAAGATCAAATGAAGGAGATATGATTCGTGGAAAATGAAACTGAAATCACCGTCACGTTTCAAGACAGGTTCGGTATTTTGCACGTAACTTACAAACTACACATTGGATTGAGACGAGACCAGTGCCAAATGAAATTAGACTCAAAGAGATTTCCATGGATAGGTAATTTACCTAATTTGAACCTATATTCTAGGAGCTATGCCTTCTGGAAGTTGATGCTTGTGCAGTCTAGCGAAATAGACACTCTTTCAATCATAACTTGCAGAATACAACGAGTTTGGAGCTGATTCTTTTTGCATTGGAATGCATATGGCAAGAGCTTTCTTATGATACATCATTAGAATCAAATAAAAAAAAATTTTCTAAAGTGGCCCCACATCACCCCCGAGTGCAAAAACTAACTCTTTGAAAAAGTTGTGTGAGTGATGTCCAGAAGCAGCTGAAATGTGAAGAAATTTGCAACACTTGAGCACTAGGATCCATGCTCGAGCATTAGACCATTTCTCACTCAAGCACATGCAAGTTTTGACAAGAAAGTGTTAACCCGAGAAGAAGCTTGTACATGAAAGCAAGAAGCGTACTTGAGCATGAATGGTTGTGCTCGAGTGATGTCGAGATTTCACTCGAGCAGATGCGAGTGAAGAGCAGCGAGTGTTTGCCCGAGAGGAAGCCAGAACGTGAAAATATAAAATGCACTTGAGTGAGCCATAATGTACTAGAGTGATAACGTGGTAGAATGCAGAAACGAAACAGAGCCTCACAGCCATCAATCCAAACGTGGTTAAATGTTATACAATCATTATGTTTTCACTTGTTATTATTCCTAGACATTAACTAACATATATTTCAAGTGTAAAACAGGAGATTAAATATTTGGATTGCATCTTCAAGAACGGAGGTCACATACGGCAAATATCTTCACTCAACGAACAATCCGAATATGGTTACATGTTATTGAATCATTGTGTTCTCACTTGTTATTGTTTCTAAATGATAGGTAACATATATTTCAAGTGTAAAACAGGATATTAAACGTTCGGATTACAGATTCAAATAAAAGTCAAACTACGGTGAACTTCATCATTACACACCGAATGGCGGCTACCAACCACGACAAGTAATTGACCTATCATGAGAGATTGTCTGAAACACAAAACG
Organism: Inga laurina; assembly: GCA_963855925.1. NCBI lineage: Eukaryota > Viridiplantae > Streptophyta > Magnoliopsida > Fabales > Fabaceae > Inga > Inga laurina. Next base: position 49,223,314 of record OY979703.1, read on the forward strand.
CTCCACAACGTGATGTATAGCTCACAATGAATCTTCTTGCTGTTCAACGAGACACTTTGCTTTGCAACGGAAATCTCATGGTAGCTTGTTTTTCAAATATGCTCAACGGTCAAAATGACTCCAACGGACGAATGCTCACAACGGTCATCATCTTCATCAACTATAAATGAGAGAGCATTCAACGTCGATGGGTAACAGAGACAGCGAGCAACTACAAGAAAAATAATAGAAATGTGAATCCTCTACTTCTACCCAAACACTCTCTGTTTTCCAGTCTCTATATTACTTATCATTAAGAGAGTGATTATTTGTATTGTACTTCAGTGAGATTATACCCACTCTGTGAGAGAGTCTGTAAACACTTTCAAGTATATTTTTGAGTTGATCTCAAGGTAGAGGGACCTTGAGAGGGTTGATTTCTTACGGGGAAGCTGTAGAGAGAATTGCCAGTAAGACATTCTGCTCGTAAGACTTACAAGGTGCAAGCAGTAGAGAACGTTGCTGCTCATAAGACTTACAGGAGTGTAAGTAGAAGAGAATGTTGCTGCTCATAAGACTTGCATGAGTAAGCAGGAGAGGAAGATCTTCGGGATTGCTCTGCTTGTAAGACTTGCCGTAAGGGGAAGTATTTCAGTAAGAGATTTGTAAAAGGTTTCACAAGTACCCGGCTAAACTTGTGGGATTTTAAAGGCTTTTCTTGTGCCCGGTATAAACAAGAAGATATTGGATTTGAAAATCTCAGGAGGAGCCTGGGGACTGGACGTAGTCCATCACAGATTGGACCGAACCAGGATAAATCACAGTTTGCATATTCTCTTCCCTAAACTCTTACATTTCCAACATATATTATTTAATCTAACTGTTGATTTATAAACCTTCATACTTACCGCTTTCGTTAAGATACGAAAAGATTTCTAAAGTTCTTAAGTTTTTATTATACACCCAATTCACCCCCTCTTAGGTGATAGCCAGTTCTAACACTTTCTTCACTTTGTATCATGAATTTTTATACTTCGGATACTCACTAAGACCTTCATACCCCTTTTTGTACAATATGTAGTCATTAATGCAAGTGTGTATATTTTTTATATTCTATACCTATTGTAGACCAAATTTTTTTGGCCACATTCATACGATTTGGAAGTACATTATCGTCTAGAAACATATCACACAACAATTTAAGCGACAATATGAAACTACTATTAGTCCACCGACAAGTTGCCTTTAAGTTGACCAAATGTAGGGTATCTATCAAGCATGTATACTTTCTCCTAAGGTATAATGGTGGCTCTACATCACTCCACAGGCTGTCATATACATGTGATTATGCAAAGGATTCTACCTTAAACATCATGAATCATTTTCTCCCTTCTATCTTCATCTACGACATGTACAACTTCCTTCTTGTGCAACGCACAAGCAGTTACTTCTTCACTATGCCATATCCGCCTTATGTACCAAACATTTATTCTATCACAAAGAAGTGATCCCTTATATCATCAATATCCCATCGACTCTCATTTAAACAATTGACATAAGGACAAAAATAAATCCCATTTTTTATAGGCACATTCTTTTTAGCAAATTCAATAAACTCTTCCACCTATTCTCAGATTCTTTACTAGTTCTCAAAGCATTCATCTAACTATAATCCATTTTATTACCACCTAAGGAAGAATAATTGTCAAGGAAGGAATGTGAATATGGGTCAAGGATGGGATTGCCTTTTACTCATTTTTTAAAAAAAATTCGATAACATTTTCCCTTAAAAGTAAGACATCCCAAAATTTCAATAACAACTTAATTCATCAAACATTTTTCATAGATATGTCAAGGCTGCACCATGTAAGCAAAATTAATCTTTCAAATCTCAAATAGACTTCTTTTCTATAGTAGTGAATAACTCCAAACAAATTTTAACCTCCAATAAATTTGATAAAATTGGGAACTACCAAGAAGTCTATTGAGTATGATCTAGAAGTTAAAGAAGATATTGAAGAAGATGAAGATTTCCAGTATCAAGTATCTTCTATTAGAGCCCAAGATTATAATATAATATTCTAGGAGATGAACAGAACAATAACTTCTGGAAAAGCCTAATGGGCCTGCTTTATATGCCCAACATGTGTATACTTAATAGGAAGAGAAGTAGACAAGTAAAGTTTTTCCTCTAGTGGTATGATAAAATAAAGATGAAAAAGTGGAGAATCCTGAGGACACTAAAAGAAGAATATGCCAAGTGTTATCAGATTATGCCAACCATAAATGCAATTATTGGGACGACCAAGAAAGGACAGATAAAGACTATGAAGAGCCTTTAGTAGATATGAATATCTTACTGTAACTGCCAGCTAATATGGCAGTATTTACTAACAAAAAAGAAAAAGAAAAAGAAGACAAGATAAGGTGGAAGTGAAAAATGAAAAGAAAAAGAAGAAAATTAAAATGAAAAAAGAAAAAGAAGACAAGATAAGGTGGAAGTGAAAAATGAAAAGAAAAAGATGAAAATTAAAATGAAAAAAGGAAAAGAAAAACAGAAAAGGATAAGAAAGCAAAACGGAAAAGGATAAGAAGACAAAAGAGAGAAAGAAGAAAATTATACCGACAATTCGACAATAATGTAGAATAATTAGAGTTGGGAATGTCCAACTCTATATAATGCCATGTAAACTCTCTTGAATGGCATCAATCAAAATCTGAGTAGTTCTTTGTGTAATCTCATCATTTCTTAATAATAAATCTTTATTCCTATATACAGTGTTCTTAGATTTTATACTCTCTTTAAATACTATATCAACATCGAAGTAGCAGACATATAAGGTATGTGTGACTAAATTCTCTATAGGGATCATGGAGGTAATATTAACTTAATCCAAAAAGTAATGATCTGTAAAGGAACTATTGGTGATATGTCCATATAGACAGGAAGCTATTTACACCTCTAGTAGGAAACAAAGGAAGGATATGCTGAGATGATCTTAAAGGGGAAGGTCTGAGCTCCAGTAAGGAAGCTCTATAACAATATCTCTGTATGAAAGAGGATAAAGATCTTTCTATCACCCGGATAATTATCGATCAACCACTGGTCTACTATTTCTATATGAAAATATAGCCAGTCTGTCTTTATTATGAAACAAGACACTCATAAGACAGAAAAAAAATGCTAACATTGAGTGATTTCTTTTCATAGGTTAATGAGCCAAGTTATGCAGGAAAGGATGAACAAAAGTAAAAATAGAATTATAATAAAAAATGGACACCATAGTTCAGTACGGGTAGGATGATGAACTCAAATATGCATAGTTATGTGCTCATAGAAAGGACAAAAAGAATAAATAAAAAAATGTGAGGTTTTGATTCTTGAAAGATACAAAGTAGGTGTGTGTGTGTTACATTCACAACACATAGAATGAGAGTTGTTGGGTTTTTGCTAAAAATAAAATAAAACTATATATATACACTTATATTCTCACGTAGTTGGAAGAAAGCTAGGTAGTGAGAAAAAGATTAAAATCACATGCACCCCAACACCAATAGTAACTAGAAAAAGAAGAAAAGAGCTTAAGAGATAAAAACATGTATATATATGTACATAAAGACACTTGTGAGGGAAATAGTAAGGAGAGTGGGGTGTTGTGAGGGGAAAAAATAAGAAGAAGAAGATGTACTTACACACACAGTAAATAAGGATGAAATAATAGATGTGACAAGACAAAAATCTTGGAGAAATGGAAGAAAAAAAACAAGAAATGGATAGTTGAAAAAACATGCTTCAAAACTTGGAAGCTTAAAACTAATGAATTTGAAAAGCAAAGGAGAGAAAAATGAACTTGCAGATTTGGCACCTAGGGTTACGTACTGAGTAGGGAAAGAGGGTATTTATAGGAAAAAGAATTAAGGTTAATGTAACACCTTAGTTACATTATCATTCTGATGAGTCTTTTGTAGTAAATATGAGCTACTAAGTGATATTTCTTGGTAAACAATTTCAAATCACAACTCCAATACAAGATTTGAACCTGTACTTGAATGGGGTTTTTTGAATAACTTAAAAATTTTCAAAGATTATTCACCATGGTTCCCTACTCATTGTGACTCATCTTTCCTTTATTCTCTTTATTATCTTAATCAGAGTGATTCTTTGCTTATTTTTAGGTGCGGAAGGTTTCTTAACTAATGGGCTTATACTGTGTAATTACCCATTCCTAATTCAATTATCATGTTTGGATAATTAATTCATTTGTCATGCGGGTTATACAGTTAACCATTGCAAATATATTAATTTACATAATGAACTAGTGCATAAATAACTCTTCTCTTCTTCTTTGCAACTTCTTTCCTGGTATAGCGTCCTGCACTCCTCTTCTGTGCTCAGCTGCCCATATGGTTGGTAGGGGAGGGTGAGATTCGGGGGAATCTTAGTAGCAAACATTACAGACAATACATGAAAGATGAATGCTAGTGCATGATATGCTTGCCTTACATAGGCTCATGTTCACATAATGATATTTTGCATGCTCAATATTTCGTGTAACATACTTATGGCCACAACAAAAACAGAAACAGAGCTTCATTCATTCATGCATACTTCACATAATCAAGTAAAACAATATAGCAAATCAATACACATCACATACATGCAAGTAAGTAAGTTTACTACCTTTTGTCTTCGAATCCCCTTTTTGGTATCTTTTCTTCCAACCATTGAAGTTGCTTCTTCTTTGTCACATCATGACCCTAGATATATAACCGTATTATTAGAGCCATAACAATTGAGTATCCAATGGGCTACTTTATCCCCTAGGACTTGACTCTATTATTTGAACCCATACTTGGCTCAAATTACCTTAAATGCTAAAATTTTATGGGTCCACCTAATTTGCCAGATTTTCACTCAAATTTGAAATATCATAACTAAATCTAGAAAAATCCAATTGTAATGGTTCAAAGTCCTGTGACCCACATTAGGTCTACTTTAATGGAAAAATGTTAACCACTGCCAATTATAGGGCTAAATTTTCCAGAATCATCGAACAACACAACTGGTCTAGAGAACGTTTTAGATTCAATGCCTAACTTCAAAAATTCATATCTCACAATGTACAAACCCAAATGACACATATTATTTATCAAATTAAAGCTTAAGATGTCTACTTAAAATATGGAAAGTTTTATGGCCATTGGACAAGATTTGATCATTCAAAAACTCATCCTAAACTAACTACCTCCAGAAAACAAAATCTGGCAGCACTTGCACAAAAATCCAAACTTTTGATTTTTCATTCCAACTCATTCAAGATTATAACTAAGGTATTCCTACATAAATTTTACTATAGAATCTAATAAAAACCTCTAAAATACCAAAATCAAACTCCTTCTCCCAGATTTGCCTATGACCGAAACTGCTCCCCAAAAATAACAAAAATCAAGTTTGTGTTTTCAACCACTAACAAGTCTAATACATCATTAACCATCATATATCACCTTATATATGATTAAAACATCTTTATTCTTCAAAAAAAACCCTTGGCTAAAACACATGGGTGATTCAAGAGCTAAGAAAAACTCAATGAAAACACAAAGTAATTGGTTCAAAATGAAGCCGAGGCTTACCTTTTCGCATTTCTACAATCGGTTCGGTATTATGGTGGTACTCTAGCTAACTAACTACCACAAAACACCTCAAATGAGAAATCTGAAACCATAGAATTGAAGGTTAGAGTGAGTAGAAGAAGTTTTCTGAAGAAATTACCTGACGATAATGGCGATTTAGGGTCGAAATTGGCTCCGGTTCTTAGCAAAAGTTACTATTCACTCCTCCTTTCTCCTCTAACAATTTTGTTGGATTAAAATCAGATTTCTCTCCCTCTTTCTCCATTTGGCCGAAACTAGTCCCCTTAAAAAAGAATAGAGGGTTGTGATTAAATCTTACAAAATGATCTCCTCTTATTGTGCCAAGTGTCACAAGATTAAGGTGTAAGGTTACCATATGTCATCCAAGCCTCACATATTCTTTCTCTATCTTAGGTGGTGCCAAAATAGTCAGGGGAAGGAAGGGGCCTTACAATTTCCCTATACCCCGGCTTAGTCTTCAAGAAATTCAAGTACTTGACTGGATCAGGGACTGGTGGATTCCCTAGACTTAGGCGCTAGGTGGCATGCTTCAGGGATGCCAACACAAAAGGGATAAAGGTGGTGTAATGATGAGGGACACTTGTAAGCTCCTTGTTTGGCAAACACAAAAGTGGCTTTGTCATTTGTCATGATTAAGGGATACATGTCATGCTCTTATTTAGCCAACCAAAAAGTTATGCCATCATGAGTCATCATGGCTTACTATATCAAGGCCTAAAAGATGACACAAGTTGGAGTATATGTGTCGGCGCTTCATGGCGCCACCATATCTATTCCCAACAAGGCAAGGTACACATGTATGCCTTGAAAATACCATGTGCACACCTACACTAGCCTATTTCAACCTACTAATCCATCCCTTGCCTAATGACATAGGAGGGTGGCATCTTCTACCAACCCAATGGCATTGTATATCTATCTTGTGCACATCTGCACCGACACTTAATCATACTACCTACAAATACCGAGCCCTTTGCCTGGTAAGACCAAATCACATAGTCCCTGAGAGTCCTTATATTTCTTGTCATTCTTAGGACTCTTCCAGAACTAGGCTTAATTGTTTGCTTGATATAGGCTTATCCTCAAGTTTCCATGCCCAAAATTCGGGATATTACAATTAAAGTTGGCTTTTGAATAAAAAAATATTTTTTTGAAGAGAATAAAATAATGATTGGTATAATATTTAGACAAACATGTTTTTTAATATTACTTTCCAATAATAAGGTAAGTTTACACATACCCATACATTTAAAATAATTATTTTAAAGAGGTATTTCATTTGTATTATTTTATTTTATCGAGTAATAATTTTTTTTGAACTTGATACTTCTTTTTAAAGTATTAATTTATTCTAACTCTTTGTTTAAATACAACTTAAGCTACAATTAATTCAAGGAGCTAAAAATGCTACAATTAACTCAAGGTGCTAAAAATAAGGATATTACACAATCTAACACACTCCAAAACTATACAAATATACATATTGATATGTTATTTCTTATGCTATTCTATCCAATCCTAAGTCATTTTCAAGCAAGTCCTACAAGGCAAAGTTTTGGTTCAAAATCAAAAGGGAATATTCTAGATTTTACTAAGGTCATAATTCTAAGCTATGGATTTTTCTCAAAAACTCCCACAAGTAAAACCAAGATGTAAAGCAAATAGAAAAAATATTAGCTTGTGTCTTCAAGCTTCTAACTCAAGAAAAGTCATCCTCTGATAAGTGAATTCAATCTACAGAGTAACGAGAATCTAAATCAAGTCACAATCATCTAGCTACTCAAAACCTAACTCAAGAAAAGTCATCCTCTAATATGTGAATTAAATCTGTAGGATAACAAGAAACTAAATTAAATCACAATCATCTAGCTACTCAAACTATCCCATATGGTTACTTAGAATTTCCTATGAGTATTCATCAGTATATGAATTTGGCCATAAAAAATCATTAGTATATGAAAACTAGATTTGATAATTAACTTTAATTTAGTATTAGACTATGTTTGTTCAAAGATCCAAAATCATCAATTTGGGACTCTAGTCTTTAAAACCTATATAATAGAAAAATCCCCAATTTGATGTTCTCAAACCCTAGATTAAATCTATAAATTCTCTTAACCTAAGAAGAAGAAAGAGAATAGAGGGTTATTAGAAGGCTTACCCAATGATCAAGAACCCTTAGGAGTCCTATAGACAAAATCTTAGTAGAGAACTTCCACTTTATGAGTTAGAATGTGTAAAACAATGAGGCTAGGACGCACCTCTTAAATTTTTAAAAATCAAAGACTTGCTTTGGTGAACACATTACTTGCTGGAGTGAGTGACACAATGAGTTACTCCTTCTTTTTAGGCTAATTCGCTTCAGCAAAGACGTCACTTATTGAGGCGAATTGCCTAGTTCATGGCTCTATTTTCTAAGGATGTTACAAGTACCTTCTTAAACAAGAAGAGGGATGTAAACACATAATATTCAAATTCATACTATTTAATAAGATATTAGTTATTGAGATTGAAACTATAACATTTTAAGAGCTTAACATTTATATATCTTTTAATGATTGACCCTAAGTTTATGTGAGACTTAATTGATTAATTGGACATAATTAAGTATTGTTATGTAGTTTTAATTAAAAGGGTATTTTGGGAGTTTAAGTGAATTAGTTGCCATATTTTTATCAATACTACCTTTGGTCCTTAATATATGATCTCATTTATAGTGTAAATTTACACTACAAACGAGATCATATATTAAGCACTAAATGTAGTATTTGTAACACATAAATATTCCTTGTTTTAGAATATATGATTCTACATTTTTGAATTTAATTTTATAGGTGATAAAGTGGCACAACTTGTATCATTTGGTCAAGGACAAGTGGTGTCATTTTGGAGTTTAATGAAAGGGAGAAGAAGGAAATGCACATCGTAGATTTATTCCTTGTATTTTCTAATTTAATAATCAATATTTGATAGGAGGTTAAGTAAGTAAGGCCTTGTTTAGTGGCTACATTTAAGTGTACAATCTTTTCCCTTGGATCTCACATATTTTTCATCATCCACATGGTCTCTTATCTCTACCATCATGTTCTTCACTCCCTCTATCTAACTGTATCATTCCTCCATCAATTCTTTATCTAAATCCAATTCTACACTATTCATTATTCTTCCTCTTCCATTTGAACATCATACTTCTCCCATCTTATAAAAGAGGTGAGCTTTTCACTTCTTGGAGCAACTGTGGATGGGTGTTTGAAGAGGCTTGGTGAAGCTAAGGTGATTGCAATACGTGACTAAATCATTTCATCTCTGAGTGATGGAACGATGCTTGAGCTTTGATTTCACAAGGGAGTTGTTATTCTACTCTTACTTGTAACATCCTAAATTTCAGTCACCAAAATTCTTTTACACCTTTGTGGTATTAAAGGGAATAAAATGGTGAATATTGGTATACTTGAATTAGCCAAACAATGCAATTAGTGGCCACACAAATTTTTGGCCATAATAGGACATAAAATTTAATTTGTGTCTTTATAAAAGCCCATTATTGAAGCCCACAAACATAGAAATTGGAAGAGCACAATTTTTGGAATCAACAATACGTGACTTTCGGTCACATAGAAAGAAAAAGAAGAACGCCTAATTTAATTATAAAAATGTATGGCCAAAATGGTAATTTGGCCATTAAAACAAAAAGCTCTTATCCAATAATTAAGAGTCATTTTGTCCAATAGAGGAAAGCATCACTTTGATGTATATGTTGTTTTGGTTGATTAAGTTGTTGGGGTTGGTTGATGCTACCCTAATTTTGATTAATTAGGTTTTGTTAGGGTTCATGAAGCTTTCATCATATACATGTGATTATATGTTGTTTTGGAAGCATATGAGCTAAGTTTAGTAGTTGAAATGTGAATTTGAATTTGTTGTACCAAACCCTAAATTCTAGTCTGAATAGCACATGTTAAAGTAATGGGATCGGAATTTAATCAATTTGATATTATCATTATGCTTTACATGAAAACCTATGTGGGAATAGCCCCTAGGTATAAATTATGGGTCATTAGAACACAATATGTAAAGTTACAATGTTGCTGCTTGTGTGATTTCCTGTATGGTAGTCTGGCTGTGTGATGTTTTTGAATAGGCAAATAATGTCCAATGAAGTGAAATTTCCCAAAATGAAAGTAGACCTATCAAGCTTTAATTTGATAGGTCATATAAGTCATTTGGACCTGTATTAAGAGTTATGTATTTTTGAAGTTAGATGGGTAAAACTGGCAAGTTTTTGTGGCAGTGTCCAATAAATGGAAATTCTGAAATTTTGTGTATAACCCCCTCCATAATTATTATTTGAAATACATAATTAAGATGAATTAGAGATCGACGGATAAACAAAACTTAATTTCAATCTCATCTTTATGATAGGGTTTTCACAAATATCTTTCAAAATCCAAATCACCTGGTCTCAAATTTACATTTCGAACACAATTACCTCATATAGATAAACACATTCATAAATATCAGAGTACACAGCATAATTCCTGGAAAACACCAGGTTCCATTCATTAACTCAAGCTTTATAGGGCACATACGCCCATTACAGATTCCTATACAAGGGGCTACATAGTATCTTTCCACAATATACATCCCAAATCCAAAGACTAATACAAATTATACAATACTCCCAACTATGATAACCAACTATCCACTAATACTCATTGTTAGGAGCCTAACTTGTCCTCTGTTACTTGTTTCTCTTTCAAACCGCTTGCCCTGTCTGAAAGGTTAGTCAATAGAAAGAATGAGATTCAAAAGAATCCCAGTAGTAACAAATCACTCATACCACACATAATCACATAGCATGTAAGCATATCTTCATGTAGCATAGCAGCATAAATAGCTTTTCGGCTTACATACTCAATCCCTCGTAAACTACTGCCCTAGCGGGACGGTCCTCTACCATGGGAACCCCCATGTGGCAAGTGAAAGACATAGAAATACACAAGCTTCGCAGCATCTGAAACATCACAAAACAATGATAACCCATACATACACTGCATTTACACATAGTATAAGCGAAGAGTCACTACCTTCTTCTTTCCAGCTGTGCTCTGGCACAAGTAGATCATGATCAGTGCAAATATCGAATCCTAATAATCAAAATCAAGGACATAGGGTTATTCCCTTTTTCTAATTCTTTAACTTCAAACACTTAAAGTTGGTTATCATTTGACACCTCTAGGCGGCCACTAGAATCCTAAACACATGCCTAAAGGATTAGGATAAACTTGACCATAGACTACCTATTGGATGAGAAAATGTTGATTTTACTGATGCACTAGAGTAATGGAAGACTTGCACTCAAGTGAGGATGGCTCACTCGTGTGAGTGCTTGATAGAGAGCAACGTTAGAGATAGAAGGTGATCACTACACTCTAGTCACCAACGGAGCACTCGAGTGATGGCCTCACACTCACTCAAGTCTTACAAGGTGAAGCATAGGAAGTGACTACCCGAGAGAAAAGAAAACTCTGAAGTTGAGAGTGCACTCGAGTGAGGACCTTGAACACTCGAGTGACAGTTTAAAACTTACAAGTGCTAACTTACACCCTTGACAAATGAACTGTGAGTGCTTTCCAGAGATGCAGATCTTTGTGCAAAATACATATGTACTCGAGTGAGAAAATGTACTCTTGGTTTTGGCATGAAAGTGCAACTAAAAATTGAAGGAGAAGAAGAAACTTGATGCAGCACTCGAGTGAGGCTCTATCAGAAGCCAAAATGTAGCAGATGACAGAATTTTTCTTAACTTCCAACATGTGTTTCCAATGGTCCCAAAATTCTACCCAAAGTTACTCTCACATATTTTTACACAAGGAACCCATTTGACACCTCAAAACACCCAAAATCTCATTCTAGGCACAAGTTTTTGTCTTGAACACCACATTACCACATATTACCCAATTTCACTACTTTTTCTCCCAATGTTCCAAGTTAATTGTATTGTTCCAAAGACACAAGATAACACCAATTCAACCACAACACACTAAACAATTCATCTATTCCCATATCACACTAAATCAGGGCAAAATTCCATAATTCTCAAAAATCAACCAAAAGTCACAATAAATAGATAAAAAGGAAGCTCTTACTCACCTCTTCCTCTTCCTCAAGTTAGTTTGTTGATCTTCATCTTTCCAATTTTCCCCAAGCACTGAAACACCTCCTTTCAAGAATCTGATACCATAGAGATGAAGCTCTCATCACTATTAACAACATTATAGAAGAGTGTTTAAACATTAGAGGACAACAATAAGGCCAAATCTCACCTTTTTTTCCTTTCTCTTTTCTCCTAGCTTTGGACGAACAAAGAGCATGGAAGAGAGGAGAGAGGGAAGAGTATTTGAAATGTTGACCAAGATCAAGGGCTCATGTGGTGACACTTGTCAAGATCTTGTTTCATCTCTCATGAGCTCACATAAGATCATATACATATGATTCCACCCTTTGATCTCTTGCACATTCTATCATAACCATTGATCTTCAAGTTACCATTGAGTTTCCTCTTCGATAACTAACCAATTGGCCGGTAACTTTCCCATTTTGCCCTTAATTATGGTAACTGCTCTTATATCATCACCAAACACATTTTTCTCATTCCATCACACCAATCATGCACCTTCCCTTATCTTCAATGGATTTTAAACTTTGTCACACAATTAAGCTTAAATACAGGGTTTGGGCACTGATCGTAACACATTCAAATCACAACTTATATCATATTCTCTAAAAGGGTCAGTTTAATGATAATCACATTCACTTTTAGAGTTGAAATCCCTTAATCAAATTTTAGGATATCACATTTTGCGTCTAGCTAGCTAAAGACAATATTTTTCCTTTAAAATAGACTTAATAAGTGTTATATAGCCTTTGGAATCACAACAATTGGACATTTATAAATAAAGATATGAATTTTCAAAGTTTGATGAAAATTCTGACAGTTTTAATAAATGTGCAAAATTAAAAAGGTAATGGTAAAACATAATTACCTTAAACTCTAAAGGTAAAGATAACCAACTATATGAGTTTAGAATAATACATGAATGAGTAATGACTCATTTATTGTATATTTTGGAATTTTAAGACATGACAATGGCCTGAGTTAGACTCAGGAAATTGAACAGATAGACAGGTAAGGAAAGGGCAATCCAGGTAGTAACTCTATCTTTCGTACACTATATGGTGGTATATATGTTGTATGTTGCTATATTATGTTATATGAATAATGAACACATGTTATTTAGCTATGGTCTGGGACTAGCTATGATACACAGTGCCTGGGGCACATTACCTAGCTACAGTTTGAGACTTGGCTAAGGTACACATACAAGTAGGGGATTTAACCCTGAATAGTGTGCACACTCCGGTTTACAGTGTTATTGTTACATTTACACTATATGGTGCATTGCATATCTATTTATCACATTTTATATGTTTGATAGCCTGTTACTATTGAGATTCTTTTGAATCTCACCCTTTCCATAAATGTGTAAAGTTTTCAGCAGTAGGCAACGGCTCAAAGAGGCAAAAGTGTAATTATTGGCAACTGAAGGTTTTGGTACTGATCAAGCACTGACATTGGTTATCTGCAGGCCCTTTTATTATTTTAAGGTCTGTAATTATTATGAACACACCCTGTGGTGAATACTGTAATATAATTAAGTACTTTGTATTAATATATCAATATTTTTATGCTATTTCTGTGTGTCCACCCAACTGCATGCAAACACTCTGAAAAAGGTCAAAATAATAAAGGGGTCTAACAATTTTGGTATCATAGCATGCGGTTCTGGAAATAGAATAGTATAATGATATGGTCTTGATTATATAGGACAGGAAATATGCTTAGTAAGGGGTATTAGAGGAATGAAACACCCTAGTTTGTGAAATAGCCTTGAGAGATCAGTGAATACCCAAAGTGTAGCAAGTAGTACTATACTGGATTGAGGATGGTCTAAGGATATTGCAAAACCTGAGGAAGCGGGTGCAATTAAGGCTAGTAGATTGGCCTCACTCTAGATTGGTATCATCAGTGAGCTCATCAGTGGGGCAACACTGATCAATCATGGACTAAGGAATCAAGTCAGATCCAGATTTTGTTATTGGTCCTGGAGCTAGAATGGTATAAGTGTAGTATGATTTACAACCAGATCAGGAGTTGTGGGAGGACGTCCGGAGTATATATATCTGTAGGTTGTTTGAGAGTGTGACAACTCTATAAGGTACTCGAACGATCGGATCCCAATATAAGGTGAATAGGGTCATCTGGATTTAGGGACCCAGATGATATTCGGATCCATATAATGCTATACTTCTTTCTGAACACAATATTTTGGGTCGGAAGAAGAATGAGATCATAGAGCAGGGTTTAAATAGCAACTTTAGTGGATTTCAGGGAGTATTATTTCCCAAGGTACATGTTCGAGTACATATACCGACATTGATATACAGTCCATACATAATATTTTGATGCTCGACGACAATAGGCATGACTTTGAGATGAGGGCAGTCAGGAGTTACTGGTGGCAGGAAGCAATTAGAGCTAGTATTTGCATTTTTGTATGAGTATATAAAGGTTAAGCATGCTCAACCCAGGGAAATCTCGGGATGGGTGACCCCCCAGAAAGTTAAGTTGGTAGGGTTATAAGGCTTGAAGAATAGTGATTGCCTTGAGATTTCTCCATGGCTAATAATCATCTGAGTTAATGATTTAAAGAATGCTTAGAATCATGGAGATGATGATGATGTAAGTATTGATCCTAATTCAGAACATTTTGTTATAGTGAGTATTGCCCAAAAATATTCATTTGATATGGGTATGGAAACTCTAGGCATAGTGATTGTTTTGAAGTTTCTCCATACTAGGTGATGATCCTTAATAACACCGTGGTGTTAAAGGTATGTAGGTATGATATATAGTGATGCATGATTAGTGATGATTATGTTGTATATCGATTCTAAAGGATCTAATCTTACAATACTGAAGGTTGAGGAAAGGTTTAAATCAGACTTAAGCTGGAATAGTGCTTAGATCGAAATGTGAATCAGGTTGCACTATATATGGTTCTATTTCATAAAGAAAGTGGAACCTTGTGAACCTTATGGATGAGGTTAAACCTTCAGTAGTGTTTTAAGGATATTATCCGAATACCGTGCAGGTTAGAATAGGATCTATTGATCCTGATTCTTAGCATGCCTTTTGGGTATAAATTGAGGAAAGTGATTTCTAATCTGTGTGATGTTGAGGTTCTAGACTTAGTGGTAAATAGAAAAATGAACCCATACAGTCTGAGGAACATGAACAGTAGCTTCTGCTTAGACATGCTCTTAAGGAAGAAAGTTAGCAGATATAAGCAACATGATTCAGCAACAGGGGGTTGCTGTTAATGAAGGCTGACACCCTATCTTCTAAGCAAAGGTTGATCCCTAGTTGATAGAGGATTGGTTATAGACTTCATGTCGATATTTTGATCTACTCAAGGAGTAGAGAAGAACATGAGAGGCACCTATGAGTGGTGTTAAGACATGTAGTCTCACAGAATAGGATTCGGCAGATCCTAATAAAGTGGACACAATATTGAGCCAAAAGAGGCCAAGAACTGTCACAGAGGAACAAAGATGTTGGGTACAATAAGGTGTTATAGGAGGTTCCTATGAAACTTTTACC
Source organism: Inga laurina (assembly GCA_963855925.1). Taxonomy (NCBI): domain Eukaryota; kingdom Viridiplantae; phylum Streptophyta; class Magnoliopsida; order Fabales; family Fabaceae; genus Inga; species Inga laurina. Next base: position 49,238,672 of record OY979703.1, read on the forward strand.
AAATCATCTTAACATTCTTAAAGCTCATTAATGAAATAAAACATTAGAATAGCGCAGTGGAAGCCACTATAAGATACTAAATCATCTGAGTAGATAGCAAATCTATGTGTAACATTTGAGGATAATAGGAGAGGTTGACATTCACACCAATATTGATCATTCCAAATCATGATTAGACTCTTTTGGTCTACAGTGACATAGCTTGTATGGTCAGTGGTAAGGCAGCCCCATTAGGGCATATTAATCAATCCCATGATCAGGATGCACCTTTGACATGGTCAGGTCGATAGTTGGTGCTATGTCCTGGTTGTATCTGTGAAAATCACAAGTAACCTTGAGGCTGAAAAGTGGTGCATAAAACATGCTACTGAGGTAGTATGGCCAACCATATTACATCCCGTGCAGTGTACTATAATATAAACTTGTGTGGTTTATAGTGACACGACTTGCTTAGTCAATAGTCACACAACCTATGTGGTTTGTGTTGACACATGTAAGCAAAAATTGGGATGAGCCCTAGTATAGTAGGGCATAATGGTTGCGAATACTTCTGAATAATGTCTTCTCACAAAATCAATTACCCACTCATGTAACAGTGCACAAAATGAACACAGATATGGCTATAAACAGATATATGTGCATATAGACATAGTGGCAGTAAGTCCTAGTGTACATGTTTGTACTAGGCAGTAAGATAGAAATATTTAATGTTGTGAGAGTAGAATGACCTAAGCTATAAGGCTAAGAATGACTTAAGCCATAAGGCCAAGTACATGAGGCAGCGTCCCGACAAGGCAATGAGGTCTGAAGTACTAGTAGACTGAGTGTCTAAAGGCAATAAGACCCGATATGCATGTTTACATGAGGTTGTATCCTTAGGCAGCAGGCCTGATAAACACTTTGTTATCTATTGAACAGTGTACAAAGTGTGGTCAGTAAGGATAAATGGACAGTTAATCCTAAACGCCGATAGATAGATATGTTTGTATAGTAAATATTCTGAGTGCTTATCATCTAGGTAGTAAGGCCTAATGAACAAACAGTACAAGAATGGGTTGTGTGACCCTTGAGTATGAAACAGGTGGATGTTGAGTACAGATAGGCATTTAGCATACACACCTATCAGATCATTTGTGATGCATGCTTTAAGAACATGTATACAATAGGGATAAATGACTATTAACATGGGATTTTCTCGAGGATAATCTATGTGATATCTAAAATTTTGAGGACAAAATTTTATTAATAGGGGGAGGAATTTAACATCTCAAATTTCAGTAACCAAAATTTCTTTACACTTTTATGGTATTAAAGGGAATAAAATGGTGAATATTGACACACTTGAATTAGCCAAATAGTGTAATTAGTGGACACACGAATTTTTTTCCGCAATAAGACATAAAATTTAATTTGTATCTTCATAAAAGCCCATTATTGAAGCCCAAAAACATAGAAATTGGAAGAGCACAATTTCTAGGCCCAACAATATGTGCTTTTTGGCCACATAGAAAGAAAAAAGAAGGCCTAATTTAATTACAAAAATGTATGAGCAAAATGGTCATTTGGCCATTAAAACAAAAAGCTGTCATTTATCCAATAATTAAGAGTCATTTTTTTCCAATCGAGGAAAGAAGAAGCAAAAATAAAATACTTGGCGCAAAATAAACAAGAAAGAGCAATATTGGCCAAATAAAAGATGAGTAGAAAAGTAAAAAAGGTCAACATGTGTTAATTGCTATAAAATAATAATAAGTAAGGAGATGATATTTTTTAAAGATCATCATCCTTTTATGAAGCCCATATTTCGTCCAACAAAGGAAAAGGGGAGAGAAAATATTCATTTGAATATAAATGTTGTCTCTTAGAAGGCATTAGAATCAAGCAGTAAAAAGATGAAGGAAAAGTCAAATAACATATGCTTAATAAGCAATTAAATATAATATTTCAAGGAAGTGGAAGAGTGATATTTTAAGATCATTATCCTCTTCCAAGATCCCTCATTTTCATCAAAACAAAAGCCGAGAGAGAGAGAGAGAGTGTGTGTGTGTGTGTTTGAAGAACAAAAGCTTAAGGAAAGAGGAAAGGAAGGGCACACTAGTGAAAATATGACTTTTTAGACTAGGTAAAAATGACTTTTTAGACTGGTTCTAAATGAGGTCTTGATAGAGCTGGCTGGTCTAAAAAGTCTGATACTTTTTAGACTAGTTAAGAAACCGGTGTTAAAAGACATTCTTTTTAGGCCCGTTGTCTGGACAACCAGTGAAAAAATAATGTTTTAAGATTGGTTGTCGAGACAATCGATCTAAAAATGATGTTTTAAGACCGGTTGTTTGGATAACCAATCTTAAAAGTATCATTTTTTTTGCTTGTTTTTGATTAAGTTAGTATACCCAAGAGTAATCTTTACACATCCTAGCAACTGCTTCCAAGCTATACTTAATTAAATGCAAAGTATAGATTTAAGTGACAAGTTTACCATATTTATAATTACTTATCACTAATACTTATATATCCAAATATACATGCCAATTCCACATATTCAATTTATACGACTCATATATGGAAGTTGTTATGCAATCAACAACTTATAACAAAATAAATGTTTCTATAAGCTGTTCATTTGTCCTTCCACTTACCATTGCCCCTTTCCTTATCTTTCTCATTGGAAACTTGTAACATAACATGCACCTTCATCATGTAATGTGTTGTTTAAAACTATCATGCATTAACTATAAAACATATAGGCCTATGACATGTCTTAAACAAGTTCACATGTATAAATGCATGATTTCACATAATCACAAACACAACAAACATGCCAATTTATGCAACCGACAAGTTTTGCAGAAAAGCAGAGGGAGGAAAAAATCCTTAGTATATACAGAAAATTCCTCAATTTCATATAAACTCAAAGGGAAGAAAAAGTACAGAGGTCAATCTTTCAAATCCCATGCCCATATCACCCATCTCCCAGAAATTGTCATACGTAGAGACATAAACCCAGTTAGACATGAAAATCATAAGTTGTCCTATGTAGATAATCAGCAATATGTATTAGCACAATATTTGATTCAAAAACTCACTATTGTTGCAAAAGCTCATAAATGAATTCAGCATAATAGTTGCAGATGAAATCAATATCTTCTTCAGGAAAGGGGTCAGCAAGATCAAACATCTGTAACACCAAAGTGAAACAAAACATTAACTTGCTAACTTAAAAAAGAATAAAAGTAATACACAATTTTTGAAATATACATTTACCTCTTGAGTAAATTCTATCATGCCTACGATGATAATCTTATAAATGTGTCTCAAAACATACAACTCATATAAGTTGGACCTCAATGGTTGCCTACGGCTCTGAAAAAGATCGAACATGGCATCATTAAATTACGTATAAAGCTAAGCATAGCTTATTGAACACATTGTTAAAGCAAAAAAAATATGTACTAACCTTTGGGATGATCCATTTAGGGTCTTTGACCTCATGAATATACTTACCATAAGCAGCGTGTTAGAATGTCCTTATAGCCCTATCATCAAAATCACAAAGGTTACTTATTTTGCACAAATTCCATGAATTTCCAACAATAGGTAATGAAAGAAAATTTTCAAGTTCATGGCCTTTTTCAATTCATTCCCTGGTTTGTAGTAGAAGGAGTACAAGAGGATGATAGTATAACTCTTCTTACATAGAAGAACCAATTGCCAATAATCCCTTAAAAAAAGGAATGACTATTAAGCAAATATATAGAATTATATATATTATGAAATATATATTTGTTTCTTACCCATGCACATATAAAGTCAAGAAATACTCAGTTGCGATTTTACTAAGCCTCTCCAATAAGTATGTATGTCTGATAGCAACAATGGTCCCTTTGTCGTGGATTTGAACTGGGCATATGAATCCAAATTTGTCGCTTTTGCTAGAGGAAACCAACCTATGATTCATATACCTACAATAATGCAAGCACAAAAATCAAAGTTTAATGGTGTAATTTGTAAAATATTTACTTCCAATTGAAGAAGAAACTTACATTAAAAAAAGATGGACAATCATAAACATAAGCTGTTGTCTAAGAGCTACTAGGGACATTAAATCATCCCTCTCAAGATAGCATTACACCCTTGACTTGCCAATAGCTTAATCCATAGGTCAATCTCTTGTTTGAAAGGATGTATCATATGCCATCGAAATCACTTGTTGCATGACATTCAATGGAGGCAATGAAACTTCTAGAGTGGAGGGAGTTATAGGAGGGACTGTGATCGGGGTTTCCTTTGCTCAATCAAAAACAAGGTTTTTTGGCCACAAGATAAAAGAATTAAGGACATCACTCATAATCTTGAAGCTATCAGTGGGGATAGGGAGAGGTACATGTTAGGTTCGGTAGGCACAACGGAAGAATTTTAAAATTTTCACCGATCCTAATTGAGGATCTATTAATGGCATTTAAACCAAGTTGGAAGGATTCATACCTTTTTAATGATTCATAGTTTTCACGATCTCTAGGAGCCAACACGTCAGGTCCGCTCCCTCTACCAGTATCCACATGAATGCTCTCCAACCGAGACTGCGAGCTAGCACCTCTAATGTCTCCTAGGGTTTCACTCGTGGCTCTCAATTCTCATGTGCATATGAATATATCTACTCTATCAAGTTTATAACCCATGAGAGTTATTTTCAAATTTCAAAATTAATCATCATTAATTTTGAAATTATTTAACAATTAATTATCTTGATGAGCTAATTAAATAAATTCAGTTTAAATTAAATCTGTCCAACAGTTTAATTTAACCTATTTATTTAATCTAAATAAAGAGCCATTAGATTTAATTTATCTTCATAAATTAAATCTGAGATACTATATCTCTATCATGTTAGTTATTAAATTTAATATATCTTAATAAATTAAATTTAAAACTAACACAATATAATAATATCATATAATATATATACATATATATATATATATAAGATATATATTTCGAAAATATATATCTATATAATATTATTAATGAATTTTATATTATATATATATAAATATAAAATTCATCCACACTAAATTAAACATTATCTCGTGTTGGGCCATTCTTGTGTGCGACCCTGTAGGCCCATATGAAGTTGGCAGTAGGCCAATAACTATACTAACCCAAAAGTTGCAAGCGGCCTCTAGCAAGACATTATACTACCCAATTCATATAATGATCGTTATCACGATGCAACCTGTCAAACAACCATGTCACATCCCTTTTGTCACACGATATATCGATCAAGGATAAGGCATGGATAATGTCATCCTCTTGTTCCTGACCATTACTTTCTCGATTCCTGAGTGCCTGATGACAGAGACATAAACTCCTTTCATCATAGTATGGCCATACATTTCTCAGACTCACTCATCGAGGGGCCCAGTAATATCTCTCTACTAATGTGAGGGACAAATTCCATCTTAATCATTCATATTCCTCTGCATGAAAAACCACCAAGCCCGATCGTAGCCTTTATCATCACTCGATCAAAAGTGACTTTTGACTAGTTCAAAGCTTAGTAACTCTTATGTAGGAATCCATGATGACCTCATGTCTAAGGGCATTATGACGTGGTTATACATGAGAAAAGCTTATGACTTGATCCATGTTTCTTTCTCATAGTGGGTCGGTCCAACACCTTGTACTCTTACAAGTGCCTAAGACTTTGATTCGTATCTCCATATCTTATCAAAGTCATACTGATCTTGTTTCATCTCTGCTCCCGCATAGATGACCGACCAGGGACATTTTAGGACAATCTTTATGAATTATCCAAGGATACAATTATCACAGTTAACATGCAAATAAGATGATAACAGAATGGAGAAATTTCATTAAAATAATAATGTTCAAAGTACAATGATTGGCCCTTAGGGCATAATTTCCAACATCCTCCCACTTGTCCTAGGTGTGATCATTAATTTTCCTAATTCCCATTGCCCTAACATTACGCTCACGCTTTGCCTGTGCAAGTGGCTTAGTAAGAGGATCAGCAACATTATCTTCTCCTGCTACTTTGCATATCTTTATATCACCTCTATCATTGATTTCTCTAATAAGATGAAATCGCCTGAGTATATGCTTGGTCCTTTGATGTGACCTAGGCTCCTTGGCCTATGCAATAGCACCGCTATTGTCACAGAACAAATCTATTGGATTTGAGATAGTAGGAACCACCCCTAGATCAGTAATGAACTTTCTAATCCAAACAGCTTCTTTAGCTGCATCTGATGCTGCTATATACTCAGCTTCTGTTGCAGAATCTGCTATAGTACTCTGCTTGGAGCTCTTCCAGCTTACTGCTCCACCATTAAGGAGGAATACATATCCAGATTGTGATTTAAGGTCATCTTGGTCAGTTTGGAAACTTGCATCTGTGTAACCAGTTACGCAGAGCTCATCATCCAATCCACCATAGACCAAAAATAAGTTTTTAGTCCTTCTTAAGTACTTTAGGATATTCTTGACGGTAGTCCAATGACCCTCACCAGGATCTTATTGGTATCTGCTGGTCATACTTAAGGCAAACGAGACATCCGATCGAGTACATAACATGGCATACATGATGGATCCAATGGCCCAGGCATATGGAACCTTACTCATTCGATCTCGTTGATCAGGTGTACTAGGACACAGATCCTTGCTAAGATGGATGCCATGAGACATGGGCATGTAACCCCTTTTTGAATCATGCATACTGAACCTATGCAGTATCTTGTCTATGTTGTGCTCTGACTTAGGCCTATTAGTCTTTTGGATCTATCCTTATAGATCCTAATCCCTAGGATATAGGTGGCTTCACCTAAGTCTTTCATTGAAAAGGACTTTCCTAACCAAGACTTGTCACTCTGCAAGGTAGGAATATCATTCCCTATGAGTAGGATGTCATCTAAATAAATCACTAGAAATACAACTATGCTCCCACTAACCTTCTTGTAAACACAAGGTTCATCGATGTTTTGAATAAATCCAAACTCTTTTACTACTTCATCAAAACAATGATTCCAGCTCCGAAATGCTTGCTTCAATCCATAAATGGATCTTTGAAGCTTGCAAATTTTACCAGAGTCCTCTAGAAGCACAAAACCTTCAGGTTGTGTCATGTACACATCCTTAAGCAGCTTTCCATTAAGGAAGGCTGTTTTGACATCCATCTGCCAAATTTCATAGTCATAATATGCTGCAATGGCAAGAAGGATTCTGATTGATTTGGCCATTACAACTGGGGAAAAGGTTTCATCATAGTCTACACTATGAGTTTGAGTGAATCCTTTTGCAACCAGTCGTGCCTTGAAGGCATTTACATTGCCATCCATGTCAGTTTTCTCCCTGAAAACCCATTTACACCCAATGGTTTTTACACCTTCAGGTGGATCGACTAAGGTCCATACTTGATTGTCGTACATGGATTGCATTTCAAACTTCATGGCATTTAGCCATTTCTCAGAGTTTGGTCCCACTATGGCTTCTTGATAGGTGGTGGGCTCATTTTGCTCAATGAGCAACACATCACGGCCTTCAGTAATCAGAAATCCATATCTCTGAGGCTGATGCCGTGTCCTATCAGATCTTCGTGGACCTTGTGTTACTTGAGGAGGCTCAGCAACTTGTTGTGAGTCTTCTCTAATTTCCATATGTGGTTCTGTACCATCTTGTGGCTCTCGAATTTCTTTGAGATGTACGTCGCTCCCACTGGTTGTTTTAGAGATAAACTCTCTTTCTAGAAACTTGCCATTTCGAATAACAAATACTTTGTTATCAGTGGGATTGTAGACATAGTATCCTTTCATTTCTTTAGGATACCCCACGAAAAAACACTTTATAGATCTGGGCGCTAATTTATCAGAGGCTTGTTGCTTAACATACACCTCACATCCCCAGATCTTGAGAAAAGAAAAACTTGGTTTCTTTCCAGTCCATATCTCATATGGTGTCTTTTCAATTGCCTTAGATGGAACAAGATTTAGTGTGAACGTAGCTGTCTCTAGAGCATGTCCCTAAAAGGACGGTGGAAGATCTATTTGACTCATTATAGATGAAACCATATCTAATAGTGTTCGATTCCTCTATTCAGAAACGCCATTCCATTGTGGTGTTCCTGGAGGAGTCAATTGTGAGATTATCCCACAACTCCTAAGATGGTCAATGAATTCTTGGCTCAAATATTCACCACCTTGATCAGATCGAAGTGCTTTAATTGTTTTACCAAGTTGGTTTTGTACTTTATTTTGGAATATTTTGAACACTTCAAAAGATTCAGATTTATGTTTCATTAGATAGATATAGCCATATCTACTAAAGTCATCTATAAATGTAATGAAGTAGACATAACCTCCTTTAGTAGCTATATTTAATGGTCCACATACATCTGTATGTATGAGGCCCAATAATTCAGTAGCCTTCTCACTGTGCCCAATAAAAGGTGCCTTAGTCATCTTTCCTAATAAGCAAGATTTGTATGTATCATATGATTCAAAATCAAATGAGTTTAGAAATCCATCTTTATGAAGTTTAGAAATGCATTTCTCATTTATGTGGCTTAGACGACAATGCCATAGGTAGGTCGGATTCAAATCGTTTGATTTTATCCTCTTTTTCAGATTTTCCAGGTAGAGTTTGCAATTCCTCTTCCAATGACCGGGTTCCTTGCAGAAATAGCAGACTCCTTCCTTTGGAGGCTTTGCGTTCTTGGGTGCAGGCTTGGTTTCGGGCTTGTTTGACTCTTTAGTCTTACCACCTGAGCCATTACCCTTCCATTTGCCCTTCCCTTTCTTTTTCATACCCTTTCCTTTCTGAACCATCAAAACTGTGCTAGGCATTTTCTTAATGCTTTGCTCAGCAGTTTTGAGCATCCCATGCAGCTTAGAAATTGATTTCTCCATGTTGTTCATGTTGTAGTTTATAACAAATTGGTCATAACTCTCCGGCAGTGAGTTGAAGATCAAATCCGTAGCTAACTCCTGGCTCATGGGAAATCCAAGCCTCTCAAGGTGATCAATATAGCCTTTCATCTTTAACACATGAGTACTAACTGATGCACCTTCAGCCATTTTGCAAGAATGTAAGGCCTTTGTGGTCTCATAACTTTCTTGCCTTGCTTGTTGCTGGAACATTTCCTTGAGATGTACAATCATCTCATGAGCCTCCATGAGTTCCAAATCTCTTTGGAGCTCTGGAACCATAGTGGCAAGCATCAGGCAACCTACATCCACAGAGTCATCCTTATGCTTTGTGTAAGCATCTCTCTGAGCTCTTGGAGCATTGGCTGCAGGCTCCTCAGGAATGGATTGATCTAGGACATAAGCCTTTCTTTCCTGCTTGAGAACAATTCTCAAATTCCTGAACTAGTCAAGAAAGTTTGTCCCATTGAGTTTGTCCTTCTCAAGGACCAATCGCAACGAAAGTGTAGCAGTATTACTAGTCGACATGATTCTATAATTAAAATATGCAAAGTTAGTTAGTAATCTCCCACTAAATTAACAACCCTCAATATAATAATTAGTGGGCTAAGATCCATATTTGGCTTAAACTTAAGTCCGCTTTGGCAAGATGCTCAAATTCAAGTTATTTAGGTAGGTAACCTATTTACCAATTACATCACATGTAACTCTTAGATCTTTATGGGATTTAATCATCATATGATCTGGCATGTTTAACCCCATCTAATGCCTTGAGATTCAAAACCGTTTTGTTAATCTCAATTAAGTCAAAAAAATAATGAATATTATAAGCAACACCATTACTCAAGCTTGTCTCATCAAGATAACTCAAGTGCATCCACTTTGGTGGTTTCCACAATTAAGCGATTTAGGTTTTGACAAGTATTCATTAATTGACGGCATTATGACTTAAGATTTGATTCAGAGAGCTTAATTAATTAGTTTTGTTTACATGGATGTAATCGTGATCGTATCTCATATAGATAAATACATATAAACGTAAAAGTAATCATGCAATGATCTTATCAAAAGCATAATTTAAACGTGACACAACATGGCTTATCTAACCTAAAATCCTCCCAAGCCAATGAGAGGACTTCTCTAAATAAGAAAACGAAATACATTGAGAGAAACCTCGTTTAAACATTCGAGGGGAGTGAGATGAGAAGAGAATGTACATCGAGAGTATTTAGAGAAAGGCACGGCACGCAGGCCGTATTTAAATATTACAACCTTTGTAAAATTCTAAAGCCATGTTGTTCACCATACCCAAACAAGGATAAATAATAAACCACAACAAGAATTCATGCAATATGAAAAGCAATAAATGTCGTGATCAGATTATATTACGCTACGCAGAGGTGGTCACGGCGGTCCCGCTAGTTCGGACCCAATTTTTCAAAACAAAAACAACAATGGCCCAGAACGCTTCTGATCCAGATTGTCTTCCCCATAGTTCAGATCCCTATTACCCGAATAGATATCCAAACCTAGACCCGATTTGATTGCTGCCAACTACGATCTCAGGTACCCTACCCAATTTCATGCTTGTTCAAAACGAAAATCACGTATATGTTTCAAAACCAAAAATGAAACAATTTCAAGATTCAATTTAAACGAAAACAAAAATCAATGGAATTACAAGATCACATCTTTCTAAATAATTTCGTTTCGTATTAACCAAATCACATGCATATTCGAGTGTTTCTTTTAAACATACATATACATCCCATATATATCACATGTATAAGAATCATACACTCAATTTAAACGCACAATTGATCTGGCTCTGATACCACTGTTAGGATCGGTAGGCACAGCGGATTAAAATTTTCACCGATCCTAATCGAGGATCTATCAATGGCATTTAAACCAAGTTGGAAGGATTCATACCTTTTTGATGATTCAGAGTTTTCATGATCTCTAGGAGCCAACACGTTAGGTCCGCTCCCTCTACCAGTATCCATACGAATGCTCTCCAACCGAGACTGGGTGCTAGCGCCTCTAATGTCTCCTAGGGTTTCACTCGCGGCTCTCAATTCTCATGTGCATATGAATATATCTGCTCTATCAAGTTTATAACCTATGAGGGTTATTTTCAAATATCAAAATTAATCATCATTAATTTCGAAATTATTTAACAATTAATTATCTTGATGAGCTAATTAAATAAATTCAGTTTAAATTAAATCTGTCCAACAGTTTAATTTAACCTATTTATTTAATCCAAATAAAGAGCCATTAGATTTAATTTATCTTCATAAATTAAATCTGAGATACTATATTTCTATCATGTTAGTTATTAAATTTAATATATCTTAATAAATTAAATTTAAAACTAACACAATATAATAATATCATATAATATATATACATATATATATATATATAAGATATATATTTCGAAAATATATATCTATATAATATTATTAATCAATTTTATATTATATATATATATATAAATATAAAATTCATCCACCCTAAATTAAACATTATTTCGTGTTGGGCCATTCTTGTGTGCGACCCTGTAGGCCTATATGAAGTTGGCAGTGGGCCAATAACTATACCAACCAAAAAGTTGCAAGCGGCCTCTAGCAAGACATTACGACTACCCAATTCATATGAGAATCGTTATGACGATGCAACCTGTCATACAACCATGTCACGTCCCTTTTATCACACGATATATCGATCAAGGATAAGGCATGGATAATGTCATCCTCTTGTTCCTGACCATTACTTTCTCGATTCATGAGTAGCCTGATAACAGAGACAGAAACTCCTTTTATCATAGTATGGCCATACATTTCTCAGACTCACTCATCGAGGGGCCCAGTAATATCTCTCTACTAATGTGGGGGACAAATTCCATCTTGATCATTCATATTCCTCTGCATGAAAAACCACCAAGCCCGATCGTAGCCTTTATCATCACCCGATCAAAAGTGACTTTTGACTAGTTCAAAGCTTAGCAACTCTTATGTAGGAATCCATGATGACCTTATGTCTAAGGGCATTGTGACGTCGTTATAAATGAGAAAAGCTTATGACTTGATCCATGTAGCTTTCTCATAGTGGGTCGGTCCAGCACCTTGTACTCTTACAAGTGCTTAAGACTTTGATTCATATCTCCATATCTTATCAAAGTCATATTGATCTTGTTTCATCTCTGGTCCCGTATAGATGACCTACCAGAGACATTTTAGGACAATCTTTTTGAATTATTCAAGGATACAATTATCACAGTTAACATACAAATAATATGATAACAGAATGGAGAAATTTCATTAAAATAATAATGTTTAAAGTACAATGATTGGCCTTTAGGGCACAATTTCCAACAATACATCTACAACAATCACCTCTTCAACTACCACTTTGACTTGATTATCTTTTATTTGTTGGTAGTAGACAGTTGATCTCAAGTTATACACGCTCCCCCGTGCAACTAATTATCTCAGAGGATCCTCCACAAAGAGGTCACAAGGCTAACCAATTTCATTTTTAGGACCCTCTGATAACTGACCAATATTGCAACAACTCCTTTTAGTGCTTTGCTTAGGTGCAACCAAATGTGCCTAAGGAGTACTGGTATGTTGTCTTGAGCTCACCATGATGATCATTCCCTCCCTCATCTTGCTCAACTAGGCTTCTAATCATACATCAAATGATGCTTCTACCTCGGCCCTTGTTTCCGCCCTCACAGTGGTCAACATATGCTCTATCTCCTCCCTAGTCACCATGCTTAAGGAATGGTGTGGGGGTGCTCCAAAGTAATCTCTTATGCCTACCTGCCATCCAACTCCCCTGACATAGCCAGGATGTTCATGTTTCCCATAGCAATGGTCAGGATATCATTCCTTCTATTCGACCTAAATGATCCCTCAACTTGTTTTTTTAAGCTCCTTCTGTAAGACATAGATGACAACCATAAGTAATAAAATTTGTTTACTAAATAATTAATAATAACAACGATACTTAGAATTTTTTCACCAACTATATGAGATTGTCCACTTGTATAAGACTTGTTCCTTTTTTGAAAAGCGAACAACTCTTTTTCTTCATGATGTATTAGAGATGGTGAAGAAAGAATAACAAAAGGATCGGGTTGAGCTGCTTCTTCCAATCTCTTCTGTTTGGCCTCCAACAAGTCTTTTTTAGCCTTCACATAACCCGTACGAGACATTGTATGAGGGAAATCATTCTTTCTACCACTCTCTTATGCTTTTGGCATACGAATAAGAAATAAAAAAAAGGTTACAATCAATAAAGACAATTCATAAGTAAATAAAATACAAAATAAGTTAACTCACCAAAGCTTCTGGAGTAGTCCGAAGCCATCTAATTCTTGCCAAGTGTGTTCGTCAATATATGAATACTTGCTGTATGGATTAGGATGAGGCTCACCATCTTTCACCTCAATATGCACATAATTATTGGTTAGATTTGTCTTAAACTTCTCCAGTGCTCATCACAATACATCATTATCTTCTCATAAAAGAGTCACTCTGAGGAACATCGTAAGTGAGTTGTAATGCATGTATTTCATAGTTAGTGATAAAATTGATAATTTAACCATAAAAATGACCATTTCATACATGGACAGTGTCCAAAATATGTTGCTTCACACGTTCATCCATATTTCTCCACTCTTCTATAAAGATGCTAGGCTTGTTGCTTGCTAGGAGGTCGACATAACTTCTATACCAGCTTGCTTTAGGCCTGATTGGTTTCTAATATCTATCAAACTCAATTGGAACCTTTTGCTTGGCATTCCGATTGAGGGGAATGTCTCTCAACGGGTGCCTTTTCTACCCCTTCATATGGATTGGTTACTGAGCTCACTTTGATTATGACTCGAAGCATTGCTAGGCTCGCTCTAATTAACACTAGCTGGCTCCTAAGTATCCTCACTAGGATGCCTCAAATCCTTCATTTTCCTGTGACGACAACCAAAAAATGTAGTTTTATATATAAAATAACTACATGCATAATTCAAATATAATTCATAATGATAATTACTTTAGCTAGCTAACTTTGAAAGTAGGTTTATGAAGGGATATCCTCCAATATCCCTTCATGATGATCGTTTCTTATACCACGTTCATTATCTGCTTCATCTTCTTCATTCAATGGTAGACCCCTAGAAAAAGGAGTCTCAAGAATATCATAATTTGAACAACTTTCCTCATCAATATCAATGACCCTTGTTCCTTGGAGAGATACAATCCATGTTTTATTGACCTAATCGGTAATATAGAATACTTGTTTTGCCTAATCTGTCATAATAAAAGGTTTATCTCCCAAACTTCTACTATTCATATCTACAAATGTAAATCCTAACTGATCGATCTGAACATCCTTATTAATATCAACCCACTTGCATTTGAAAATGGGAAATTTGATTTTAACATAGTCAACCATATAAATCTCTTCAATAACCCTATAATAAGATATGGCTGCTAATTTAGGGTTCTTATCTTTTGAACTAGAAAAGTGCAGTGATTCAGCCACTAACATAACACCATTGTTCTAGACGATATTCCTATCGTCTAGGAACTTCATGTAAAAGGTATAACCATTGATCGCAAATGAAGTCTAACTTATAACATCAACCACAGGACCACGTGCTAACCATTTAATTGTATCAGAAACACATCCTTCTCTATCAACCTTTTGTTTAAACTAATATGCAAAAGTTCTATTATGCTCGCTAATTAACCTTTATTCAGTCATTCGACTATTTTCTTTCCATACAATTTCTTTATGAGCATTAATGTAATCTTAAACTACATTAACATTATTCAAGATGTACAAGTGGACTAGTTGCATTCATCAAGATCCACATTCTTTACTGTAGCCCTGCGTCTACCCCTTTCTTCATCATGACTTTTAGGAAGCCTAATATGTCTTACATTTGATAAATAATATTGATAAAATTCCATGGCTTCTTCAAAAACATATTTCTGAACAATAGATGCTTTAGGCCGATTAGGGTTCTTCACATACCCTTTTAGGATTTTCATAGCTCTTTTAATTGGCTACATCCATCGTTAATAGATAGGGCCATACAACTTTATCTCACTCGCTAGATAAACAATTAGATGTGCCATGATGTTAAAAAAAGGAAGGAAGAAAAGGCTTTTCAAGCTGGCACAAGATCATATATCCTTCATTTTCCAAATCATCCAATCTTTTCATCTCAATGACTTTACTATGAATAGCATTGAAGAAGAAATAAAGTCTAGTCAAAATGTGGTGAAGATCATATTTGAGAATGCCTCGAATAGCTATTGGGAGTAGTTGTTGCATTAAGACATGACAATCATGAGACTTTAGCCCTACTAATTTCAAGTCTTTCATTGACACAAGCTTCTTAAAATTTGAAGAATACCTTGAGGGAACTTTAATGCCATGTAAACACTCACAAAAACTTCTTTTCTCATCCTTAGATAAAGTATGAGAAGTTGGACGACAAAAAGTTCTCTTACCATATGGCCTTGGATGTAAGTCTTCTCGTATTCCCATTTCTTGCAAATCTAATCTTGCCTTTACACCATCCTTAGAATTACCTTATATGTTAAGCAATGTCCCAACAATACTATCATATACATTTTTCTCCACACGCATGAAATCAATACAATGTCTCACATCAAGATTATGTAAATATGAAAGATCAAAAAAGACATATCTCTTTTTCCATGTTTTTTAAATTTATATTCTTTGTAGTCTTACCAGAGATAACATTGAATTTTTTAACTTTTCATAAACTTTCTCCCAAATCAATGCCTCTGGAGTATCTTCAAACTCTTGGCCACTAAAAAGGCTTTCTTTAATCTATGATATGGGTGGCCCCATCTAAGAAGTCTCCTATGGCCAAGATAAATCGTCTTTATGCCATGTTGAAGTTGATGGTAGCATGTTCCTTCTTCATAAATCAAACATGCTTTATGGCCTTTAACACTATATCCTAGCAAGTTTCCATATGCAGGAAAGTCAATTATAGTACAAAAGATCATGGCTCATATTTTAAAAATCTCCTTCTTATTCGCATAAAAAACATTGACACCTTTATCCCACAAATCTTTCAAGTCTTCAATCAAGGGTTCTGGGTAAATATCTATGTCGTTTCTAGGTTGTTTAGGCCATGAAGTCAATATAGACAACATGATGTACTTTTCATTCATGCATAATAGAGGAGAAAAGTTGTAAATAACTAATATAACAGGTCATGAATTATGTATACTACTTAGGCTACCATAAGGATTCATGCCATCCATGCTAATCCCAAGCCTAAGGTTCCTAGGTTCTTCACTGAAGCTAGAAAATAATTGATTAATTTTCATCCATTAAGAACAATAAGCTAGATGTTGAAGCTTTCCATCAAAAATCCTCTCATCCGCATGCCATCTCAAATGTTTTGCATCATTTTTATTAACAAACAAGTGCTTGAACATTGGATGATTGGAAGATACTATAATACTTTTGCAGGGGGTGTTATTTGATTTGTACCTTAAGGTTTCTCATCTTGGACACTGCTACTTCTCTTTATGCTCTTTTATATACAATATACAATCATTAGGGCATTGAACTTTTTATACTTTATCCCTAGTGGATAATGTATTTTCATATCATTATAATATCGACAAGGCAACACATTATCATCTAGAAGCATGTCCTTAAAATCCTCAAGCGTTTCTGAAAAATTCTTGTCACTCCATTCATGACATGTTTTCAAGCTTACCAATTTAAATGCTACTTTCAACAATTGATTTTTTTCCACCCCAGGTACAGCGGCTTCTCAGCATCACTGCACATATTACCATATGCATGTGATTGCTCAAAAGCCTCTTCTACTACATCACAAATAATATTATCTATCCAATCATTGATATCTATGACATTATCATTAAGGGTTATCCCCATGTTGAGATGCACTTGGCATTTCTAATTCTTTAATATGCCATACCCATACTGTATAACTCTTACACAATCCTTCATAAATTAAATGCATGTATATATCTGCAACAATTAGTCGCTTCTCATTCAAACATTCTATACAAGGGCAATAGAACATCCCACTATCATCATAGGCAATTCTTCTAGCAAAGTCTAAAAAATCCCTCACCCTATTATCATATTCAACACTTTCCATTTAGCATTAATCCAACTACGATCCATATATTTTAAAACCTTGCTTTTTCTCTTTTCTATTTTTTCTCTTGGAAAAGTCAAGTATATGATGAGAGCATGTAATCATTACACTCAAGTACCTAGTTTAACTACTATATAATGAGCAAGTATATAGCAAATTTTATGTTATAATGCATTATATATAACAAAGATCAGTTTGGTAGGCTTTACTTCAATTAATTAATGGCAAAGACTAACCAAATTACTCATGAATCACTCAAAGAAAGGCTTTAAAGATTGGAAACTATACAACAAAGATCAGCTTGGTATGATAAGGAGAATTGCACATTGGAAGAAAGCCTTTGAAGACCGCAAAAACTACATAGCAATAACCAAATGCAAAATAAGGCTAAGCAACAACAATAAAAAAACTGAACTTTAGCAATAATAAAACCTAGATTCAGTTACAATCATGATTGATTGAAGAGAAATGATAGTCCATGTCTCATGAAATAGTTGTAAAAATAATATTTCAATTTTGAGTTGAAACAAGCAATGTATTTGGCAAGATAGGTAACAGACATTGCTGAAGATAGTACAAAACTAGTAATATCCTAACAGAAGCAAAGAAAATCAAAGTTCTAAGGAGCTATACAAAATAAAGGCAAATGAGATCTTTTACAGTGACTAATGCCCACATGCTGAAATGAACTAATTTATATTCCTTTGTGGTCATAACACTTTAAATTTCAGCCTCCAATTTCATTTCAAGCACTATATTAGCATTCTAGACTTTGCTAAATCCTTGTTGGCACTTAAGTATTGTATAGGGCATCAAAATACCCAATTCTAAATAATTTTCCAACTTTTTATAATTCTCTCAATCACTCCCTACAATTCCTCTTTGAAATCTAC
Source organism: Inga laurina (assembly GCA_963855925.1). Lineage (NCBI taxonomy): Eukaryota > Viridiplantae > Streptophyta > Magnoliopsida > Fabales > Fabaceae > Inga > Inga laurina. The sequence goes on from OY979703.1 coordinate 49,256,695, forward strand.
AATTTTCCAGCAACTATATGTAATTTAATTGTTTCTAACTTTGCTCTTGAAACTTTCATTTTAACTTACTTGGAAATTCCTTCCTCATGCTCTCTCTATACAATTCCACCTCCAAAATTCATTAGAGCCATAAAACAAAATAAAATGTAACTCTGTCTAGCTAAAACAAAACACCTCAAAGGACAAAATCTAACTTGTCTAGCTAAAATAAAACAAAGGACAAAGAGAAGTTAGTGCATGAAGGGATAAAGAACACATAATTCAACAATATAGAGTTACAGAATCAAGGTTGAGGGACATAGAAGCAGCTTAGAGAAAGGAAAGAGAGGCTTTGCCTCATGGAAAACTATAAATGAGATATTTTTATATGACAAAAAAAAAATATATATATATATTGATATATTGACAATTTCAAAGATGCCAACATATCATATTCTACATTTAAGCTCACAAGTTAAGATAATACAAAGGGAGATCAATGCCTTATAGCAAGCAACAAAAAAAGACAAATGTAGATCATAATTACCTGGAGTCTGAGCTTGAGGAAGAAACCTAGGGGAGGCAAGCAACAGTGACGTGGGAAGGAGTGATGTGGGAATGCAATCCACCATACCCCTACATCCATTGGCAGCATTGGTTAAGAATGGAGGACAGACATGGGAAGGAGGAGATTGAGGAAGAAACCTAGGGGAGGCAAGAAATCGAGCTTGAGGAAGAAACCAATTGAAGGGAACAAACGCTGAGCCTTACAGTAATATATTCCACTGTACCTCTACGTCAACGGTGGTGAAGGTTAAGGATAGAGGAGCCACGTGGGAAGGAGAAGTTATCACGAACCAAGGGAGAGGTTTACAAGAAGCTTAAGTATCATATTTCAAAGTTGAAATTAGGTGCGAGCTGAGGCCACGAGACTATAAAATATTAAGGCATTTTTAAGATCGGTTATTTGACAAAACCGGTCTTAAAAAGTTTTATTTTAGACTCGTTATTCAAAATAACCAGTCTTAAAAACAATGAATTTTTTATGGCTCTTTTTAGACCGGTACCTAATAAAAACTAGTCTAAAAAGTTTAATCTTTTTAGACTGGTTGTAAAATACAACCAAACTAAAAAACTAATAAACATATTATTTTTTTAATTAACCTTAATTCAGAAAATATATTAGACTTGTTATATTTAGAACCGGTCTAGAAAATATATTACATACACTTATAATTATTTATTTATTTATTTACCTTTTTAGACCGGTGCTTTATAAAACTGGTCTAAGTAATATATTTTAGACCTTATATTAATGGAACCGGTCTCAAAAGTTGATCATAATTACAAAAATGCCACCGGTCATATCTTTTAGACCTTATTCACTATAACTGGTCTAAATGTGCCGATCTAGAACACCTTTTTTGTACTAGTGGCAAGTGTACTAGGTAAGCTTCTTGGCTAATTTTCACTTAGTAAATCACCTTTCTAGCTCAAACACTTTTCATAAACATTGTTCTCCTTGATGAGAGCTTAATTTTTATGGTTTTAGAATTTCAAGGGGAGGTGTTTTAAGCCATCTTTCAAGAGCAAAAGGTGGAGAATAGAGAAAAGAGCTTAAGAAGGAGGTAGAGGTGAGCAAGAGCGTCACTTTGATGTATATGTTGTTTTGGTTGATTGAGTTGTTGAGGTTGGTTGATGCTGCCCTAATTTCAGTTAGTTAGGGTTTGTTAGGTTTCATGAAGTTTTCATCATATATGTTGTTTTGGAAGCATATGAGTTAAGTTTGGTAGTTGAAATGTTAATTTGAAATTTGTTGTACTAAACCCTAAATTTTGGTCTGAATATGGCATGATAAAGGAATGGAATTTAATCATTTTGATGTTACCATTGTGTTCTTCATGAAAAACTATGTGGGAATAGCCCTTGGTTATAAATTCTAGGTCATTGGAACACAATTTGTAAAGTTATAATGTTGCTGCTCGTGTGATTTCTTGTGTGGTAATCTAGCTGTGTAATGTTTTTGAATAGGCAAATATGTGCATTGAATGTGAAATTTTCCAGAATGAAAGTAGAATTCTCAAGCTTTAATTTGATAGGTCATATAAGTCATTTGAACCTGTACATTAAGAGTTATGTATTTTTGAAGTTAGCTAAGTAAATCTGGCAAGTTTCTATGACATTGTCCAATAAATGGAATTCTAGAATGTTGTGCGTCCAGTTGGCTAAATATAGTATTTTTTTCTTAAAAATAGATTTAATAAGGGTCACATAGCCTTAGAACCACATCAATTGGACATTTATAAATAAAAATATGAATTTTCAAAGTTTGATGAAAATTCTGGCAGTTTTAATCAATGTGCGAAATTAAAAAGGTAATGGCAAAAAGTAATTACCTTGAACTCTAAGGGTAAAGATAACCAACTATATGAGTTTAGAATAATACATAAATGAGTAATGACACATTTATTGTACATTTGGAATTTTAGAACATAACAATAGCCTAAGCCGGACACATAATAGTGAACAAATAGACAAGCAAGGAAAGGGAAATTCAGGTAGTAACTATATCTTTTATATACTATGTGGTGGCATATATATTGTATGTTGCTATATTATGTGATATGAATAATGAACACATAGTATCTAGTTGTGGTCTGGGACCCAGCTATGATACACAATGCCTAGGAGACATTACCTAATTGTGGTCTGGTACTTAGCTGAGGTACATGGACAAGTAGGGGATTTGGCCCTGAATAGTGTGCACACTCTGGTTTATAGTGTTATTATTATATTTATACTATATGGTGCATTGCATATATATTGATCACATTTTATATGATTGATAGCCTATTACTACTGAGATTTGTTTAAATCTCACTCTTTCCATAAATGTATAAGTTTTTAGTAGTAGGTAGCGGCTCAAAGGGGCAAAAGCATAATTATCGGCAACTAAAGGTTCTGGTGCAATCAAGCACTAACGTTGGTTATCTGTAGGCCTTTTTATTATTTTAAGGTCTGTAATTATTATGAACACACCTTGTGAGGAATACCTGTAATATAATCAAGTACTCTATATCAATACATCAATATTTTTAGGCTATTTCTATGTGTCCATCCAACTACGGGCAAACACTCTGAAAAAGGTCAAAATAATTAAGGGGTTTGACATTATTACTCTCATTATCTTGTGTTGTAATCATTTGAGTCTTGGTTAGGATTTGTGATTATGATTGTAGAGTTGTGTCTTGGTATATACATTTTAGTTTTAAGATTTTGTTAATTACATTAACTAGTGGAAAAATCACATTTTAGATTAGGTAAAAATGGCTTTTTAGACCGGTTCTGGATGAGGTCTTGATATAACAAGTCTAAAATGTCTGTTACTTTTTAGATTGGATAAGCAACTGATCTTAAAAATCACTTTTTAGATATGTTGATCCAAGATCAGGTCTAAAAAAGCTAACTTTTTAAACTGATTGTGATGATAACCAGTCTTAAAAGTACTTTTAAGACTTGCTAGTATGAAAACACGTCTAAAAAGTATAACTAGTCTTAATGAATAACGAATTAATGGTGATAGTGCAGTATAGATTATACATATAGATATTCTGAGTTTCTATGGTTATTGATGAAATAGTCTAGCGAAAGTAATGTGGGCTGTTTGTATGCTCGTTTCCAATAGAGATGTGTTCATTTCAGAACCCAAAAGATGATGAGGGGCTAAACAATATTGAATCATCATTCAGTTGGCTTAATTAATCACTTGTTGTTCATATTAAATAGGAAATAATTCAATTGAAACCCTATAGAGGAGTATGATCTAGGTTTCTCACTATACTATATAGTATTTATACTTGTTTATTTTGAGTGCAAGTGTGATAGTGGATATCAAACATATATGTAGTTCACCAAAAAAAGACTATTACATGTAAAAGATAATAAATCATGAATTTATGCCAAATATAAATGACAATTGACAAGATAAGGGTATAAATTATTTGAATTCTTTCTATCCTTCCAGTGAAATATGATATGAAAAGGTGCAAGTGTTTTGACATAAACTTCTCCATTACTCCCATAAGATTAGTCCATTAATAGCTTACACTAACTTATGGTATATCATTGATTTGATACACTTTTTTTTGGCTTTTTGTACAGCTGATTGATGATTTGCGTCTAATCTTTTTAATTACATAAATGTTGTGCTACATTAGAAGATACAAATTTATTAGAAACACATAAATAAGAGAAAACTTTAAGTACTATATGACCAAGGGCATTAGCCAGTTCTTGAAAACTCAACCTCTAATATCTTAAGGAGTCAATCATACCATGAAGTCTTTTTATGGTATATTTTATGTCCTCAAGCTTTAGTTCAAGATCATTATTTTCATCATTAACTCATTCTTGATCATTCCTTGCTTCTCTGTACCTCTAAGTTCTTAAAGCTATAACTTGTGAGTTATTCTAGCTTATCAAGCAAGAGGCTCACATTCATGCCCCCACATTTCAAAACATTTCAACTTTCTTTGCCACACGTTAAAACTATTTGAAGGGGTTGTGATCTCGCTAGCTTTAATAGCATTAACAATATTATAATGGTCTCACATATATCATTCCAATGACCAATTGACAATTTTGACTTCCAAGAAGATGCTCATAAAGAAACATTTAGTGAATGTAATAAAGTTCATAGTACTTGGTCTTGAAGAGTTGTGACAGTCAGGAGTCAAGTACCAAGCCATTAACCATAAAGCTAATATACCTTTTGTATATTGTAGATTTCATTGATGAAGATTAACAAACTGTAAGACTCATTGAAGTATTTTTCTTTATCCTCTTGATCTTCATCATTCCTAAAAGCTTTCTCAATCTTCATGGATAACTATTAAAGATAAAACAAGTACAAATCAATTTTTATCCAATTAAATCAAACAAAAAACAATAACAAACACAAATTTAGATTCAAACAAAAAAAATAAAAAGAAAAACCCAACACCAAAAGTTAAATAGGATCTAAAAAAAGGACATAAAGCAAAACATATGGTGACACCACCATAAAAGGGCTAGTTGACCAAAGTGATCATTCGCTACCATAAAGATAATTTTTATTGGAAAATTTGCTCAAAAAGCTAACCCATCTATCCCATCTTCACTACAACACAACTAAACATATTAGGGTAGTACAACTACACAAGGCATATCCACACAAAACAATGGTACATATTGCACTTCTTTTGACCCAGCAACATTCATCATGATTAAAAAAGACTTTATTTAAACAATTTACCATAACCTATTCACAAGTTTATAGTGTTAGATCTCTCATGTTTTGATAATAACAAAGAATGGTATGAAAAAGATTTGATAAACAAATAAGTTTGAACAAAGTAATTACAGGGCAAATCATCACTTGAAGTAAGCATTGGAGTAATGAAGAAATGTCAAGAGAAAAAGCTGAGAAACTTCATCACTGGCAAAATTTCTAAAGGGTTACTCGAGTAAGTACTCGAGTAATGAGACAGAAACTTGAAGTAACCAGAGTCAACTTTCAAGTAACCTGCCAATGTTACTCGAGTAGCTACTTGAGTAACCAGGTAAATCACTTGCAGTTGCTCTCGGCCTGCCAATGTTACTCGAGTGAGTACTCGAGTAACCAGGTAAATGACTTCCAGTTGCTTTCGGCCTACCAACGTTACTCGAGTTTGTACTCAAGTCCCCTGCCTCAAGAAATAGTTTGCTCTCGGTATTTTCAATCCTGCCAATGTTACTCGAGGAGCTACTCGAATAACCTACTGTGGTAAGCAAAACTTGAAGGTAATACTCGATTAACTTGATATGCTTTTATCACACTTTACTCGAGACACTACTCAAGTATGCAGGTATTCAATTACTCTTTATTAAATATTTGAACTGGATTACTTGAGTCAGTAATCGAGTAATATGCAGAGTTATTTATATAGCACTTGAAGTATCTACCCGAGTAAGCTATGCAGAAAATTGATGTTTACTCGAGTAAGTACTCGAGTAACTAGTTAAGCAACTTGAAGTGCTCTTGGCCTTGTAATCCTGCCAACATTACTGGAGTGAAGCATCGAGTAACCTAAAGTTTATTTGAGATATTACTCGAGTTGCTACTCGAGTAACCTATGAAGAAAAGTGTACCATACCCGAGTAAGTATCCAAGTAAACAAGTATTTCCAAGGTTTGTAAATTGGTTTACCTCATGCACTACCTGAGTTATGTGATGTTCATTTGTTAACTTGCTATCATTACTCTCACGATGATACTCGAGTAAGTACTCGAGTAACTACTCAAGTATGCAAGTCCAGAACTTCAGAAATCATTTCAAAGTTCATTGATTTGTTTCCTATGTGATTAATCTTTCATTGTATTAGTATTCTTAGCATATCCGTAAATAAACAATGAAGTGATCTTACCAAATAAGGAAAGTCAAATGCAACGTTCAAACGCTACCTACCGTCACCTACCTCAAACGGATATTTTTCAATTACTGGAAAAGTCAACAATGGCTGTGCATACTTTAACAAGCAAGAAGAAAATGTTCCAATGGTCATTATCAACACATCTATATATATGGGAACATCCAAACAGAGGAATAACAAGAACACACATACGAACACATTATCAAGTTCACATTTCAGTACTCTGTTTTTACATATACTTGTAATTCTGTACTTCAGTGATTCTTATTTACTCTGTGAGGGAGATATTTCATTCAAACTCAATATTTGTTATTGAGGTAACTTAAGGTTGTGGAACCTTGAGTTGGGATTGGATTACAACTTGTAAGGGGGAGCGAGTGTCCAGGCGAAGGAACTTGCTTGTACTGAGGTGCCAAGAACCCACTGAATCTTGGAAGTTATAATGAAACTCTCAAAGATATTCTGAGGATTGGATGTAGGTTAAAGTGGTTGTGGCCGAACCAGTATAACTCCCGGTGTACACTTCAGTGATATTTCTCCTTACTCTTTACTGCATTATATTCACTGTCAAGTTTTCATATTTGCAACGAAATTTTTAGTATCACCCAATTCACCCCCCTCTTGGGTGAAACGCTTGCTCTAACATATAGTTTGATGCATCCATTAAACTAAATTGATACTACAACCCATACACATAACAACATAAACACACACTACCACAAAATTACATATATATGATAGTTATTATCGACCATGAATCATGGCTCCAAACCATAATATATAAGGGCACCATATATGCTTGACATAGATACATAACAGTCTAGAACTATGATTTATTCAATATCTATTATAATGGTTCCAATATAACACCTTGTTATGTGTTGAGGCTTGTGAGCCCATGATGTGTGTAATGTTGGCAAAATAAAAAATGGGCTCACATAACAGTTTTCAAATAAACAACCGTTATTTATTCAGTAACATAAATAATAGTTAATGGTTTGTAAGTAAGAAACATGAACTTTTACAATACATTACTATTTTTATATAACAACCATGATGTATCGATGTTAGACTTTTCAAGTCAGAGTTTCTGAGCCAGTTGGACTCATCTATATATAATACAATACTACCTCCCATAATGAGTTGCCTTAAAATTTTGGATAGATCAAGACATTATAGGCGTTATAGGAAGAACTAATGGCAATTGGTGACCTATATATATGTGATAATGTAATTGTTGACCTATCATTATGTTTCTTCACAAGAATTAAGTCTAGAAAACAAAGAAAGAGTGAAAAAAATGAATATCCCTACCTGAAAGGATGTAAGGGGTATGTAAACCCTTGCTACTCAAGGGTTTTGTTGGTAGGGATATTCATTCTTTTTTAATTTGTCCTTATTTTCTTGGTTTACTTTGTAATATTTTGAATTTTGGAACTAGAAGCTTGAGAATAAGTCTAATACAACAAGACTAGTGAGCCCAGTTTGGCAAGAGTCCTAATGATTGAATGAGTTTCATGGGACTATATGATTAAGCCCTTTGAGTTAAGACTAAGTCTTCTGATTCCATGAGGCTCAGTACATATAAGTAGTCAGGCATAAGATACCGGTGTATAGGCACTTAGGCATATATGGCACCATCTGGGTTTCATAGCCATAAGATAACTTTTAAGGTGGCACGATGAGAAGTTACCTTGTGTATCGATAGTCGGATGAAAGTTATTAGTGTCTATATACACTTGGTGTGCCATAAGATACACAGGTTCACATGCGGCAATTTTTGAAGTATGTGTCCCCATCTTATGCCACACAAGCACATATATGACTCATTCTTGAAGACATAGACATGTGTGACTAATTAGTCGGATAAAATATGCCAGTGTGTTGGTGCACGTGGCATTTTCAGTTCAAGTGTGTGTACCTTATGTTTTTAAAGAGACATTGGCTTAGAGTCAATTGTCTGGGACACCTAGGCATGTGTGTGGCAAAATCATGGGGCATAGAGAACACATGGCAACAATCAGGCAGAAGCATGACATGTGTCACAAAATCGAGTGACTCCATTTCAAAACATAGCTTTATTAAAGTAACTTTTGACTTCTTCCCTTGATTAACCAATCATACAACAACATTTATGGTTGTATATCAAACATATGTTGAATAGCCAGTATAATTCACTGGTCTCCGGTCTGTCTATATACCCTATTTTCCCAAACACTACACTGGAAGTTAGATAAATTCATCAAACTTCCTCTTCCCTGACCAATGAAGTAGGCCAAGCATGAGAGAGGGGAAGGGTGATAGATTTTAAGGAGGTGTATTAGGTACCCTACAATTTCAAGATAGAGCAATGGGCACCCTGGAGCACTGGGTAACTTGAGATTTTTGCACTTGGACACGTTTCATCATAAGACCATCCAAGACTCTCTTAACCCTTATTAATTTCATGTAGCCCTTAAAAATTAAGGGAAAAATAGAGAAAATTGAGAGAAAAAGAAAGACGAGAGAAGTGTGAGTGTTCTTGACGTACTTGTCAAATTTCAACGCCTAATTCATGTTTTCAGCTAAAAGGCCTTTCATGAATCTTCTTCTATTCATCGAGGGCTATGTTTCTATAGTTTTGAAATCTTGAAAGGTGGAGTTTGGTGCTATATACAAGGTGGAAGTACTGTAAAAATCAAGAAATGATCATAGAATCAAATAAAGGTAATCATAAGCTTCGATTTGAGTATAGTGTCTTGAAGTTTTGATAATTTTTTATGAAGTTATAGCTCCCCTTAAATTTTAGCCAAGAGAGTAAATTAGGGTTCTAATGTTCTTAAAATCATGAATATGATGATAGATAGGGTTTTATGATGATATATAACAAGTCTTAAAGGTGAAATTGCAAGAACTCATCTTATGCTAATTAGGGTTAAGTTTCAGCCAAGACCAGTTCATGGGGAAAGAGATGGATTTTGTTAAAATTTAGGTTAGAAATGGATTCTACACACAAAATTGTGTAAGAATAGTTTGTGGTTATGATTATGGATGACTTAGTAGAAAACCCTAACTTTGGGATTGAATGTTGGCTACTGCTAGATTTCGTTTTTAGGAAGGCAGATTAATAGTGAGGTACTTTTAAATAGTTCAACCTTGTCCAATGATCATGATATTTTACAAGTTGAAAGTAGACATCTTAAGCTTTAAATTGATATGTAATAGATTTCATTTGGGTTTTTAAATTATAAGTTATGATATGCCAAAATTTAGGCATTGAATCTGGAATGAACCCTAAGGCAGTGTTGTTATCCGAGGATGTCTAACCTTTTGGGCCTATAATTGGTAGTGGATGATGTTTTTTGTGTAAAGAGGATTTAAAGATATTTTCATAGGATTTGGAACTACCTTGTTTAGAATTTTATAGATTAAGTTATAAATTTTCAAATTTGAGTGACAAATCTGAGATCTTAATCTAGTTAGTCAAATTTTGATGAGCAATAATAACATCAACCAAGTGTATAATGACCTGAGAGTAGTAATTGAAGAAGCATAGTTGCAAGATAGACAAGTAATGCCGATAAGAGATATGACTGTTAGAGGAGAAACTCAGGAATACAACTTGCCACTAAGCGGACTAGTCAAATGTAAGAAGCGGATATACGTCCCATCGTAGATAGAGTTGAAACAACAAATCATGGAGGAAGAACACAAGAGTAAATATACTTCGCATCTAGGGGCTACCAAAATGTACCATGACTTGAAGTCCCTGTATTGGTAGCTAGGAATGAAAAGAGATATGACTAGATTTGTCGCTCGTTGTCTTACTTGCCAGAAAAGTGAAGGTTGAATATCAGCGACCATCAGGGCTTCTGCAAAACCCTGAGATTCCTGAGTGGAAGTGGGAAAGCATTATCATGGATTTTGTAATGGGGTTATCTAAGGTCAGAAACCATGACACAATATGGGTAATAGTTGACAGATTCATAAACACAGCCTACTTCCTACCTATCAGCATTCATTATTCTCCTGATAAACTGGCGGAGATTTATATCAAAGATATTATGAGATTATATGGTACTCTAAAGAATATCATCCCAGATCAAGATCCCCGATTTACTTCCAAGTTTTGGAAGGCAGTACAAGAAGCTTTGGGTACTAAGCTTAGATTCAGCATGACATATCATCCTCAAATAGATGGGCAGACAGAACAAACAATGCAAACACTTGAGGATATGTTGAGGGTGTGTGCATTAGATTTCAAGCGTGGTTGGGACAAATTCTTTCCACCGGCAGAGTTTTCTTATAATAATAGCTATCACTCGAGCATTCAAATGGCTCCATATAAGGCACTATACAGAACGAAATGTCAATCGTCCTTATATTGGATGGAATTGTTTGAGAGGTGCTTACTTTGGTCATACAAAGTTGATCAGACAACTGAGCAGATCAAGTTGATCAAGCAGAGATTACTAACTGCTTAAAGTTGACAGAAGAGTTATGTTGATAAAAGGTAAAACCCTCTAGACTTTGAAGTCGGTGATCACGTGTTCATGAAAGTTTCACCAGCCACAGGTATTGGAAAGGCACTGAAAGTAAAGAAGCTACATCTGAGATACATTAGTCTATCTAAGTCTTGTCGAAGATTAAGCCAGTAGCGTACTGTATAGCTTTACCACCGAACCTGAGCAGGTTGCATGATGTCTTTCATCTTTCCTAATTGAAGAAGTATCAACCCGATCCAGAGCTTGTGATTGAATATGAAGATGTGGAAATGCGGGATGGTTTGACATATGAAGTCTGTAACCTCCTGCCTTATAAACAATAATTATGACTCAAAAATACATAATTAAGATGAATTAGAGACCAACGGCTAATAAAATTTCATTTTTAATCCCATCCTTAAAATGGAGTTTTTTTACAAATTTCTTCTGAAATTGGTTTAACATGGTCTCCTCTTCACATATTAAATATAACTACCCTGTGCAGTTAAATCATATTCATACATATCAAAGTATACAACAAAATCCTGGCAACCCCTGGGTTGCATATATACTAAGGGTTTACAATTTCCCATTTAAGGGATTACACAACCGTATCCAAAATAATATTTATGAAATATACAGTGATTCCCAATCAAAATTTGATAACCAATATCCCAAAATCAAATGACCATACAGAAGTTCTAGCCACCCATGGTCGTCTCCTTTCCCTTGGAGCTACTTGCCCTGTCTGAAGGTTAGTCAATGGAAGGAATGAGATTCAAAAGTATCCTAGCAGTAACAAATCACTCACACCATACATAATCATAAAGCATGCAATGACATCATCAAGCAATATAGCAGCATGAAACACAACATACAAGCTATCACATATACACATAATCACAGAGTCACATCCTATGTATCTCCACTGCCTCGAAGGCATGGTCCTCCCACCAGAACCACAAATGGGCTATAGGTAAAGGATTTACAGATAGCCTTTTGGCTTTCAGATATAGCCTTACGACTTCCATATAGTCACATCCCAGTATCTCCACTGCCCCGAAGGCACAGTCCTCCCATTAGAATCATCGATGTTCCGCAGGTGAAAAATTCACAAATAATGATATATCAAACATACAATGTATCACCTATAGTATAAGGAAAAGCGTCACTACCTTGTCCTTTCCGATCATGCTCTGGCACAGTCTATTCACAAGTAGTACAAATATCAAATACTAAAAATCAAAATCAAGGACGTTGGATCAATCTCTATTCCAAGTTCTTGATTCCATAATACTTAAAGATGGTTATTATTTGAACTCCTTAGGTGGCTAAAAGAAGCCTAAACACATGCTAAAGGGTTGGGAAAAACTTAACCAAAACCCCCCTTTCAGAACTGAAACACTGATTTTAACTGATGCACTTGAGTAATAGATGACGCACTCGAGTGATAAGATAACTTGCACTCAAGTGAGGATGGCTCACTTGTGTGAGTGTTTGACCGAGAGCAATAACAAAGACAAAAAAATTTTCACAACACTCGAGTCCTGAACTCAACACTCGAGTGGTAGCCTCATGCTCACCCGAGTCCTACAAAGTGAGGCATAGAGAGTGACTACCCGAGAGCAAAGAAAATCCTGAAGTGAGAAGCGTACTCGAGTATTGACTCTGGCACTCAAGTGATGGCACAACACTTGCGAGTGCTAAGATACACTCTTGAAAAATTGGCTGCGAGTGCTAACCCAAGACGTGAGTTCATAGTGCCAAATGCACGGGCACTTGAGTGGGACCATATGCACTGGAGTGAAAACCCAGATCACTCGCAAGTAAGAACATGTACTTTTGCTTTTTTTACGTGGGAGTGCAACTCAAACTTGGAGGAAAAGAGAAAATAAGATGCTGCACTCAAGTGAGACCCCAGATGACATGTATAAAATGATAAAGAAAAGTCAAAATTAACATGTGTTAATAATTAATTTAATATTATTATTTGAGGAGGTGGAGTTGTGATATTTTAAATGGATCATTATCATCTCCTTAGGGGTAATTTCAGTTAGCCTAAAAAAAAAGAGAAAAGAAACTTGACGGTTGAAATCCAACTGAATGGTACCTTGGTGATTTTTGCACAAACCAAAGGCAAATTGGGAAATAGGCTATTTATCTCTCCTCCCTCTTATTAATTTTGTCTAGTTTTCTAAAAGGAGAGAAAAATAAAAAAACAAGAGAAAATGAATAGGGAAAGAGAAAAGATAAATAGTGAAAGTTCATGAGCTTCGACGTCAATTTCACCTCTGTTTCGGCATTTCTAGCTCCTGAAGTCTTCTCAAATGTTGCTCTTCTCATGGAAAGCAACATTTCTACGGTTTTAGATTTTCATTGAGAGGTGTTTGGTGCCATCTCACTTACCAGAGTATTGTCGAATTTCCTCTCAAGTTGTGGAAACACGTAAAGGTAAGCATAGGCTTCATTTTGATCTAATTATATTATTGTTTGGATAAGTTTTTTTAGGGTGGGTACTGTTCATATTTCATCCAAGGGGTGTTTTTAAGGTTTAATCATGGTTTAATAATGTTTTTATGATTAAATTATGATTTTGGAAGTTTAAGTTTAAAGCTGCCTGAATGTTGTTTCTAAAGGCAGTCTAGTTCTTGTGTGTTTTTGAATAGCTAAACTTTATCCATTGACCCTGAGATTTTTCAGATTTAAAGTACACATAAAGATCTTCAATTTGATAAGTAATGGGTAGAAAGTTAATAAGTATACATAAAGTTATAAGTGTTTGAAATTAGACCATTAAAGTTGGACAGATGTTTTGGCAACAAGTAAAAACGTGAAAACTAGGAATTTTATGTAGATAGAAAACTTGGTAAGCTTTTTTTTCCTTAAAATAGACTTAATAAGAGTTTCCTATAACTTTGAATCAACCCAATCAAGGTTTTCTAAAATTAGTGATGATTTTTCAAATTTCAGTAAAAAATCTGCCAGATTTACATCTAATGCGAAAATGAAAAGGGAATGTCAATTAGTGAAAAAGTTAATTTCCAAAGGTCAAGTCAAATGCTTAGAATTAGTATGGGCCCATTTACTACACATTGGGCCTAATGAAAAGACCCTAAAGATATGATTATTCATCTAGGGCCATGAGGTGTTAAAGAAGAAGCATCTTCGATAGTTGAGAAAGAAAAGGCACAAGAGGAAGACTAAAAAATCAAAGGTAGGGGAATTACTTATTTGCATGTATTTGATATCTTTGCTTGTGAAGGTATGTTTTTGTTTATACTGTGCCATAGTTATGTTGCATGAAACATTGAGCATGCAAAAATGTCATTATCAGGCATACATCTAGTTAAAGCTAACATGTCATGCACATAACATCTATCATCCTTGCATTATGGTAACTGTTTTCTACTGAGATTCTCTCGAATCTCACCCTCGCTTACCAAATTTAGATAGGTAAAAACAGGATGTATGCTGTAAACAAAGAAGAGAACCGTACGAGAGGAATGCAGTAGTGGAATGAAGATGGAAGGATGCCTGAGTTTCATTAAATGGGTCTATACACCCTAGTAGCCCTATATGACTATGTTATTTGTAATTATTAAGTATGAACCCCTATGAAAAAGTTCTATAATCATGTACATATTATCAGTATATTCATGCTATTCTTATGTGCCCACTGAACTACGCCTTACTACTCTAGTTAATATCGGTGTTAAGTGGTATGTAAGCCGGGGCCTTACATGCGGGAAAAGGAATACATATTATAGAATTAGAAGCAAAGAATATAAATATACAGACAAGAGAATATGAATTATTAATACAAGAATTAAACCAATATAATGAGCCATCATGTGATGTACTATTAGGATTAGATTTCTTAGAGCAATATTATAAAATAAATATGATCAAGAAAGCTTTAATATTAACAACTCCATGTAAATATGAAGCTTGGGGAATAAGAATAACTCAACCATATAGAAGAAAATATGAAAATTTTGAAAAGAAAATAAATGAAAATGAACTACAATTTTTATAGAAAAACAACCTGTCAAAATTCATCATATTTAGCAACTTTAGCTATAATAGAAGTTAAAATGATAGAACAAAGGTTATTAGATAATTATAGTGATAATCCACTAATTCATTGGAATAAATCTAATCCTTTAGCAAAAATAGAATTAAAACATTATGGTAAAGAAATAAATTGTAAACCATATCCATGGACTGAACAAGATAAAAGATAATTTATAATGCATATTAATAAAATGAAACAATATGATTTAATAAGGAAAAGTAGATATGAATATTTATCACCGTCAATGATAGTTATAAAACACAGTGAATGAAAATGAGGAAAATCAAGAATGGTAATACATTATAAAAAAATAAATAATTTAGCAATAAGAAATAGATATCCAATCCCTAAAATGGATTTATTATTTAATCTAATAAGAGGAAAAACAATATTTAGTAAGTTTGATTGTAAATCAGGATTTTTCCAAATAAAATTAGAAGAAGAAAGTAGAAAATATATAGCATTTAGTGTAATACCCTAGTTACATTATCGTTTTGATGAATCTTTCGTAGTGAAATTGAACAACTAAGTGATATTTCTTGGCAACCAATTTGAAACCCTAACTCCAATATAAGATCATTTACTGTGGTTCCTTACTCATTGTAACTCATCTTTCCTTCATTCTCTTGATTATCTTAATCAGAGTGATTCTTTGTTCATTTTTAGGTGCAGAAGGTTTCTTAACTAATGGGCTCGTACCGCGCGATTACCCATTCCTAATTCAATTATTGCACTTAGCTAATTAATCATTCATTATGCGGGTTATATAGTTAACTATTACAAATATATTCATTTTTCTCTTCTTCTTTGCAACTTCTCTCCTGGTATAGCATCTTGCACTCCTCTTCTGTGCTTAGCTGCCTATATGGTTGGTAGGGGGTGAGATTCAGGGGAATCTCAGTGCCAAACATTATAACATCCCGAATTTTGGTCACCAAAATTCCTTATACCTTTTAGGTATTAAATGGGATAAATCGGTGAATAGTGGTCTTGAAATAGCCAAACGGTGCAATTGGTGGCTACATGAATTTTGGGCCACAAGAAGACATAAAAGCCTATTGTTGATGACCAACAATGAAAAATAGAAGGGTATAATTCTTGGGCTCAAGAAACATGTGAATTTCAGCCCAACACAGAGGGAAGGAAGAAAGCCCAATTTAATTACAAAATGTTAAAATGTTCATTTCGCTGATAAAGCAAGATAGCTTTTATTCTCCCTTTTCTTTATGTAGTTTTCATCCAAATACACATGAGGGGAAATATTTAGTTGGTCCCAATTATGACATATGGAGGCATCTTTGTCCAAGTATGAAAAATATGACATAAAAGTCAAATTAGCATATGTTAATTTGACCATTAAATATCAATATGTTAAGTGATATTTTTGAAGATCATCATCTCTTTCCAAAGGACCTTACTTTCTATCCAAACAAGAGAAGGGAAAGAAAAAAATAAGACTGGGACACAAGTCATGCCTGTGGAAGCTTTCTTGGTCAAGTGAAAGAAGAAATAATAAAATAATCAAGGACATGTGATTAATTACAATAAAATATTATTATTTGAATTGTGATATTTTGATATCATATCCTCTTCCAAAAGGCCTCATATTTCAGCCAACTTGAAGAAAGAAGGAGCAAAGAGAAAAGAAACTAGACGGTTGAAATCCAATCGAATGGCATCTTGGTAGTTTTTGTACAAACCAAGGGTAAATTGGGTAATCATCTCTCCTCCCTCTTATTAATTTCGTTCAGCTTCCCTAAATAGAGAGGAAAAATAGAAAAAAAATGGAGAAAGTGAAAGAGGAAAGAGAGAAGATGAACAGTAACCATTCTTGAGCTTTATAGCCGAATTCACCTATAAATCGGTATTTTCTCTCAAAATACCCTTCACAAACCTTTTCTACTCATCCTAACCTTCATTTCTTCAGTTTTAGATTTTCATTTGGAGGTGATTGATGATGTCTTGCTTATCAAAGTACTGCAGGATTTCCAATCAAGTTGCAAAAACGCGTAGATGTAAGTGTAGGCTTCATTTTGAACTGATTAGATTATTGTCTGGATGAGTATTTTTTAGGGTGTGCACATTCATATTTAGTCTAAGGGGTGTTTTAAAGGTGTTATCATGGTTTAATCATGTGCTTATGGTTAAATGATGATTTATGATGGTTTGGAAGTTTATGTTTAAAGCTGCCTGGATTTTGTTTCTGAAGGCATTCTGGTTGTAGTGTATTTTTGAATAGCTAAACTTTATCTATTGACCCTAAGATTTTCTTGATATAAAGTACATATAATGAAATTTAATTTGATAGTTAATGGGTAGAAATTGAATAAGTATGCAAAAAGTTATGAGTGTTTGAAGTTATATCATTAAAGCTAGATAGATTTTCTGGCAGCAAGGGTAAACGTGAAAATTGAAAATTTTGTGTGGATAGAAGACCATGAGAAGCATTTTTTCCTTAAAATAGAGTTAATAAGAGTTGCATAAAATTTTGAATCACCGTAATCAAAGTTTTCTAGAATTAGTTATGAGTTTCAAAGATCAATGAAACATTTTCCATATTTACATGTTATGCAAAAATGAAAAGGTAATGTTAGTTATGGATAAAGTTATTTTCCAAAGGTCAAGTCAAGCACTTGAAATTAGTGTGGGCCTATTAGCTACACATTGGGCCTAATGCAAAGACCCTAATAACATGATTATTCATCTAGGGCCATGAGGTGTCAAAGAAGAAGCATCTTCAATGGTTGAAAAAGAAAAAATACAAAAGGAGGACTCAAAGACTAGAGGTAGTGAACCTACCACTCCTGCACGTATTAGATATTTTTGCTTGTGTACTGATGCATGTGATTGCTTTGTTTGATTATGTGAAACATATATGAATGATTGAAGCTTTGTTTCTATTTATCCTATAGCCATGAGTATGTTGTTTGAAACATTGAGCACGTAGATATGTCATTGTGTTAGCATGAGTTTATGTAATGTAAGCATGTCATGCATTAAGCACCTATCTTGCATGCATATTGGTATTGTTTACTACTGAGATTCTCTCGAATCTTACCTCCCTAACCAACCATTTAAACAGGTGTAAGCAAAGAAGAGAATTGCACAAGAGGAATGCAATGGCAGAACGAAGACAAGAAGATGTCTTCGTTTCATTGGAACGGGTCTAGACACCCTGGTAGTCCTGTGCGACTGCATTATTTGTAATTTTTATAGACAATCCCTATAGGGAATTACTGTAATCAAGTACTTATTATCAGTATTTTATGCTATTTCTATGTGCCTACTGTAACACCCTAAATTTTATATTCACCAAATATATTGTAATTATTTGAGGAAACTCAATAAAATGGTGAATATTCATGAATTTGAAATTTATGAATTTTATAAATGTTCAATTTCACGGGAAATTGGGCAAAAATGAATATGGAATTAATCTGGGTGATTTAAAAAGCCTAATATTAAGGTCCAAAAATGAAGAAATATTAGAGAAAATATTTGGTCCAAAAATAGATAGAAATTGGCCAAAGAAAAATAAGAGAAGAAATTGGATTAAAAAGGTAATGGCAAAATCGTAATTTTGCCAAATTATCACAAAATTAATTATTTTTCCGATTAATTGAAGATAATTTCAATTAATTAAGGAAAATAAAAGGAAAAATATATTTAGAATATTTTGGTCAATTTAATATGAATTTATGGAAAATTTGAGCAAAAATGCAATTTTGACTAAAATTGAGACTTTACGTGTATACGTAACCGAAACAAGTTGTGAAGCCAATTGAGACCATAGGGAGGGACCCCTAGGTGTCTCCTACATGTTGCAAGAGGAAGAAAATATTGGTTGGGATTAATGAGCTTGGTTACACATACACAGGGTTTATTTACATAAAAGTGATTTTTGAAAGTTTTGGAAATTGTTAAATAATTAAAGTATAATGTTATATATATTATAAAACACATGTGCATCTTCCTCCTCAGCTCATTTCTGTCATACACAGCAGCTGAATGAGGAGTGAGAACGTTGAGGTTTGTAGAGAGAGAAAGGAGAAGAAAAATCACAAGGTAAGCCGATTTCTCCGACGATTTAGCTCCTAACGCGTGTAACTCCGATCCTAAGCTACTCCTCTTTGTTCTTTAAGGTTTGGAAGCTCAAAATCTATTGTTGAGCACTTAGGGTTTTCAGCAATATTTGGGAAAAACTTGTGGGAGCTTGAGGTAACTTCCAAACCTTCGTATATTGTCTATTCTGGCTGCTATGGGCAATTTAATCGGTGAAATTTTGCCAGATTGCCATTGGTTTTAAATTTTGGAAAAGTGTGTTTCTAAGGGTTATGCTGCCCAATTTTAGCTCAAATGGTTGTTATAACTCAATTAGATGGTTAATAAAGTGGTTAGGAGTAGAAAAGAACGCGTTTACGGAGCCGAAATCGTAAAACCCCAATTTTTCCCGGAGAACTCATAAATTTAGGCCAGCTCTAGAAATGGGTCTTAGAGTTGGATTTTCAATGATTTGATGGTTCCATTGAGTTCAGGAGTGAAAATTAGGTGGGGTTACAGTTGGCCACTTTTTCGGAAAAGGCCGAAAAAGCATAATTACGAAAACGCCCCTGAAACCTTTAAGTAGTGGTTGCTGAGGGCAATTTCGTCCTTTGGAAATGAATTTGATAATTCTGAGTCCAAAAATGGATTCCTTGGGAGGAAATATGTTAGGATAGCTCAGATTAGAGTTTCGGGAAAAGTGCAACCGGACGGGGTACGACGGGCCCGAGCCGGGTCTCCGGGGGTATTTTTGTAAATTTTCATTGTAGACTCATATAACCCCAAGTAACACTATGGAAGTGTCTAAATGGTGCATTTGGAATTGTAGGATTCGATATTTGCCGCCCTCGGGAGCTAACTGCGCCGAAGGACGTCAGGAAAGGACAAGGTAGTGACTCTCTCTCTCTTATACTTTGTGTAATGCACTGTATGTGTGTTGTATCACTATTTTATGATGATTTCTGATGCTGCTGCGGTTATAGCTGGTGATAGCTGTCATTTACAGCGCAAGCTGTCATTTACAACGCAAGCTGTCGTTTACAGCGTAAGCTGTCGTTATTGTGACTACAGCGTAAGCTGTCGTGATGTTGATTACAGCAAGAGCTGTCGTATTGTGTATACAGCCGTGAGTGCTGTCGTTTATGGTGAAAACCATATATCTGTGAATTGCTTCTGCTGTTGCTGTTTGTGATTTATGTACATGCTTTGTGTTTTTGCATTGTGTGAGTGGTTTGTTACTACTGAGATTCTCTCGAATCTCATTCTTTCCTATGACTAACATTTCAGACAGGGCATGTGGCTCAAAGGAGAAGCGGCCAACCCAGAGCAATTAGGACCCTTGGGGGTATATAGTTGAATTGGAAACGTTGGTTATGTATTTTGAACTCAGGATTACTGTATATTTTGAATCAAGAACACTACATACGATTTTGGTTGTGTAATCCCCTAGTGTATACTTATAAACCTTCAGGTTTTTATGTATAGAAACCGGGAGTTGCCGGGGATGCGGTTATACACTCTGATATGATTGAATGTATATTAACTACACAGGTAATTATATTCGAATATTGAAATTGAGACCAGGATGGGAAAAAGAGTTTTGAAAGTTTTGTGAAAATTTTACTGTGAGACAGAAAGTTTAAAAGGAGTTTAAAGCATCCAATGGTCTCCAATCCGATTTAAATATGTGTTATCGAATTATAATTACGTGTTTAAGTCAGGGGGTTACATTTTGGTATTAGAGCTGTAGTTCCTGGCAAGGGTAGAGGTAGCTAGGATAGATCCTTTAGATAGTAGTAGGGATAGAAGATTATCTGTGAATGATTGTTGTGTATGCACATGTATGTTTTATTGGCATGGATATATATATGAGTTTTGTGACTATATGTGCATACTATCTCTGCTAAATTAATAGGGCAAGTTGTTTGTAGAATGAAGAAAACTAGAGGACGCCCCAATATTCCACGTGTAGACCCAGAGGTGGAGGTCGTCAATGATAATCCACCAGATCCTATGCAAGAGCTGATGGGTCTAATCCGGGATCAAAGAGATATGATAACTGAGCTGAGAGAAGAGCTCAGAGCAGAGAAGGCGAAGAACAAGGAAGGTCCAGTTCAGTCCACTCCGGAGGAAACTCAAGAAGAAACTCGACATGAGGACACTGCAGAAGGATCAGCACGATTACTAGAATCCCCACCTCGTGCTATTCCGAATCAAGAATCACATGGGATGCCGCTTAGAGAGGAAGAGACCTTCAGTTTTGGGTCACCAGATTCTGCAAGCATCTGCCTCATGCGTTCAGAGGAAGGTTTGACCCTCAAGCAGCCGAAGATTGGATGAACAGGCTGGAGAAAATATTTGAGGTTCTTGGTTGCCCGGATGAGGTGAAGCCACGACTGGCCGTTTATAAGCTCGAAGGGGATACAGACCGTTGGTGGCGGAATATCGCCTTAACATTGAAGAGCAAAGAAATGTCATTGACTTGGGAACTGTTTCAACAAGAGTTTAACGAGAAGTATTTTCCCAAATCAGTGAGACTCGAGAAGGAGACGGAGTTTCTGAATATCAGACAAGGGGACATAGAGAGCTTCGATGATTACTTGTCCCGTTTTGATTGGTTGGCTTGGTACTCCTCTTACCTCCGGTACAAGGATGACGAAGAATGGAGTTCTGATATGCTCATTCGCGGTCTGAGGCGAGAGTTGAGGAAACGCCTAGCTACTCACCAATTTACCAAGTTCAACAAGGCGGTTGAGCAGTGCAGGATTACAGAGAACAACTTGAGAGAATTGTATCCTGCCAGAGCTATTAGCCACTGCAATGAACCTAATAAGGGTGCTACCTCACAGAAGCGGAAGGGCCAGGGATCTTCATCTGGAAGTGGTAAGAAGCCCTACCAGTCTGGGAGCCTTGACCAACAAAGAACATATTCTGCACCGTGGATTTGCGTCGCTGTAATCAACCACACCAGGGTAAAACATGTGATGGCAAAATAATATGTTACAATTGTAAGCGTGTGGGCCATACTGCTGCTAACTGCAAAGAGCCACGACCAGACCAGAGACCGAAGACACAAGGCCGAGTATTTGCTATGACCCACGAAGAGACCCGTAAATCTCCTGAGCTAATACAAGGTAATATTCTTCTTAATGGCCATCTGTTGCAAGTTTTGTATGATTCGGGTGCAAGTCACTCCTTCATCGCCTATGATTGAGTGAAGCGCCTGGGAATGCATGTACATAAGTTACCATTTGAATTAGTAGTGTCAACTCCAATGGGTGCTAAGGCCTTAACCACAGAAGCTTGTTTGAGTTGTGTCATAACTGTGAAGGGCACCAATCTATTGTAGATCTTATATGTTTGCCGCTTTACCAATTGGAAGTTATTTTGGGTTTTGATTGGTTAACGGCAAATAATGTATTACTTGATTGTGGGAACAAGAGGATAGTATATCCTGTTTCTCAGAGGGCTGAAGTTGTGGATTCTAGTATGAATTTCCTTGCTGCAGCCAAAGCTGAAAAGTATCTTGAAAAGGGTTACCAGGGGTATATGGTGTTCTTTTCTATTCAGAGAGAGATCAGAGAAACTTTGAGCAGTATACCCGTGGTAAATGAATTTCCTGATGACCTTAGTGGATTGCGTCCAGAAAGGGAAGTTCAATTCCTAATAGAGATTGTGCCTGGAGCTGGGTTTATTTCAAAGGCCCCATATCGTATGGCCCCAAATGAAATGGCGGAATTAAAGAAGCAGATTGAAGACTTGCTTGAAAAAGGGTTCATTAGACCCAGCGTGTCGCCTTGAGGAGCTCCAATGTTATTTGTAAAGATGAAAGATGGGAGTCTTCGATTGTGTATCGACTACAGAGAACTAAATAAAGTTACTATTAAGAACAAGTACCCTCTTCCCCGAATTGATGACCTTTTAGACCAACTATCCGGTTCGTGTGTATTTTCGAAGATTGATATAAGGTCAGGGTATCATCAGCTGCGAGTGAAAGCAGAAGATGTTCCGAAGACTGCTTTTTGGACCAGGTACAGTCACTATGAGTTCTTGGTGATGCCATTTGGGCTAACCAATACGCCTGCGGTTTTCATGGATTACATGAACCGTATCTTTCGACAATATCTAGATCAATTTGTTGTTGTGTTTATCGATGACATTCTGATATATTCCAAGAGTATGGAGGAGAATGAACATCATTTGAGAGTTGTATTGAATACATTGCATGAGAAGCAACTATATGCTAAATTGAGCAAGTGCGAGTTCTGGCTATCAGAAGTGAAATTCTTAGGCCATGTTATCTCGCAAGAAGGGGTCTCTGTGGATCCCAGTAAAGGGGAAGCAGTACTGGACTGGAAGAGGCCAGAATCTGTGGCGAAAATACGCAGTTTTCTGGGTCTTGCTGGTTATTATCGGAGATTTATCCAAAATTTCTCCCGTATTGCGTTGCCGATGACCAAGCTCACAAGAAAGGATCAGCCGTTTGTGTGGGATGAGAAATGTGAAAACTGCTTTGTGGAGCTGAAGGAGAGGTTGACGACAGCACCTGTGTTGATTTTACTCGATCCCAGTTTGACCTACGTTGTGTATTATGATGCCAATGGGCAGGGATTAGGGTGTGTCTTTATGCAGCAGGGATGTGTGGTGGCCTATACCTCTCGACAGCTCAGACCTCATGAATTGAACTATCTTACTCATGATCTGGAGCTTGCGGCCATTGTATTTGCTTTGAAGATTTGGCGTCATTACCTGTATGGTGTGACTGTGGAATTGTACTGCGACCACAAGGGTCTCAAATATCTGTATGATAAAAAAGAACTGAATATGAGACAGCGCCGCTGGATGGAATTGCTTAAGGACTACGACCTGGAAATAAAATATCATCCGAGTAAGGCAAATGTAGTTGCTAATGCTCTTAGCCAAAAGACTGTGCTCGTTGCAACTATGATGATACAAGAAAGGAAATTGATTGAAGATTTCCATGATTTAAATTTGACAAACCAGATCATCTGTGCCAATTACACTGTTTCTCAAGAGGAGAGTGATCTAAGGGCGGAAATTGAAGAAGCTCAGAGTCAAGATGACTGGATACAGCGCAATCTGACTAGAATCGAACAGGGAGAAGTTTCAGGCTACGACATATCGCCTCGTGGATTGGTTCGTTACCAGAAAAGAGTCTGCGTTCCACTTAAGGCAGAGTTGAGGCAAAAGATTCTGGATGAGGCACACAAGAGCCGATATACTCTTCATCCTGGTATGACCAAGATGTATCAGAATCTGAAATCGGTGTATTGGTGGCCGGGTTTGAAGAGTGACGTGACCAAATATGTTGCAAGGTGTCTCACTTGTCAGAAAGTGAAAATCGAGCACCAGAGACCGCCTAGTTTACTTTAGAGTCCTGAGATTCCGGAATGGAAATGGGAAAGCGTGACCATGGATTTGGTTGTGGGATTACCCAGGATCAGAAACTATAATGCGATCTGGGTAATTGTGGATCGGTTAACGAAGTCAGCCCACTTCATACCAATCAATGCTGGTTATTCTCCTGATAAACTAGCGGAGATTTATATCCGAGAGATTGTCAAACTTCATGGTGTTCTGAAAAACATCATTTCCGATCGAGATCCACGATTTACTTCGAAGTTTTGGAAAACATTGCATGAAGCCTTAGGTACTCAACTGAGATTCAGTACGGCTTATCATCCTCAAACAGATGGACAATCTGAGAGAACAATTCAGACGCTGGAAGATATGTTGCGAGCTTGTGTTCTCGACTTTAAAGGAAGTTGGGATCGTTTCCTTCCACTAGCTGAGTTCGCTTACAACAATAGCTATCATGCGAGCATCCAAATGGCTCCGTATGAAGCGTTGTATGGAAGACGGTGTCAATCACCTTTATGCTGGAATGAATTATCTGAAAGGAAGCTTTATGGGCCAGATTTGGTTGATCAAACCTCAGCACAGATTTGGATCATTCGTAAGAGGCTCCTTGTAGCACAGAGTCGACAAAAAAGTTACGCTGACAAGAGGAGAAGGCCTCTAGAATTTGAGGTTGGTGATCACATATTCCTGAGAGTATCACCAATTACGGGCATTGGGCGAGCCATCAAGAGGAAGAAGCTGAGCCTGAGATATATAGGTCCTTTTCAAATCCTTGAGAGGATTGGGCCTGTTGCCTACCGAATAGCCCTACCCCCGAATTTGAGCAGACTCCACGATGTGTTTCACGTTTCCCAACTGAAGAAGTACCAACCGGATCCATCTCACATTGTTGAATATGAAGAAGTTGAGTTACAAGACAACTTCACATATGCGGTAGAGCCAGAACAGATCATTAATAGGGAAGAACGACGACTTAGACACCGAAGCATTCCATTTGTGAAGGTGATCTGGAAGGGAATGACTCGGAGAGAAGCAACTTAGGAAGCAAAAGCGGATATGCGTAGGCGATATCCGAAGTTTATGGCTAAAGTTCTATGACAAATTTCGAGGACGAAATTTATTTAAGTGGGGGAGAACTGTAACACCCTAAATTTTATATTCACCAAATATATTGTAATTATTTGAGGAAACTCAATAAAATGGTGAATATTCATGAATTTGAAATTTATGAATTTTATAAATGTTCAATTTCACGGGAAATTGGGCAAAAATGAATATGGAATTAATCTGGGTGATTTAAAAAGCCTAATATTAAGGTCCAAAAATGAAGAAATATTAGAGAAAATATTTGGTCCAAAAATAGATAGAAATTGGCCAAAGAAAAATAAGAGAAGAAATTGGATTAAAAAGGTAATGGCAAAATCGTAATTTTGCCAAATTATCACAAAATTAATTATTTTTCCGATTAATTGAAGATAATTTCAATTAATTAAGGAAAATAAAAGGAAAAATATATTTAGAATATTTTGGTCAATTTAATATGAATTTATGGAAAATTCGAGCAAAAATGCAATTTTGACCAAAATTGAGACTTTACGTGTATACGTAACCGAAACAAGTTGTGAAGCCAATTGAGACCATAGGGAGGGACCCCTAGGTGTCTCCTACATGTTGCAAGAGGAAGAAAATATTGGTTGGGATTAATGAGCTTGGTTACACATACACAGGGTTTATTTACATAAAAGTGATTTTTGAAAGTTTTGGAAATTGTTAAATAATTAAAGTATAATGTTATATATATTATAAAACACATGTGCATCTTCCTCCTCAGCTCATTTCTGTCGCACACAGCAGCTGAATGAGGAGTGAGAACGTTGAGGTTTGTAGAGAGAGAAAGGAGAAGAAAAATCACAAGGTAAGCCGATTTCTCCGACGATTTAGCTCCTAACGCGTGTAACTCTGATCCTAAGCTACTCCTCTTTGTTCTTTAAGGTTTGGAAGCTCAAAATCTGTTGTTGAGCACTTAGGGTTTTCAGCAATATTTGGGAAAAACTTGTGGGAGCTTGAGGTAACTTCCAAACCTTCGTATATTGTCTATTCTGGCTGCTGTGGGCAATTTAATCGGTGAAATTTTGCCGGATTGCCATTGGTTTTAAATTTTGGAAAAGTGTGTTCCTAAGGGTTATGCTGCCCAATTTTAGTTCAAATGGTTGTTATAACTCAATTAGATGGTTAATAAAGTGGTTAGGAGTAGAAAGGAACGCGTTTACGGAGCCGAAATCGTAAAACCCCGATTTTTCCCGGAGAACTCATAAATTTAGGCCAGCTCTAGAAATGGGTCTTAGAGTTGGATTTTCAATGATTTGTTGGTTTCATTGAGTTCAGGAGCGAAAATTAGGTGGGGTTACAGTTGGCCACTTTTTCGGAAAAGGCCGAAAAAGCATAATTACAAAAACGCCCTTGAAACCTTTAAATAGTGGTTGCTGAGGGCAATTTCATCCTTTGGCAATGAATTTGATAATTCTGAGTCCGAAAATGGATTCCTTGGGCTAAAATATGTTAGGATAGCCGAGATTAGAATTTCAGGAAAAGTGCAACCGGATCGGGTACGGCGGGCCCGAGCCGGGTCTCCGGGGGTATTTTTGTAAATTTTCATTATAGACTCATATAACCCCAAGTAACACTATGGAAGTGTCTAAATAGTGCATTTGGAATTGTAGGATTCAATATTTGCCGCCCTCGGGAGCCAACTGCGCCGAAGGACGTCAGGAAAGGACAAGGTAGTGACTCTCTCTCTTATACTTTGTGTAATGCACTATGTGTGTGTGTTGTATCACTGTTTTATGTCGTTTACAGCGTAAGCTGTCGTTTACAGCGTAAGCTGTCGTTATTGTGATTACAGCGTAAGCTGTCGTATTGTGTATACCCAAACTATTATAAATGATGAAAATACCTTTGTATCTATATGGAACTTTATTTTTCCTTATTTTCATGTAACGAGACACCAAGATTATGCTATAAGGGAAGGAGGTCCTGATGAAAATTGGGAAGATAGCCTTGACTCTATGCAACAAATTCAGTGCAGGATGACACGACAACAACTTATGATAAATGATCTTAGAGATGAACTGCACTAGTTACAACAGAAATAGGGAATATTATAGCATCTTAAAACGCAACAGGGTGAATACAATTCACCTAAGGAACTTCATCAGGAGTCACCACCCATGCTTGTGTATGAAGCAAACGTTTTTCAAACAAGGGTGAAATGGTTTGAGAAACAACAACCTCCTACTTTCTGAAGGAGATTCTGTAACACCCTGCCTTTAATCATGTAATTATAATTCGATATTAAATAATTAAAGTAGATTAGAGACCTTCGGATAACTTAAACTCGTTTCAATCTCCTACTTTGTGGTAGGGTTTTCACAAAATCATTCAAAATCTCTTTCCTGTTCCTGGTCTCCATTTCAAAATTCGAATATAATCACCTGTGCAGTTTATCTACATTCACGTATGACAGAGTGTAAAACCAATTCCCCGGCAACTCCCGGATTCTATACATATATAACCTGAGGTTTAAGTATCCACTAGGGGATTACATCCAAAATTGAATATACTATTCATATTTCAGATTATACAGTAATCCCGAATTCAAAAGATATAACCAACATTCCAAAATCAACTATACCCCTAAGGGTCCTAAGTGCTTCGGGTCGG
The DNA here is from genome assembly GCA_963855925.1 of Inga laurina. Lineage (NCBI taxonomy): Eukaryota > Viridiplantae > Streptophyta > Magnoliopsida > Fabales > Fabaceae > Inga > Inga laurina. Next base: position 49,284,804 of record OY979703.1, read on the forward strand.
CCTCTTCTCCTTTGAGCCACATGCCCTGTCTGAAAGGTTAGTCATAGGAAGGAATGAGATTCGAGAGAATTTCAGTAGTAACAAACCACTCATACAATGTATAAATACCAAGCATGTATATAAATCACAACCAGCAACAACAGCAACATCAATCTCAAAGATACATGGTTTTCACCACAAACGACAGCACTCACGGCTGTATACACAATACGACAACTTACGCTGTAATCACCATCACGACAGCTTACGCTGTAATCACAATAACGACAGCTTGTGCTGTAAACGACAGCTTGCGCTGTAAACGACAGCTATCACCAGCTGTAACCGGAGCAGCATCAAAGATTCATCACAGAACAGTGATAACACACACATACAGAGCATTACACATAGTATAAGAGAGAGAGTCACTACCTGATCCTTTCCTGACGTCCTTCAGCGCAGTTGGCTCACGAGGGCGGCAAATATCGAATCCTACAATTCCAAATGCACTATTTAGACACTTCCATAGTGTTACTTAGGGTTATATGAGTCTATAATGAAAATTTACAAAAATACCCCCGGGGACCCGGCCTGGGCCCGCCATACCCGGACCGGTTGCACTTTTCTCGAAATTCTAATCTGGGCTATCCTAACATATTTCCGCCCAAGGAATCCATTTCCGTACTCAGAATTATCAAATTCAATGTCAAATTACGAAATTGCCCTTGGCAGCCCTACTTTTAGGGTTTTAGGGGTGTTTCCGTAATTATGCTTTCTCGGCCTTTTTTGAAAAAGTGCCCAACTGTAACCCCACCTATTTTCGCCCACTAAATCCAATGGAATCATCAAATCATTGAAAATCCAACTCTAAGACCCATTTACAGCCTTGGCCGAAATATACATGTTCTCCGGGAAAAATTGGGGTTTTACGATTTCGGCTCCGTAAACGCGTTCCTTTCTACTCCTAACCACTTTATTAACCATTACATTAGGTTACAACTAACATTAAGACCCAATTTGGGCAGCATAACCCCTAGGCCACATCATTTCCAAACTTTAAAACCAATGGCAATCCGGCGAAATTTCACCGATTAAATTGCCCACAGCAGCCAGAATAAGCAATATACGAAAGTTTGGAAGTTACCTCAAGCTCCTTCTAGCTTTTCTCAAGAGTGGCTGAAAACCCTAGCCCCTTGAACACCAAATTGTCTTCTCAAACACCTTAAATAACATAGAAGAGAAGCTTAGGAACAAGGTTATACGCGTTAGGAGCTAGATCGTCGGAGAAATCGGCTTACCTTGCGAGATTTCTCCTCTTTCTCTCTCTAAGAGCTCTCAACTTTCTCTCACTATCTTCAGCTGGAAATGGCGTGAAATGGCTGAAGAAGATGAGCAATTTGATTAATAATCCATGCTGACATCATCTTTTAATGAGATGATGTCATAATTCCCATTTTCGGATTTTCTGGCAGATTTTCTGCCCAAACTTTGAAAAATCATAACTAATTCTAGAAAAATAGAAATGAGGTGATTCCAAAGCCAAATGAAAGATATTTAAGTCCTCTTCATAGGAAAAATATTGGCCATTACTGAAAATCACCACAAAATTCCCAGAATTTCAATCTTTGCATACTGTTCCAGAAAATAATTAATTTCGCTGGGCAAACTTCAAAAATCCAAAACTCTTAGGTCACAAATCAAAATGATACAAATTATATGTTCATTTTGAAGCTTGACATGTGAACTTTAATACTGGAAAATTTCAGAATTTTTAGACACCATTTGTCTATTTAAAACGTCCATACAAATTGGCTGCCCTGTACAGAGTTTCAATGGACAGAGTTTTCAACTTTAGCACGATTGTTCCCAATGGTTCCAATTTCACAATAAACACTCTCCCCACATGAATTTTCACAAGGAAGCCATTGGAATCATTAAAATATCCAAATTCCCATCACACATTCTCCAAAAGTATTTATTCAACAATAATTATATCCACTTTTAAAGTCATTAGCCCTTAATCACTTTTTGGGATATTACAGATTCAATCCTCTATAAGCCAAAGAATGGTTATCTGTACTGGAGCAAATTTTCACAAGACTGATTTGCTCCAATGATATTAAGGTTCAACTAGTCATTTAGAAATTAGAGGGAGAGGTGGATATATGGTGGAGGAATATAGAGCTGATTCTATAGGTATGGAATATTCCAGTAACATGGGAAATGTTCTAGGGGAAATTTATTGAAAGATATTTTTCTTAAAAAACAAGTTAGCAAAAGAAAAGGAATTCCTTAACATATGACAGGATAATGAAGAGAGCTTCAATGAGTACCTGACATATTATGTCTGATTGTCTTGGTATTCCTCGTACCCAAGACATTGAGATGATGAGGAATGGAGCTCTGATATATTGATACAAGGATTAAAGCTTGAACTAAGAGAGAAATTGGTTTCTAAATATTTTATAGTGTTTGCCAAGGTGGTTGAAGAGTGTCGACTTGCCGAGAACCGCTTGTCGAGCTTGTACCCTGACAAAAGTGACAACTATAGGTATGTATTTGGTAGTGGGAGATCCTTAGAAAAATGTAAAGATCAGGATGAATTATCCAGAGGGAACTATAAACAAGCAAAATAGACTATGGGCCATGGAGGTCAGAATTCCGCTAAGGGTAGAAAATGCTAGCATTGTTACAAGCCATACCATCTTGGTAAAGAGTGTAGTAGTGCGCTAGGAAGCTATAGTTCAACTGGATAGGATCTAGCTAGCCGGATTTGTTATCAGGTTCTAGAACCAGGGCATCTTGCTTAAAATTGCCCGTAGAACCAACAACTAGAGGAACCTAGACCAGGAGCTTAAAGTGTGGTACATGTGATAAATCAAGAGGAGGCTAGAAAATCCCATAAACTTCTCCAAAGTACGGTTTCTTTTAATGAAAACTGAATGCAAGTAATGCATGGTTTGAGCTTTAATTATTTCTCATTATATATGCTCCCTAGTGATGTTTGATAGTTGATTCAATTGGGAAGCTAGTCCTCAATGCAAATATAATAGAGAAAATAGAGGATAGGTCAGTGGTTGGTAAATCCCTAGGTCCTTCCAAAAGATATTAGTGGATGATAGGGATAATTGAGGTAAAATGAGTTGTGATTGAGAAAACTATAATATGAAAATCAAACATTATAGTTGAGTTTACTCCTTAGGCATTTGATATAGCCTAAAGTTGTTTAAGGTAATAGAATATGATATATGATATGGGGTGATTATGTGGTAGCCTATCTTAGAGGATCCGATCTGATGATACTGAAGGTTGGGGATAGGCCTGAATTTGATCTACATTGAAATCATTCGTAGGTCAGAATATTAATTTGCTACACTATGGTTCTGTTCTATAATGGAAATTTGAACCATGTGGATAATGTTGAACCTTCTTTAATGTTTTGAGGATATTACCGAAATATCATGAAGGTTAGAATAAGAACTATTGATTGTGAATATTAGCGAATCTATTATGTATAATTAAGGAAAACAATTAGCAATGTATGTGATGTTAAGGTTCCAGATTTCATGATGTTCTACTAGGAATTCTCTCAATTGCTTTTCTCGTAAGGATATCTACCCTCTCAAGGTCCCAATACCTTGAGATCAAATGAAGATAGAATTTGAAGTATATCCAGACTCTCTTACAGAGCAAATATGATAAACACTGAAGAACGACATGAATACAAAGAAAATATGAATAACAGAGACTCATGAATTTTCTTGTGTGAATTCTTGTTCTTGGTTGTTTTTTATGGTCTCTGAAGCTCTGTATTTATAGCCAGTTGATTTTGCCTGTTGAATACTAATCGTTGTGGAGCGGAGCATTTTATTGTAGAACGACATGAGTAAGTTTGAAATCTTTGAATACGGTAGGTACATGCTTGGTTGATCGTAATGATGTTGTCTATCGTTGTTTGACTTCCTTTGTGCTTTTCTAATTCAAACGTTCAAACTCCTATATCACACTTGTAATATATGTTAAATGATGTTATATAATAATAATAATTAAAAATAGAATGAATAAATAACATTAAATCATATTCGGATTGAACGCTGTAAGACTGGTGCATTTTGGCTTTCGGTAGAGTATCACTCCAGTACGGAGAGGGCTCACTCGAGTGCAATACCATATTTTCTCTTCTTGCTTTAGTTTTATACTTGCACTTTCATGTGATTTTGAGAGAGTTCATTTTCACACTACGAGTGATATGGGACCTCACTCGAGTACAAATCTCCTCACTCGAGTGCTCCTTTATTTTACATTATGAACCACATCTCTGGACAACGCTCGCATCCCATTTTATCAAGAGTGTGATTCTGCAATTGCAGGTGATGTGGGTCCTCACTTGAGCATACTTACTCTCACTCAAGTGAACTGAATATTCTTCTATAAGATACTCTTTGTCTTCAGCACTTGCATCAGAATGGATAGAGTTAGATTTCTCACTTGCGGGTGCTAAGGTATCACTCGGGAGCAAATTCCTCTACTTAAGCATACTTTCTCCTTCATGCACTTGGTGACTCTTGGCCAAATACTTGCTGTTCCTCACTCTCTTAGACTCGAGTACACTTGAGACTATCACTAGAGTAGAGCTCCTATGCTCGAGTCAGAATATGATATTCAACTCTGTCATTGCTCTCTGTCAAACACTTTCTGTCCAACACTTGCATGTGTTCGAGTGCAAAATATCTCCATGCTCAAGTGCTAGCTTCATCACTTGAGTGCATAAGTAAAACTGACAACAAACACTTCTAAACTCTGTGAAATACTTTTGCTAATATTTTTAACCTTTGCAAGGAAATGAATTTCTTACCACAACACACAATGATCTTTTGTTATCATCAAAACTTGGAATCTAACAGTAATGGTAATTACAAGCTAGAATTGGAAGTTGATTATCCATCTCCTTGAGTCTAAATTATTTAGTCGTATTCATTTAATTGCTTCAGTAGAATGAATTAAATGATTATTGCAAGTATGGAGCTAGTGGTAGCTTAGTTCCATCCTCTTGACTCATATTGTGGAATTCATATCATTAGCAAGTAAGGAAGACTAAAATCTCAACTCAAGGGAATCTCATTTCATTATTATTCTAGTTTATTAAATTTACTTTTTTGGTTATTGTTAATTTCAATTCCATTTTCTTCTTTGTCTTAAAAACCGAATAATACAAAAATATTGCTTTAGCTTAGATTACTTCATTAGTTTAAAAATGCAATTTCTCAAAATGATTTCTCACAACTTTAAGGTATTTATCACTTTACTACATAGAAACTTGGAAATTAATCTCCGTACAAGAACGACCTAGGTTGAGCTACTACGCTATGTTTTCAAACCTAGTTTTATTTTGTGAACTCATACGACATGGGTTCATCAAATTGGCACCGTTTCTGAGAAGAATGATTGCTAAGGTTAAATAGTTAAGTGTTCTTTTCAGTTGTCATAGTGTGTCTTAGTTTGGTAGGAAGTGTGTAGTATTCATTTGAATTTTGGCAAAAAACTGATTTTTTATTAGCACTATCTTGCTGAAATTGAAATATTCTTGCCTAGAAAATTCTGTAATTTGACAAGTCAAAGTTTTTTAGCATATTAAACAAGACTAATAGCAAAAGCTATGAGATCTTATGGATTTTAGCCAAATTCGAAGGTTTGCTATCCTTTTCTGAATTTTCTTTCTTTTTTGTTAATATTTTTCTAGGTTTTTTATTAAGTTTGTTTTTAGGGTTTTCTTTTATTTTTCTTGGTTGTTAGTGTGTTTTGAGTTTGTCTTAGTTAGTAGTTAGTTATTGAAGTGTTAGATAGTGGTTTATGTCATTTTTCATGTTCATAGTTGTTTTGCATTCCATTTGCATATAAAATTCTCTATTTTTTTTTGCATTTTGTTTCTTTACTATAATGTTCTTAGTGGCCATTGTGTGGTTTACTATTGTTTTGTGGTAAGAAACTTTGCATTCTTCATCCTTGAGAAGCTCTTGGTAACACTACTGGAATGGAAGATCCTCTTTCACAAAGCTGTAAAGCCATACAACATCAATTAGAGCTTGTTCAAGCCCAGTTGGAGAGTCTAGAGAGAGGTTCCAATAGTCAAGAATATGATTTATCCTTCCACAACCTATACCAAGAACCCTATTTCCAACAATCTTTTCTACCACACTAACCCTTCCACAGTCCTTCATTCCCCACACAAGCCCTATATAGACCTCAACATGACTTTTGTTCCCCACCACCATACAACCTAAATCTTGACCCCATCCCTTCACCACAACGGCCACCCTATGAACCATCTCTTTTTCATAATCTATCCTCTTACTCCCCATACCAACCCTTATTTCAATCTTCATTCCAATCATTTCACCCACCACTTTGTGAACCCTCCCTACCATCCTACCTTAAACCTCTACCTCCATTTCATAACCCACAACCTAGTAAATTGGATGCCATTTTTTCACCTCACAACATAGATTCCCTAACAAGTGCCTTAACAACAAAATATAAAACTCTCCAAGAGCAATACCTTTAGTTACTCATGTATCAAGGAATAATTGATAGCTCTAAGGAGAGAGAAAAACAATTGAAAGATATTAATGAATTCTTCAAGGCATACTATGATAACATGTTATGGGTAAAGACAGGACGTGAAGTTGGAACCCATCGGGCTCAAGAACTAAAAAAGGAGGGATAAGGAACCCAAAATCAAGAGCTTTATGCTATTTCACATGTGGATAGTTCTCAACCTTTAATGATTCCATCAAATGCATCCATCCAAGCACAAGAAGTAAAGCAAGTACAAAAGAGCAATGAAAAGTCTTTCTTACCCTTTGATAATAATCCTATCCTTATAAAAGTTGACTCTCCTACTACTTTGATTGATGAAGTAATTCATGTTTTGAGTGATAATGAGGTAGATGAGGAAATAGTTGTTGAATTGCCTCTAATGCTTGAACATGTAATTGATCAACCCATTGATTCTAGTAGTGGTAGCTTCGATAAGCCTATGCCTTATAATGATTCTACTTCTTTGCATGATACTTTGAGTGATGATTTGCATGATAATGATGGTTCTAGTGCTGAAATTACATGTTCTTGTGATAAAAATAAAAAGTATATAGATTGCATTGATGAGAAATATCCTAAATTTGTTGAAATGGATAGATATAGAGATAACCGTTCTCTAGAACTTAGTGATATGCATGCCATGCATGATGTTGAGAATCAAACTCCTTTATCTTTCTCTTCTTCTCCCTCTCCTACTTGTGAAAGTGACTTGATGCACTCAAATTCTATATTGGATTCTACACTTTCCACTTCATACTTGAATTGCTTGGACCTAGTTTTGTCTTTTATGATGACCATACTTCTTTACTAGATGATGTCAAGCATATTTATGACTCATATTCCCAAATATTATCATGTGATTTACCGCGTGATATATTAGGATTTGATGGTGCTAATGATTTTATTGACTTGGATTGTGTTATAGATGATAGAGTAGTGCTTGACTTTGTCACTACTATTACTGAAATCCAAATTGATTCTTTGATACCTAGTGTTGCTTGCTGTATGCCACTAGTTGACTTTATTAGTTGTGAGAAGCACTTGTTATTGAATGCACCAGACTCTAGTCTTCTCATATTACATACACCATTATGCCATTTCATTTGTCCTAATGCTTTCCATGGATTCAAGTATTTTAGTTCATGTGGCATCCTTGGAGTAGGTACTACTATTGTTTTGGTTAATTCTTTGCAAGCTAATTCTCTTGGTGGTTGCCCTCATTCTTATTATCTTTGCATTTGGGAAACTCTACTCTTACTTAGGCCTATACTGTTAAGGAGGAAAATATTGAGCTTCCTTCTGATTTTCCTATCTAGTTAGAAGCCACCATAATGCATACGGTAGTCTCTTTCCTTACCTTGTTCCTTGTTTTATTTGATGATATGTACTACTAAACAAGTGTGGCAGAGGGACTTATTAGTAGTCAAAACTAGTTTGGTCGATTGCATTTTTCAATTGAATAAACTCCATTTTGAATTGTATTCTTATGCTTAGCCTTATCCTACACTACCCTTTTCTCTATATCCTTATGCCTAATTTCTAAGAATTATTTCCACTTATGTCTTGTCTTCTCTCTTCTTGTGATGATGATGTGTTATGCTTCAATCTTGAATTGGACTTCACAATATTCACTTCACCGAAGAGATAAGTGCGTCTAAGTTCTTTGTTTTTATGAGTTACATTAAGGGCAATTAAGGATTGAGTATAGGGGAGTGTGTTTATTCTCATGATGGATTTCACTGTGATATCAATGCTTCTATCTACTGCTTTTGTCTTCTATTGTTTTTTGTCTAATTCACTGAGATTTTTGAAGCCTTTATTCATGTTCAAGTATCTCAATTACTCTTAGTTGGATTCATGGTTGAAACTTGCTTTAAATTAGTGAATTGCCATAAAATTCAAGTGTTTTAATGATGCATGGTTTAATTTTGATGAGTTTGTTAGGGAACAAAAAGCCTAGTTGGAAGGTGTTTTGGGCCTAATTGTTCATTTCACTGTGTGATTTTTTCACCTAGATTATTGCTCTCTAGAACTTGTTTTGTTTCTTGCTTGAGGCTACATTTTGCAATGGTATGGATAGAGATGACATTGGCATTCATTTATAAACCTTCTAACCTAAACATAGACCTTTCATCATTCACCTTAGTTTACCCCTTTGAGCCTTTCACTTTTGTTTATATTTCATTATACAAATGCTATGTTGCATCCTTTATCAAGTTCTTCCTAGCACTATTGAAAAAACAAGGAAAAAAAGAGAGAGTACTATTATATATTAGAAAAGGAAAAAGGAAAAAAAAAGCCATGTGAATAGTCAAAAGCAAAAAGAAAATAGAAAAGAAGAAAAAAAGTGTGAGAAAAAAATTCAAAGAAAAAAATAAAGTCATAATGGTAAAATATGTGGATTAAGTTAGTTCTATAGTGCTAAGTGATCTAGCAATCTATTTGGTGTAAGCATAGTATTTGTTACATTTTCCATTATTTGGCTTATTCAACATTACAACCCTACAAAGTCCTTTTAATTTATTTATGCCATTATTGCAAGTAGTGGAAAGCTTAGGAATACTACAAGCCTATGGTAGAGTGTGGTCAAAGTAAATGCTAGTGAAACACTACCTTATATGAGAGAAGAGTGTAAACACTTATCCTAGTTAAGGTTTACAATTAAGCTCATTGTAATTAAACCTTGCATTGCTTTAGCTACTTCAATTTTTGGTATGTTCATTGAATTTGAATTGGAGGATACCTTGTTATTTGGCTAAGTGTGATTCTTAAAGTTTGATCTTGCCTATCCTTTCAACTTCATCCCTCTTTGCCTAATGTTGAGTTTAATGTTTTGCTCTGGAGTTCAAAAGCTTAAGTGTGGGAGAATTGATAAAGTTCAATATTTATATATTTTTATTAATTAATCTTAGGCTTTTGTGGGACTTAATTGAATATTTTCGGCATAATCAAGTGTTAAAGTGAGATTTTAGTGAAAGGATGATTTGAGAATTATATTAGTTAAATCGTTATATTTTTAATTAATATTTGTTATTCCCATTTTTCTTTAATTGTAAGCAAAAGATATTAGCTTTATGAATCTAATTTTTTAGGTGATGATGTGGCACAACTTGAGTGGTCAATGTCAAAGATGTTATTTTCGAGCATAATGAAGGACAAAAGTGGAACATCAAAAGTATAGAATTTATTTTCACATTTTTTCTAAGAGGAGGTTAAATGAGTAAGGGCCTTATTTGGTAGTTGCAATTTTGTGCCTAATTCCAAAACATATTTTTACCTCTTATCCAAACATACCTTAACTCACTTTTAACTTAAAGAATAAGGGAAGAAAAGAAGGCAAAACCAAAAGGGAATAACACCAAAATGAATAAAGGGAGAGAGAGATGGCGGCTGTGCATAGCACAACTGAGATAGCCATTAATTGAAGAAGGGAGTTATTCGGTGGATAAGAGGAAAGGTTGTTCAGTGATTTCCTTTGATTTCCACGGCTTATTCTTTCTCATTCCATCAAGCTTCATCTTCCTCTTCTTCCATGAGTAGCTAAGTCTTAGTGCTTTCCTTGAGTTGGCTAATGGTTTGAGCTTCTAAACTTCAATGGAATTCCTTTAAGCTCTCTTTCTAGTTCATAATTATAGGACTTGGTTAAGTGTGTAGTTATGATCTAGATTGTTCTATGCCAAGTGAATAAACTTGGTGGTTGAGTTAGGAGTGGATTAATTAAGCTTTATATGATTCAAATTAGGAGTAGGTTGAGTTGTTTATTTCAACTAGGTTAAGTGGATTGTAAATGACTAAATTGAATGCTATGAACTTTTGTAATGATAATTACAAGCTAGAAATAGAAGTTGATTATTAATCTCCTTAAGTCTGAATTATTTAGTGGTATTCATTTAATTGCTTTGGTAGAATGAATTAAATGATTATTGCAAGTATGGAGCTACTGGTAGCTTAGTTCCATCCTCTTGACTCATATTATGGAATTCATATCATTAGCAAGTAAGGAAGACTAAAATCTCAACTCAAGGGAATCTCATTTCATTATTATTCTAGTTTATTAAATTTACTTTTTTGTTAGTGTTAATTTCAATTCGGTTTGCTTCTTTGTCTTAAAAACCAAAAAATACAAAAATATTGCTTTAGCTTATATTACTTCATTAGTTTAAAAATACAACTTCTCAAAATGATTTCTCAGAACTTTAAAGTATTTATCACTTTACTACTTAGAAACTTGGAAATTAATCTCTTCATAAGAATGACCTGGTTAAGTTGCTATGCTACATTTTCAAACCTAGTTTTATTTTGTGAACTCACACAACATGGGTTTATCACCTTTATAGTGTAACTGTAGAGTTGTACTGCAACCACTAATGCTTAAAATGTTTGTATGGACGGAAAGAATGAAATGTGATGCAATACAAGTGGATAGAGTTGTTGAAAGATTAAGACCTGGAATGTAACTATCACCTATGGTAGGCTAATGTTGTCATTGACCCATAAAACAATGAAGATGGCATACATGCTGATTTATAAGCAAAAAGCTAATCTAGGATTTTAGGGATCTTAGTTTGTATAAGCAGATGATGATCAGTAGTAATGATGTCAGTGAGACATATGCTGAAATGTTACCCAAAAGTTTATGGTAATAAATATGTAGCAAATTTAGGGATGAAATTTATTTAAGTGGGGGAGAACTGTAACACCTCAACTTTTATTCACCAATATACATTGTAAATATGTAGAAATATCTAATAAAAGGGAAGAATGAATTTTGGAGGATGTGATTTTGTTGCCAGTGAGAATTCTCAGTGAGGCAGTGAGTTTGTTATATGCTTTTGAATGACAAATGATGAGCAAAAATTATGAAATTTTACAAGCTAGCAGTAGACATCTTAAGATTTAATTTGATATGTATATGAATCATTTGAAGCTATATGCAAAGGGTTATGAATTTTTGAATGTAGCCCTAAAAAACTGTTGATTTTCTGAAACAACATTCAAAGAAATTAATTCTAGAATATTGTGCTTCCAATTGGCAAAAGTCTATATTTTTCCTTGAAACTAGACTTAATAAAGGTTCTACAGACTTTGGAATCATTCTGATATGATGTCTACAAATTTAGTTATGATTTTCAAAGTTTAAACAAAAAATCTGCCAGAAAATATGAAAATAGGAATTATGACATAAGCATGATATTAAAAAGCTAATCTTCATCTTCTTCTTTCCATTTTCCCGACACCATCTTCAACCAAAATAGAGAGAGAAGGTTGGGAGAGTTTAGAGAGAGGAGAAGAAAACTCACGATGTAGGTCAATTTCTTCAGTGAATTCATTCCTAGCATGTATAACTATTCTCCTTAGCTCCTCTTTTATGTTATTTAAGGTGTTGGAAGCTAGAATATTTATGTTACAAGGGCTAGGTTTTCAGCCTCATCAAGGAGATCCAGGAGAAGCTTAAGGTAACCTCCGAAACTTCGAATCTTGATTGTCCTGGCTGTTGTGAGTAGTTTAATCGATGGATTTCTACTGATTTATCTTTGATTGTAAATTTGGTGATGGAGCTGGCCTAGGTATTATGCTATCAAAAATGGGTCTAAATGATTGTTATAACATAATTAAATATTTAATAAAATGATTAGGAGTAGAAAGGAGTAAGTCTGCGGAGTCAAAATTAGAAAACTCCAATTTTCCTTGGAGTTTTGTAAGTTTCAGCCAGAGCTCGATGGAGGGGTTATATTTGGATTTTTAACATTTTGGATTTTTACCATCACCATGACAAGAAACTATGGCAACTATCTTAACAAAACCTACCTTTGCTAGGAACTTTAGCTTTGATACAAAAAATATAACCCCCTACCTTAATAGCCATTAATAAGGTTCAAAAATGTGTCATAAAATAAATGACAGAGCAAAGCATAGTTTAAGCTCATTAAAGGCCCTGACTTCAAGACAAGATCTGGTCCTGCGATAAAGTGGGTTTTCAAAAACTTTCAAAACCTAATAAAAACGGTCTCACTTTCACTTTCAAATCAATTTGGCTTGTTTGGTACTATTCCATTCAAGAATATCATAGTGTATAACAAAATTCCCAATAACTACCAAGTTTTATTCATTCACTAACAAGGTCTATGGGGCACTTTTGCCCGTTTCAGTCAGTTTCCATATCAGGGATTACAAAACCCAATACAAGTCTATGGTAGGCTCAACCACCTGTACTACATCGCACTTGTACTTACACTATTTACAATATATACATTTATCCAAAAGATTATAACCAACATAAAACTAATCTCCTTGCCATGAATACTAACCGCCCTTGTATACCTTCTTCACCTTTGCTCTGCTTGCCCTAGCTGTGGGTTAGTAGTGGAAAGGGTGAGATTCGTAGGAATCTTAGTAGCAACACTTTCAGTCATTTGATATATAATAAACAAAGCATGTAAGCAATTATCACAAAACGATAACCCAATAATATTCTCCACTGAAATTTACAACAGCAGTGCCTTTTTATGTAACAACCTTACCCGTACATCAGTCGGGACTTTTGGCCAAAACAACAATAGCATTCACCATATTCACTTTCATGATATTACGACAGCTTTTGCTGTGTTCACAATGGCATAAACAACAACAGCTTTCGCCATATTCACTTCCACAACATTTCAACAACTTTTGCTCTATTTACTTCCACGGCATTACAACAGCTTTCGTTGTGTTCACAACGGCATAAACAATAACAACTTTAGGCATATTCACTTCCATAGCATTACGACAGCTTTTGTTGTGTTCACAATAGCATAAACAAAAACAGGTTTTGTATTCTTCACAATTCAATCATAAGCACAAACATACAATGTATTATATAAGAGAAAAAGTCACTACCTTGTTCTTTCCATTCCTGCTCGGCACCAGTTTCGTAAACTCAGGGCAGATGTCAAGTCCTATACATCATAATCAATTACGACGAGTTATTCCCCATTGCAATTCTCAATTAACTCTAAAACACTTAGGGTTGGTTATCATTTGAGACCTTTAGGTAGCTATGAGAGGCTTAAACAAAAGCCTGAAGGGTTAGGGAGAACTAGACAAGAAACCACCTTTTAAAAGTCCAAAATGTTTAAATTGGGGGTTGGCAGTGGCCAAAAATACCCTAACCATGGCCAAGGAATGGTAAAAAATCATAACTAATTCAATGTTCTATCAAAAGCTATTTAAGTCCTATATGCAAGGAAAATATGAACCACTGCCATTTACACTAAATTACATGAAATTCCATACTGCTCTAAATTAGCTTCCTGTTTCAACCTTAAAATTTGGAAATACACAACATCCAGCACACATATCAAAATGACTCCCATAATTTTTCACTTTAAAGCTTGGCATGTGTACTATTAGACAAGAAATTTTCAAAACTTTTAGACACCATGTACTTATTCAAAACTGCCCTGTAACAAGACTGCCCTGCATAGAGTTTTCATTGATAGAATTTCCAGTTTTTCAACAAATATTTCCAATGGCTAAAATTCGCAATCGGGGCTACTTCCTACACAAATTTTTGTATGGAATCCAACGGATACATCAAAATAACCAAATTCACATTCCTTTCATACTTTTGTTTTAGGGTAGAAGTTACACAAAATCACACATGTTACCAAACTTCACATTCAATTCCCAAATCAATTCTATTTAGCCAATGATCCCCACAAAACACCAATACCATCAAAAAAACACCATAAACCCTCTAACACCAAATTACATGAAAATTAGGGCAAATTCTACAAGCCAAAACACTCAACCAAACATCATAATATATATGTCAAAAGTTAGCTTTTGCTCTCACCTCTTCCTCTTCCACTAGCTTGTTCTTTAATTCACTAACAACTAGCTTTTCTTGAATTCACAAAAAAATCCTCTTGAAAATATAAAACCATAGAAATCAAGCTCTCATCAAGAGGAACAAGTTTAGAAAAGAGGCTTTGAGCATAAAAGGTCATCCACAAGGTCAAAGAGAGCATAATAGAGACGGTGAGATGATGGTGATGATCATATTTTAATTTTTCCTTGCCCTTTTGATAGACTTGACAGAGAGAGAGAAAGAAGAAAAGAGTATTGAATATTTGACTTCATCCAATGAACTAAATAATGCCAAGTGTCATGATCTTGTGCATTCTCCCAAAAGCATGTAATTAATTAACTACACTACTAATTCCATTAACCATTTAGTCATCACTCTTACCTTTTAGTTGATAAGTTTCCTCTTCGGTTACTGACTAATTGCTGGGAATTTCTTTCTTCCCGTTTTGCTCCTGACTATGGCAATTCCCATAGGATTACCACTTAACACATCTTTTGATTCCATGTCACATGTCATACACCCTCTCCCTTATTTTAATTCAATTTAAGCTTTGTCACCATGATTGAACTTAAATATTGGGTTTAGGCAATTTCTATTGCTAATTCAAGTCATTCGGGTCAATACTCACATTGTATTCTCCAAAAGTGTTTGACTAACATCCATTACGTCCACTTTTGGAGTCATAAGCCTGTATTCACATTTTGGGGCATTACAGGTGTTATGTTGGCCAAATTTCTACAAATAATGTCCATCTGGTGTTTAGGTAACTAATCATATGAATAGGAGCGAAAAGCGAGGAGTTTAAAAAGTTAAATAAAGAAAATCACAATTTTCCTTTTCTTTCGTCCTCAAACTTTTGGTTAGAATAGTTCCATGGGAAAGGATCTAGAATTTCATATATTCGATGGTTCCATTGAGTTTAGAAGGGAAAATTGTGTAAGGTTCATGTTAAGTGTGAAGTGTGAAAAGCTTTAGAATGTGAAATGTCAAAAATACTCTTAAAAACCCTAAATAGGGGCTGCCACGGGTAATTTCATAATTTGGAAGTGAATATGCCAAAACCAAGGTAAAAAATGGATTCCTGGGGCGAAATTATGTAAGAATAGCCTAGGTCATAATTTTTGATAAAATATAGTTGGACCAGGTATAATGGGACTTGGACCGGATCCCCAGGGGTATTTTGGTTATTTAGCAATTTTAAGCTAAGATAACCAACAAAATGTGTTTACAATAATATTTGAAAAGTAATGACTCATTACTGGAAATTTGGAATTTTAGGACCAGACCGCCAGCTTGAGCTCGATATGATATAAGGACCTATTTGCTCCTTAAAAAGGGTTTAAAGTAGTAACTCTATCTTTCATAAATTATATGAATGTCCTATATATTTATGTATGCCATCTTTTATGATATAATTGATTAACACTATTTTGCCAAGTAGTGAAATTTGTGCGAGTAGGCACTTTTACCTGTTTATTGAGTAAGAATCCAACTAAGGTGTAAAGATAATGGGGAAATAGGCCCGACTCATGTATACATCCCATGATATTAATTGTGTTGTTAATATGTTACATAACATGGAGCATGACATATTTAATTTTTGTATGTTATATGATTGGTTGTATGTTACTACTGAGATTCGTTTGAATTGCACCCTTTTTCAAAATTAAAAATATTCTACCTGAAGCTAGTAGATCAAAGGGTAAAAATGCCAATATGAGTGATTGAGGGTCCCTGTGAAGATTCAAGAGTGTACATTGGTATCCTAGTATAGTTAATTTTAGAGGGTACTATAAATATTTTTAAAACCCTATGGGGAATTTGTGTAATGTAATACCATTGTATGGAAAACTCGATCAAACTAGTCGGTTCAGATCGAAAATAGGTGAACCAGTTGCTGGTCTAGTTTGGTTGAGGGAAAAAATCGGTAAACCCTGTCTGGCCAAATGTGACCTGGGGTAAACCAGCATGAACTAGGATAACCTAGGCTAGTAACGGTTTGGCTTTTTTTTTTTTTTTTTACTTTTTTACACTCCAAATGAAGTTGTTTGGGTTTTTTAAAGAAATATTTTCATAACATTTTTTGATTTATAAGGAGCTTTAAAAAGATTGTGGAATACTTTTAGTGTTGGTTAGGGAAAAATCCTCATATACTTAATGATATCTTTGTAGGTCTTAGGTTCAGGAGGTTATATTGGACTATTATTTGAAAAATAACTCTCATATAGTTTTTTAAATGATATGTATGAACATCTAAATAAAATATATTTTTTTAATTGACCCTAGTCTGACCCCCAGTTCGACCCTAGTCTAAACACTGACCCTTAATCCAATGCCTCGACCGGTTCAATGTCTGGTTTGGTTTTCAGTACCTAGTATAATAAAAGTATTAATGCCAGTATATTAATGCTATTTCTGTTTGCCTATCGAACTCTGCGCTATTTACTTTGCAATATCAAAATGTTAAGGGGTTTAACACAAGTCCCTTTGTACCCGGTCTAACCGTACTTTTCCAAAAATTTTGACCCCAGGCTAATCCTACACAATTTCACGTGTAGAATCTATTTTTGACCTCATAATTGCCAAATTCACTACCAAAAGACAATTTTGCCCTTGACAGTCTCTAGTTAGGGTTTTAGGGCTCATTTTGTCATTTCACATTCCAAAGCTTTTCACACTTCACTCTTAACATGTACCCTACACAATTTTCCCTTAAAAACACAATGAACCATCAAATTGATGAAATTTTAGCTCCTACTCCAATTTTAGCTGCTGGCCGAAACATACACAAGAGAAAGCGAAAATTGGTTTTCTTGATTTAACCCTTTAAACTCCTTTCTTTTCACTCATAATCACATATTTAACTTCTTAAGCCCTTGTTAAATTTGATTTGTGGAAATTTGGGTAGCATAACCCAGTAGGGTTTCATCATCCCAAATTTACCAAGCGAACAACAAAAATAACCATAAATTAAGCCAACAACAACAACAACTGAAACAGGCAAGCTTCACCCAACAGGGGGTGAATTGGGTAATGTGATAAATTTTTAGGTTGATTTGGTGATATAAAAATTCTATAGATAGAGTAGAGTTGAGAGCATTACCACACAGAGAGTTATATTAGTTCGGCTCAAAACCCAAGCCTACATCTAGTCCTCAAAGATCAAGACCTACTTAGATTTTCACTATTCTTCCAAGATTTAGTAGGCGATTAGAATGCCAAAAGACAACAAATGTCCTTGTATGGACTATGAGTAGAAATATTCTAGTACCTAGAATTATCTCTCCCCCTTACGACAAGTCTTATATTCAGAAACAATCCTATAACCTTTCTCTCTTGCTTATATATGCATGTCTTATGAGCATCAACATTCTCTCCTACTTACACCCTAGTAAGTCTTACGAGCAGCAATGTTCTCTCCTACTTGCACCTTGTAAGTCTTACGAGCAGAAAGTACTCTTAGGAATTCTCTCAACTACTTCTCTCGTAAGGACATCTACCTTCTCAAGGTCCTTATACCTTGAGATCAAATGAAAATATGATTTGAAATGTATACATACTCTCTCACAGAGAAAATATAATAAACGCTGAAGTATAATATGAATACAGAGAAATATGAAAAACAAAGACTGTCGTGAATGCTTGCTTTAAGCTTTTGTATTATGTTCTTCTTATTGATGGTCTATAAAACTCTATATTTATAGTCAGTTGATTTTGTCTGTTGAATAATAGTCTTTGTAGAGCTAAGCGTTTCATTTTGGAATAGCATGCATACGTTTAAAATCTCTGAACAAGATATCATAGTAGGTACGTGCTTAGTTGGTCGTAATGATTTTGTCTGTCGTTGTTTGACTTTCTATGCATCTCTGATTCAAACAATCAAACTCCTATTTCACACTTAAAGTATCTGTTAAATGATGTTAAATAATAATAACAAATGAAAATAAAATGAATAAATAACATTTAACTATGTTCGGATTGATTGCTGTAAGTTTGTTGTGTGTTGGCTTCTGAAAGAGCATCACACGAGTGCCCAGTGGCCTCACTCGAGTGCACCTTCATATTTCCTCTTTTGCTTCTGCTTTTGATTTGCACTTCTATACGGAAAAGTAAGAGTACATTTTCTTACTTGCCAGTGTTGTGGGTCTTCACTCGAGTACATCTTGTCTCACTGAGTGCATGTGTATTTTGCACTATGGGTTCACGTCTCTGGATAACACTTCTAGCATATTTTTCAAGTGTGTTATTTTACACTTATAGGTGATGTGGATCCCCACTCAACTGACAATGTCTCACTTGAGTGTATCATTATATACAAGGTTCAGGCTTTACTTTTAGGCAGCACTCACACCAACTTTTGCAAGAGTGAGATTTTGCACTTTTAGGTGATGTAGGGCCTCACTCGAGTACTGAGATGCTCACTTGAGTGGATCCGAATTTCATCACATATGGTCAACCTTATGCTTATCACTTGAGGCAATATTTGAGGAAGTGTGTTTTCTTAATCGTGAGTGTTACTCTATCACTCGAGTACCAATGCCATTGCTCGAGTGCACTTCTTACTATTAGCTCTTCCTTGTTCTTAGGTAAACACTTCTTGTACCACACTTGCAGGACTAGAGTAAGCTTGAGGCTCTCACTCGAGTATTGAGTCCGTGGTCGAGAACAATGACTATTTCCTATCTCTTACTTTACTTTCTGTCAAACACTTGCATGAGTATGCCTTCATGCTTGAGTACAAATTAAATTATCACTCGAGTGCTAGGCTCATCACTCGAGTGATCTTGTAATTTTCAACTAGAAGACTACTGTTGTACAACACTTTTAGTCCCAGACTTGCTATGCTCAAGTGAAAACTACTTCTCACTCAAGTGCAAGCTTCATTACTCTAGTAGATCAGTTAAAATGATAGTATTATCCTCTGAATTTTGTGAATTGCATTTGGTAACATTTTGAATCAATGTTTATACTTCCAAAACATGAGATTCTTACCAAACCAAATAATCACCTTTTGTTATCATCAAAACTTGCATTCTAACATTCTCCCCCTTTTTTATGATGACAAAACCTTTGTAATAGATTTAAAGACTTAATTGAATTGAAATTTTTTGAAAACACTTTCAAGATTTCCAAATGCATTTCCACTAAAGTTTTGAGTCATTTTTCATATTTTTCACTTTAATTTAAAAAACTTCCTGCAATGCTTCCAATGTACACTTAAGGCAAAGATAAGTTATAATACAATAATAATTGAACAAAAGCTTAAGAAACATGAAAAAAGCCACATATGTATTGATAAACTTGTAAAGTACATTGGAAAACAGAAAAACAAACACTACCCAAATGATATCCAAATACACTGATATATCCCAAAAACATCAAAAATAAGTAGCTAATAACCCCAAAACCCAAAAATACATCAAAACTCAAACACTGCCCCTTAATCTAGCCCTAGCCCATATTAGTCAACAAACAACTCAAAATACATAACTTATTCTTATCCCCCGTTTTGTCAATATCAGAAGGGGGCTGAGGGAAGGTGATATATGATGGCTGAAGTAGAGAATACAACACCATAGCGGTAGATGGATTAATAGGATCAAGCTCAAATGGTGGAGATGAGGGTTGAGGAGCAGAGGCTCAAGCTAGGATGATTGATCAACTGTGACGTTGATCGTGGTAAATGTCTTGGGATCATTATAAGTGAATAGTACATGGGCCTATGACTGGGATGGTGAAATAGTGGTAGTAGGTGTAGAAGCTGGAGGCATATCAGGCTAAGGAGTTAAAAGTCGAGAATGCAAGAAAATCTCTAAATCACTGATTCTCTTCGACTGTTCTTCCTGAGCCTTAAACATCAAGTCAAAGTTGGTATTTGCTTTGTCAACCAACTTGGAGACTTGAGATTCCATATTATCGACCAGTTTCTTGTACTCATTGATCAATTCTTATTTTAGGCTTGTCACTCTTTGATTGATCACGTCAGCCAGATAACCTTGAAGTAAAGCACGAATAATGATGGAGGTGGAGATGAGCCTTATGTTGAAGATTGAGCTTCATCACCTCTCGATGGTATAGGTTCTCTCTGAGATATATAGCCTTGGTCTTACTGACTCGAAGAGTGATCCCCATGCATGTCAACTATATATGGCTAAACCATGGAATCTTACCCTCTCGGTTCCCTCCAAGTACTAAACTTTGTTGTGCCGAAGAATAAGATAGACAAGTTTTTGGACTTGTTGATCATACTACGGGTATAAATATAATGAAGGGCATGATGAGAGTCAGGCATATCGATGGGTTTGAAAGTGAGGGGTCCAACTGGGTTATCAGGTCTTAATCTCTGAAAGGCTTCATTGGCTGAGAATGAGGGTGGATTGATAGGAGGAGCTACATAGCCAAGGATGTGATTATGATAGAGGTAGTAATCATAATGTGTTGGCCTCTAACAGTAGTAGATATCGCTTCCTTTATTGTCTCTCTAGTTCTGGATACAATATTGTACACTTTCATATTGCAGTAAAAAGTTCTCATAATAGTGGGTGAATATGAAAGGTGTATACTTAACCAGGGATTATAAAATCAAAGAAAGGTCAGTAATCTAAGTTATAGTTTTTACTCAGATAGTCTAAATTCATGTAAACCACAAGACAGAAGCTTCTATGAGTAAACTCAGAATTATAACCTTCTGGTTAAATGGCTACAGTTCTTAGGTGTTGAAGCCTTCTAGAGGAATTGTGTCTTGTTCTACTTCCTCTGGAGTTTGTGAAGTAGAAGGCACTCCTGATTGAGTATCGGCATGACTGGATTACCTAACATGATGACATGAAAAGGTACCAACATGGGATGCAATATTGCCAACCAAGACATCAAACTTTAAGTTCTCCATTGCTTCCCAGAGTTACAGATTGAAGGAATCGTCAGAGGAATATTCTTGAGGTTCCTCTATGGCTGTCTTCTTCCTTCTTCCTTTCACTTCTTATGACTTTGACTGAGTCACGATTGGTTACTTGAAAGCTACTCCCTTTGTTTTCTTTAGAGGTGGTTGAACCTCTTTAGCTACCTTCAGCTTTGGATGGTTCTTTTTAACTAGGTTTGTCCTTTTCTTGGTAGTCTTTGGTTTTGGAGGAGGTATTGGTGTAAAAGAAGGTGAAGGTGTAAGACTTGAAGTCAGTGTCACTGACAGTGTTACTGACTCACTGGCGGTAAAATGTGAAGGTGAAGTGGGAGAATTCTGGGAAACTTGAGGAACCTTTGTTCTAACCATTTTGAATGAATCAGAAGGAGTTTGGGAATCAAGAATGACTGTGAAGGCTTAGGTGGGATTTCAAAAATTTAAGGCACAAATAAGGATTTTAAATAGAAAAATCTGACCTTCTGGAGATGATTGAAGAGTTATAACAACAATTTGAAGAGTTTAGAGACATTTAATCGATGGGTAATGGCCGGAAGTGAAGAGGTGTGACTGTTGAGTGAGGAGACACTTTAGAGTAAGAAGAACAAGTGCACCGTTTGAGCTGTCGCGTAACTGATATAGACCCTGACACTCAAGTGTTCATACTTATCCACTCGAGTCTCCTATTTCTTTGCTTGAATGAGATAGAGAAAAAGCCAGGAAAACTTGTAAATGTGTACCTTTTGGATTTTAACTATGCTCTTAATACTTCTACTTCCTCTGTTAACCTCTGTTGTGCAAGCTTGAAATAGAGCATATGAGTTAGACTTGCACTTGAGAATTCATTTATGACTTAAGTGATAATTTGCCTTGCAAGCGAGTGATCTTTCCTACACTCAAGTGATAATCCTGCATAACAAACTTCTACCTACTCTGATGCTTAAGTTAGTATAGTTATCATCAAAACTCATATTAAACACAATAATTAACAAGAAACACGTACACCTTTTTGGGATTAACCATTCCCAATTCTCTTCATATATATAAAAATTTATCTTTGGCAATTGGCTTTATGAATATGTCAGCGAGTTGAAGATGAGTAGGAATGAATTCTACTTTGACATCTTTCTTCAATACATGATCTCATATGAAATGATGTCGGATGTCTATGTGCCTGGTTCTTGAATATTATGCAAGATTTTTATCCAAGCTAATAGTGTTGGTGGTATTGTCACAGTAGATAGGTATCTCTTTCAAGTATATTCCCAAGTCTTGACGTGGTTGCTTCAACCATAGTATTTGAGAACAACAGCTTGCTGCAGCTAGATATTGAGCTTCAGTAGAAGATAATGACACTGTGTTCTACTTCTTGTTGAACTATGATACCAAAGAACCTCCAAGAAATTGACATTGTCCACTGGTGTACTTGTTCTGTCAGTTTTATATCCTTCGTGATCTGAATCTGAATAGGCCATCAAATATTTGTTTCCTCCTTTTGGATACCATAGGCCAAGTTCTGCAGTGTCTCCTAGGTTTTTGAAGATTCTTTTTACAGTTTCTGCATATGACACCTTAGGAGCATATTAATACCTTGAACACATTCCAACACTAAATTGTATATCCGGTCTGCTTACTATTAGATAAAGTAATAAACCAATCATGCCTCTATATTTGGTGATGTTGAAATCAAGGCCTTTTACATCAGCATCTAGCAGTGTAGTAGAGCTTATTGGAGTGTCAGCTCTATTAGCATTTTCCATTTCGTACTTCTTCAATAACTCCCGTAAATATTTGGTTTGAGATATAAGTATCCCATTTCTCCGTTGTTTGATTTGAAGTCCAAGAAAGAAGTTTAATTTTCCTATCATGGACTTTTCAAACTCTCCCTGCATAAGCTCGAAAAATTTTTGATAAAGAGATTCGTTAGTAGCACCGAAGATAATACCATCAACATAAATTTGAACAATTAAAAGATCACTTTTTTTTTATATTTGATGAAGAGTGTTGTATCTACTTTTCCTCTAACAAAGTTTTGATCAAGAAGAAATTTGCTTAGCCTTTCATACCAAGCTCTAGGTGCTTGTTTCAAACCATACAAAGCTTTCTTAAGTTTAAAACCATGATCAGGCTTTATTTCATCTTCAAAGCCAGGAGGTTTGTTCTACATATACTTCCTACATAATATAACCATTTAGAAAAGCGCTTTTCATATTTATTTGATAACGTTTAAAACCTTTAATGCATGCAAAGGATAAGAGTACTCGTATTGCTTCCAATCTTGCTATTGGAGCATATGTTTCCTCATAGTCAATACCTTCTTGATTATAGCCTTTAGCAACCAACCTTGCCTTGTTTTACACAATGATTGTTGATTTGTCAAGTTTTTTTTTGAAAAACCATTTGGTTCCTATAACCAAGTGATCTTTAGGTCGAGGTACCAAATCCCAAACTTGATTCCTTTGAAATTGATTTAATTTTTCTTGCATAGCAATCACCTAATCATTGTTAGATGGTGCTTCTTCAATATTATAAGGTTCAATCTCAAAAATAAAAGCAGAAAATGTTACTTCATTAAGAATTCTATTTATGGTTTTGACACCTTCATAAGTATCTCCAATTACTTGATTAATTAGATGATCTTTAATATGTCTTCAGTCTTTTGGTCGAGCATGATTATCGACGCCTTTTTCATTTTGAAAATCATTTGTTTCAAAATCATTTTGATTTGAAATAGTTTTGTTTTTCTTTATCAAATCCATTTGTCCTTCACCAAAAGACTTTATCTGAGAATCAAGTTCATCAAATATAACATGGATGGACTCTTCAATAGTACATGTTCTTTTATTAAAAACTCTACATGCTTTACTTTCGTTAGAATATCCTAGAAATAAACCTTCATCAAACTTTGAATCAAATTTACCCAATTTTTCTTTACTGTTGTTGTGATAAAGGACATACATCCGAAGATGTGCAGATGAGCAAGGTTTGGCTTTCTCCCTTTTTAGAGTTCATATGATGTCTTTCCAAGTGACTTGCAAATATATGCTCGATTTGAGATATAACATGCAGTACTCATTGCATCCACCTAAAACACTTGTGCATTTCTTTTTCATTGAGTATTGCCCTTACCATTTCTGTGAGGACTCTATTTTCCTTTCTACTACTCCATTCTACTAATGCGTTCTAGGTGCAGAGAAGTTGTGATCTATTCTCTCGTTGTCGCAGAAGTCTTCAAAGAGTTGATTATCAAATTCTCCTCCATGGTCTATCCTGATAGAGACAATAGAAATAGCTTTCTCATTTTGGACCTTCTTAGCAAACATAATAATTCAATAAACATTACATCTTTTGAAGTAATAAATATAGTCCATGTAAATCTTGTGAAATCATTGACAATTACTAAGGTATATAGATTTCCTCCAAAATGTTTTACTCTCATTGGGCCTACCAAATCCATATGAAGTAATTATAAAGGCTTGGAAGTAGAAATCTCATATTTTGTTTTGAAAGAAGATTAGTTTGTTTGCCTTTTAGACAAGCATAAAAAATCATGTCATCTTTGAATTTAAATTTAGGAAGACCAACAACTAAATCTTTTCTAATTAGTTTGTCAAATTGGTTCATGTTAACATGAGCCAGACGCTTATGCCATAACCAACTCTCCTATGATTTGCTAAGAAAACAATTTTCAAAAGAATTTGAATTTAAATCAATAGTATAATAGTTACCGTCCCTTTGAGCTCGGATCTTTGCTTTGATGGATTCTTTGTTAGTGATAGATCCTTCTTGTTTATTATCAAGCATTCATGTAAATCAAAGATTACCCAATTATCTTTGCCAGTGCTTTGACTCACACTTAGGAGGTTGTGGCATAATCATTCAATGCAATATACATCATTAATTTGAACACCATCGGATGTTCCCACTTCACCAATTCTAGCAATACGTTCAGATTGGCTACTTACAATAGTTACCTTTCCTCCTTCTTTATTTTCCAGGATGGTGAACTTATCTCTGCTATCAGTCATGTGTCTCAAGCATCCACATCAATGTACCACTTGTTTTCCTGTGATGCTTTTATACATACCTAGAGTAATATGATCAAGCTTTAGGTACCCACACTTTCTTGGGATCTTCATGGTTAGTATAATTACTTTTGATACAGGTGTCCCTTTCTAAACCCATTTGTATGTACCAATTACCTTTCCCTTTTTAAAATGACAAGATGAAGTATAATGGTCATTCCTATTATAGTAATTGCATGATTCAAAAGGATTTGATGTATGCACAGAGTTCTTAAAATATCTTAGATAAGTCTTATTGCCCTTTTTTCTTCTACGCTTTATTTTTATTCTGATCAGACTTATATCCAATTCTAGATTTATCAAAAGAAACTTTATGTGATTTTAAAATTACTTTAAGAGTTTCACTTCCTTTAGTAAATCTTTCCAATGTTTTTGTTAAATCACTTATTTTCTTGTCTTTTTCTTCACACAATACACATGATGATATGACAATACTTTCGAATTCCTTTATTTTCTTGTTATGACTAACCATTTCTTTAGCTACCTTGATGAATTTAGTATGCAATGCATTATATTTTGATAATAACTCGTTATAAGTAGGTTCAAAGTCACTTACCTCAGAGTTCAATTTTTCTTCCTTAGCTACTAAGCATAGGTTTACAACTTCGTTGTTGTTGCTTTCTTTATCTGATGAGCTATCACCCCCTATGGATGATATGTGTAACCCCCTACCTTAATAGCCAAAATTATAATTTGAAAACACATAATTAAGTCAAATTTAAGACCAACAGATAATTTAAAACTTATTTAAAATCCTATCTTTAAGAAAAGGTTATCAAAAATTTCTTTTAAAACCTGTTTAGCCTAGTCTCACATTTACATTTCGAATATATTTAGCCCGTGCAATTCAGTTTTATTCAACATATTAGAGTATAAATAAAATTCCTGGTAACACTCGGGTTTCATGTACTTACTAAAGGGTTTACGAGACAATTTTGCCCCTTTCAGTTTCCCATTAAGGGGATTACATAACATTATTCATAATATACTTTCATAATATGTACAGTAATCCCAACCAAAATATGATAACCAACTACCATAAATATATCCCTAAAGAAGTACTAGCCGCCCTTGGTTGCTTGTTTCTCCTTTGAACTGTTTACCTTAACTGTAGGTTAGCCAATGGAAAGAATGAGATTCAAAAGAATCCCAGCAGTAACAAATTACTCATGCAATATATAATCACACAGCATGCAAGCATATAACAAACATCAACAGCAGCAACAATAATTATAGTAATGTGTGACTTTCGTCACAAACGACAATGCTCACAGCTGTATACATATGATGAGTGACTGATGTCATAATCGACAGCGCTCAGGGCTGTATACACATAATGTGTGACTGGCATCACAATTGACAGTGCTCACGGCTGTATACACAGGATGTGTGACTAGAGTCACAATCTATAGTGCTCACGGGTGTATACACATGATGCGTGACAAGCATCATAATTGATAGTGCTCACAGCTGTATACACAAAGTTTGTACAGCAACATACACCACTGTATTTGCAATCAGCACAATTCAATGATAAGACATACACATGATGCATTACACATAATATGAGAGAAAGAGTCACTACCTTATTCTTTCTGGGTGTGCTCTGGCACCAGTTGATTTCGTATTGGGCAAATATCAAATCCTAAAAACCATATTAAGGATGACATGCTAATCTCTATTCCAAGTTCTTAATTATAATATACTTAAAGTTGGTTATCATTTGAGACCTTTAGGTGGTTACTAGAAGCCTAAACAAATGCCTAAAGGGCTGGGAAAGACTTGACTAAAGAGCACTTTTCAAAAGTTCAAAATACCATTTTTGAAGGGTTGGCCATGGCTAATGGATGGTTAGAAAGTTTTAGGTTGTGGCAGAGATCTTCTGGGTACAGCCAATAACAAGACAGAAACTTTTAGGCCACAACCAACATCCTTGGGCCACGGCCATAAATAGGTCAGAGAGTTTTAAGCCATGCCCAAGAACTGATCAGAAGGTTTTGGGTCGCAGCCCATATCCCTAGCCATAGCCAACCATGGACATGTCTCCTTGTTGATTTTCAAATGACCATAACTTATTACACAAATATCAAAACGACTTAAACTTTATATCACTGAAAAGCTTGCAATGTGAACTACAAATCTAGAAAATTTCACAACATTTTGAAACCATTTTCTATTTCAAATTACCATACAAAATTGGTCCCCTACACCATATTTTACACTTAGAAATTTTCCAGAATCTCTAGTTTTCCAACAAAGTGTCTAATGACTCCTAAAATTCACAACCAAACATATTTCCACATAACTTTCCACAACGTATCCAATAGCAACATCAAAACACCCAAAATCACATCCCATTGACATGTTCTATTTTGAGACACCATTCAATACAAAACCATAACAAAAAGTCCCAAATGTTAGATTTCAAGTTTTGATTATAACAAAAGATCATTGTGTGTTGCGGTAAGAAATTCATACTTTGCAATGGTTGAAAAGATTTCCAAATGAATTTCATAAAGTTTAGAAGTGTTTGCTGTCAGTTTTATTGATGCACTCGAGCAATAGAGTTAACACTCGAGCATCAAGCTCTTTTGCACTCGAGCACATGCAAGTGTTAGACAGAAAGTGTTTGACAGAGAGCAATTACTATCAGTTTTACTGATGCACTTGAGCAATAGATCTAACACTCGAGCATCAAGTTGTTTTGCACTCAAGCATACGAAAGTATTGGACAGAAAGTGTTTGACAGAGAGCAAAGTCAGAAACAAGATATCAATACTTCACTCAAGCTCATCCTCTGTACTGAGTAATGGCCTTAGGTGCACCTGAGTCCTAGAG
Source organism: Inga laurina (assembly GCA_963855925.1). Classification (NCBI taxonomy): domain Eukaryota; kingdom Viridiplantae; phylum Streptophyta; class Magnoliopsida; order Fabales; family Fabaceae; genus Inga; species Inga laurina. Next base: position 49,313,050 of record OY979703.1, read on the forward strand.
AGTGAGGAACTGTGAGTGTTTGCCCGAGATTCATACAGAGCAGAGAAGACTAAGCATACCCGAGTGAGAGTACACACCCGAGTAATACCTCAGCACCTATGAGTGAGAAATCTAACTCTCTCCATTTTGATACAAGTGCTGAAGACAAAGAGAATATTATAGAAGAATATTCTGCTCACTCGAGTAAGGGTAAGTATACTCGAGTGAGGGCCCACATCACCTGTAAGTGCAAAATCACACTCTTGATAAAATGGGATGCGAGTGTTGTCTAGAAATGTGGCTCATAGTGTAAAATAAAGAAGCACTCGAGTGAGGAAACCTGTGCTCGAGTGGGGTCCCACATCACTCGTAAGTGTGAAAATGCACTCTCTCAAAATCACATGGAAATGCAAGTCTAAAACTGAAGCAAAAGGAGAAAATATGGTATTGCACTCGAGTGAGACATCACAACACTCGAGTAATACTCTGCCAGAAGCCAAAACGCACTAGTCTTATAGCGTTCACTCTGAATATGGTTTAATGTTATTTATTCATTCTATTTCCACTTATTATTATTATATAACATCATTTAACATATATTACAAGTGTGACACAGGAGTTTGAACGTTTGAATTAGAAAAGCAAAGAGGAAGTCAAACAACAACAAACAGCATCATTACAACCATCAAAGCACGTACCTACCACATTCAAAGATTTCAAACGTATGCATGCCATTCCACAGGAAAATGCTCCACTCCACAACGATTATTATTCAAACGGGTAAAAACAATTGTCTATAAATACAGAGATCCAGGGAGCATAAAAAACAACGAAGTGCAAGAATTCACAAAAGCAAATTCATGAGTCTCTGTTATTTATATTTTCTCTGTATTCATATCGTTCTTCAGTGATTATCATATTTGCTCTATAAGAAAGTCTCTATACACTTCAAATTTTATTTTCATTTGATCTCAAGGTACTGGAACCTTGAGAGGGGAGATTTCCTTACAAGAGAAGCAGTGAGAGAATTCCTAGTAGGACTTTCTTCTCATAAGACTTACAGATACAAGCAGTAGAGAACGTTGCTGCTCGTAAGACTTATAGTGGTGTAAGTAGGAGAGAACGTTGATGCTCATAAGACTTGTATACGTAAGCAAGAGAGAAAGGTCATAGGTTTGTTTTTCTTCGCGTAAGACTTGTCGTAAGGGTGAGAGAAATTTCTAGTATTTCTACTTGTAGTCCTTTTAAGGACAGTTGTTGTTTTGTGGCGTTCTGAGAGCCCATTGAATCTTGGAAGCATAGCGAAAATCTCAGTAGGTCTTGATCTCTGAGGACTGGACATAGGCTTGGGTTTTGGGCCGAACCAGTATAATTCTCTGCGTGCTTATCTTCTCAACTCTACCCTATCTACAGCTATTGCTATCTCACCGCATCGACCGAAAAATTTATCACATCACCCAATTCACCCCCCTCTTGGGTGAAGCTTGCCATTTTCATTTGGAAATTGTTTTCTTAGCAGATCAAAGGAAAGTTGGTTATGGCATAAGCGTCTGGCTTATATTAATATGAACCAACTTGACAAACTGATTAGAAAAGATTTAGTTATTGGTCTTCCTAAGCTAAAATTTAAAGATAACACGATTTGTTAAGCTTGTTAAAAAGGTAAACAAACTAAATCTTCATTCAAAACAAAGTATGATATTTCTACTTCCAAACCTTTACAATTACTTCATATGGATTTGGTAGGTCCAGCGATAGTAAAAAGTTTTAGAGGAAATCTATATACTTTAATAATTGTCAATGATTTTACAAGATTTACATGGACTATATTTATTGCTTCAAAAGTGAAACATTTGTCACATTTATTATGTTTGCTAAGAAGGTCCAAAATGACAAAGGTATTTCTATTGTTTCTATTAAGACAGACTATAGAAGAGAATTTGATAATGAACTCTTTGAAGACTACTGCAACAACAAGGGAATAGATCACAACTTCTCTACACCTAGAACACCCCAACAAAAAGGAGTAGTAGAAAGGAAGAACAGAGTCCTTACAGAAATGGCAAGAGCAATACTTAATGAAAAAGAAATGTCACAAGTGTTTTGGGCAAATGCAATGAGTACCGCATGCTACATTTCAAATCGAGCATATATTCGCAAGTCACTTGGAAAGACACCATATGAACTCTACAAAGGAAGAAAGCCAAATCGTGCTTATCTACACATCTTCGGATGCAAGTGCTTCATTCGCAACAATAGTAAAGAAACTTGGGTAAATTTGATTCAAAGTCTGATGAAGGTTTATTTCTAGGATATTCTAATAGAAGGAAAGCATATAGAGTTTTTAATAAAAAAAACATGTACAGTTGAAGAATCCATTCATGTTGTGTTTGATGAACTTGACGTCAGACAAAGCATTTTGATGAAGAAGAAATGGATTTGATAAAGAAAAACAAAACTATTTCAAAACAGAATGATCTTGAAATAAATGATTTTCAAAATATAGAAGATGTCAATGTCATGCTCAACCAAAAGCATGGAGACATATTAAAGATCATCCAATTGATCAAGTAATTAGAGATATTCATGAAGGTGTCAAAACCAAAAATAGAATTCTCAATGAGGTGACTTTTTCTGCTTTTATTTTTGAGATTGAACCTTCTAATATGGAAGAAGTTTTATCTGACAATGATTGGGTTATTGCTATGCAAGAAGAATTAAATTAATTCTAAAGAAATCAAGTTCAGGATTTGGTTCCTCGACCTAAAGATCACTCGGTTATAGGAACCAAATGGGTTTTCAAAAACAAACTTGATGAATCAGTAATAATTGTGAGAAACAAAGCAAGATTGGTAGCCAAAGGCTATAATCAAGAAGAAGGTATTGATTATGAGGAAACATAAGCTCCAGTGGCATGATTGGAAGCAATACGAGTACTCTTATCCTTTGCTTGCATTCAAGGTTTTAAACTTTACCAAATGGATGTGAAAATTGATTTTCTTAATGGTTATATTATGGAGAAAGTATATGTAGAACAACCTCCTGGTTTTGAAGATGAAACAAAGGCTGATCATGTTTTCAAACTTAAGAAAGCTTTATATGGTTTGAAACAAGCACCTAGAGCTTGGTATGAAAGACTAAGAAGGTTTCTTCTTGATTAAAACTTTATCAGAGGAAAAGTGGGTACAACTCTTTTCATCAAACATAGCAAAGATGATATTCTAATTGTTCAAATTTATGTTGATGATATTATTTTCGGTGCTACTAACGAATCTGTGTCAAGAATTTTCTAAGAATATGCAAGGAGAGTTTGACATGTCCATGATGGGAGAATTAAATTTCTTTCTTGGTCTTCAAATTAAGCAAAAGAAGAATGGGACATTTGTATCTCAAACAAAATATTTGAAAGAGTTGTTGAAGCAGTATGGATTGGACAATGCTAATGGAGCTGATACTCCAATGAGTTCTACAACATTGTTGGATGCTGATGTAAAAGGTCCTAATTACAACATCACTAAATATAGAGGAATGATTGGTTCATTACTCTATCTTACAGCAAGCAGGCCGGATATACAGTTCAGTGTTGGAATGTGTATAAGGTATCAATCTGCTCTTAAGGTATCACATGCAGAGACTGTGAAAAGAATCTTTAAATACCTAGGAGACACTGCAGAACTTGGCCTATGGTATCCAAAAAGCGGAAACAAATATTTGATGGCTGATTTGAAATCAGATCATGGAGAATATAAAACTGACAGGAAAAGTACGAGTAGTTAATGTCAATTCCTTAGAGGCTCTCTGGTATCATGGTTCAGGAAGAAGCAGAACAAGTGTTATTATCTTCTACTGAAGATGAATATATAGCTGCAGCAAGTTATTGCTCTCAAGTACTTTGGTAGAAACAACAACTTCAGGATTTGGGGATATACTTAAAGAAGATTCCGATTTATTGTACAACACTAGCACCATTAGCTTGGCCAAGAATCCTGTGCAACATTCAAGGACCAAACACATAGATATCCGATATTATTTCATTTGAGATCATGTGCAAAAGAAGGATGTCAAAGTAGAATTCATACCAACACATCTTCAACTCGCTGACATATTAACAAAGCCAATAGCTAAAGATCAATTCTTATATATTCGAAGAGAATTGGGAATGGTTAATCCCAATGAGTTGTAGGTTTTTCTTGTTAATTATTATGTTTAATGAGTTTTTGATGATAACCATACTCACTTAGGCATCAGAGCATGTAGAAATTGTTTTTGCAGGTCTGCCACTCGATTGCCAAGTTCATTCTCACTCGAGTCAGTCAATAATGCTCGAGTCTAAAACTATAGCATATACTTTGCTTCAGGCTATGTAAAACAGGGATTAACAGAGTATGTAAGAACTCTTGAAACTCACTCAAGCATACCAAGAGTGATAGGTCTCACTCGAGTGAGGGAAGAACTTCACTCGAGTATGGTATGAATTTACCTAAAGTAAAGAAGGAGAACTCGAGCAGAAGGAAGAAATTTATACAAATACTTATTCAAAGCATGGTTACTCAAATGATCTTGGAGGATTTGAGTACAAAGATGAAAAATATAACAAGATATATTTAAATCAGGTACGCTTTTACATGCTTTATTAGATTTGTATGAATATCACTCGAGCATAATATGGTCTCACTCGAGCACTGTATGAACAACAGTCGAGCACTAGGGTTGTCACTCGAGTGTTGGCACTTATATCAGTTACGCGATAGCTCATACCGTCACACTTCCTCCTCTCACTCGAAGTGTCGCGTCACTCGAATGGCGTATCTCTTTACCTCCGACCGTTACCCATCGATTAAATGCCTCAGATTGCTTCAAATCACCGTTACAACTCCTCAATCATCTTCATAAGGTGAGATTCATCCTTTAAGCTTCTCATTTTGTGCCCTAACCAAAGAAACTCTCTAAAAATCTTTCTCCAAGTCCTTAGCAAATATGTGATTCTCATTTCGTTTCTAAATGGCTAGAACTAAGATTCCTATTGTTTCCCTTTCACTTTCACCCACTCATTCAGCTGCTAGTGCTTAGAGACTCCAGTGGCCACATCCTCATCTCCTACACCTTCTCTGTCTTCTACTCCTACACCTCCTCCTAAACCCAAAACCAAAAAGAGAACTCTAGCCAAGAAACCTCATCCTAAGCCTCAAATAGCTAAGAAGGACAACCTCCATAAAAGAAACTAAAGGAAGTAGTTTTTAAAGAACCGATTGTCACTCGGTCTCAGTCCAAAGAAGTCAAAAGAAGAGGAAAGAAGAAGGACACAAGGTAACTATAACAATCTTCTTCCTCCGATGACTCCTTTAATATGTAACTCCAAGAAGCAATGGAGAAGTCAAGGCTTGACGCTTTGGTTGGCAAAATTGCCTCACAAGCCGGTGCCTTAAGTTCACATCAGGTTGGCCAGTCTAATGTGGCTACTTTAGGGGTTCCTTCCAAAACACAGGCTCCAGAAAAAAAAACAAGTCACAAATCCTCCTAAAGACTTCAATGTTAAGGAACTGAAGGCACTGAAACAAAAGGTATATGATTCAAAGTTTGCACATAGACAATTATGTCCCATAGTTTATGTGGACTTAGATTATCTGATAAAAATTTGTGGTTTGAATTTTCATCCTTTTATTGGATTTTATGATCCCTGGCTGAGTGTTCATATTCCTTACTCACCTTCTATTGTGAAAACCTTTTATTGCAACATGAAAACCCATAACATAAAATCTAGGACTGGAGAGTTGATAGAGGAAGCAGTATCTACCACTGTTAGAGATCAATTTATTATGATATCTGCTAATATCATTAATGATATACTTGGATATGTTGCACCTCCTTCTGATCCACCCACTCTTTCAGCCAATGAAGCCTTCCGACTTTTAAGACCAAATGACCCAATAGGCCCTCTTAACTTTAAGCCTATTGACATGCCTTATTCTATTTGTACCCTTCACTACATATACTCTCATAGCATTATTAACAAATCCAAAAATTATATCCATTTTTCTCAGAGAGATTACTACTTGATGGTCTCCTTCCTAGGCGGTCAACGAAGAAATATGGGGGAGCTTATCTATAGTGAGATGAGAAGATTTTGATTTTCTTTATCAAGATCTACCACCATACCATATCCACAAATTGTGTCTCTCATTCTCAAGAAAACTAAAGTATAGTATTTTGAGCGAACTGAGAGGGTAACCATTCCGAGGTTTGGCAAGACTCAATTAACACATATGAGTATCAATCATTCAATGAGTCAAACCAAGGCTACATCTCAGAGAGAAGCCACTCTATCTTCTGCTCAAGGTTCCATTCCACCTCCATCTTTCCTGAATGCGTCACTTTCAACCCATCTAGCTAAAGTGATCAATCAAGCTATGAATGGTCTGAAAAAGGAATTGATGAATGAGTATGAGAGATTGGTGAACACGATGGAGTTGAAAGTCTTAAAGTTGGTGGACAAGGCGAATACCAACTTTGACTTGATGTTCAAGACTCAAGAAGATATGTCGAGAAGAATCACTGATATGGAAATCTTCTTGCACACTTATTTTTTGACTACTTCTTCTGAGGTGCCACCTGAGTCTACTCCTGCCACGACTTCACCTCCTCAAACACAGACTCATGTTCTCTTCATAGACCTGGATTCCAATGTTGATGTCATTTATGATCGGTCACCTTCACCACCACTTGCAACCTTTGTTCCTCAGCCATCATCTCCACTTTTTGAGCTGGAGCCAATTGACCCTTCCACTGCCATTGTGCTCTTTGCCCTACCATCTGATCTCACTTTTCCTTAGCCCCCTTCTAATACTAAGAAGGATCTGTGATGGTTTTTGAGCTATTATGGTATGATATGGGGAGTTGGAGTTTAGTTTTGGGTAGCTTTTCTGTATTGGGGTAGGATTATTGTTATTTTCTGGTTTACTTTTGCTAACATGGTTGTATATGGGGTTTTAAGGGTAAATTTTAATTCAAGCTTAATATTGTAATTTATAAGTCTATTAATGATCATTTCCAAGTTTATTAAGTTTTCTATTCAGATTTAATGGTTTCTATGATACTATGACTTATCTTGGTTTCTAAGTGTTCATTGGAAGTATTGCAGGAAACAATTGAGATTAAGTGTAAAAAACTAAACTTTGGTGAAATATGCATTTTAAAATTTTTTCAAAATCAAGTTGTTTTAAAACTCATCACAAAGGTTTTGTCATCATCAAAAAGGGGGGAGAATGTTAGATTCCAAGTTTTGATGATAACAAAAGATCATTATATGTTGTAGTAAGAAATTTATACTTTGCAATGGTTAAAAAGATTACCAAATGTCTTTCACAACGTTTAGAAGTGTTTGCTGTCAGTTTTACTGATGCACTCAAGCAATAGAGTTAACACTCGAGCATCAAGCTCTTTTGCACTCGAGCACATGCAAGTGTTGGATAGAAAGTATTTGACAGAGAGCAATTCCTGTCAGTTTTACTGATGCACTCGAGCAATAGATCTAACACTCGAGCATCAAGCTGTTTTGCACTCAAGCACATAAAAGTGTTGCACAGAAAGTGTTTGACAGAGAGCAAAGTCAGAAACAAGATATCAACACTTCACTCAAACATAGTCTCTGTACTTGAGTGATAGCCTTAGGTGCACCCGAGTCCTAGCGAGTGAGGGATTGCGAGTGTTTTCCCGAGAGTCATGCAAAGCAGAGAAGAATAAGCATGCCCGAGTGAGAGTACATGTACCTGAGTGATACCTCAACACCCGCAAGTGAGAAATCTAACTCTCTCCATTTTGATGCAAGTGCTGAAGACAAAGAGAATATTATAGAAGAATATGCTACTCACTCGAGTGAGGGTAAGCATGCTCGAGTGAGGGCTCACATCACGAGCAAATGAAAATCCACACTCTTGATAAAATAGGATGTGAGTGTTGTCCAGAAACGTGGCTCATAGGTAAAATGAAGAAGCACTCGAGTGAGGAGGCCTGTGCTCAAGTGAGCTCCACATCCTCGCAAGTGTGAAAATGCACTCTCAAAAAATCACGTGGAAGTGCAAGTGTAAAACTGAAGCAGAAGTAGAAAATATGGTATTGCACTCGAGTGAGACATCACAGCACTTGAGCGATACTCTGCAGAAGCCAAAACGCACCAATCTTACAACGTTCAATCCAAATATTTTTTAATGTTATTTATTCATTCTATTTCCACTCTTTATTATTATATGACATCATTTAACATATATTATGAGTGTGATACAGGAGTTTGAACGTTTGAATTAGAGAAGCACAGAGGAAGTCAAACAACGACAGACATCATCATTACACCATCCAAGCACGTACCTACCACGTTCAAAGATTTCAAACGTACACATGCCGTTCCCCAGTAAAATGCTCCGTTCCACAATGATTATTATTCAAACGGGCAAAAGCAACTGTTTATAAATACAGAGCTCCAGAGACCATAAAAACAACGAAGTGTAAGAATTCACACAAGAAAATTCATGAGTCTCTATTATTCATATTTTCTCTGTATTCATATCGTTCTTCAGTGATTATCATATTTGCTCTGTAAGAGAGTCTCTATATACTTCAAATTCTAATTTTATTTGATCTCAAGGTACTGGGACCTTGAGAAGGGAGATTTCCTTATGAGGGAAGCAGTGAGAAAATTCCTAGTAGGACTTTCTGCTCATAAGACTTACAAGATACAAGCAGTAGAGAACGTTGTTGCTCATAAGACTTACATTGGTGTAAGCAGGAGAGAACGTTGCTGCTCATAAGACTTGTATACATAAGCAAGAGAGAAAGGTCATAGGTTTGTTTTTCTTCACGTAGGACTTTTCGTAAGGGGGAGAAATTTCTAGTATTTCTACTCGTAGTCCTTTCAAGGACGGTTGTTGTTTTGCGGCATTCTGAGAGCCCACTGAATCTTGGAATAATAGTGAAAATCTCAGTAGGTCTTGATCTCTGAGGACTGGACGTAGGCCTGGGTTTTGGGCCGAGCTAGTATAATTATCTGTGTACTTATCTTCTCAACTCTACCCTATCTATAGTTATTGCTATATCACCGCATCAACTGAAAAATTTATCACATCACCTAATTCACCCCTTCTTGGGTGAAGCTTGCCACTTTCACCAATATTGCCAAGCTTCCCATTCAATGTTCTAGACGAATTCTATTGTTCAAATAACACAACAAGACACCAATGCAATCATGACACATCATGGAATTCACAAGACACAAATGTGCAAGAAAAATAGGGCAAAATCCAAAAATTGAAAGCCTTAACAAATGACCACAATATATGTATATACCAAAAGGTAGCTATTTCTCACCTCTTTCACTTTCCAAGGCTTGTTCTTTGATTCCACAACCTTCAATTTTTCTCAAGCACTCAAACACCTCCTCTTGAAAATGTAAAATCATAAAGATGAAGCTCTCATTGTAATGCCCCAAACTGTAATTAAGGGCTAATAACTCAAAAAGTAAATGTAATTAATGTTAAACAAATACTTTCAGAGAATATCATATGAATTGTGAGCTGAAGTGCTATGATCAGTACCAAACCCTGTATTTAAGTTTCAATTATAGATTAATACCTAAATAAATTAAAATAGAGGGGAGGGCCCATGGTATGATGTAATTGAATGAGAAGATGTGTTAAGCGGTGATACAATGAAAATTGCTATAAGCAGAGGCAAAATGGGAAAAAAGAAAAGTTACAGACCAATAGGTTAATTATTGAGGAGGGAACTAATAATTAATTTGAAGAGAAGTAGGAAGGCTAATTAGTAAGTGATTAAGAGAGAATAATCACATGTTGCAAGCCCATAGAAGGAGCCATAAGATTGGGACACATGGCATCATCTCACACTATTGGTCAAAGTCAAAAATTTCAACTCATTTTTCTTCCCTCTTTCTTCAAAGTCGGCTAGCAGTTTAAGTGAGTATGAAAAATCTATATCATTATCTTCATCTCATTTTCTCTCTCTCAAGTTTCCATTTTTGTCCAAGTGAAGGAGAAAGAGTAAGGAAAGGGTGAGAGTTTGACCTTTTAGATGACCTCTTTGGCTCAAATCCTCTTCTTTAATGTTGTTCATGTTTATGAGAGCTTTACTCCTATGGTTTTAGATTTATGAAAGAAGGTGTTTGAGTGCTTGATAAAATTTAAAGGTTGTGGAAACAAGAAACAAGCTTGAGAAAGTGAAAGAGGTGAGTAATAGCTACCTTTTGACATGCATGTTATAACCATTGGTTGAGTTTTGGAATTTTTAGATTTTACCCTAATTTTTATGTGACATATGATTGCATGGTATTTTGTGGTGGAATTGGTGTCTTGTGGTGTTATTTAAACAATGGAATTGGTTTGGAACATTGAATAGGAAGCTTGGCAATGTTGAGACTTTATGTTGTGCTTTTGTGTTGCAATGTGGTTAAAATAGGAAATGTGTATATGTGATGTGAATTTGGCTGTTTTAGTGTTTCTATTGTTTCCTTAAGAAAACTTATGTGAGAATAGGTTTGGTTGTGAATTTTGGAGCCATTGGACACTTTGGTTGAAAACTAGAAATTCTGGAAAATTTCTAAGTGTAAAATGTTGTGCAGGGGACCAACTTTGCATGGTGATTTGAAATAGAAAAGGGTATTTGAATGCTGTGAAACTTTTTCAGTTTTCTAGTTCACATTGCAAGCTTTCCATTGATATAAAGTTTGAGTCGTTTTGATGTATGTGCAAAAAGTTATGATTGTTTGAAAATCATTCAGGAAATAGGCCTAAGGTTGGCCCCGACCTAAAACCTTCTTATCAGTTCTTGGCTGCGGCCCAAGGATGTTGGCCGCAGCCTAAAACTTTCAACTATCTATTGGCTATGACTAATGGATGACTTGGTCGTGGCCAACCCTTCAAAAATGGCATTTTTAACCTTTGAAAGGTGGTCTTTAGTCAAGTCTTTACCAATCCTTCAGGCATTTGTTTAGATTCCTAATAGCCACCTAAAGGTCTCAAATGATAACCAAATTTAAGTATTTGTTATTAAGAACTTGGAATAGAGATTAGCACATCGTCCTTATGGTTTTAGGATTTGATTTTTTCCTTATATGTGATCAACCGGTGCCAGAGCACACCAAGAAAGAACAAGGTAGTGACACTTTCTCTTATACTATGTGTAAAGCATTATATGTATGTCTAATCATTGAATTGTAGAAGCTATGTGTATGTTGTGACGGCTATGTGTAATCCGTGGAAGATATGTGTAAGCCGTGAAGGCTATGTTATGCTGTGAGTGTTGTCAATTGTGACGCTGGTCATGCATCATTTGTATACAGTTGTAAGTGTTATGGATTGTGACGAAAGTCACACATCACTGTGATCATTGTTGCTTGGTGATTTGCTTGCATGTCATATGATCATATATTGTATGAGTGATTTGTTACTACTGAGATTCTCTTAAATCTCATTCTTTCCATTGACTAACTTATAGCCAGAGCAAGGGCTTGAAGGAGTAACAAGCAACCAAGGGCGGATAGTACTCCTTTAGGGATGTAATTTTGGTAGTTGGTTATCATATTTTGGTTGGGATTACTGTACATATTGTAAATGCAAATTTTGAATCGTGTTTTATAATCCCCTAAATAGGAAATTGATAGGGGCAAAATTGCCCGTAAAAGCTTTAGTTAATAAATGGAACCCGGGTGTAGCTGGGAATTTTGTTTACACTTGATATGTATGAATGAAACTGAACTGCACATGCCAACTATATTTGAAATGTGAATGTGAGACCGGGTTCAACAGGTTTTGAAAGAAATTTTTGGAAAACCCACTTTATACAGGGCGGGTCCCTATCTTAAAGTTGGAGCTTTTAACATCCATTAGTCTCTAATTTATCCTAATAATGCATTTTTGAGTTATAACTATGGCTATTAATGTAGGTGGTGCCACTCATCAAGGTGGTCAAGATTAATGAAGAGGATTTTAGCATTTGAGCTTAATACTAAGTCAAGATCTCACCTTAAACTTGGAATTTCTTTCTCTTTCCTCTTATAAGCTTGGATGAACATGGAGTATGTGAGAGAGAGAGTAGAAGATGATGATGATGCAGATTTTTGGCCCTCTTTTAGCTCCCATAACTGACTTGAGAAAGAAAGGGAAGAGAAAATGCAATTAAAAATTGCCAAGTTGACTTTTCAACTCTCTTGCTTCACCATTTGCATGCAACTTGTCATGATCTTATGGTTTCTTATAAAAGGAATTCACCAATTAGTTACACTAACCAAGTTCATTAGCCCATTAGTCATAACTCTCACTCTTTTAGTTGTTAGTAAATTTTCTCTTCGGTTACTGGCTAATTAGCCAGTAACTTTTCTTTTTCCCATTTTGCCCCTAACTTTAGAAATTCCTTTTGAATCACCAATTAACACATTTTCTCATTCCATTACATCATACCATGCGCCCTTCCCCTTATTTTATTCAATTTAGGTTTTAATGCCACAATTGAACTCAAATACAGGGTTTGGGCATTGACTACTGCTCGTACAACTTCTAATTCACATTATATTCTCCAAATTATTTGTTTTACATTATTTACATTCACTTTTGGAGTCATAGTCTTTAATCACATTTTGGGGCATTACATTTCTCCCCTCGTACAATAAAGTTCGCCCTCACAATCTGTCACACAACTTGAGCCATAAACTCCTAATAATGTTTCTGCATATCCACTTCTGCTTCCTAAGTTTCTTCCCTCTGAGACATTCCTTTTTAGATTATCTTTACAAATGGTATGCTTCGGTGTTTGAGTCATCGTTCTTCTTTATCAATGACTTATTCTAGCTCAACCGCATATGTGAAGTTGTCTTGCAGGTCGACATCTTTATACTTAATGATATGCGGTGGATTTGGTTGGTATTTCTTCAGTTGGGAAACATGTAATACATTAGAGTCTGCTCAAGTTTAGGGGTAGGGCTACTCAATATGCTACAGGCCCGATTCTCGAAATAATCTTAAAAGGACCTTTATACCTCAGGCTTAATTTCTTCTACTTTATCGCTCTCCTAATGGTAGTGACTGGAGACACTCTTAAAAACACATGATCACTCACTTCAAACTCTAGAGGTTTTCTCCTCTTATTAGTATAGCTCTTATGCCAACTTTACACTGCAAGGAGCCTCTTCCAAATGATTCTAACCTACTCTGTGGTTTGATCAATAAGATCCAGCCCATACAACCTCCTCTCATACAACTCTATCCAGCACAAAGGTGATTGACACTTCCTCCCATATAATGCTTCATACAGAGCCATCTGAATGCTCGCATGATAGCGCTATTGTTATAGGCAAATTCTGCTAATAGAAGAAAGTAGTCTCAATTCCCTTTAAAATCTAAGACACACACTCTCAACATATCTTTTAGTGTCTGAATAGTCCTTTCTGATTGTTCATCAGTCTGAGGATGATAGGTTGTACTAAACCTATACTTCATTTGAAGGGTTGGCTATGACCAAGCCATCCACTGGCTGCAACCAACATATGGTCAGAAAGTTTTTGGGCTGCAGCCAAGATCATCTAGCTGCGATAAAAAATAGGTTAGAAACTTTTGGGCTAAGTCCAACATCCTTGGGTCATGGCCAGAAACAGGTCAGAGAGTTTTGGGCCATGGTCAACATCCTTTGGGTGTGCTAAGAACTGGTAAGAAGGTTTTGGCTCACAGCCTATATCCCTAGTTGCGGCCAACCATGGACCTGTCTCCTGGCTAATTTTCAAATGACCATAACTTTTTACACAAACATCAAAATGACTCAAACTTTATATCACTAGAAGCCTTACAATATGAACTACATATTTGTAAAACTTCACAACATTTTGACACCATTTGCTATTTCAAATTACAATGAAAGTTGGTCACCTACACAACAAATCTCCAGTTTTTCACCAAAGTGTCCAATGACTCCTAAAATTCATAACCAAACCTATTTTCACATAACATTCCACAAGGAATCCAATGGCAATATCAAAACACCCAAATCACATCCCATTGACATGTTCAATTTTGAGACACCTTTCAACACAAAACCACAACACAAAGTCCCAACATTGCCAAACTTCCCATTCAATGTTTGAGACCAATTCCATTGTTCAAATAATACAACAAGACACCAATTCTATCACAACACATCATGTGATTCACAAGAAAAAAATGTGCATTAAAATTAGGGGAAAATATAGAAATTTAAAGTCTTAACAAATGACCACAATATATATACCAAAAGGTAGCTATTTCTCACGTCTTTCACTTTCCAAGGCTTGTTCTTTGATTCCATAACCTTCAATTTTTCTCAAGCACTCAAACACCTCCTCTTGAAAATCTAGAACCATAGAGATAAAGCTCTCATTAAAGGTGGTCAAGATTAATGAAGAGGATTTTAGCATTTGAGTAAAACTACCAAGTCAAAATCTCACCTTAAACTTGGAATTTCTTTCTCTTTCCTCTTCTAAGCTTGGACGAACATGGAGTACGAGAGAGAGAATAGAAGATGATGATGATGCAGATTTTTAGCCCTCCTTTAGCTCCCTTAACTGACTTGAGAAAAAGAGGGAAGAGAAAATGCAATTAAAAATTGCCAAGTTGACTTTTCAACTCTCTTGCTTCACCATTTGCATGCCACTTGTCATTATCTCATGGTTTCTCACAAAAGGAACTCACCAATTAGTTACTCTAACCAAGTTTATTAGCCCATTAGTCATAACTCTTACTCTTTTAATTGTTAGTAAATTTTCTCTTTGGTTACTAACTAGCTAGTAACTTTTCTTTTTCCCATTTTGCCCCTGACTATGGAAACTCCTTTTGAATCACCACTTAACACATTTTCTCATTCCATTACATCATACTATTGGCGCTTCCCCTTATTTTATTCAATTTATGTTTTAATGCCATAATTGAACTCAAATACAGGGTTTAGGCACCAGCTATTGCTCATACAACTCCCAATTCATATTAAATTCTCTAAAGTTTTTGTTTTGCATTAATTACATTCACTGTTGGATTCATTTTCCCTTAATCACATTTTGGGCCATTACAATATGTATGCTTTCTTTTTCTACTTCTTCTTGTCTTTGTCTTTGAAGCATTCAGATTTGATATGTTCGGGCTTTCCACATTCATAGCATACTATCTATTGCTCCTTGCTTTCTTTCTTGCTTGGTCTACCTTGGTAATTGTTGAAATTTTTTTGGCCTCTTCTATATAACTTATTGAATTTCCTCATGATCATTCCCATATCATCATCATTAGGGACATCTTAATTTTCTGAAGAATCAGCTTCTTTGATGGCTTTGAGAGCGACACCTCTATTTTCTTTAATTCCAAATATACCTTTATGAGCAATCTCAAGAGCATCCCACATATCTTTGGCTGTTGGTAGTGTACAAATTCAAAAATATTCTTTTTGATTAAGGGCATTATGTATCATTAAAATAGCTTTACTGTTTAACGTTACTAAACTCTTGTCATTGTCGTCAAACTCCTCTGGGCTCTTTTGCATGACTCTATCTTCAATTTTCTTCTTTAGAAAATAGTCTCAGTCTTGTATCACATTCCATAGACTGTATTCGTTAGCCATCACAAACACTCTGAGCTTAGCTTTTCAGAATGAAAAATGTTCTCCAACACAACCAGGAGGTCTAGTGATAGAAGCTCCATCTGGAAGGATGTTCTCCCCTATTGTTGCCATTTACTGGATCCTTCTCAAGCTATTAGGTTCTTCAGATAAGACCTTGCTCTGATACCAAATGAAAGAGGCAAGCTTCACCGAAAAGGGGGTGAATTAGATGATGTGATAAATTTTTTGGTTGATTTAGTGATATGAAAATTACTCTAGATAGAGTAGAGTTGAGAGGATTAGCACACAGAGAGTTATACTAATTCAGCTCAAAACCCAAGCCTATGTCCAATTCTCAGAGATCAAGACCTACTCAGATTTTCACTATTCTTCGAAGATTCAATGGGCTCTTAGAATGCCATAAGACAACAATCATCCTTGTATGGACTACAAGCAGAAATATTCTAATACCTATAATTTTCACTACCCTTTACGAGAAGTTTTATATGCATAAACAATCCTATAACCTTTCTCTCATGAATACGTATTCAAGTCTTAAGAGCAACAATGTTCTCTCCTGTTTACACTCCTGTAAGTTTTACGAGTAGCAATGTTCTCTCCTGCTAACACCTTATAAGTCATACGAGTTGAATGTACTCCTAGGAATTATCTCAACTGCTTCCTTGTAAGGATATCTACCCTCTCAAGGTCCCTATACCTTAAGACCAAATGAAAATATGATTTGAAATGTATACAGACTCTCTCACAGAGCAAATATAATAAACACTGAAGTACAATATGAATACAGAGAAATATGAAAAATAGAGACTTTCATGAATGTTTGCTTTAAGCTTTTGTATTATGTTCTTGTTCTTAATGGTCTCTGAAACTCTGTATTTATAGTCAGTTGATGTTGTCCGTTGAATAACAGTCATTATGGAGTGGAGTGTTTCATTGTGGAGTGGCATGCATACGTTTGAAATCTCTGAACAAGATATCGTGGTAGGTACATGCTTAGTTGGTCGTAATGATTTTGTCTATCGTTGTTTGACTTTCTGTGCATCTCTGATTCAAATGATCAAGCTCCTATTTCACACTTGAAGTATATGTTAAATGATATTAAATAGTAATAACAAGTGAAAATAAATGAATAAATAACATTTAACTATGTTCGGATTGATTATTGTAAGTTTTTACGTTTTGGTTTCTGGCAAAGCATCACTCTAGTGCACAGTAGCCTCAGTTGAGTATAACTTCATAATTCCTTTTCTGCTTCTGCTTTTGATTTGTACTTCCATGCAAAAAAGCAAGAGTGCATTTTATCACTTGTAAGTGTTGTGGATCCTCACTCGAATACATCTTGTCTCACTCTTGTCCATATGTATTTTGTGCTATGGGCTCACGTCTCTAGATAATACTTGCAGTATATTTTTCAAGAGTGTGATTTTAGACTTGTAGGTGATGTGTGTCCCTACTCGAGTGACATTGTCTTACTCGAGCACACTATTGTATGTAAGCTTTAGGCTTCACTTCTGGATAGCACTCGCACCAAATTTTACAAGAGTGAGATTTTTCACTTACAGGTGATGTGGGGCTTCACTCGAGTATTGAGATGCTCACTCAAATGCATCAGCATTTCCTCACATCTAGTCAACCTTATGCTCATCAATTGCGGCAATATTTGAGGAAGTGTATTTTCTCACTCATGAGTATTGCTTCATCTCTTGAGTACCAAAGCATTGCTCGAGTGCACTTCTTACTATCAACTCTTTCTCGTTCTTTGGTAAACACTTCTTGTACCATACTTATAGGACTCGAGTGAGCTTGATGCTCTCATTCGAGTATTGAGTGTGTGCTAGAGTGCAACAGCCATTTCCTGTCTTTGACTTTGCTCTCTATCAAACACTTGCATAAGTGTGCCTTCATGCTCGAGTGCTAGGCTCATCACTTGAGTAATCTTATAATTTTCAGCTAGAAGACTACTTCTGTAAAACACTTTCAGTCCCATACTTTCTATGCTCGAGTGAAAAATTGCTTCTCACTTGAGTGCAAGCTCCATCACTCGAGTACATCGGTTAAAATCACAGTATTATCCTCTGAACTTTGTAAAATGCATTTGGTAACATTTTGAATCAATGTTTATACTTCTGAAATTAAGTTTCTTACCAAAACACATAATCACCTTTTGTTTCCATCTTTGGTTGAAAATTACAATAGTGTGCTCGGTTAAAATCATAGTATTATCCTCTTTTGCTGTTATTTCCACTATTTTTTTTGTATCATTGAATATTGCCTTTCCCCTTACCTTTACTCTTATGTTATGTCTTCCTGCATATTGCGATCCTCCGTTTTTGTTGATGCACACTGAGTTCTAGGAAGTTCTGACTTGATGATCTTTTACCATTCATTTTGGTAAATCACAAAATACTTACAAAAGAAGAAATTAAACTAGTTGCTAAAGCGAAGCAGAAAATCATACAGTCCTCTTGCTTGATTTAGCATAATGTGGTTCTGTGATTTCATATAGCAGAATTGCGCCTTACAAGACTCTTTTCATCAATAGCAAATGGTTCGTCTGAAACTGACAAGTCTCCTTCCACTTTTGAACCTAAAAAGGCACAAGGTGAATTCTTCTTCTTTCTTCATTGGTTATAATGTCAAAACTCAATAAAGATTTGTTCTTTTTTTTCCCAGACCAAAAAGAGTTGTTCTACAGCTTCCCATTCACATTCTAACTGTTTGATTACACCCTTTTCAGTCAAATTCACATGACTTACTCATCCAAAAAAGTACTATTATTTCTTATTTAAATTCTTCCATCATGACCTTTGAAATAGAAATTTAATTTTTTTTAAGTGAAGATAACAAAGTAACAAGACTTTAGCTTGGGTGGCTATTTACCAAAATGGCTCAATACAGGACGTTGCTTTAACTAGAAAGCATACCATTTATTAAGCTTATTTGACAATTTGCTGTAGTTCAACTTGTTCACCAGATTTGATACTCATTTGTTTGGGTCATGATTCAATAAAGGTATTACTATAATCCTACAATTTTAAATAATTTGTCCATTCACAAAGTCTGTTACTTTTACCAGGAGCAAGCTTGGAAAGAGAAAAAAGAGCTTGGTAAAGGATACATGAGGAGAACTGGAGGAAGGTTGAAGAAGCTTAGTGAAGGAAAGCTTTAGATCAGCAGAGGAGAGAGGAGGAACAATATAGAGAGTTAGAAGAGCTAAATGAGACATATTTACATTAAAAGATATTTGAATGGGAAGATTGTTGGTATTAAATTTCATTTTGAAACTTTTGAATTGTTATTTGTAAATATTGAGTTGTAGGAATGAGAATGATGAAATTATAGATTGAATTATACTCTTAAAAATGTTGGGTCTCTTCTCAAGTGCTGGATACTGGGTTAGAAGAAGAAATAATGTAGATATTTGAAAAAAAAAATACTTTTTAGACCGGTTGTGTCTACAACCGGTCTAAAAAATCTTACTTTTTAGACGTGCTGTAGACACAACCTGTCTAAAAAGTAACTAACTAACTTTTTAGACCGGCTGTATTAAGACCTAATCCAAAATTGATCTAAAAAGTCAATTTTAACCAGTCTAAAAAGTCATTTTTCTACTAGTGGAGGGAGTAATAATTTTGAAACATATTCTTGAAATATACTAGGGCTATTATAGAATCCCATAGGCAATACATTCCATCCATATAATCCTTCTGATATATTAAATGTTGTATACTTTCTACTTTCTTCTTCTAATTTTATTTGGAAAAATCTTGATTTACAATCAAACTTACTAAATATTGTTTTTCCTCTTATTAGATTAAATAACAAATCCATTTTAGGGATTGGATATCTATTTTTTATTCCTAAATTATTAAGTTTTTTATTATGTATCACCATTCTTGGTTTTTCTCATTTTTCTTCACTTTGTTTTATAACTATCATTGCTGATGATGAATATTCAAATCTACTTTCTCTTATTAAATCATATTATTTCATTTCATTAATATGCATTATAAATTCTCTTTTATCTTACTCAATCCTTGGATATGGTTCACAATTTATTTCTTTACCATAATCTTTTAATTATATTTTTGCTAGAGGTTTAGATTTATTCCAATGAATTAGTGGATTATCACTATAATTATCTAATAATCTTTATTCTATTGTTTTAACTTCTATTATAGCTAAAGTTGCCACCATATGTTGAATTTCTACAAGTTGATTATTATGTAAAAATTATCATTCATTTTCATTTATTTTCTTTTCAAATTTTTCATTTTTTCTTTTATATGGTTTAATTATTCTTATTGCCTAAGCTTCATGTTTACATGGAGTTGTTAATATTAAAGCTTTCTTGATCATATGTATTGGATAATATTGTTCTAAGAAATCTAATCCTAATATTACATCACATGATGGCTCATTATATTGGTTTAATTCTTGCATCAATAATTCATATTCTCCTATTTGTATATTTAAATTCTTCGAGTATAATTCTATCATATGTATTTCTTTTCCAGCGCTTTACATTCTTAATATTTTCTTTTTCTTTTTCCATAATTCAAGTGGTAAAACATTATATTTTGTAACAGTTAAATTTGCACATGTATCTACAAGAGCATGATACTTTCTAGATTAAATTTTTTATAATTAAATTTAATTAGGATATAGTATAAGGGTCTCATATTCTTGACAATAATTCTAATTTCTTCTTGAAATATTTTCTAAGAGTTCTTCTATTATATATATATATATATCTCTCTCTCATAGTTTGATTATATACCATATGAAACTGTTCTATATTATTTTGTATGATTTCCTTTAGTCTATCTTTATCTTTTTGATTTCCTTGGTTTATTTTCTTTATCATTAATCTTAACATACTTTTGTTTGTACTTAATATTCTTATTCCTTGATTTTGTCTTATAAAATAATGATTCACTATTACCATTTATCTATTATTCATTTAACGTTTGGAATTATAATTGTTTGATAATTTATGTTGATTATTATTCTATCTTCTTGTATTCTATAAGGTTTTACTTGTAAAAAAAAATCCTTTGCTAATACTATTTTATATACATTATCTGTATTTTCTTCTACCCATAATTTTATATCTAATATATCTCTTTTATTAAATCTTAATATAGTATTTATTTTAGTTCCTTCTTTTGTTATTTCTATATTATCTTTAGTGTAATCTAATTCAATACTACTCTTTTCTTTTTCTTCATCTACTAAGGCTAATATGTCTATCCATGTTGCCTCTTTTTTAACTTATAATTTTATATAATTTCTAGATTTGGTTAAATCTATTTGTTTTGTTCTAGGTTCTATTTCTGTTAAATTAGAATTTATTGGTATTTTTTCTAAAAGATTCCTTTCATAAATATCATTTATATTATTTCTTAAACTCAAACTTCTAGATAATCCTCTTCTAGTTGTTGGTCTAGGATAATCTATACTCTTTTTTTGTGAATTTATATTTATATTTAATGTTGATGTTGATGGAGTATTTATTCTTAATAATTTTCTCCTATGTTATTATTAGTTTGTATTCTTCTAGGTGTATTCTCATAATAATTTATTGTATTATCTAATTCTAATTGTAGTTGTCTTAGAATAGTTATATTTATAGTTTCTCTAGGAATTTCTTGTAACACTGGCGTAAAATATTTATCTATAGTTATTCTTCCTTTTGATTTGTTATATATCTTATGTTCATTTATAAATACTAATCCTACCATAGCTATTATACTTATCGTTTTTCCTCCTGGTAATAATTTTATTCCTCCTAATTTATGATATATTACTATAGACTGTTTCATATGTTCATCATCATTTTTAGATATTGCAAAATTTGTATTTAATATGAATTTTAATTTTTGATATATCAAATTTCCTGTTAATATTCCTAGTATGCTATCTTGTACCCTATTTATTATTCTTCTGTCTGTTATTAACAATTCTATAGGTAAATTTATTCCTTCTTTAAAATAAGCTTTTACTAATATTTGTACACCTACAATATATATTTTTGTTATTTCATCTTTGAATGGCAATTTTGATATTTCATTTTCTATTAAAGCTTTACGCTTTAATGATATTCTTAATACTCATTCTATTAATGTTGATTCTATAGGGTGTTTCTTTTCTAATATTACACAATGACTTTTTTCATTTTTCTTTGATTTTAATATTTTACATACCTTATGCATAAATTTTCATTCTTTAAATCTTCTAGTTTAAAATCTAATTTTATGTCTTCTATCTTATTATATTGTTTTTTTTTAATTAAAACTCATTCTTTTTTCTACAACTCCTTCCGAAACATTTCTATATCCCTCAAATTCTTCATACTCATTATTACTAGTACCTTCATCATTTTCAATAGCATTCATCCTTTAGTGGAAAATTGACTTTTTAGACCAGTTAAAAATGACTTTTTAGACCAGTTCTGGATGAGGTCTTGATACAGCCAATCCAAAAAGTTTGTTAATTTTTAGATCGGTTAAGCAATCGATCTTAAAAATCACTTTTTTAGATTAGTTGCTCGAAGACCATGTCTAAAAAGTTTGAACTTTTTAGACCGGTTGTTTTAAAACCTATCTAAAAACTTTTTTTTTAAAGACTTTTAAGACCGGTTATTAAAATAACCTGTCTTATATTAAAATAACCGGTCTTAAAAGACATACTTTCAAGACCGGTTTTTAGACCGGTTATTTTAATAATGGATCTAAATCATTTATTTTAGACCGCATATCTTAAGAACTGGCCTTACAGGTTCTTTATAATTATAAAACTGCCACCGCTCATCTTTTTTAGACTTTATCCGCTATAACCGGTCTAAATGTGGTGGCCTAAAAAAGGCAATTTTGTACTAGTGATCATATACAATTGATATTCTTCTTCAATAGATGAATATTCAAATTCATCATCTGAAAAATCACTTATGTCTTTTAATTTATATAATTCAATTTCTGGGTTTACGATATCACTATATATAAGTTCATCAAATTCTAAAGGTTATAGATTATATTCATAAGCTTGTTCTAATATATTCAAAACTTTCTTTTTTAATGGTTCAATTCAGTTTGTAGATATATGTCCGATTTTTCCACAATTATAAGATCTACATTTCTTTGGTTTTTTGTTATAATCTATTTTCTTTTTTCCTTTCTTAAAATATTTTCTATGTTTATATTTCTTATAAAATTTATTTTTTTGAATATTTCTTGAATTTGTATCTGGGCTTAGTTTTCCCTTTAATTGACCAAAATTTTATTTGGGAGTTCCATTTGTTTGTCTTTATTCTCCCGTCACCTTACCATTATATCCTATTTCTTTTATTTTAAATAGTTTGTTTTTTGTTTTCAAGGCAAGTCAAACTCATTTTTTAATAAAAGAAATGTAGTTGTACTACTTACAACTAGTATAACATCCCGAATTTTAGTCACTAAAATTCCTTATATTTAAAAGAATAAGATGGAGAATATTGATATACTTTGAATAGCCTCTGGCAATAATTTCTTGATCCTAGGAATTAAACACTGAAAATTTGAAATGTAAATAGTGTTGTCAGTGAAATTTTTTGTGAGGCAGTGAGTTTGTCATGTGGTTTTGGATGGCTTAGTGATATTTAAAAATTTAAAAATTTTTTAGAATGAAAGTAGACATCCTAAACTTTAATTTGATAGGTAATGGGTAATTTTTGGAGTTGTATACAAATAGGTATGAATTTTTGAAGTTTAACCAGTGAAACTGGCTACTTTTTGGAACAACATCTAAATATTTAAATTCTAGGAATTTTCAACTTTTAGTTGGCTCAAGGCTATATCTTTCCTTAAAACTAAACTCAATAAGGGTTTTATAGCCTTTAGAATCACCTTAATTAAAGGTCTATAAATAAATATATGAATTTTCAAAGTTTAATGAAAATTCTGCTGATTTTGGGTGAAAATCATAAAATGTATGGGCAAAAATGATAATTTGCCATATAAAGCAAGAGACAATTATTTTTCCCAGTTTATTAGGCCATTTTTGTCCAAAAAGGGTTATGAAAAGGGAAAAACAAATATTAGATAATAAATATCTTGTTGGAGTCATTTTTTGTTTGAGTAATAAAAATGATGATGGTAGAAAAGTCAAATAGTCAAAAGTCACAACTCATATTAAATATTTGGAAGCGGTTAATTGGGATAATTGAAGGACAAATATGGTATGAACTTGGGCTAATTAGGGAGAGGAGGAAATTGGTCAAAGGCCCATGGAATTTATGACTTAAGTTGTTAGAGATAAGATCAAATAAAAAGTTGTCGTAGAAAATTCATTAAAAAATTACATTCTAAAAGAAAGAGAAAATGAGATAAATGGAGAAAAGCCAATTGCTCTAACTTGGACCTTAAGTTGGTGTGAAAATAGGCCAAAAGATGGAGGAGGATTAGTTCTAGCTTAATTGAAGTTTATGTCACAAGTTTGAAAAGGGTAAAGCCAAGTACACTTATGTCATAAAATTCAAATTTTTGGGATAATAATAATTAAGGTAAACTAAGGAGATATTTTATGAAGCCATGCTTCATCTTTCTTGTCCATTACGTCATTGGTTACTAGTGGCTCATAAGCTTTGGACTTATCCTTAGGTCCAAAGTTTGAGTCCTTGGGGAGGTGGAAAAACCCCCAAGCACCTGTGTGGTGCGGAGGAGGGGACAATTCTTACCGGGGGCCTGTGTGGGCTTGACGAGCTGCCTGTATGGGGCCATTACATACAACTTCTTTGAAACTATGACTAGATCACACAATCACATCAAGCACTGGACTTAACTTTCCCAGGAATCATAACAAGCATGGGACCTCAAACTCTAAAGGTTTTTGCATCTTATCGGCATAACCCTGATTGCATAGCAATTTGCTGGCCTGAGGACATATTAGTCCAATAAGTCTAATGATCCCGGGACACACGGTCCACTAATTACTCTATTTGCATTTCAGTTCCATCCCTTATTATTCAATATACTCAACTAATGTTCATGAAGCATGTAACCCAAATCTACACACACAACTCCCTTGCTACCATTATCGGGAAACTCACTGAAATTATTATTTGAGCCCCACTCGACTATATCATTCTTCTTTTTGACCCAAAATGTTGTATTAGGAAAGAAGTATAATGTAGTGCGGATCCACACATTATCTGGAATATCCAAATCAAAGTAGCTCTGCCCCCATGTAATATATCTATTTCTTCCATGTATACCATATATTAGGCCACATGGGTGTCCCATTCATTGAAGGCCCATAGATATATGCCTTTCACGTACTCCCATAAGTCTCGATTTGGTTGTAAGTCATATTTCACATGCACTGGTCTGGCTCTGGAGAGAGTGGCCACACAGAATTCAGACTCTGACTCATCAGAAAGTGGCTGCTCAAAATAGCCCATCCTTTCTCAAGGTACTGGCTCAGGTCTTGGCTGAGGCCCATACACCGCTCTAACCTGGACCTGTTCCTTAGGTACCCTCATCTCTACAGACTGTTGTTCCTAAAAAATACTCTAACTTGGAGTACCCTAGTTCACCGACAGTGATGACCACTCCTGCCACGACCGTTCTCCACTCATCGTTGCCATCAACCTGTAAACAAGACCATATCAGTTACTATTTGATAATGCGGAACCACTTTAAGCTTTGATACTAAAAATGTCAAACTCTTTAACATTTCGATATGCACAAAGTAATGAGCGCGAAGTTTCGTAGGGCATATAGAAATAGTGGAAACATACTGATATTAAGTACATGTTTACATACTGGAGTCTCCCTGCTGGGTTTGAAAATATATATACACAAATTGTCCAAAATATTAAAATTAAACTAATATAACCAAACAGCTCCTATATCGGGATCCGAACACCTCAACTGCCCATATTCGTTGTTTTACCTTTAGAGCTACTAGCTTCTATTGGAATATATTTTTATTTGAAAAAGGGTGAGATTCAAATGAATCTTAGTAGTAACATACAACCAATCATATAAAATACAAAAATTAAATATGCAATGCACTATATAATGTAAAATGAAAATCCATACTATATCGTATGTGTGCACAATGCTCAGGGACAAATGACTATTTGGATCCCTTTACTTGTCTATGTGCCTCAGCTGGGTCCCATAACACAGTTACGAATGTGCCCCAAGCATCGTGTTCATATGACAAAATATAGCAACATACAACATATCAACATTCACATATTGTTTGATAGATACAGTTATTACCTTAAACCCCTTTTGTTCAAAAATTGTCCCTTGAATTTCGTTCCGATGGCTCGGGCTATCAATCCGGTCCTAAAATTCTAAATGTACAAGAATTAGGTTAATACCGATTCATGTACCGTTCTAGACTCTTCCAAAGTGTTTTTGTTGGTTATATTAGTTCAATTTTGCTAAATTATCAAAATACCCCTAGAGACCCAGTATAAGCCCCTTTGTACCCAGTTCGACTGTGCTTTTTCAAACATCTATTCCTACACAATTTTGCATGTAGAATCCATTTTTGACTCCATATTTCGTGAAATTACTGCCAAATGACATTTTTGCCCTTGACAACCCCTATTTAGGGGTTTTAGGGGTATTTTTGTAATTTCACTTTCTAGGGCTTATCTCATAAAGTGATCAACATCAACCCTACACTATTTTCCCTCTTGAACACAATGGAACCATTAGATTAATGAAATTCTAGACCCAATCCCTCTAACCAAGTCTATCCAAAAGATGTGCTAGGAAAAGGGAAAAATGTGTTTTTGAGTTTCAACTCCTAAAAGCTTGTTCCTTTCCACTCTAATCCACTTGTTAAACCATTTAAACACATACTACACAAAGATTTAAGGAAATTTGGGCAGCATAATCCCTTAGGGTTTATACTTTTTACATTTACAAAATCAAAAGCAAACCACCAACCAAGCTAAGAACAACATATACCAAAAGATTTGAAGTTCTTGAGATTACCTTTGATTATTGGAATTTTTCTCTCTAAAAGTGTCATCCCTCCCTCTCTCAACATTAGGATTTTGCTTGCTATACAAAGATTTCCATGAAGAATAAGAGATTAGAGAGGAGATTACACAAGTTGTAGGACTTAAACACTTAAAATCTTAAGCCTTACCTTTGGATTTTAGCTCCTGAAGCTCCTCCTTCTCTCTATTCCTTAAGCTCTCTCTCTCTCTTTCTCCCTTTCCTTGCTCTTGGCCATGCAAATGGGAAAATGAAAGATGAACCAAGGCTTAAAAAAATATCTCCATCTCTTTTCTTAATTGGTTTTATTAATAAATCCAATTTATGACCCAACTTTGGTACTTGACTCTATCCCTTTCTAAGTATGTCATAAGCTCCCATTCAATTTGAACTAATTCTTTCCCTCTTTCCTTGGCTCATAATGACGTCCTAAGCCCCCTTTATGAACATAAATTGAGCTT
Organism: Inga laurina; assembly: GCA_963855925.1. Classification (NCBI taxonomy): domain Eukaryota; kingdom Viridiplantae; phylum Streptophyta; class Magnoliopsida; order Fabales; family Fabaceae; genus Inga; species Inga laurina. The sequence goes on from OY979703.1 coordinate 49,340,126, forward strand.
CATTACATTAGTCAAACCACATGTACACATATATTATATTTTAACCTTAATTAACATGTGCTCAACTTAATCAATTATTATTAATTTCCCTTGGCTTGGATTGATGACACTTGGCATATCATAATCCAAAAATTTATTTTTTCCTCATACTTTGCTTATAATAGGCAAAATTAACAAGGAAGAGGGAATAAATAATTGCTCCAACATTTTTTACAATCTCTTTAATTAATCTAAGCACAAGTCCAACTTTGACTTTTCAAACCTTGATTTATTTATTCCTTTTTCTTCATCCATAGCCAAAATTAACATTAATATTGGGCCAAATATTATGCTTTACTATTCTTCCGTTTTTGGGCTTTAATATTGGGCTTTTTGGACAACCCAAAAATAAACTCCATAACTTGTTCTAGCCCATATTCGCATGAAAATGGAAATTTACCAACTTCTTAAATTCCAATTTCATGCATATTCACCATTTCATTTCATTAAACACCACAAAGAATTACAAGGCATATTGGTGAATAAAATTTGGGGTGTTACACTTTATGATAAAGTAAGCATGGAAAGTGTTGTCATCTCATTCTCTCTCAAGTTCACCACCTAGGATATGTATGTAGAGATGGATTGTTATGCCAAATAGGCAAGAAGAGAAAAATTAAATTATGCCAAATAAGAAAATATTCATAAAATAATAATAAATTATTAGTATCTAATCCTACCTAAAATTGAAGGTAATTGGGGAATGATTATTTTCTCAATTTAATAATCTCAAGTATGCAAGTAACTATCCTAGTTGGGATCTAACTAGACAACACTCAAAAAGTAAACATGAAACTTGGAAAAGAAACCAAGGGGTTCAAGGAACCTTATACAAGTAAAAATCTCATTGCCCAATACCATGTCATCAAAAAAGTAAAGCAAGAGTCTCATCATATCACGATTTATGAGACAAGAAAAGAAAACCTTAAGCCCTATAATTTCTAAGTCAATGGTGGCACTTAAGAGAAGAGAAGACAAAATAAGGTTCAAAATTTATGACATGCCTATAAAGCAACCATGTGCACGTATAAAACAATGTAATGTCTTACCACTCCTTGTAAGACAAGAAAAAGAAAGTCTTTCTCCCTTTAAAGCCCTATGTATGCATCCCAATTAAAGGGAAAGGAGGAGACATTGTGCAACTTAAATTATGGCAAGAAAGGAAAAGCAACAACGAGTACTCAAATCATGATATTAAGACACCATACTCTTCAACTTCCTATGAGGCACCATGAACATCACTTCCTCTACTCTCTTGTCAAGTCATGAAAAGTTGTTAAAAGGAGAGATGACTTTTGTAAGATAAAGCAAGAAAAGAAAGAGGAAGCTTGTAAGAAAATAAAGGTAGAAGGGAGTTAGAAAAAGGAAAAATGACTAAACTTGCAAGAAATGTAAAATGATGTGACATTACCTTTTTCAATAAGTTATCTATGTGTCAACTGTCAAACCCCTTAATATTTTGATATTTGCTAGAGTGATAAAGACATAGTTCTACAGGCATAAAGAAATAGCACAACTATACTAATAAGAAGTACTTATTTACAATATAGGAAATCCCATAGGGTTTGAAAGATATATACAATCCTTCAAACTAACAAAATAAAGCTAAGTAAAACCAACGACTATGCTTTCTTGATCCACTTAACATAAACTGTAACACCCTAACTTTTATTCACCAACATACATTATAAATATATGGAAATATCCAATAAAAGGGAAGGGTGAATTTTAGAGGATGTGAATTTATTGCCAGTGAGAATTCCTGGTGAGGTAGTGCATTTGTCATATGGTTTTAAATGACCAAATGATGAGCAAAAATTATGAAATTTTTCAAGGTAAAAGTAGACATCCTAAGATTTAATTTAATAGGTTATATGAATCATTTTAAGCTATAAACAAAGATTTATGAATTTCTGAAATTAGCCTAGAAAAACTATTGATTTTTTGAAACAACATTCAATGAAATTAATTCTAGGAATTTTGTGCTTCTAATTGGTAAAAGTCTATATTTTTCCTTGAAACTATACTCAATAAGGATTCTATAGCCTTTGAAATCACTTAGATATTCTTTCTACAATTTTAGTTATGATATTTCAATGTTTAGGCAGAAAATTTGCCAGAAAATTAAAAAATGGGAATTATGACATAAGCAAGCTCTTAGATGACATAAGCATGATATTAAAAAGCTAATGTTCATCTTCTTCCTTCCATTTTTCTGACACCATCTTCAACCAAAACCGAGAGAAAAAGGTTGAGAGAGTTTAGAGAGAGAAGGAGAAGAAAACTCACGACGTAGATCAATTTCTTCGGTGAATTAATTCTGAACGTGTATAACTCATCTCTTAACCTCCTCTTCAATGTTATTTAAGGTGTTGGAAGCTAGAATCTTGGTGTTACAAGGTCTAGGGTTTCAACCACATCAAGGAGAGCTATACAGAGTTTAAGATATCCTCTGAAACCTCGAATATTGATTGTTCTAGCTATTGTGAGTAGTTCAATCGGTGGATTTCTGCTGATTTAGCTTTTATTGTGAATTTGGTGAAGGAGGTGGCCTAGGTGTTATGCTACCAAAATTGGGCCTAAATAGTGGTTAAAATGTGATTAAATAGTTAATGAAATGATTCAGAGTAGAAAGGAGGACATCTGCGGAGTCGAAATTGCAAAACCCTAATTTTTCCTAGAGTTTTGTAAGTTTTGGCCAGAGCTAGATAGAGGGATTATAGTTAAATTTTTGATGTTTTGATGATTCCATTGAGTTCAAGAGGGAAAATTAGGTGGGGTTACAATTGGTCACTTTTTTGGAGAAGCCCGTAAAAGAATAATTATGAAAATGCCCCTGAAACCCGGAAAGTGGGGTTGCAAGGGCATATCTATCTTTTGATAGTGAATTTAGTAATTCCAAGTCCGAAAATGGATTTCTTGGGCGAGAATATATCATAACAGCCACAGTCAAAATTTCAAGAAAAGAATAGTTGGATCGAGTACTGGAGGGCCAGGCTGGGTCTCGGGGGTATTTTGGTAAATTTTCACAGTAGGCTAGTATGACCGCTATTAACACTATGGAAGTGTCTAAAATGGTACATGAATGGGTTTTAGCCTAATTTTGTACATTTGATATTTTAGGACTGAGTTGGGAGCCTGAGCTTACACGTTTTACGTGGCACTCAAAATAGGGTGAAAGAGACTTAAGGTAGGGATATTATCTTTCATACATCATGCCATAATTCATATGATTATGTGGTTGCCATTATTTGTGCTTTTATTAATCAACATGGTTTGCCTAGAAGGGGCTGTTAGTGCCAGGAGTGCACTTACACATGGGGGTTGGGTAAGAATCCAACCAGAGTACGATTAATGGGGTTGGAGCTCTACTCATATATACATGACGATGATGTTTTATATTGTTCATTAATTGGTACATACATGGTGCATACCATATCGACTTCCCATATTTTATATGAATGATAGTATTTTTCTATTGTAATTCCTTGGAATCTCACCCCTTTTTCAAAATAAAACCATTTCAGCGGGTACCAGTGGCTCAAAAGGTAAGGACCTACATATGGGAAACTGACGGGCATGTTTCTGAGGACAAAGATCATGGTTATACATACTCTGTATTTAGAATATTTTTGGATATTCTATACATATTTGTAAATATTATCAAATTCTACACAGTTGATTTCGGTCTCTAAGCAAATACTAATTATCAGTATATTTGTATTTTTTTGTATGCCCGTGAGACTTGGTGTCTATTACTCTATATATATCAAAATAGAAATGGGTGTTGACATTTTTGCTATCAAATTACAAGCGGTTTTGGTAGACCTAATAAGTTGTTCAGGCATTACAGAATGGTATACTAATATGGTCTTGTTTGTATGGTTTAAGGAATTATGAGTGGTTAGAGTTTTAGTGGTTAAAGTGGGAGCACGAGGGATCACTCTTGTCAGTGAATCAAGGTACTCTGAGATAAAGTATCTCCAAGGAGCAGCAGTCTGTCGAGATGAGGACACATAGGGAATAAGTCCAAGTTAGAGTGGTATATGGGCCTCAGTCGAGACCTGAACTAGTACCTTAAGAATGGATAGGAGATTCTGAACAATTATAGACCAATAAATTAGAATCAGATTTGGGTTCTATTGCCTGAACCAGAGCTGGAACTATGCACGAATTACACGATTTACAACCAGATCAGGATTTATGGGAGTATGTGAAAGGTATATAGCGGTGGGCTTTCTTTGCCTGGGATACCCTTGTTGATTGATATATGAAATATCTAGAAGAAATAGACACGTTACAAGCGGGTCAAAGCTACTTTGATTTGGATATTTTGGATAATGTATGGATTTGCACTACATTATATTTCCTTCTGGATACAACAATTTGGGCCAGGAAGAAGAATGATATAGTTGAGCAATGCCCAAATAATAATTTCAATGAGTTTATGGAATATATTACTGTCCTAGTATAGCGATACATGTACATTGGGTGATGTGGGACCTAGGTAGTGCATTTTGGTGACCAGAGGTGACCAGCACGTATTGTGAGGTAAGGGCAGTCATGTTGAACTGGCGGACGAAAGAAGATAGAGTCAAAGTTAGCATTTTGGGTGGGTATAGAGAAAGTTAAGCGTACTCGACTCAGGGTAATCCTAGGATGGGTGACCCCTAGGAAGTTGCCTATAACTTAAGAGTTATGTAATATAAAAGGGACTAATATGTCCTGTACAGTAGTTTATAGGTTATGCGATGTTCATAGCTTTCTATAACTACTATAAATAGTTGATATATGTTATAAATGACATATTTGCATTCCCAAACTATTATGAAATGATGAAAATACCCTTGCATCTATATGAAAATTTATTTTTCCTTATTTTCATTTAGCAAGGTACCAAGATGATGAATACAAGGGAAGGATATCATGACCTAAATTAGGAAGATAGCCCTGACTCTATGCAACAAATTCGAAGTAGGATGGCATGACAAAAACTTATGATAAATGATCTTAAAGATGAACTATGTGAGTTATGACAAAGATAGGGAAGATTCGAGTATCTTGAAAGGCAAGAGAGTGCATATAATTCATTTGAGCAACCTCATCAGGAGTAACCTCCCATGCTTGTGTATAAAGTAAACATTTTTCAAACATGAGTGAAATGGTTTGAGAAGCAACAACCTCCTACTTTCTGAAGGAGATTCAATCCTCTGCAAGCCCAAGAATGGTTATCCGTACTGGAGAAAATTTTCACAAGATTGATGTGCTCCAATGATATTAAAGTTCTGCTAGCCATTTGTAAATTAGAGAGAAAGGTGGATATATGGTGGAGGAATACAAAGCTAATTCTATAGGTATGGAATATTCCAATAACATGGGAAATGTTCTAGGGGAAATTTAATGAAAGATATTTGTCTTAACCAGACAAGTTAGCGAAAGAAAAGGAATTCCTTAATATATGACAGGATGACAAATAGAGCTTCGATGAGTACCTGGCATGTTATGTCTGATTGTCTTAGTATTCCTCATACCTAAGATATCGGGATGACGAGGAATGGAGCTCCGATATATTAATACAAGGATTAAATCTAGAACTGAGAAGAAGTTGTTTTCTAAAAATTTTATAATGTTTGCCAAGGCAACTGAAGAGTGTCGACTTGCCAAGAATGAACTATTGAGCTTGCACCCTAACAGAAGTGATAACTATTGGAATTTGTCTGGTAGTGGGAGTTTCTCACAAAAATACAAAGATCAAGATGAATTGTTAAGAGGGAACTATAAACGGCCAAAACAGGCTAGGCACCGCAGAGGTCAGAATTCCACTAAAGGTAGAAAATGCTAGCATTGTTACAAGCCAAACCATCCTAGTAAAGTATGTAATAGTGCGCTAGGAAGGTACACTCCAACTGGACAGGATTCAACTAATCAGATTTTTTATTAGTGTCGAGAACTAGGGAATCTTGCTAAAAGTTGCCCATAGAAGCAACATCTAGAGGAACCTAGACTAGGAGGTCAAAGTGTGGTATATGCGATAAATTAGGAGGAGGCTAGAAAATGCCCTAAACTTATCCAATTTACCATCTTTTTTTAATGACAACTCAATCTAAGGAATGAGTGGTTTAGGGTTTAGGTATTTATTATTATATATGCTCCCTAGTGATTTTTGATGCTTGGGAAGCTAGTCCTCAATGCAAATAGAAATAGAGAAAATAGAGGATAGGTCAACGGTTGGTAAATCCCTAAGTCTTTTTGAAAGATATTAGTTGATGATAGGGATAATTAAGGTGAAATGAGTTGTGATTGAGAAAACTATAATATGAATATCAAACTTTGGAGTTGAGTTGACTCCTTAGGCATTTGATATGGCCTAAAGTTGTTTGAGGTAATAGAATGTGATACATGATGTGGGGTGATTATGCAGAATACCGATCTTAGAGGATCCGATCTGATGATACTGAAGGTTGGGGATAGGTCTGAATTTGATCTAAGATGAAATCATACTTAGGTCAGAATGTGAATTTGTTGCACTATGGTTCTGCTCCATGATGGAAGTTTGAACCTTGTGGATAGTATTGAACCTTCATTAATGTTTCAAGGATATTACCAAAATATCATGAATGTTAGAATAGGCACTATTAATCATGAATCTTAGCGAATCTACTAGGTATAATTGAGGAAAACGATTTCTAATGTATACGATGGTAAGGTTCCAGATTTCATGATGGACCTAAAAGTTGGGTTAGAGACCCTAAGCTGTAAAATTTTACATGTCGGATATTGTAGTAGACCTGCATGTTTAGAGTCCCTAAGACCTAAAGGACTAGTATGTCCTTAGGTGGCAAATTTATTCAAAATCGTATCGTGATAGTGATAATTCGTGGAACTGAGGAAAGTGATTTCTTGGCTCAGCTCATGTTGAGGCTCTAAGAGTTGAATTGTGATTCAAGAATTAGGCTCAATAATTGAATTGATTTTTTAGGAATTTGAATTGACCTGGTTAGTTTGAGGTGCTACAATATAGTACTAGAATGCATTGAAATGTGAGGTTTCTTAAGGTTGCTAATTGTTAGTCTACCATAGGGAAAGACTTGACCATAAAATGTTCCCATAGAAAGAATGATGGAGAGTAGATCTTTGATAGAATAGAGGATAATTGGTAATCGTGTTTTGACATCCTGGTAGGCTGACAAATTCTCTGAAATTTGTTTCGGAGGATATGAATAGGCTACCCTAGAAAGGGTAGTAGAATTGATAAGTAAACCTAGATTCCCATATGATTAGACTGTGCCTACACCCTCGGGTGTTAAGATTGCCACAATCAATGTGTGTATACCATATAATGAGTGTCAAGGGATATGAATCGACAATAGACTTGATTGTCAACAGATGCATGGCTGTGTGGCTTAGTAGTAATCCTTAAAATTGGTTGCCTGATGTCAAATTCACCGCTATGTTTATGGACTATATGAATCAAATTTTTCATTTGCATATGGTCTAATTTGTGGCAATCTCTATTGATAACATATTGGTGAATGAGGTTGAACACGGTAAGGGGAAAAGTAACTCTATGCCAACATTAGTAAATGCAAGGTATGGCTTTCAGAGGTAATATTTCTAGGCCATGCATTCTTTCAACAAGGGATCCAGATGAACCCTAGTAAAGTGGAAGCAGTACCAAACTGAGAAGGCCAGAAACTATGGTTATGATATGCAGTGTTCTGAGTCTTGTTCATTAGTATGAGGGGCCTAGACCAAAATTCCCTAGAACTTAACATTATGCATGGGATGATGATTGTGAGAGGAGCTTTAGAGAGCTAATGACAAAAATTTATTAAAGTACCAACACAGATAATCCCATATCCATAATGGACCTTTGTTGTCTTCACTAATGCCAGATGACATGAATTAGGAAGGGTATTAAATCCCAGATGCAAGTAGGCATGGATTGAGATGGGAATTGATGCCAGCCGGGTGAGGGCATATGCATCTCGTCAGCTGAAGCTTCAAGAATTAAACTATGCCATCCATAATCTTGAGTTGATGGTAATTAGGTTCATACTAAATCTGAAAACATTGCCTTTATGGCGTAATTGTAGAGTTGTACTGCGACCATGAATGCTTAAAATATTTGTATAAACAGAAAGAATGAAATATGACGCAATATAAGTGGATAGAGAGTTGTTGAAAGATTAAGACCTGGAATGTAACTATCACCCAGGGTAGGCTAATGTTGTCATTGACACATTGAGCCATAAAATAATGTAGGTGGCAGACATGATGATTTATAAGCAGAAAGCTAATTGAGGATTTTAGGGATCTTAGTCTGTATAGGCATATGTCGATCAGTGATAATGATGTCAATAAGACATGCAGAAATGTTACCCTGGAGTTTATGGTTATAAATGTGTAGCAAATTTTAGGAACAAAATTTATTTATGTGGCAGAGAACTGTAACACCCCAACTTTTATCCACCAATATACATTGTAAATATGTGGAAATATCTAATAAAAGGAAGGTTGAATTTTGGAGGATGTGATTTTGTTGCCATTGAGAATTCCCGGTGAGACGGTGAGATTGTCATGTGATTTTGGATGACCAAATGATGAGCAAAAATTATGAATTATTACAAGGTAAAAGTAGAAATCCTAGGGTTTAATTTGATAGGTTATATGAATCAATTGAAGCTATATGCAAAAAGTTAAGAATTTTTGAATATAGCCTAGAAAAACTGTTGATTTTCTGGAACAACATTCAAAGAAATTAATTCTGGGAATTTTGTGATTCCAATTGGCAAAATTCTATATTTTTTCTTGAAATTAGACTCAGTAAGAGTTCTATTGACATTAGAATACTCTGATATGATGTCTACAAATTTAGTTATGATTTTTCAAAGTTTAGGCAAAAAATCCGAAAATAGGAATTATGACATAAGAAAGCTCTTAAATGACATAAGAATGATATTAAAAAGATAATCTTCATCTTCTTCTTTCCATTTTCTCGATGCCATCTTTAGCCAAAATAGAGAGAAAAAGATTAAGAGAGTATAGAGAGAGAAGGAGAAGAAAATTCACGAGGTAGGTCGATTTCTTCAGTGAATTCATTCCTAACGTGTATAACTCTTCTCCTAAGCTCCTCTTCTATGTTATTTAAGGTGTTGGAAGCTAGAATCTTGGTGTTACAAGGGCTAGGGTTTTGGCCATGTCAAGAAGATCCAAAAGGAGCTTAAGGTAACCTCAAAAACTTCGAATATTGATTGTTACTGCTGCTGTAAGTAGTTTAATCGATGGATTTCGGCTGATTTAGCTTTGATTGTAAATTTGGTGAAAGAGGTGGCCTAGGCGTTTGCTACCAGAATTGGGTCTAAATGGTGGTTATAACATAATTAAATATTTAATAAAATGAATAGGAGTAGAAAGGAGGACGTCTGCGGAGTCTAAGTTGGAAAACCCCAATTTTCCCTAGAGTTTTATAAGTTTTGGCCAGAGCTAGATAGAGGGGTTAGAGTTTGGATTTTGATGTTTTGATGATTCCATTGAGTTCATAAGGGAAAATTAGACGGGGTTACAGTTGGTCACTTTTTTGTAAAAGCCCGAAAAAGCATAATTACGAAAATGCCCCTAAAACCTGAAAAGCGGGACTACCAAGGGTATATCTATCTTTTGGTAGTGAATATGGTAATTTCGAGTCCAGAAATAGATTTCTTGGAAAAAAATATATCAGAATAGCCTTAATCAAAATTTCAAGAAAAGTACAGATAGACCAGGTACGACTGGGCCAGGCCATGTCTCTAGGGGCATTTCGGTAAATTTTCACAATAGGCTAATATAACCACTTTAAACACTATGGAAATGTTTAAAATGGTACATGAATGGGTTTCAAGCTAATTCTTGTATATTTGATATTTTAGGACCGAGTTGTGAGCCTGAGCTTGACACGTTTTACGCGGTACTCAAAACGGGGTGAAAGAGACTTGATGTAAGGACATTATCTTTTATATATCATGCCATAGTTCATATGATTGTGTGGTTGCCATTGTTTATGCTTTTATTAATCAATATGGTTTGCCTAGAAGGGGCAGTTAGTGCCGGAAGTGCACTTACACTTAGGGGTTGGGTAAGAATCCAACCAGTGTATGATTAGTGGCGCAGGAGCTCTACTCATGGATACATGATAATGATGTTTTATATTATTTATTAATTGGTACATACATGGTGCATATAAGTATATTTGTACTTTTCTGTATGCCTGTATGACTTGGTCTCTATTACTCTGTATATATCGAAATAGAAACTGGTGTTGACATGAACCCTACACAATTTTGCCTTCTAAAAACAATGGAACAATCAAATTGATGAAATTCCAACTCCTACCCCCATTTTAGCTTCTAGTTGAAACTTACTCAAGAAAAAGGAAAAATTGGTTTTCTTGATTTAACCCTTTAAACACCTTCCTTTTCACTCGTAATCACATATTTAACTTCATAAACAATTACTAAACATGATTTGTGGAAATTTGGGCAGTATAACCCCTTAGGGTTTCATCATCCCAAAATTACAAAGTCAACAAAAACAACCACAAATCAACCCAACAACAACAACATATTAGCCAAGACAATCAAAATTCTAGAGAATACCTCTTGATTTCTCAACTTTCTCTCTCTAGCCGTTCCTCTCTCCTCCTCTTTCTCTTGAATTTTTTGCTTGCAATACATGATATTCATGGGGAATAGAGGTTAGAAAAGGTCTTAACAAGCTAGAAGGCAAGAACACTTGAAATCAAACCTACCTATCTTGATCTTTGCTTCTTGAGCTTTCTTCCTCTTGTTGTTCTTCAAGTTGTTCCTCTCTCTCTTTTTTCTTGTCTTGGCCGAAATTATGGGGTCTTGGAAGAGGATAAGAACTCTTGAAAATATCTCTTCATCTTTCTTGAAAAAATATAGTTTAATGCTAATTTACCATGTGAGTTTTTCTTTTATTACTTCATTTCTTTTACTTGGCTCAAAATAATTCCACATGGCACCTTTAGCTTCTAAGTAATTATTTTTCCCTCTTATTTCTCTCTTTGGCCGAAAATTATAAGGGAAAGGGGAAATAATAATTAGCTCTTTAATTATCAAAATTCTCTCTCTTAAAATAATTAATTATGTCATATTTCTTTTGACTTTTCAAACTAATTTTACTTAGCCACAATTGCTCCAAAATTGAGATTATCCCCAAACATTTATTTTTCCTTTATTTCCCTTATTTGGCCAAAAATGGCCTCATGAACCTTTATTTCCTTACGAGCAGCAATATTCTCTCCTGCTTACACCCCTGTAAGTCTTATGAGCAGTAACGTTCTCTACTACTTGTACCTTGTAAGTCTTACGAGCAGAATGTCTTACGGGCAATTCTCTCTACAGCTTCTCCCGTAAGGAAATCAACCCTCTCAATGTCCCTCTACCTTGAGATAAACTCAGAAATATAGTTGAAAGTATTTACAGACTCTCTCACAAGTGGGTATAATACTCACTGAAGTACAATACAAATAATCACTCTCTCAATGATAAGTAATATAGAAACTGGAAAACAGAGAGTGTTTGGGTAGAACTAGAGGATTCATATTTCTATCATTTTTCTTGTAGTTGCTCGCTATCTCCGTTACACATCGATGTTGAATGCTCTCTCGTTTATAGTTGATGAAGATGATGACCGTTGTGAGCATTTGTTCGTTGGAGTCATTTTGATCATTGAGCATATTTGAAAAAAGAGCTACCATAAGAGTTTCATTGCAAAGCAAAGCGTCACGTTGAGGAGCGGTATGTCTCATTATGAGCTGTTCATCATGTTGTGGAGCGGGATAAATACGTTTGAGTTTCCAGACAATCTCTCATGGTGGGTCAGTTGCTTGTCGTGGTAGGTAACCGCCATTCGGTGTGTAATGATGTCACCTGCCACACTTGACTCTTTCATTTGAATCTGTAATCTCACCGTTAAATTTCCTGTTTCACACTGCAAAATGCTTAATCACTAATATGATAAAGTATTAGTCATGGGTATGTTGGATCATTGGTCAAAAGATGAATTTCTGGCTTCTGTGACTCATCACGTTGAGTGAAGATATTTGTCATAAATAACCTCCGTTCTTGAAGATGCAATCCAAATGATTAACCTCCTGTTTCTCACTTGAAATATATGTTAGTTAACTTTTTTGTATATTAACAAGTGAAAACATAATGAATAAATAACATTTAACCATATTTGAGGTGATTGCTGTGAGGCTCTGTTTCGTTTCTAGATTCTACCAAGTTCTCACTCGAGTGTAGTATGGCTCACTCGAGTGCATTTGATATTTTCATGTTCTAGCTTCCTCTCGGGCAAACACTTATTGCTCTTCACTTGCTAGAGCTCGAGTGCAATTCTGGACATCACTCGAGTGCAACACGTCCTGCTCGAGTGCGCCTTTTGTTTTCACGTACATGCTTCTTCTCGGGTACTTTCATGTCAAAACCTGTATGTGCTTGAGTGTAAAAGATTCTGATGCTCGAGTGTGGATCCTAGTGCTCGAGTGTTGTAAATTTCTTCACGATTCAGCTGCTTCTGGACATCACTCGCACGACATTTTTCAAGAGTGCATTTTTGCACTCGAGAGTGATATGGGGCCACATTAGACAAAATTTATTTATTTGATTCTAATGATATATCATAAGAAAGCTCTTACCATATGCATCCCAATGCAAAAAGAATCAGCTCCAAACTTGTATTATGCAAGTTATGATCGAAAGAGTGTCTATCGCACTAGACTGCACAAGTGTCAACTTACAGAAGGAATAGCTCCTAGAATATACGTTAAAATTAGGCAAATTACCTATCTATGGAAAGCTCTTTGAGTCTAGTTTCATTTGGCACTAGTCTCGTCTCAATCCGATGTGTGGTTTGTGAGTTATGTGCAAAATACCAAACCTATCTTGAAATGTGATGATGATTTCAATGTCATCTTCCACGGATCATATCTCCTTCATTTGAGATTATTTAAATATGATCTTGGTGTACATTTTATGTGTTGTGAGTCATCTTTCATAGGCCACCTATTTCGAGTCAGTTTGACATGTGGTTTGAGAGATATGGCCAAAATACCGGACCTCTATCAAACTGAACGTAAAACAGAGTAGAACAGAGTGTTCATCTTGTGCTCGAGTGCAACACCTCTGGCACTCGAGAGTTGAGCTCACACTCGAGTAAAACTCCTTTAGAAGTGTCATAACTCACATATAAGTCATCTCAGCTACGTATTAACATATCCCAACCATCATTTGATCACAGAAGCCTCCGGTATCATCATAGAAACCTCCAGGATCACTTCTAACAACTTGAACCTTGATATTATCACTAGATCTTATAATTTCTTCTTTCCTTCCATATCTTTCTTCTTGATTTTCCTCTTGATAATAATTCTCCATAACCCAAGTAAGCATCTCCTTGACTATCTTCAATTTCTTTCTTCTTCTTCCTCTTGTTCATTTTCATTAATTCAATCTTCTTCATTCTTTGCTTGACTAATCTACAAAATATGTAACATTAAATATAGTAGTTAGTCAAAGAAATACATTATATAACCTTTTTGCTCTTATCATTTCATATCTATATTTGACATCATCAAAACTAATCATATCCAACATTAATGAATACTGATGGGTAGGAAATGAGCTATCTTCATGAGTCGATCAACTATTACCCATATCACATCATGATTTCTGATCCTGGGTAATGCTATCATGAAATCTATAGTGATGCTTTCTCATTTTCACTCAGGAATCTCAGGGTTTTACAAAAGCCTTGATGGCCATTGATGCTCAATTTTTACCTTTTGGTAAGTGAGACAATGAGCCATGAACTTTGTTACATCTCTTTTCATCCATGGCCATTAATATATGGACTTCAAGTCATGATACATTTTGGTTGGTCTTAGGTACAAAGTATACCTATTCTTATGTGCTTTATCCAGGATTTGTAGCTGCTTGTGGTGGAACATAATCTACTTTCTGTATTTGACAAGTTCGCTCAGTAACAAGTCATATTCCTTAGCTTTTCCTTATTTAGTCATATTCTTGATAGACTGTGCTTGTCTATCTTACATTTGAACTTCTTCAATTACTTCTTTCACATCATTCTCAGTCTGACTGACATTGTTGCTAGAAATCATGATCTGATTAGACAGGTTGAGATCTTTGAAATCCTCGTTCAGTTTCTGCTCATGAATCATTAAGGTTGCCACCTGTACTGTTTTATGGCTTAATGCATCAGCAATGATATTAGCCTTTCCTGGATGGTACTTTATCTCTAGGTTGTAGTCTTTAAGCAGCTCAATCTATCTACGTTGTCTCATATTGAGCTCTTTCTAATCACACAAATCTTCAAGCTCTTGTAGTCATAGTACAGCTCTATAGTCGTACCATAGAGGTAGTGTCTCCAATTTTTTAAAGCAAACACAATTGCCGCTAACTCAAGATCATTTGTGGGATAATTATGTTCATGAGGCTTCAGCTGTCTAGATGCATAAGCCACTATAAGACCATGCTACATTAATACGCTTCTCAATCCATGCCTACTGGCATCAGAAAAGATAACGAATGTAGTATCCCAAATTTAGGGAGTAAACTCTAGAGAAAAAGCCTGAATAAAGCAGACTACTAAGCCCTTTTTTAGAAGAATCCCAAGAATAATGGGAGATAGAAAGACTCTTAGGAACTATGTGATTTGGCCCTACCAGGCAGAGGGCTCGGTAATTGTAGGTAGTATGATTCAAGCGGTAGTGCATATATGCATGAGACATATATATGGTGTCATTCGGTTAGTTGAATGATGCCACCCAACTCTATGTCATGAGGTATGTAACTGATTGGTCAAGCCAAATATGTCGGTATAGGTATGCACATGAATTTTTAGAGTAGATATGTGTACCCTGCATTTTTAGAGTGGAAGCCAGTGTGTGGTGCCATGTGGGGCCTATAGACATATACTCTGATCCTGCATCATTTGGCAGCCATCGTTATACGTGAAGCAATCCCATGTCCCAAGTAAAACCCAAGTAGACACCGATAAAGTAACTTTGGGCACCTTGGGATATTTTAGCACTTATAACACATGTCATAAAACTAATTTATCACCCTTTAAGCCTTATAATTTTGTGTAGCCATAAGAAAAGGAGGAAAATGAGAAAAATCATGAGAAAATGAAAGAGGAAAGAGAAAGGATGAATAGTGAACGTCCTTGATCTTTGGAGCCAATTTGACCTCCAAATCGACATTTTCTCTCAAAATACTCTTCACAAATGTTATTCTACTCATCCCAAGATTCATTTCTATGGTTTCAAATTTTCATTTAGAGAGGTTTGGTGTCGTCTTGCCTACCGGAGTACTGCCATATTTCCAAATCAGTTACAAAAATGCATAGGGGTAAGCGTGGTCTTCATTTTAAACTGATTGGTTTGTTGTTTGGATGATTTTTCATGAGGGTAGGGTACTGTTCATTTTTCGGCCAGGGACATTTTTGAGGTTTCATCATATGTTTATAGTTAAATAATGATTTATGATTATATTAGACCAAGTTGTCAGGCAAAATTCTATTTTGGGGATTTTGGCAAAATTAGGTTTGTTTGGTTAGTATGTGTAGAGGTTGAAGCTTTGTGATTTTGTAAGACTCGCCCTTACATACCACTTATCATTGATAATAACCAGAGTACTTGAGTGCAGTTCAGTGAGCAACACAGGAATAGTAGAAATATATTGATGTAATTATACATTAGGCTTGATTACATTATAGGTTTTCCCCACTGGGGTTTATACATAATACTTACAGTCCATGAAATAAGAAAAATGGTCCTCAAATAACCAACATCTTTACTCGACCTTGACCGGAACCTTCAATTGCCGATAAATACCATTTTCTCTTTAGAGCTGATTACTACTGCTGCAAGCTTTATACATTTATGGAAAGGGTCAGATTCGAGAGAATCTCAGTTGTAACATATAACTGATCATATAAAATATGAAATTAAAAATGTCAAGCTCTATGTTATGTAACAAATTAACAACAATACCATGACATGTATATATGAGTTAGGAGCTCAATCCCCCATTACCCGTAAAACCTCGATGGGGATCTTACTCAACAACCAGGTAAGTGTGCCTCAATACACACAAATTTCCTTCATTAGCAAAAACCCCATTTATTAATTATATCACAGAAGATGGCATATATAAACATATAAATATTGGTATAGTGTATGAAGGATAGAGTTGCTACTTGAAATAGCCCTTTCCAGCCAAATCGTCTAACTATCCTGATCTAGCTCGGCTACAACTTTCTGGTCCTAAAATTTTAAATTCACTAGAATTAGGTTAATACCTATTCATGTACTTCTCTAAAGTCTTTTGAATTCATTTTATTGGTTATCTTAGCTTAAAACTGCGAAATTACTAAAATACCCTGGGGACCTAGTCTAATCCCTTTTTACCCGATCTGGCTGTACTTTTCCAAAAATTTTGATCCAGGCTATTCTTGCACGGTTTTGTGTGTAGAATCCATTTATGATATTGATTTTCTGAAAATCACTTTCAAGTGAAAGTTTTGCCCTTGATAGCCCTTATTAGGATTTTAGGGGTATTTTGTCATTTCACTTTCTAGAGCTTTTCTCACAACATGGTCAACTTCAACCCTACACAATTTTCCATTCTAAACCTAATGGAATCATTAAAAACACCAAAATCCAATCTAAACACTGCCAAATTAGGTCTGGATGAAATCTGGAATTAATTGGGAAAAATTGGGAATTCATTCTCTACTCCATAAAACACCTTCTTTTCATACTTAATCACTCGTTTAACCACTAAAATACCTTTTGAACATGATTTGTAGAAATTTGGGCAGCATAACCCCTTAGGGTTTCAACATCCCAAATTTTTAAGATAACCAAAACAACCACAAATCAAGCCAATAATCATAACATCAACATCATATCATCATGAGAATCAAAGTTCTTGAGGTTACCTTTGATTTCTAAACTTTCTCTACCTAGAACGTCCTCACTCACTCTCTCTCATCCCTTGAGGTCTGCTTGCCACACAAGATTTTCATAGAGGAGAAGAGATTAGAAGAGGTTTTACACAAGTTAGGAAACTTAAATACTTGAAATCACAAAGCTTACCTTTGGACACACAAGCCCACAACAACGTCACTGGTGTGTAGGATTTTACAGCCTAGGGTCTCTAACCAAACTTTAGGTTCATCAAGAAATCTATGAATTCAACATCATACATATTGGAAATCATTTTCCTAAGTATACCTAATAGGTTTGTTAATAATCAGGATAAATAGCGCTTATTCTAACCTTCACGATAATTAGGCATTATCCTCAAAACATTACTGAAGGTTCAACACTATTCGCAAGGTTCAAACTTCCATAAATAAATAGGACTATAGTCCAACAAATTCACATTTCGACCTAAGCATTATTTCAGCTTAGATCAAATTCAAGCCTTTCCTCAACCTTTAATTTCATCAAATCGAATCCCCGAGGATCAATATACGGTATAATCACCATTCATCATATAGCACCGTATATCATGTCTATATTCCTTTAACATCATGATGTTACTAAGGATAATCACTTGGCATGGAGAAACCTCAAACATTTACTACACCTCAAGTTTATCTTCACCTTATCAAGTGAACTTTTTTGCGCAGTAATTACTTCAATAGAAATGGTTTGAATTAAGATTAATACTTACATCGTCATCATCTCCATGCTTCTAAACATCATTTGAATCATCTAATTAAGATGATCATTAGTCATTGAGAAACCTTAAGACGATAACTATTCCACAAATCTCCATGACCATGCCAACTTAACTTCCCATGGGTCACCCATCCTAAGATTTCCTTGGGTTGAGCATACTTAACTTTTGAGTGCCCATGCCAAAACGTAGATACCAACTCTATCTACTCCTGACCACCGGTACCTTGAGACTTCCCTTGTCTCAAAGATCATGCCAGCTGCCTCCTGCTGACTAGATACAATGTGTGAGATGCACAATAGCCTTGGCTATACCTGCTTTCTCAGGTTCACAATATCCTTATACCATCCTCAGTTTGGTATTACACTACTTGCTACCCTATAGTATTTTGCTGTTCCTCATTGCTAGTTTACAGATGGGGTGATTCACTTCCCTAGTGCCCCATTCTACACATATTTCCTATTACCATATAATCAAGACCTTATCAGTATACTATTATGTTGCCAGAACCGCTCGCTCTACTAGAACTACTTAGGATCTGATACCGAAATGTAAGACCCCGCCTTACATACCACTTATCATTAATAATAACTAGAGTACTTGAGCACAATTCAGTAAGCAACTTAGGGATAGAGGAAATATACTGATATATTAGGTTTGATTATATTATAGGTTTTCCTCACTGGGGTTCATACAAAATACTTATGGTCCTTGAAATAAGAAAAATGGTCCTCAAATAACCAACATCTTCACTCAATCTTGACCAAAGCTTTCAATTAACAGTAAATATCATTTTACCCTCGGAGCCGATTACTGCTGCTACAAACTTTATACACTTATGGAAAGGGTGAGATTTGAGAAAATCTTAGTAGTAACACACAATCGATCATATAAAACACGAAATTAAATATATCATACTCCATATTATGCAACAAATTAACAATACCACAGCATGTATATAGGAGTTAGGGGCTCAATCCCCCACTACCGGTAAACCAACTAAGTGTGCCTCTATACACACAAATTGAACTCCTCGAAAAAAACCACATATATTAATTATATCATAAAAGATGGCATACACAAACATATAAATATTGGCATTATATAAAGGATAGAGTTACTACCTGAATAGCCTTTTCCAGCCGAATTGTCTAACTATCTTGATCCGGCTCAACTACAACTGCCCGGTCCTAAAATTTCAAGTTTACAAGAATTAGGTTAATACTTATTCATGTACTTCTCTAAACTCTTTTAAACTCATTTTGTTGGTTATCTTAGCTTAAAACTATGAAATTACCAAAATACCCCTAGGGATCTAATCTAAATCCCTTTTTACCTGGTCTAATTATACTTTTTCAAAAGTTTTGACCTAGGCAATTCCTACAAGATTTTGCATGTAGAATCCACTTTTAACCTCATTTTTCTTAAAATCACTACCAAATGACAGTTTTACCCTTGACAACCCCAACATAGAGTTTTAGGGGTATTTTTGTCATTTCACTTTCTATGGCTTTTCTCACAAAATGGTCAACATCAACCACACACAATTTTCCATTCTAAACCCAATGGAATCATCAAAAACACCAAAATCCAATCCAAACACTGGTAAATCAGGTCTGGATGAAATTTGGAATTAATTGGGAAAAGTTAGGAATTCATGCTCTATTTGATAAAACACCTTCTTTTCATGCCTAATCACTTGTTTAACTACTAAAACACTTTTTGAACATGATTTGTAAAAATTTGGGCAGCATAATCCCTTAGGGATTCAACATCCTAAATTAAGAAGATAACCAAATCAACCACAAATCAAGCCAATAATCACAACATCAACATCATATCGTCAAGAGAATCATAGTTCTTGTGATTACCTTTGATTTCTCAAATTTCTCTCTCTAGAACGTCCTCCCAATCTCTCTCTTCTTTTGAGGTCTTTCTTGCCACACATGATTTTCATAGAGGAGAAGAGATTAGAAGAGGTTTTACATAAGTTAGGAGGCTTAAACACTTGAAATCACAAAGCTTACCTTTGATTTTTGCCTCTTGAGCTCCTCCTTCTAAGTTTTCCCAAAGCTTCTCTCTCTCTCTCTCTCTCTCTCTCTCTCGATTTTGGTGTGTTTTCAAAAATGAGAAGAAAAGATGAAGGCTTGCTTCATAAAATATCTCTCTATCTTTCTTTTTAATAAATAATTAATTATGGGTTTATGACAAAGCTTTTGCACTAAGCCATATCCCTTCCTAATTTGTATCATAAACTTTCCATTACATTTGAACTATTTCCTTCCCTCCTCCTTAGTCCAAAAAGACGCCATTTAGGGTCCTTATTACACCAAATGGGCTTCATCCAATTGCCTAACCAATTGTGCAAGATATTATATTTTAATCATAATTGAACATGTGCTCATACTTAAATAACCTCTTATTTAATCCCTTGGCTTTAGATAATGCCACTTGGCATAATTTGTATCCAAGTAAATATTTTCCTTCTCCTTTAATGTTTTGGTAGCAAATATCCACCAATAAAAGGAAAATATAGGCCTTTACTTTATTACATAATTTACATAATTGCCATTACATTTTTCCCCCAAATTCGCAATAGTTGGCAATTCTGGTAGATTTTCTGACCAAATTTTGAAAAATCATAAATTTATTTGTAGAAATTGAATTGGAGTGAATCTAAAGGCTATGAAACCCTTATTGAGTCTAGTTTCAAGAAAAAATATAGCCTTTAACCAACAGGAAGATCATAATTCCCAGAAATTTGTTAAACCTTACCTGTTCTAGATTTGGTTCCAGAAATAGGGTCAAATTTTAAAAAATCATATCTGTTAGTATATAAGTAAAAAAATTACCCATTACCTCTCAAATTAAATCCTAGGATGTCTACTTTCATCCTATAAAATTTCACAATTTTTGGGCTTCATTTTCCTATTTAAAAATACACTACAAGAAGACTACCACGCTGGAAAAATACATTGGCAACAAATCCTCATTCCTGACACTCTTGATAAACTGGGGTTTATTAGTTCGCTTGATTCAGGCTTATTCTCAAACTTCTAATCCCAACATTTAGGATATTACAATTTTTGATAATTTTGATATTCCTATTGTGTTTAGAATGCAAAACTGTATGGGAATAGCCCTTGGTTGTAAATTCTAAACCACCAAAAATAAATACTGAAAACTAGAAATTCTATCAGTGTGAATTCTGTACATGGCACTCTGATTGTTGACTTTTTTGAATAGGTAAATCATCACAATTGTACATCTTTACATTTAGTTAAGAATTTTCAAAGATTGCTGAAAATTCTAGTAGAATTTGGTATATATGCGAACATGGAAAAAATGAAATGGCACAATGTAATTACCTTAAACTCTAAGGGTAGAAATAAGTCCCTTAGGATAATTTGACCAATTTAACTCATTGGTTGACTTGGTAAAATGACCATAATGACCCTAATGATATGATTATATATCTAGGGCTATGAGAAGTCAAGAAAGAAAAGAATGGAAGAATTTCCAAGAAGCCTCAGTGGTTGGAAGACAAGGAGGACACGGAGATAAGAGGTAGTTAGTCTTTCCTAACTTGCATGCATTTAATATGTGTATGCTTCTGTGATGATATCTGTTATTGCTTTAATTAATTGTATAGAACATATGTGAATCATTGAAGCTCTATTTGTACCTATACTATGGCCATGAGTGTGTTATAAGCATGTATATGTCATTATGTTGCCATAAATTTATGTAAGAAAGTATGTCATACACTAAGCACATCTTGCTTGCATAGTTAACATTGTTTACTATTGAGATTCGCCCTAAATCTCTCCTTCCCCCAACCAACCATACATGTGTGATGAAGTACAGAAAAGTACTACAGGGAGTTGCACAAGAGGGAATTATGGAAGAGAAGTGATGATTGATATGTTGTATATTATATTAGACACTTTGGTAGCCCTATGTGGCTACACTATCTATATAGATATACAAATGAACGAACTAAGAGTGAGTATGGGAATAATCTGGCTAAATAAATGAGCAACAAATCACTTTGATTGAATGAAATAAAGATAAGAATCGATAAGTAATAATGAAGTTGCAAACCACTGAATAACGCTTCCACAAGATTTTGAGGTTGGGAATTGAAAGAACTTTATAAATGAATATCACTTCGTGGTTTGAATTTACTATGTAAAACTTATAAGATCGATTACAGAAATAACGTGTTACAATGAAGTTCTACTGTGGATCTGGGATTATTAGCACTGAAGCTATTGTTAATTTTGTTTAGCTATGTGAAGCTCTTCTCATAATTCTAGTCCTTTAGATAACTTGAGTTTTTCGTGTTAACTTTATCAAAGGCAAAGCTATTCTAGAAAAATTCTATATGAATCTTTTGTAATACACTGCAAGACCTAGAAAAATGCATATTTCAAAAATAGTTTTTGGCCTCTTCCAGTTTAGTTCTACTTCCATGTTGTAAGAATCCACTAAGACCCATTACTGTAAGACTACATGGCCCAGAAATTTAGCTTCTGAAAGCCAAAATTCACATTTGCTCAGCTTGGCATAGAGTTGCTTATCTCTTAGTTTATTCAACACTATTCTCAGATATTGCTCATGTTCTGTTCTACTGCAAGAGTATACCAGAATGTCATCAACAAAGACTACTATGAATTGGTCCAGACACGAACAGAAAATTCGATTCGTGTAGTCTATAACACAGTAGGTGTATTGGTCAGCACAAATGGCATTACTAGAAACTGAAAATGACCATATCTAATCCTGAAAGTAGTTTTTGGTACATTTTCTGCTTTAACCTTGAGCTGGGATAACCCGATCTTAAGTCAATTTTTGAAAACACACAAGAACCAGATACTGATCGAGCAAATCATCAATTCAGAAAAGTGAGTACTTGTTCTTAACGTCACATTGTTCAGCTCCTTGTAATCATTATAGAGTCATAGGCTTCTGTCATTCTTTTTGACAAAGAGCACTAAAGCTCCCAATAGTCAAACACTGGGTCGAATGAACCCTTTTTCCTCTTTAGTATGCTTTTTCAATTCTTCCATTTCATTTAGAGTCATTCTATATGGGGCTTTAGATATTTGTCCTACTCCAGGTCTAAGGTCAATCACAAATTCTACTTCCCTATTCGGAGGTAATCCACTTATATGTTTCGGAAAAACATTTGAAAACTTATTCACTATAGGGATACTTTCCAATGCTGTTCCAGCTTCCAATTGCATGGAAAAGAATACCATGTACCCATGACAACCTTTATAGAGACACATCTCAACCTCAACTGTTGAAAGAAAGTTAAGGTTGATTTTTGTACCACCATGTGGTTGTGAATTAGGGTAAATAACCCTTTTTCGTCTACAATCTAGGAGCACACTGTTTGCTATCAACCAGTCAATACCAAGGATGATTTCCAAGCCTTGCAATGTAGACAGATCAAATCCACTGCTAATTTGTGCCCCTCGACATTTATTATGCAATTCAAATAAACCTTGGCTGTGGCAACTCTAACACAACCAGGTCACATTGGAATTTGTGCACACTAAGGCCTAACCGTCCTACATAGTCATATGCAATAAATGAATGACTAGCACTCGAATTAAACCTTACTTGTACTAAATTGCCATTAAGGTAAACCATACCTTTTATTAGTTTAAGAGATTTTCTGGCCTCCTCCAGAGTAATTGTGTAAACTCTACCCTAAACTCTGTCTAGGTTCCATAGATTGTTGCTACCGCTGTAGGCAATCATTAGTATAATGCCCCAGTTTCTGGCATATGTGACAAGTTATTTGCCTATTAGAGCTTGATTCGCTGGTAAAGCCTAGCGTCTTGGAACACCATTACATGTCCTGCTAGGATGGTGTGGCTTCTGACAATACCAGCAAGTTCTGTCCTGAGAGAGTCTATAGCTACCATTGCCCCCAGCCTGATATGACTTCTTATTTTCTCCTCTGAGTGGTCCACTTGGTTCTTTGCATTTCTAGGAAGAACTCCTACTACCAAACACACCCTTATTGTTGTTGCTTTTAGCATAATACAGGCTCAACAAGTTGTTTTCAATGATACGATACTCTTTTACTGCCTTGTTGAACTTAGTGAAATGTTTAGAAACAAGTTTCTCTTTAAGCTCTTATTTCAATCCTTGAATCATCATATCCGAGCTCCATTCCTCATCATCTTGATACTTAAGGTATGAAGACTATCAAGACAATGAGATGTAATGAGGTAAGTACTCATTGAAGCTTTCTTTGTCATGCTACTGTATGTTGAGAGATTCTTTTTCCTTCTCAAGCTTAACTGAACAGGGAAGTATTTCTTGTTAAATTTCACTTGGAATAATTCCCACGTTATTGGAATATTCCTTCACTGGAGAATTATCTCAATGTTCTTCCACCATCTGTCATCATCACCCTCTAGCTTATAAATTGCCAGTTGGACCTTGATGCCATTAAAGTATGCCAAGATCTTAAAGATTTTCTCTAGTCGAGATAGTCAATCTTCAGCCTGTTAAGGATCAAATTTCCTTTTAAAGATAGGAGGTTGTTGTTTACTGAACCTTCCTACCCAAGTCTAAGGAATATCAGCCTCAGGATTAGGCATAAGTGGAGGCTCTGGTTTAGGTTCCATCGGTGGATTAGGCTTACTGTCTCCCCTCACTAGGTCTTCTAAGAGATCCTGTCTTTGCTACACTTCAGTAGCTCCTCCCTGATATTGTTCATTATGGCCTGCTATATTAACATGCTCAATATCTATTGCATTGGGTTAGGCCTAGGTTCTTAATTTGGGTTATTATGTCCCCTTCGTGGTCTACCGCATGTTTGTACCATCTTTGTACTTAACTATAAGAAAATAGAGAAGAAATAAATTCATATGAACATAAGGGCATTTTTGTCATTTCTCAAATTTTGGGTACACAGATATGTCATATATATCATACAATATATATGTATAACAGTTAAGGAAGGCTCTTAACACCATATAGCTTATAGACTACTATATAATAAGACTTGGTCCACTTTTGCTAACTATGTCAACTATACATATGACTTCCCAGAAGGTTACCCATCTCGTGATTTTCCTAGGTTGTGCATGTTTAACTTTCTTATACCACGTCCAAAATACAGATACTAACTCTATCTACTTCCGACTCTTAGTACCCAGTATTGCCCTTATCTCAAAAGTCGTGCTGATTGCCTCCGATCACTAAAATACTGAGTATAAATCCTTAATCAGCTGGTGTACATGTATAACTGCACGTACACATTCATGTGACCTATAAACTCCATAAAATGGTCATTGGGATGCCACTCAACAACATCATTCTTCTTTAGGGCTCAAAATATTGTATCCGAAAAGAAGTACAATGCCGTATAGATCCATACATGATCTGGAAAATCCAGGTGCTACCTGACTTGATCCCAGTTTAGTGAGTTTACCTCATTAGATATGCTGCATACTAGTCTATATGGGTGCTTTGCTCATGAAAGACATGCAAATATATGTCTTTGACATGCTCCCATAAACCCTGATTTGGCCACATATCATAGCTCACATAAACTAGTCTGGCTCTAGATAGAGTAGCCATACAGTAGTCAGACACTGACCCATCAGAGAGTAGTTGATCATAATCTCCCATCGATGCTCTAAGACTAGCTCGGGTCTTGGCTGTGGTCCGTATGCCTATCTAACTCAAACTTGCTTCCTGGGTTTCCTTGTCTCTATAGATTGTGGCCCCTCAGGAATTCTCTGCGTGGAAACCTGGTTTACTGACGATGGTGACCTATCTCGCTGTTGCCACCTTCCACGCATCGTTCCTATCATCCTGTAAACAAAACCATATCAATATACTATTCTGATAATGCCATAACCGCTTTTAGATCTGATACCAAAAATGTTAAACCCCTTAACATTTCGATATTTACCAAAGTGATAAAGGCATAGTTCCACAGGCATACAAAAATAGCACAAATATACTTATAAGAATTATTTATTTACAATATAGGAATTCCCCATAGGGTTTGAAACATATATACAATCCTTTAAACTAACAAAATAAAACTAAGGATAACCAACGGCTATACTTTCTTGATTTAGGATCCTCAAATGTCAGTATTTACCATTTTGCCCTTTGAACCGCTAGCTTCTGCTGGAATGTTTTTAAATATTGGGAAGGGTGAGATTCGAAAGAATATCAATATCAATAGTAACATGCAATTAGTCATATAAAATGCGACAATTAAATATGCCAAGTACCATGTAATGGAACAGAATAAATACACTGTAAACTCATAATCATTGAGATGTGCACATATGTTCAGGGCCAACTACTATTAGAACTCCTACTTGTCCGTACCTCAACTAGGCTCATGACCACAGACTAGGCAATGTATCTTCTTGGTATTGTATCTCATAACTGGATCCCCTTTTGGGGTCGTTGGGGTACTTGTACTTCCCCCCCGAATAGTACTTATGCTTTTCCTGCCCAAGTTAGAGTGCATCATACAAATCATAGAAGATGGTATAGATAAAGCATACAAATAATCACATAGTGTATGAGAGAAAGAGTTACTACCTTAATCCCTTTTCTGGCTCACAATCTATTCTGAACCCTGTCCTAGCTTGAGCAAACCATCTGGTCCTAAAATTCCGAATTTATAAAGAAATGTGTTATTACCCATTCATAGACTCTTCTAAACTTCATTTTTTGGTTACCTTAGATTAAAACTATAAAATGACCAAAATGCCCCTAGGGACCCGATCCAAGTCCCTGCACCCAGTCTAACTGTATTTTTTCAAAAATTTTCACCTAGGCTAATCCTACACAATTTCACGAGTAGAATCTATTTTTAACCTCAAAATTGCCAAATTCAACGCCAAAAGGCAATTTTGCCCTTAGCAAACCCTATTTAGAGTCTTAGGGCCACTTTTGTCATTTCACATTCCAAGGATTTTCACACTTCATACTTGACATAAGCCCTACACAATTTTCTATTCTAACACAATGGAACTATCAAATTGATGAAATTCTAGCTCCTACCCCCACTATAGCTACTGACCAAAACTTACTCAAGAAAAAGAGAAAACTAGGTTTCTTGATTTAACCCCTTAACTATCTTCCTTTTCACTCCTAATCACACATTTAACTTCTTAAACACTTATTAAACATGATTTGAGGAAATTTAGGCAGCATAATCCCTAAGGGTTTCATCATCCCAAATTTACAAAGGCAACAAAAACAACCACAAATCAAGCCAACAACAACAACAACCACTATAACAACAACATATGAACAAAGAGGATCAAAGTTCTTGATATTACCTCTTGATTTCTCAACTTTTCTCTCTAGTCGTCCCTCTCACCTCCTCTTTCTCTTGAATTTCTTGCTTGCTATACATGATATTCATGAAGAAATAGAGGTTAGAAAAGGTCTTGCACAAGCTAGAAGGCAAGAACACTTGATATCAAGCCTACCTTCCTTGATCTTTGCTTTTTGAGCTCTCTTCCTCTTGTTGTTCTTCTAGCTCTTCTTCTCTCTCTATTTCCTTGTCTTGGCTGAAATTATGGGATCTTGGAAGAGGATAAGAACTCTTAAAAATATCTCTTGATCTTTTTTGAAATAATATAGTTTAATGCTAATTTACCATGTGCCTTTTTCTTTTATGATTTCATTTCTTGTACTTGGCTCAAAATAATTCCACATGGCCCTTTAAGCTTCCAAGCAATTATTTTTCGCTCTTCTTTCGCTCTTTGGCCTTAAATTACAAGGGAAAGGGGAAATATAATTAGCTATTGAATTATCAAAATTCTCTCTCGTCAAATAATTAATTATGTCATATGTACTTTTGACTTTTCAAACTTATTTTACTTGGCCACAATTGTTCTAAAATTGGGATATTTATCTCCAAACATTTCTTTTCCCTTTATGTCCTTTATTTGGCTGAAAATGGCCTCATGAAAATGGAAAAATAATTATCTCTTTTTTTTATTGGAAAATTACCATTTTTCCCTTACATTTTTGCATTTAATTGTGCCAAAGTTTTTCTTCCTCCTTTTCTTTCATTGTTGGCTGAAATTCAACCCTATTATTGGGCCCAAAAATTGTTCTCTTGATTTCTCAAATTTAGGCTTTAATAGTGGGCTCCTTGGAAGAAAAAAAAAATTGGCTTTAGGTCTTGTTTTAGCCCAATATTCATGTAACCTCTACTAAAGGCACTCTTGTCATTTTAATTTCATCAAAATTCACCATTTTATTCCATTGAATGTCATTTACAAGGTATATTGGTGAATAAAAATGGGATGTTACTACAACTTTAGAGGAGATCTTGCAACTTTAATCTAATGCCTCATAATTACACAATGATTTTATTAGGGGTGTTCAAAGTGTCCCGATCTTAGTTGTCCCAGCCCATCCTGAACATTTTGATCCCTAATTCTCCCATCTCATCCAAGATCGGGATTGAGACATATTGGGATTAGGAGTAGGATGGGAACCGAGATCACGCTTGAAATCCCAGTCCCATTTGTTTTAATTTTTTACCTCATAAATTAAGTTATCCTTTTATTTTTTGTATTTCTTACCTCTTAGATTAAGTTATCTTTAATAAGATGTGTATCACATCTTTAATTGGAATTAAACCGCATATATCGTAGTACTAATCCTGACTATATACTGTATAAAGATAATAATGAATATAATAATAACAAAAGTAAAAATAATAAATGCTATTCTTCAACTCTGGATCAATTTATGTAAATATTATGGCCTTTTTAGTTGTTAAATGATCACTTTAAACAATAGAATATAGAGAATTTAACAAATATAATGATATTTCTTAAGTTTATTACTTTTTTTAAAAAATAAACTGGGATTCTCTGATCCCGTCCAAATACTATCAGGATCACATTGAGACTGGGATGCAAATTGCATCTTGGTAAAAAAAAAGGGACCAGGAAACGGCATTGGGGTATCCCGGTCCCGTCTTGAGTTTTGAACACCCCTTTCTTCTATAAATAGGCTACTCATCTCCCTCTCCTCACTTATTTTCTTGCATCACCAAGAGTGGTTGAAAAGAGAGTGTTTGTGAGAGGTTTTGAGGCAAGAGAAGTGAGTTTTAAGCCTCCCATGAAAGTTAAGTGAAATTGCATCAAGTTTTGGAGAAAAATCACCTCCTAAACCACCTTAATCACCAAAGCACCTTCTTAAAATTTGTTCCTCTCATCATAAGCTTCATCCTCATCCCTATTTCAAGGTGAAGATCACATTTTTGGGTGCTACTCCATGGAGGAGAAAGGATGCATGATAGAAAGGAGAAAGATAATAAGTAGAGGTAAGGCTCTTGAGTTAGAACTTCATGTTATAGTTAGTTTGGGTTGTTTTAGAAACTTAAAGAAGTCATTTTTATAAGGGAAAATGCTATCCAAATTTCCTTAGAAATAAGAACTAAAAATGATAAGCTTGCCTAAGGAGAGAAATCCTAAAATAAAGCTACAAACCAAAGATAAAAGCTTTGAGAACAAAATCGAAAGTTAAGGGTTCAAAGGGGGTTGTAACTTATAAGATTGGTCTTTTGAGATTTGTGTTGATTTTAGAAGCATGCTTTTATGCCTTAGGATGTAATATTTTCCAAAGATCCACAAAGAAGAAAGATTTTAATAAGAGTTGGTTAAAAGCATGCAAGGTAGTACTTACCCCTCTTACATCTCAAGTATTGTTTGAACATTGTGATAATATGTTGTCTTGCCATAATCAAAGCATATTGAAGTGATTTTATGTATCTTTGCTTAGTATATGTCATACCCTTATCTTATTTTCACATTTTCTAGAGTGCTTGCGCGCAGTTCAGTGAGCAACACAGGAATATCGTAAATATATTGATACATTAATATAATGTACTTGATTACATCACATATTTTCCTTGTAGGGTTTGATAATATTTACAAATGTATACAAAATGCCAAAAATAAGACTGCATACAAACCACTATCCTTGCCTCGAGAAATGCGCCAGTCAGTTTCCCGTGTCTACAACCTTTCCTTTACAGCCACTGGTTCCCGCCGAGACATTTTCTTTTATAAAAAGGGGTGAGATTTCAAGGAATCTCAGTAGCAACATACGATCAATCATATAAAATATGAGAATTAAATATGTAATGCACTATATAATGTAAAATGAAAATCCACATTATATCGTGTGTGTACACAAAGCTCAGGGCCAACTATTAGTTGAAACCCCTATGTGTACCTCAGCTGAGTCCCAGACTACAGTTAGGTCATACCAGCATACGTCAGCTAGGTAATGTGCCCTAGGCACATGTTTATATCACAAAATATAGTAACACAAAAGATATCAATAGTCACATAGTGTATGAGAGATAATAGTTACTACCTTAACCCTTTTCACCTAGAAAGGTGTGCCTCATAAAGTGTCCCAATGACTAGGCTCTCAACTTGGCCATAAAATGTCAAATGTATAAGAACTAGGTTCAAACCCATTCATGTACTATTCTAGCACTTCCATAGTGGTTTTAGTGGTTATATAAGTCTATTGCAAAAATTTACCAAAATGCCCCAAGGGACCCGGAACAACCCTAACTTACCCCGTCTGATCGTACTTTTCCAGAAATTTTGACCTGCGCTATTCTAATATATTTTCCCCCAATGAATCCATTTCTAGACTAAGAATTACCAAATTCATTACCAAAAGACCAGAATCCCCTTGGTAGCCGCTATTTCAGGGTTTCAAGGGCGTTTTGGTAATTAAGCTTTTTAAGGCTTTTTTGGAAAAGTGATCAACACTAACCCCACCTAATTTTTCCTCATGAACTCAATGGAATCATCAGCTCACTAAAATCCAACTCCAATCCCTTGAACCAGTATTGGCCCAAACTTAAGGTTCTCAGGAAAAAGTTGGGGTTTTTCAATTCTAACTCCACAGACTTGCTCCTTTCTACACTAATCACTTTACCACCTATTTAATTATGTTAAAACCACTATTAGCATAATACCTAGGGCACACCCTTCCCCAAATTTCACAATCATATCAAATCCAATAGAAAATCACCGATTAAATTATTCACAACAGCTAGAACAACCATTATTTGAAGTTTAGGAAGTTACTTTTGCTTCCTTCTGGCTTTTCCCTCTTTGACTGAAACCCTAGCGCCAACAACACTGAAGTCTTGCTTAAATGATACCTTGAATCATGTAGAAAACAAGCTTAAGGGAAGGATTATACAAGTTAGGAGCTAAATCACTAAAGAAATAAAGCTTACCAGTCAATTTGCTCTTCCTTCTCTCTAAACATCTCAAACTTACTCTCTCTCTCTCTTAAGCTCTCACGTGGCTGAAGATTTTGGCTAGGGCAGATGAAGAAAAATGGTCTTTATAACATTTTTCTTATGTCATAATTCCCTATAATTTTAATTCCCCATTTTTTATTCATGCAAATTCTAGCAGATTTTCCATCCAAAACTTTATAAAATCATAACTAAATTTGTAGACATCTCATTGGAGTGATTCCAAAGGCTATAAAACCCTTATTGAGTGTAGTTTCAAGGAACAATATAGCCAGTTACCAATTAGAAGCATAAATTCCAAGAATTAAATTCTGTGGAAGCTGTTCCAGAAAAACAACAATTTTTCTTGGCTAACTTAAAAAATTCACAACTTTTTACATACAACTCCATGAATTACCCATTACCTATCAAACTAAAGCTTAGGATGTCTAATTCCTCCCTGTAAAATTTTATAACTGTTTGTCATCATTTGTTCATCCAAAACCACATGAAAGCCTCACTACCTCGTAAGCGATTTCACTGGAAGCATTATTCTCCCTTCAATTTCCAATGTTTAGTTGACCTTAATATTTATTGGGATTTTTAAATTACCCAAATTAATTCCATAATTAGTCTAATCCAATTCTCTCAAAAATAAAAATTTACAAAATTCATAAATAGTCACTATTTTATTGAATTTCTAAAATAACTACAGTATATTTGGTGAATAAAATTTGGGGTGTTACAATTATCCCCTACTTAAACAAATTTCATCCCGAAATTTGCTACCCCTGTACATCCATAAATTTTGAGTAACATTTCTTCATATTCTCTTCCATTTCCCATGTTGCTCCTCTAGGATATAATCCCTTCCAAACAATTTATGAACTGGATACTCCTGTATCTGAGCCATTCCACCTACCAATAAATGACTCAGTTAGGGATGACTTCATACGTCAAATGATCCCATATATCCACATCCCTGTATTTATTTACATGTTCCCGATATACTGCATTTATCTATCCTTGATCTGAGTTTTTTCAATTGTTGCACACAGATCCTTCTATGCCTCATTGACATTATTACCACTGATCAAAATCTGCTTAGATAGACTAAGATCTCCAATATCATAGATCAGTTTCTGCTCACAAATCATCATGGATGCCACCTGCATTGTTTTATGGCTCAATGAGTTAGCAATGGCATTAGCCTTTCCTGGATGATACCTTATCTCCAAGTTAAAATCTTTAAGTAGCTCCATCTGTCTATGATTTCTCATATTCTCATATTCAATTCTTTTTTATCATATAAATATTTCAAACCCTGATTGTCACAGTACAACTTTACGATTTCTCCATAAAGACAATGTTTCCAGATTCAGTACAAACACTATTACCATCAACTCAAGATTATAGGTGGAATAGTTCAATTCCCGAAGCATTAGGTTACAAGAAGCATACACTCCACTCGGCTGGCATCAAATCACATCCCCACTTCTAGTTCACATGTGTCACCATAAACCACAAGGGCTATGTGACTGTTGACCATACAGGTCATTGCACTGTACACCACACTGGGTGTAAGATTGTACATCATACATAATGTAATATTGTTGACCATCAAGGCCATATTATGTTTTAGGATGTTCAGTACTGGTGCTATAATATATTGCCATCTCAGCTCTACGAAGCTCCTCTGACATTCATTATCCCACTTATAATATTGAGTTTTTCGAGGAAAAGTTACATACCTCTCATAATAATCAATGAGGCTTAGAATACTGCATATCACAACTACAATCTATGGCCTTTCTAGTTTAGTACTGCTTCCACCTTGCAAGGATCCGCCGTGACTCATTACTATATGACTATACGGCCTAAAAGTCTAACTTCTGAGAGCTAGAACTCATATTTGCTTATCTTGGCATGGAGTTGCTTAGATTCCAGTATGTTCAATATGATTTTCAAATGTTGCTCATGTTCTACTATACCCTGTGAGTATACCAATATATCACCAATGAAGACTATTATGAATTGGTTTAAATACGGATGAATAATTTGATTCTTATAGTCTATGAACACGGTAGTGCATTGGTCAACTCTAATGGCATTACAAGAAACTCACAATGGCCACCTCTGGTTCTGAAAGCAGTTTCCAATACATCATCTGCTTTTACCCTAAGTTAATGGTATCCCGATCGCAAATCAATCTTCGAGAATCCATAAGAACCAGATAAATGATCAAGCAAATTATCTATTCCAGGAAATGGGTGCTTGATCTAAACGGTCACCTTATTCACCTTCTTATAATCAACACAGAGTCATAGACTTCTGCTGTATACTCTGAGATTTATCTCCTCACATGAGCTTTTATAATGTTAGGGTGATTTAGTAAGAGTCCCACAAGAACCTCCTATGACACTTGACTGCACTAGACATATATGTTTCTCTATGCTAGTTCCTGGCCCGTTTCAACTCAAATCATTATAGGCCATTTCAAATTCTTGTGGAATCAAAACTTAACAATTGATTCATAGGTTATGGATTAATTGCTAACCCTTCTACTCATACCTTTCATCACCTCAATTGTCATCCACTTATCATCTCCTAGTATAGCCTCAAGTTAGTGGAATAGCAGGCAAATCAATCTCTTCTCTCATCTCATTAGAGAGCTAATACATCAATTAATCCTCCAAGGGAATATTTCATTATCATAAACTTTCCTTATACTATACTAAACAACTAGCAAATTTTCAAAATTCCATTCTATAAGGATTCGAGTCTGTAAGAATCTTATTCCTCAATACCATGGATCATCACTAGCCCAACACAATTCTGAATACCTCTTCTAGCCTAAGGACATAATGGTCCCCTAGGTCTTAAGGCCTCTAGACACAGAGGTCCACTACAACATATCTGGCATGTAATATCATACAGCTTAGGGTCTCTAACCTA
The DNA here is from genome assembly GCA_963855925.1 of Inga laurina. Taxonomy (NCBI): domain Eukaryota; kingdom Viridiplantae; phylum Streptophyta; class Magnoliopsida; order Fabales; family Fabaceae; genus Inga; species Inga laurina. Next base: position 49,374,191 of record OY979703.1, read on the forward strand.
ACTGTTAGTTCCTCATGAAATCTAGAACCTCAATATCACATAAATTGGAAATCATTTTCCTCAATTACACCTAATAAGTTCACTAAAAATCAAAATCAATAGCACCTATTCAAACTTTCACGGTATTTCGGTATTATCCTCAAAACATTACTGAAGGTTTAACACTATTTCTAAGGTTCAAACTTCCATCATGAAACAAAACCATAATGCAACAACTCATATTCCAACCCAAGCATTATTTCAACTTAGATTAAATTCAAGCCTATCATCAACCTTCAATATCATTAGATTGGATCCTCTATGATCACCATATGGTATAATCATCACTAATTATATAGCACTGTATATCGTATCAATATTGCCTTAAACACCATAATGTTACTAAGTATCATCACTTAGCATGGAGAAACCTCAAAACATTTTGTATGCTTTGAGTTCCGAGAACCTCATCAAATGAACCTTTTGGCATTAATTACAGCAACAGAAATGGTTTAAGTCAAGATTAACACTTATATCATCAGCATCCCCATACTTCTAAACATTATTAAAATCATCTAACTGAGACTACATAAAATGCCCAAAATTGTATACAAAATGCCCAAAATAAGACTACATAAAAACCACTATCCTTCCCTCAGGAAACGTGCCCGTCAGTTTCCTGTGTCTACAACTTTACCTTTAGAGCCGCTGGTTCCCACTGAGGCATTTTTGTTTATAAAGGGGGTGAGATTCCAATGAATCCCAGTAGAAACATACGATCAATCATATAAACTGCAAGAATTAAATATGCAATACACCATATAATGTAAACTGAAAATCCACATCATACCGTGTGTGTGCACAAAGCTTAGGGCCAACTATCTAATTGAAACCCCTGCGTGTATCTCAGCTAAGTCCCTGACTACAGCTAGGTAATACCAATATACCTCAGGTGGGTTTCAGGCCACATCCAGGTAATGTGCCTTAGGCATGTGTTCATATCACAAAATATAGTAACACAGAAGATATAAATAGTCATATAGGGTATGAGAGATAATAGTTACTACCTAACCCTTTTCACCTCGAAACGCGTGCCAATGGTGGGGCTCTCAACTTAGTCCTAAAATGACAAATGTATAGGAATTAGTTCAAACCCCTTCATATACTATTCTAGACACTTCAATAGTGCTTTTAGTGATTATATGAGTCTATTGTGAAAATTTATCAAAATGCCCCCGAGGACCCTGTCCAGCCACGACTTACCTAGTCCAATCGTATTTTTCCTGAAATTTTGACCTAGACTTTTTTGAAATATTTTTGTCAAATGAATCAATTTTTAGAGTCAGAATTACCAAATTTACTGCCAAAAGACCAGAATGCCCTTAGCAGCCCCTATTTGAGGGTTTCAGGGGTGTTTTGGTAATTATGCCCTTTAAGGCTTTTTTAAAAAAGTGATCAATTGTAACCTCACCTAATTTTCCCTCCTGAACTCAATGGAATCATTAGATCACCAAAACCCAACTCCAACCCCCTAAACTAGCACTAGCTTAAACTTAAGGTTCTCAGGGAAAAGTTGGGGTTTTAGAATTCTAACTCCGCAGACTTCCGCCTTTCTACTCCTAATCACTTTATTAACTATTTAATTACATTAAAACCACTATATAGACTCAATTTTGGCAGCATAACAACTAGGGCACACCCTTTCCCAAATTTCACAATCAAAGCAAATCTAACAGAAATTCACCAATTAAATTATCCACAACAACCAGAACAATTAAGATTTGAAGTTTAGGAAGTTACCTTTGCTTCCTTCTAACCTTTCCCTCTTTGACCGAAACCCTAGCTCCAACAACACTAAACGTTTGCCTTAATGATATGATGAATCATGTAGAGAACAAGCTTAGGGAAGGATTTTACAAGTTAGGAGCTAAATCACCAAAGAAATAAAGCTTACAAGTTAGTAAGGCCCTTCCTTACATACCACTTATTATTGATACTAATCAAAGTAGCAATTGCATAGTTCGGTGGACCAATAGGAATAGCAAAAATATACTGATATTATAAAAATAATATTGCTTGATTGTATTACAGAAGTTCCCTACAAGGGTGCGTACATAATAATTACATACCTTAAAACAATAAAAGGTCTTCAGATAACAAATGTCTCCTCTTGTGCTCATCCGGAACCTTCTATTGCCAGTAATTACGATTCTGCCCTCTGAGCCATTGTTTGCTGCTAAAAACTTTTTACATTTATGGAAAGTGTGAGATTCAAAGAATCTCAGTAGTAACATACAATCAGACATATATGATGTAAAAATAAATATGTCATGCACCATGTTATAAAAAATGATAGAATGATGTGGAACATTTCCAAGGCGAAATGACTATTTGCAACACTAGCTTAACTCTACGCCTCAGTTGGGTCCCAGACCACAACTAAGCTAATATGTATGTCTGAAACACTATGCTCATGTTACAGAAGATGGCATACACAAACATACAATGATCACATAGTGCATGAAAGAAAGAGTTACTACCTAGAATTGATTGTTCCTGCTCTACTTGTTGTTAAATACCTTTGATCTGGCTCAGGCTATTGATATGTACTAAAATTCCCAAGGTACAAGAATTGAGTTAATACTATTCATGTACTACTCTAAACTCTTTTAAACTATTTTGTTGGTTATCTTAGCTTAAAACTACGAAATTACCAAAATGCCCCTATGTACCTGGTCTAACTGTACCTTACCAAAAATCATGACCTGGGCTAATCCTACATAATTTCACCCAAGGAATCCATTTTTTACCTCAATTTTGTCAAAATCAGTCCCAAATTGTGAAATTACCCCTAGCAACACCTAACTTAGGGTTTTAAGGGTAAAATGTCATTTCACACCCTAAAGCCTTTACACTCCATATTATACATGATCCTTATTTCATTCTAAACCTATTGAATCATGAAATCCATCAAATTCAGCTCCAACAGTGAGAATAGTTGCTGCCTAAAAAATCCAAGAAAATTGGGAAAATTATGCTTTCATGTTTAATTCCATAAAACTCCTTCTTATCTCTTGTAATCCCATCTTTATCTCACTAATCACCTATTAAACATGTTTAGTGGCAACTTGGCTAGTATAACCCCTTAGGGTTTGAGCTTTCCAAACTTCAAAAACCAACCAAAACAAGCCACCAAACAATCAAACCACCAACAACAAATATAAATCATCAAGAGAAACTACGTTCTTGAGATTACCTTTCATTTCTTTTCTTTCTCTCTCTAAAACCATCCTCTCTCTCCTCCTTCTTGCTCTTGATATTGCTTGCTACATGTGTGTTTAAGGAGGATAGGAAGATTAAAGAGAGTTTCCAAGCATGAAGATTAAAGAGAGTTTTAGCATGATATTTTTTACCAAGTCTTCACCTTTTACTTGGTCATATAATTGTTCCTCTTCCCTCTCCTCTTGTCATATGAAATATGGCTCTTAAACGACTCAAAAGAGCTTCTTGAAATATCTCAATTTTGCCTCCTCAAATATTAATTTTAATTATAGGTATTTGCCTATAATTTTTGATTTTCCATCTCCAACTTGCTTGGCCAAAATTGCTCTTCTTTGATTAAATTTGAGCCAAGTATTAATTTCCCTTCTTACTCCCTTATGTTGGACGTCTAAGACCACATGAAAGGGAAAATTATAGGCTTTGGACTAAATCTAGGCAAATGACTATTTTGCCCATACATTTTTGCCGTTTTCTCACTTTACTGGAAATCTAGTAGAATTTTCATCAAACTTTGAAAATTCTTATCTTTATTTATAGAGATCCAATTGGTGTGGTTCTAAAGGCTATGTGACCCTTATTAAGTGTATTTTTAGGTACAAATATAGCCTTTAGTCAACTGGAAGCTCATAATTCACAGAAATTCCACTTTTGGACACTATCACAGAAGCTTACTAGTTTCATTGGGCTAAATTAAAAAATACATAACTCTTTGTGTATAGCTCCAAATGACTTATATGACCTATCAAATTAAAGCTTGATAAGTTTAATTTCATTCAAAAAAATATCATAGCCATTGCATATCATTTGGTTATCCAAAACTTTCACACAACCAGACTGCCACACAGGAAAAATACACTAGTAGCAAGGTTTACATTCCTGTAACTCTTGTTAAACTAGGGCTTAGAAATTCACTTGATTCATGCTTATTCTCAAGCCTCTAATCCCAAAATTAGGGATATTACAATGTTGTTATCAAAAGAGTTTTGAATGCTAAGTTGCGTTCTATGCAAAAAATTTCATATATTTTGATTAAAAGATTTTAAAGGTCTATAATGATAATACTATGTGTAGAATTATGTTTAAAGTTTATGTGGCACAATATGAATTTGTAAATGCATGATTTATGTTGGGATAGTTGAAGTACATTTTCTACTGTTAGTTTCTTAGTTTTATTCACTGTGTGATGTTTTGGGCTAAGCGAATGAAATGCTCAGTCATGAATTACTTAGGTAAAATACTAGACATGTTCAACTTTATAGCAAGAGAAAAATGAAAACATTTAGAGGTCTATAGCCTCCATAAAAAATCATGTAATATAGCCTTTGTTTTTGGGCTATGAAATAGAGTTGTTTTGGGAAAATAATAAACTATATTGATTGGGTCTGTGGTAGTCCACTTCAGTATTTTCCCCAAGAGCAGGACTCTCACTACTATAAAAAGGGCTTTTAACATCCCTATTGTTAGATCCCATATGTTTTGATGATAACAAAGATTGGATCAATGATATAAAAGGATTTGATAACAAACAAATGATTTTGAACAAAGTGGCAAATCATTACTTGAAGTAAACATTGAAGTAATAAACAAATTTTGTGATGGCTTATTCGAGTGACTACTCGAGTAAGTGAAGCTGTTACTCAAGTAAGCACTCGAGTAATTACAGAGAATTTCATCCAGAGAAGCATTGCAAAAATTTGGAAGAAGTTACTCAAGGGACCACTCGAGTAATCTGCAAACTTATATAAGTCATTACTCAAGTAGCCACTCGAGTAACACATGAGAAAAGGCTTTACTCCAGTAGCCACTCAAGTAACCAAGGCAATCATCTTCCAGTGACTCTCGGCCAAGAAATGCACCAATTTACTCGAGCAACCACTTGAGTAACCATGCGAGAAAAAGGCACAACTCAAGGGAGTACTCCAGTAATCTATGGAGTTATTTGATCCATTACTCGAGGGATTACTCGAGTAACCAGGTAAGCAGCCTCTCGGCCAAGTTTTGAAAGACATTACTCGAGGGAATAATCGAGTAATCTGGAAAGTTATTTGGAATCTACTCGAGGGAGCACTCGAGTAACTTCTGAAGAAAATACATGGCCCCTCGAGTAATCAGATTACCAGAGTCAGCACCCAAGTAACTTGTGTAAGAAAGACATTGCCACTCGAGTAGCCACTCGAATAATTAGATATTTCCAATGTTTGTGATGTATTGCACTCCATGTCTTACCCGAGTAATATCTTATGAAAAAATGTTGAGTTACCCACTGCCATATTTTTAATAGGTTTACTTGAGGGACCACCTGAGTAATAAACATGATCACTCGAGTCACCACTCGAGTAATGAAGTCTAAAAATCATGTTTTTAATAGAATGTTTATTAAATTATTTTCTATATGATTAACTCTTCATTGCATTAGTATCCTAAGTCATTTGCAGATAAACAATGAAGAGATCATGCAAGAAGAGTAAAGTCAAATAAAGTGTCCTAGATCTCACCTACCGCTACCTACCACAAACAAATAGTTTTCAAATTCGAAGAATAGTCAACAGTTGCTATGCGACTCTAATGAACATGTTTGAATTACGTCCAACTGACACTACAAATCATCTATATATATAGAGCATTCAAAGAGAAGAAAACAATACACAAGAATTGAGAACACACGAACATACACTAATCAACACACTCTTTGTGCTTTGTTTTCTTATACTCATTCATTGTACTTCAGTGACAGTATATTTGATCTATGAGAGAGTTTTTGATTACAAACTCGATATTTGTTATTGAGACAACTTAAGGTTGTGGAACCTTGAGTTGGGGATTTGATTATAACGTGTAAGGGGGACCGAGTGTCCAGGTGAAGGAACTTGCTGTGTATTGAGGTGCCAAGAACCCACTGAATCTTAGAGAATATAGCGAAACTCTCAAAGACACTCTGATGACTGGACGTAGGTCAAAGTGGTTGTGGCCGAACCAGTATAACTCCCGATGTACACTTCAATGATATTTCTCTTTGCTCTCAATTGCTTTAAATATTCAGTTAATTTACTTATACGCAATGAAATTTCTAGCATCACCCAATTCACCCCTCTTCGGTGAAACACTTGCACTAACACATATTTTGGCACTTTGAATGTCCAAAAACTGGGGGACGTCTATGTGAAGGGCATAGTATGTTTTAAGAAAAGACGTCCTAAAGGATGGGATGTCTAAAGTGAGACTTTAGACGTCCCAAATTGAGATTTGGGATGTCTAAAGTCCCCCTTTGGAGGACTATAGACGTCCCAAATCTTAATTTGGGATGTCTAAAGTCCTCCACGCGGGGACTTTAGACGTCCCAATTCTTAATTTGGGACGTTAAAATGTTTGATTTTTTTAAAAATAATTATTTACATTATGCATTACCCAGCGAATTCAAACTTCAGAAATAGAACAAAAAATGGATTCATAAACCACAATGTCCGTTACAAAATAATTAGTTGTTAAAATCAATAAAGGTATGTCTAAAATGACGGTCAATGAAACAATTAGAATCGAAACTACTTACTATCGGATAAAACCACTTTGGGTTTTTAACAATTGTACCCTCGCATGACCCGCCTAGGACTCTATATGTTTGACAAGCACTGCCGTAAAATTCAAAATCAACAGAAATTAGAACTATTCATTTTTTTAAGAGTCAATAAAATACAACAAAATAACTTACATGTCAAAGACAAATTTTGTATTTTTGTTTGGCCTTTTACGTAAGGGATCAAACCAATAGACTACGTTGTGGTGAGGATATATAACATGCAAACTCTAGTGGTAACTATAACAACATGTACAGATTAAAATGAAATTAGATGACAAGGCAATTATTTATTAAACATCTTAAATTGACAATAAGAAAATACAAACCGTTGAACAATGGGTGCTAGATAACAACAAAGTTTGGTCTTTCCCATTGCGTAGCTGACATAGTGAGTCATATACGCCACAGTATTGGTATCCATGTCGTATTCACAAGGCATAAGAATCCATACCAATCACATATTTCCATGTTTGTGCAGAGGCCATGGAAGATTCTATAATAGAATTAAAATAAGGAATGAATTATTGAATGTATGAAATCAATAAACCACTAAATGAATTCTATAGGAAATTTGAAAAAAAAAACTTACAGATTGCAAATTTCACCCATCCTGCATCTATCTCCTCCAACCTAATAAACTGCTTCAGATCTGTATTGTCAATCGTGTAGGGATACTTTAATGTAAGGCCTATAATCCCTTGAGGCATCTTCAAGTCAACCTGTTAATGCCCTTGTAGATTTGTTGCAGTCGTGCTAAGTAAGGCCATTTACTCGCATCTTCGTCATCCTTTTAGAACATCAAAAACAAATTGTTATGAGGATGCCAACAAATTTTCATTAACAGTAAGGTAATGCCTACCATTGGAGGTGTTGCGTCAAAACCAATAAGTTTGTGAGGCTAAAGGATGAAAGATCCTATCGCCTGACCTAATGTGCTAACCTTTGGATTAGGAACAGGGATGGTTGTACCTTCTTTCCCCTTTCTAACACTCGTCACATTCACCCTAAAAAAATCCTATAGAATTTGCTGATGATGGTGGGTGGTAGCACGTGTGTGAACGAGAGCATCGGTAAAAACACGTAATAGTATATCATCCAAATAGAGGGTAGAAGGGTCTATTGACACTGGAGTGGGAGAAGGGTTGCCAAGTGGTTCCTCAATATCAATTTGTATGTCATTCTTCCTTGGATTCTTGTTCATCAAAGTCTTTTTGTGTTCACTTATGTAAGGTTGAACTTCTTCGCTATTATTCAGGATATACAAGTGGGCTAGCAACACCTCTTCACAAGGAGCATTCTTCACTTTCATTCTTCATGTTCCCTTGCTTCTCCCCTTTTTATGCCAATATTGTTCCTTTTTTTCTTGACAAATAATCTTTGCAAAACTTCATAGCCTCCTCAACTATATATCTTTCTACTATTGAGGCTTCTGGTCAATAAAGATTTTTAGAATACCCTTTTAAGATCTTCATGTATCGCTCAAAAGAGTATATCTACCTCAGGTACACTAGACCATAAAGCCTTACCTCCCTTACCAAATGAACTATCAAATGCACCATTAGATCAAAAAATGAAAGAGGAAAATGCATCTCTAGTTGTGACAAAATAATGTAACCCTCATTTTTCAATTCATCCAACTTTTCAGTGTTAATGACTTTGTTACAGATAGCATTAAAGAAAATGCACAATCTTGTTACAGTAGTTCGTACTTCATCTTTCATTATGCCTCTAATAGCTATCGATAATAGTTGTTGCATCAACACATGATAATCATGGGACTTCATTCCCACCAACTTCAAATCATCCATTGAGACACATCTTCTCACATTCCAAGAATACCCTTGCGGCACCTTAATTTCATGCAAACACCCACACAAACTTCTTTTCTCTGCTTTTGATAGTGTATAAGCTGCTGGCTCTATGTATGCCCTCCTACCATCACCTTAGTTGTAGATGTAACCATTCTCTTATTCCCATATCAACAAGGTCTAATCTCGCACTAATCTCATCCTTAGTCTTCCCTGGTATGTGCAAAAGTGTATTGATAAGGCTATCACAAATGTTCTTCTCCACATGCATCACATCAATACTGTGTCTCATGTCAAGCGAATGCCAATATGGAAGATTGAAGAAGATGGATCTCTTCTTCCATATGTTCTTCTTACCCGCAGTCCTCTGATTCTTACCAAAAGTGATATTGATACGTTCCACTCGACTGTAAACTTCCTCTCCGGTTAATTTCTTTGGAGCCATTCCATGCTCCGGTAAGTCGTTAAAATACTTTCTTAGCCTACGATACAGGTGGAACCGATAAAGAAACCTCCTGTGGCCAAGGTAGATAGTTTTTCTTCCATGCTTAGTTGATGGAAGTGTGTGTTTGTTTCATATATTGGGCATGCTTTATGACCCTTCACACTATACCTTGACAAGTTTCCGTATGCAGGGAAGTCATTTATCATTGTGAAAATCATTACATATAGCTTGAAGGACTCCTTCTTATGAGCATCAAACACATATACGCCTTCCTCCCAGAACTTCTTCAAGTCCTCAATCAAAGGCACCAAGTAGACATCAATATCATTCCCTGGCTGTTTTGGTCTATAAATTATCATATACTTGCTTTTCATACATAGCCAGGGAGGCAACTTTTATATTACAAAGAGAACTGGCCATGCACTATGTGTGCTAGTAAGAGTACCATATGGATTAATGCCATCTGTACAAAGCCCAAGCCGAAGATTTCTCAGCTCGCTACCAATTGAGGGAACATTTCATCTAAATTTTGCCATTGTGGAGAGTCAGCTGGGTGCCGAAGATATTTCCCAATAGATATTCTCTTATCAGAGTGCCATCTCAACTTCTTCGTTTTTGCTGTAGTCGCAAACAAACATTTAAAATGTGGTATTATTGGAAGATACCACATAACCTTTAAAAGTTTCCTTTTAGTTGTCACATCGCCACAACTACCATCTTTTTTCACTTTATATCGTGCAGTTTTACACTTAGGACACTCACTAAGACCTCTATACTCATTTCTATACAGTACGAAATCATTAGGGCAAGCATGTATCTTTTTATACTCTATACCCATCATAGACATGATTTTCTTGGCCTCATACATACGATTTAGAAGTACATTATCCTCTGGAAACATATCACACAATAGTTCAAGCAGCAATGTGAAACTACTATCGGTCTACCCACAAGTTGCCTTTAAGTTAACCAAATGCAATGTTCCCGTCAGCCGTGTACTTACTCCCAAGATACAATAGTGTCTTTGCATCACTCCGCAGGCTGTCATACTCCTGTGACTGTGCAAAGAATTCTACCTCAACATCGTGAATCATTTTCTCCATTCTATCTTCATCTATGACATCCACATCTTCCTTCTTGTGCGACAGACAATCTGTTACTTCCTCACCATTCCATATCCATCTTGTGTATCGCAGATTTATTCCATCACAAAGTAGGTAATCCTTTATGACATCAACATCCCATCGACTATTATTTAAACAATTCGCACAAGGACAAAAATACTTCCCATTTTTTGCTGGAGTATTATTTTTAGCAAATTCAATAAATTCTTCCACCCCTTTCTCATATTCTTCACTAGTTCTCAAAGTATTCATCCAACTGTGATCCATTTTGTTACCACCTAAGCCATTCCCAATAACATTCACATGTTTATTACAATTGTCAACGATATAGGATGTGATTGCCTTTTTTTACTTTTTTCAACAAAAGTTTTGACAGCATTTCCCCTTAAAAGTAAGATATCCCAAAATTTCAAGCAACCCTATCTTAGTTATTAACTCTGTATTCTTAGCTATTGATTATATAATTCTCCTATGAATATAGAAAATAATATAGAATTTCAAATAAATATTCTATTTTTTTTCTATTCTAGGACATAAAGAACTTATGGTAATTTGAAGAGAAGGATTAATAGAATATATTTCAATCTATTTATTAAGTATATTGTGTTTCTTGATAATCAATTATATATTTATTAATGATCAATGTCTTTATCTTATTAATCCCTTTATCTTAAAATAAGATTTTGACTACTACACTAATAATAACCATACTAATCTAATCTAAAAAAAATAAAAGCAACCATATTTAAACAAACAAAAATTACTATGTTTAATTGTTGTTCATTTCATGAAAATCAATCAGTAGCTCCATTTATTTATAATAATATACATACATTTTTTCCCTCTCAATTTCCAAGCTCCAAACATATAATACAAACATTTTCAAGCTCTAAACATATCACACAATATATTGTTGCATAACTACTAGCTAACAACGATTTTATGGTTCTGGCCAAAAAACACAAAAAAAATTCAGTCATAAGGTAAAATCACTCCAATAACTAAAATCATATAAAATAATTTCACATTGCAAGTTTAAATTTAATTCAAGTAAATTCATATTTAAAAAAAACTAACCAGAAGGGGGGAGCCTGCATGCGTCACAATGGAAGGAAGGAGGTGGAGGGCATCACAATAGTGTATGCCTTGCTTGAATCTTCTTCTTCTTGTTTAATCTTGTTTTGATTTCTTCAGAATCCGCAGCTATTAAATACACAACAAGAAGAAGGGGTTCAGAATGAGGAAGTGAATCAGAGAGGCAAAGGACAGAGGACGTGCAATAAAGAAGGGAGGAGGAGGAAGAGTAAAGTTGAAGAAGAAAGGAGGAGAGGACAAGTTGTGAAGAAGATAAAGAAGGGAGGAGGAAGAGTTGAAGAAGACAAGAAGAAGAAGGGAGGAGGAGGAATGCCCAGAATGCCGACGGAGGAAATGAATGAATGAAGAAGGAGGGAGATGGTCAAAAAGTAAAGGTGGGGTGTGTGTGTGTGAGAAGACACATATCAGACGAGTGTTTGACATGCATCCAAGGATGCCTAAAGATGAGTTTAGGCATTCCAAAATCCATTTGGGATGCCTAAAGTCCCAGGTTTAGACAGCCCAAATCCATTTGGGATGCCTAAAGTTCTACTTTACGTGTCCCAAATGGATTTGGGATGTCTAAACCCAATTTCTGGAGCTTAAAAAATGTGGAAAATTTAAATTCGACCCATGAAGCACTTTAGGCGTTCTAAATTCAAATTTGGGTTGTCTAAAGGTTTCCGTACATATAAATAATTACAAAAATGTCATGGCCTTCCTTTTTAACCACCCAATTTTAAAATTGGGACGTATATTGGGGTGGTTATATCATGATTCTGTAGTAGTGTCTTCAAACTTTAAAATAAGACTCGAATTATGTTAAAATCATTTTTCTAGAATTAATTATGAATTTTCAAAGTTGGCCGAAGGTTTTGAGAATTTCCAGATTTTTTGGCAAGAGAAATTTTTGAAAGCTTAGGTTTTGATATTTTTCAATGTCAAGCAAGCTTGAATAGCTTTTCTAATGTTATGGAAACATGGGAATGAAACATTGTATGTAGGCACATATTAGATATAGTGTGTAAAGTAAATTATTAAATATTTTCATACATTGTTGACAAATAGCACAATACAGGTATAATTAAGATACACTAAATTGGCATATACAAAGTATATAGTGATTAGATATATTGTATTGGTGAGAAATAGGTTAACTACTCGTCTTTAATTTAAATATCCTCCAAAAGTTTTGACATAATCCTAAACGTTTTCTTAGAGACATATATCTATACACATCTTTATTATGGGGGTTCATTCAGCACTCCTTGACCAAGGGTTTGAGTTCCTCTTTTATTCTATTCTTTTGTGAGAATAATGTTACTTCATTAGTTTATGTCTATGGTTAGTTGTTCTCAAATCTATCTCCTTGCTACTCTTATGATACTCATATTAGTGATTTTGAGGTGAGCAAGTATATTGATGCTGCTACGTGTGAATGTTGTAGTCTCTATTAAGGATAGTGGATGCATCAACTCTAAATTTAGATTAGTGAGTTGATAGTGAATCATTTAGGTATTGTCTTTTCTTGTTCATAATGGATGTTGTTGAGGAAAAAGGAGTACATAGTATACCCATTTTTTTCGTGGATCTTTTCCAAGTGTTGTAGAACTACCCTCATATAAGTGTAGTTGCATTAATGATGGCCAATATCTTTGGTGGGTTGGTGATTTTGCTGTTTAGATATTGGAGGTTTCATTCTCGTTTTTTATGTGTCCTTTCATATCCTATTTAGCTTTTGGTCTTAAGCTTTTAATTTTTGGATTAAGTCAGGTAGAATTTTGTGTTGTGAATCTGAATCTTTATATATTGTTTATGTTTCCTTGTACTTTGTTTAGTTTGATTTGATAAAAGTTAATTACTTGTGTATTTGTTTTATCTTTAATAGTTATCCAAGAAGATCGAAATTAAAAAGCTTATAGCAATGATGAAGATCAAGAGGATAACAAATACTTCAATGACTTTTATGGTTTTTTGATCTTCTTCATCAATCAAATCAATGATATACCAAAGATATATTACAAGGCATTTAAATTATGTTGGACTTTAGGTCAAAGTCCACCCTTGATGAGCCAGACTATTTGATTAAGGGCATAAGTTGCCTTATCAGATAATTAATCAATCAACATAAGATTATTGCTTGGTAAATAAGTTGGCAATTAATTGTGGGATTATGATTGAGAAACAAATCTCCATGATTGAGGAATATTAATCGAATTAAATCACCAACTTGGAGAGCAAGAAAAGGGTGCACACACTGCCTAATTAGTGGTCACTCTGATCACTATAAATAGGGTGTGCCCCTAGCATTGCAAACCACCCCTGCCATTGAGCTTTGTGGCAATCCCCTCTTATCTACCATCTTGCTTGTTCTGGTACACTGCTGTGCAAACCCTGATTAGGCTCTTGTAATCTAATCCTTGCGTGGGCCCTAAACCCGGATCCGACTTTCCCGGTACGAGCTTCTACTCTACTGCTTAATGTTTATTATTCCTTCATTGGCATCAGAGCCTGCTTGTTCTTATGGCTGTATTTAATATGTGTTCTGCCATATTTTATTTTAATATATACATGCATATATGTCCGTCAAAGCTTGCGTATGTATATATATTTTGATTTGCACATGTTCATAAGATTCTTCTTATTCTTCCGCTACTACTCTGTGAATCTACATGTCCTCTGTATTAATCTATACCGCATGCAAAATGAACCTATGCCTCTCTGTCTCTCTCTCCTCTACAATTTTTTGTTGTTGTTGTTCACATGTACTCATGTTTTCGCTTCTGCTTAATAACCAACACCTTGAAGCATGTCTTTTTTCATTTTTTTCAAAGATCGAAATTGCAAAATGTTCTCTCTCTTCTCATTGTTATTTTCTCTATGAATTCAATGTTGTCTTTGGAAACTGTGTGACTCCAAAATGACAACTTGAACATATAAATAAGTGCATGAGATCATAAAACGTAAGAAGAAAGGGAAGGACTATGCTTTCTGTGTGAAACTGACGGTCATCGACAAGCTTCAAGAAATTGGGTCTTCGAAAATGTGAGCCTCTGTGTGAAAAGAGGTGATGAACGTGAAGTACTCGAGGAGACGGTTCCAACGGTACCAGAATCACTTGAAACGGAGGTCGGATGAGGGAGATATAGGGGGAAGAAGCTAGGCAGGTCATGATGGACCGGCCGGAGCTCCGACCTGGTAGGAGACCCGACCAGAGGAAGAAGACGACCTAGAGGGGCCAAAACGGCGTCGTTTTGGCCAACCCCCCGAAACGCACCATTTCACTAAGTGAAGCGGCGGCGTTTTGGCACTGGCCAAAACGACGTTGTTTCGGCCAGTGGGGGCACTGTGTTTCAATTGAATGAAACGCAGCGTTTTGGGTCAGGGGACCCAAAACCCGATTCAAAGGACTTTGGGCCAGTCCAACCGACCCGGATTGGCCTAACCCGATTTCCAAAAAAAAAATTCAAACAAAAAACTTTTTTTTATTCATTTAAAAAAAAGTTTCCTCTCTCTTCCCTTGACAGTGTGCTTTTGTGGCGCGTGGAACCCACCATAAGGCCATATGGGCCAATCAAGGACATCATCGGACTCAGTGCACCGAGACAAGTCTACTGGTTTTGACATTGTGTCAAAATGAGGTCCGTAAGGTAGTGCGTGAGTGACACGTGCCACCCCCCGAGAGTGGAACTTCTCAGTTTCCTATTTTTAAATGAATTTTTTAAACCAAAATCCTTCTGGGGGCGCGTGTAGGGGCATTTTTTGGAATTTTTTTGGCCCTAAAAATTTGTAAATTCATGTTCTTCATATTGATATATTATTTGTCTATTTTTAGAAATTATTCAGAACATTTTATATACGTTTTTAAGTGGTTTTTGACCTTAAACTATTTAAAATAAGTTTTGAAAATTGTTTTTCTTTGTGATGAATGATTATTGGTCAGATATGGCTAGTATACACATTGACCAATCCTTTGATGGGGCTCCCCCTAAATATTCTCTGGCTTCTGATGATGAACAAGAGGTAAAGACCTCAAGTGGTGTTGGTAGCACCAACAAGAAGGGTCCCCCTTTGTCACAACAAGACTCCAACACACCTGACGAGGTGAAGCAAGAAGAGAAAGCAAAGTTCAAATTCGATGAGTTCGAAGAGGATGAGGTCGATAGACCAAGAACTAGTGCTCTAATCAAATCTCTTGTTGAAAAAGACGTTGATAGATATGTTCAAATCAAAAGCGTCTATGGGGTCATTTGTGAATATGGTAGACAAGTCACTAATGCCAGTGAAACTGAGTTCTACGTGAGAGCTATGGTGGAATACCGTGAGCGAGTGACAAAGAGGGGTCATCTCCATGGCCTAGGATTTTGGAAAGATGTTTTCAAGAGAGGCATAAACAATATGGACAAAGGAGCTCATAGAGCTAAGGCTAGGAAAACCTTTATAGATTTTGGCATTGATGTACCTCATTATTAAAACTTGATTATCCATGTTATAGTTCACTTGTTTTTGAATTTGTTTTCATTGCAACTTATATGAACCCTTCATGGAATTATTGCTTAATGAATAAATTGTTTTTAGAATTATTTATTCTACTTCCTAATGTGCTTTATTTGAGTGGGAGCATGTTTTTTTTCTCTTTTCTGGAATTTTTCTTTCTGAAAAAAAACATGGGGATATGTTTGAATAAGAATAGAAGCTAACAATAATGAGCGGTGAACTAGAATGAGTGGGATGGGGGTCAACCTAGTTGATTCTTGAACATGAAGCTAGCAATTTCTCTTTCTATTAATTTCTACTCTTACTTAAACAAAGAGATAGTATTTCAAAATGAAATTGCAAACCTAATGAAAATGCATGTCTATGTGACAGAAAAATGGCTCAAATGACAAGCAAGACTTTTGTTGCTGATCTCGTTCGAGGAGACAAGCTACATAGTGATATTTTCGGCATGTGGCGCCATAAGATCTCGTATGTCTTGGAGGAACAAGATGTCATGGACATCTTGACCAATGTGCTTCCGCAACCCGATGCTAATGCATCACGAAGGGAACATGATGCTTTTGAAACCTGGAAAAGGAAGGATACCATCGCTCGGATCACAATGCTTGCGGCAATGACCGACGATGTGATATGTCAATTTGAAGGACATGTCATTGCCTCTGCCAAGTGGAAAGCACTGAAAGAAGAGTTTAATGGTACTTCTGATGCAAGACTCAGGAGAATCACTGTCAAGCTTGACAATTATAAGCTGGGTCCAAACACTACCATAAGGAAGCATTTAAGGAAAATGTAGAATATGATAAGGGAACTTATCGAGGTAGGAGGAACCCTTTCTGAAGCACAGCAACTACAAGCTGTTGTGAGTTCACTCCCTGCAAGCTGGGATCACATGAAGCACACCATAACTCACAACAACGCCATCAAGACTTTTGCTGACGTTGCTCGTCACATCTAATTGGAGGATGACCGTATGTACGGTGCAAAGATCAATGGTCAAGCACTCTAACTGAAGAAAAAGGAGCTTCATCCCAAAAGCGAAAGCCCAATAAAGGCAAGGGACCCTAAAAGAAGAAGGGGAACCCAGGGGCAAAGAAGGATAAGAATGCCTTCAAGAAGAACAAGAAACCTGCAAAGAAGAGAGACCTTTCCAAGGTCAAGTGCTACTCTTGCGAAAAGAAAGGCCACTTTGCAAAAGATTGCCCTAAGAAGAATAAGGTACTATGTGATAACCCTTCTCATTTTTCTTTTGTTTCTAGTATTGCCTTTATAGCTGAGGCTAATCCTGTGTGGGTTGTAGACTCAAAGGCCACAGACCATATGAGCAGAGATCATGGGAACTTCATGGAGTTTCACAGGCTACCAGCTAGAAGCAGATGGCTTTACGTTGGGAGCAATGCGATGGTAGAAGTCAAAGGGATCGGCACCTGTAAATTGACTTTACAAGGCGGGTGAACCCTGATTTTGCAAGATGTCCTCTATGCTCCGGAGATCTGACGAAACCTAGTGTCTGTTATATCTTTAGTTAAATTTAGTTTTAATGTTAACTTTCATGATCAAGTTGTTGACATTTCAAATGGGACCAATTATTTCAGATTTGGTTGTATTTTGGATGGTTTCTTTGTTTTAATGAATTATGATTTTAATTCTAGTCAATGCTATGCGATTTCATCTAATGATAATTACGATACATGGCATGCCAGATTAGGACACATTAGTCAAGAACGCATGACCAAACTAGCAAATGAAGGATTGCTAGGAGAAGTGTCGAAAAAGGAAATGTCTCTATGTGAGCATTGCCTTGCTGGGAAAAGCACAAGGAAACCCTTTAGAAGGCCAACTAGAGCAGAACATCCTCTTAAACTGATACACTCGGATATCTGCGGACCTATGAGTGCGAGGGCACAACATGGAGCGTGGTACTTCATTACATTTATCAATGATTTTTCATGATATGGACATGTATACTTGATCTCTCACAAGTTTAAAGCTTTAGAATGCTTCAGGAAGTACCTTAATCTAGTTGAAAATCAACTAAATTGCAAGGTTAAAGTCTTTAGAACTGATAGAGGTCGAGAGTAACTCTCAGAAAGTATTAATTTGTCCCCTCTAAGAAGTTAAAATTATTGTTTCTAACTAATTTACTTAAGAAGCCAATAATTGTCCAAATTCACTCTAATACAATTATATGGGTTTAATAGGTATATTCCTATCCTATTAATAAATTAGAATAAATTCTAATCTAGAAAAATTCTAATCTTATATTACTTAATCATATGATCTAATTAATATCCCTCTTCTAAGGCTAACCTAAATTTCCCAATTTCATATTTAGTGGTAATCAAGTACTCCCTCCGGTCCTAATTATAGGATTGAAAGAGGCAAGCTTCACCCAAGAGGGGGCTGAATTGGGTAATGTTAATAAATTTTTCGCTTGATGTGGAGATATGAAAAATGTAGTAGATAGAGTAGAGTTGAGAAGATTTGAACACAGAGAGTTATACTGGTTCGGCCTAACAACCAGGCCTACGTCCAGTCCTCAAAGATCAAGACCTACGGAGATTTTCACTATACTTCCAAGATTCAATGGGCTCTCAGACCGCCACACAACAACAATTGTCCTTGAAAGGACTATGAGCAGAAATATTCTCTCACTAAGAAATTTCTCTCCCCCTTACGACAAGTCTTACGTGCAGAAAAATAACCTATGACCCTTCTCACTTGCTTATGTATACAAGACTTATGAGCAGCAACGTTCTCTCCTACTTACACCACTGTAAGTCTTATGAGCAGCAACGTTCTCTTCTGCTTGTATCTTATAAGACTTATGAGTGAAAGGTTTAACAAGGAATTCTCTCAACTGCTTCTCTCGTAAGGAAATCTACCCTCTCAAGGTCCCAATACCTTGAGATCAAATAAGCATAAAGTTTGAGTTGAATGAAGACTCTCTTACAGAGTAAATAAATAAACACTGAAGAACAATGTGTATACAGAGAATAATTTGTGAATAACAGAGACTTGTGAATAAGCTTGTGAATTCTTGTACTTCGTTAAACTTGATGATCTCTGAATCTCTATATTTATAGGTGTTCAGATTTTGCCCGTTTGAGTAATCATCATTTGAGGAGCGGGGCTTTACAAATGTAGAATGGCATGCGTAAGTTTGAAAACTTCTAATGTAGTAGGTGTGTGTTTGTCGTAACGTTGTCTGCCGTTGTTTGACTTTCCTTCATGTCTGTTTATTTCAACGTTCATCCTCCTGTATCACACTTATAATATATTTAAAATGATGTTAGACAATGATAATAAGTAATGATGATATGTATACTTAACAATAAACCATATTCGGATTGAACGTTGTGAGACTTGGTATTTTGGTGATCTGGCAGAGCATCACTCGAGCATGAAGAGGCTCACTCGAGTGATCTTCCTATTTTCCTCTTTGTGCTTCAGTTATCGGGTTGTGCTTGCATAGGATTTCAGAGAGACAGAATTCTCACTCGCGAGTGATGTGGGGTCTCACTCGAGCACAACTCCTCCTGCTCGAGTGATCTTGCATTTTCCACTGGGAGTGTCTTCTCGGGTCATCACTCACATATCATTTTAGCAAGAGTGAGATTTTGTACTCGCGGGTGATGTGGTCCCTCACTCGAGCACACACACTCCTGCTCGAGTGAGACACATATTCTCAAGGAATATGCTCTCAATACCAATACTCACATCAGAATTGGAGCGGGATAAATTTATCACTAGTAGGTGATGTGGGCCCTCACTCAAGCACACAGACCCCTGCTCGAGTGAGAAGAATATTCTCAAGAAATATACCATTTATACAAGTACTCGCATCAGATTTGAGAGGGATAGATTTTACACTCGCAAGTGCTGATGTGTCACTTGAGCATATGAAGTTGTGCTCGAGCACACTTACGCTTCTCTGAACTTCATGACTCTCGGCCAAACACTCGCAGTCTCTTGCTCGAGTATAGAACACTCATGCTTGAGCATTGATGTCTCTGCTCGAGTGCATCAAGGGAGAAATGATAATACTTGCTCTCGGCCAAGCACTCGTGGACCTTCACTCGCATGTGCTAGAGTGAGAATGGCTTCTCTGCTCGAGTGAATTAGTGAACATAATAGTGGCATGCCTCTCAGGTGAACACTTTCTAGCTTTCACTTGCACCTGCTCGAGCACAGAAGGGATCTATGCTCGAGTGCAAAGCTCATGCTCGAGCACTACAGTTCAATTTGACAGCAAATACCAGAAAACATTGCTGTATGCATTTGGTAACTTTGTAAACATTTCTTAAACTTATAAAACCATGATTTATACACAATTGTCTTTTTGTTATCATCAAAACTTTGGATCTAACATTCTCCCCCTTTTTGATGATGACAAAACCTTTGTGATGGAAGTTTAAGAAAGATTGATCAAGATTGGAAATTTTTGAAATACTTCAATGTTTCCAAATGCATATCAAGTTTTAATTTCAAGTTCAAGTTTTCTTGCAATAACTTCCTTTGGACACTTAACAACCAAGATAAGCATAGTATGAGGCAAATAACTTCATAACATGAAACATGAAAATAAGTATTAATTTTAAACTTGATTTCAAATTTTGACAAAGTCAATAACATAATAACTAATAATCTAAAATAACATCAAATCCTACCCCATACAGAAAATCTACCCAAACTCCCAATACATCCCACAGACGCTTAGCTCAGAAATCATCACACATCCTTCTCCCCCGTTTTGTCAGCATCAGAAGGGGGCTGGAGAAAAGTGGTACCAGAGGGTGGAATAAATGAAACCATGGCAGTGAGAGGGTCAATTGGTGGAGATGATGGCTGTGGTATAGAAGATGAGGGAGGTAGTGAAGGCGACCGATCATAGGTGACATCAACATTTGAATCTGGATCGGTGAAGAGAACATGAGTTTGTGGATGAGGAGGTGAGGTGTGAGTGGTCTCAGGAGGTACCTCTGAAGATGAAGATGGGAAATGAGAGCGTAAGAATGTCTCCATATTAGTTATCCTCTGAGACATCTCATCCTGAGTCTTGAACATTAAATCAAAGTTGGTATTGGCCTTATCTACCAACTGGATGACCTGTGACTCCATCTTTTCCACAAGTTTCTCATACTCAGCCACTAACTCCTTCTTCAGACTAGATACTGCTTGATTGATTGCCTCTGTCAAATAGTTGGAAAGAGAGGCATTAAGGAAGGAAGGAGGAGGAATAGGACCCTGAGCCGATGATTGTTCCTCATCACCTTTTGATGGAGTAGCTTCCCTCTTAGATGTGGCTTTGGTTCGACTCACCGGAAGATTAATACCCATATGAGCTAATTGAGTCTTACCAAACCTTGATATAATCACCCTCTCTGTTCCTTCCAAATACCAAATCTTGTTTTTCATTAGAATAAAGGATACAAGCTGAGGGTATGGTATGGTTGCGGATTTTGATGAAGAAAATCGAAATCTTCTCATCTCGTTGAAGATAATCTCCCCTACATTCCTTTGTTGCCCGGCAATTAAAGAGGCCAACATATAGTAATCCTTTTGAGCAAAATGGGTAAAATTTTTGGACTTATTAACTATGCTCCGGGAATATATATAGTGAAGGACTCTATGAGTATCAGGCATATCAATTGGTTTAAAGTTTAGAATGCCTATGGGATCTTTTGGTCTCAAAATCTGGAAAACCTCATTGGCTGAAAAAGAAGGTGGTTCAGGAAGAGGTGCAACATACCCAAGCAAGTCATTTATGATCTTAGCAGATATTATAATAAATTTTCCTCTCACAGTAGTAGACACTGCTTCCTCAATTAATTCACCAGATCTAGACTTAATATTATGGGACTTCATGTTGCAATAAAAAGTTTTTACGACAGTGGGTGAGTATGGCATATGGATATTCAGCCAGGGAGCATAGTATTGAAGATAAGGATATAAGTCCAAATGGCAATTCTTCTTCAAATAATCTAAATCCATATACACAACTGGACAGAAATGCCTATGAATATACTCATCATCAAATACCTTCTGAGACAATGCCTTTAGTTCCTCAACAATAAATCCCTCAGGAGGACTGGTGATGTGATCATCCACTGGTGCTTGTGAAGCAGAAGGGGCTCCTGAAGCAGAGGCACTTGGTTGCCTTACTTGGTGTGAACTTGAAACACCGGCTTGAGAAGCGATCTTTCCAACTATCTTGTCAAGTTTGGACTTCTCCAATGCTTCCCGGAGTTGTTTGTTGAATGAATCACCAGAGGAAGAAGATGATTGTTCGGGTTGCTCTGTTTCCTTTTTCTTCCCTTTTCCTTGTACCTCCTTGGATTGAGACCGGGTAATAATAGGTTCCTTGAACACCACACCCTTTGGTTTCTTTTGAGGAGGTTGGACTTTCTTTGAGATTTAAGGCTTTGGGTCAGGTTTCTTAGCCGGATTCCTCTTTTTGGTCTTGGGTTTAGGAGGAGGTGATGGTGAGGAAGATATTTTGGGAGATGGAGGTGTTGGTTCTGGGGTACCAGACGCACTGGCAGCAGAATGGGTAGGAGAAGGAGAGTGAGATCTTTGAGGAATGGAAGGTATTTTAGTTCTTGCCATTGATGAATGAAAGAAAGAGAAGCAAAAACTCACAGAAATTTTTTAAGAGTAAAGAGAAGAGCAAGCAAAGATTAGGGCACGAATGAGAAATGCAAAAAGCAAGAATCACCTTTTATAGAAGATTGAAGAGTTGTAACGGTGATTTGAGACAAATGGACGCGATTGATTGAAGAGAAACGGTTGGAGGTGAAGAGTTGTGACCTTCGAGTGACGAGACACCTCGAGTAAGAGCAGGAAGTGCGACGTTCTAAGCTTCTGCGTAACTGATATAAGTAACAGTGCTCGAGCATAAACCCTAGTGCTCGAGTGATGTTTATACTGTGCTCGAGTGTGTTCTATCTGTGCTCGAGTGATTTTCTGGAAAATTTAAGAAAACATGTAAAAATGTACCTGGATTATGAATTTCTTGCTATATTTTGTATCTTTGTACTCAAATCCTCCAAGATCATTTGAGTAACCATGATTTGGATTGTTTTTTAAAAGAAATTCTTCCTCTCCACTCGAGTAGGCACTCCTCACTTCAAGCATGTTCATATCATGCTCAAGTGAGAGTTCCTCACTTGCGAGTGAGTTCGATTCTCACTGTTGCTTCTGAGATAGACTCTTGGTATTCTTATTTCCTTTTTTAACCTCTGTTTTACATATCAAGAAGCAGAGTATTTTCAACAGTGCTGTGCTCGAGTGACACAGCTTATCACTCGAGCAGCACTCTTAGTGCTCGAGTGACAGACCTGCAAAATGATTTTTAACACTCCGATGCCAAAGTCAGTATGGTTATCATCAAAAGGAACATTTAATTAAAATATTTAACAAGAAAACTTACAACTCATTGGGATCAACCATTCCCAATTCTCTTCGAATATATAAGAATTGATCTTTTGCAATTGGATTTGTGAAAATATCCGTAAGTTGAAGATGAGTTGGTATGAATTCCACTTTGACATCCTTCTTTTGAACATGATCTCGAATGAAGTGATGTCGAATGTCTATGTGATTGGTCCTTGAATGTTGTACAGGATTCTTGGCCAAGCTTATCGTGCTAGTGTTATCACAATACATTGGAATTTCTTTTAAATAAATTCCCAAATCTTGAAGTTGTTGTTTCAACCATAACACTTGAGAACAGCAACTTGCCACAGCTATATATTCAGCTTCAGTCGAGGATAATGAAACTGTGTTCTGCTTCTTGCTGAACCATGATACTAGAGAGCCTCCCAGAAATTAACATTGACCACTGGTACTCTTTCTGTCAGTTTTATATCCTCCGTGATCTGAATCTGAATATGCCAATAAATACTCGTTCCCTCTTTTCGGATACCAAAGACCAAGCTCTGAAGTATCTCCTAGATATTTGAAGATTCTTTTTACCGTCTTTGCATGTGATACCTTGGGAGCGGATTGATACCTTGCACAAATTCCCACGCTGAACTGAATATCTGGCCTGCTAGCTATGAGATAGAGTAATGAGCCAATCATTCCTCTATACTTAGTGATGTTGAAGCTAGGTCCCTTTACATCAGCATCCAACAGTGTTGTTGAGCTCATTGGAGTATCAGCTCCGTTAGCATTATCTAATCCATATTTCTTTAACAACTCTTTCAAATACTTTGTCTGAGATATAAATATACCATTCTTCTTTTGTTTGATTTAAAGTCCAAGAAAGAAGTTCAATTCTCCCATCATGGACATTTCAAATTCTCCCTGTATAACCTTAGAGAATTCTTGACACATAGATTCGTTAGTAGCACCAAAAATAATATCATCAATATAAATTTGAACAATTAGAATATCATTTTTGTTATGTTTGATGAATAGAGTTGTATCAACTTTACCTCTGACAAAACTTTGATCAAGAAGAAATTTGCTTAGTCTTTCATACCAAGCTCTAGGTGCTTGTTTCAAACCATATAGTGCTTTCTTAAGTTTGAAGACATGGTCAGGTTTTGTTTCATCTTCAAAACTAGGGGGTTGTTCTACATATACTTCCTCCATAATATAACCATTTAGAAAAGCACTTTTCACATCCATTTGATAAAGTTTAAAACCTTTAATGCAAGCAAAGGCTAGGAGTACTTGTATTGCCTCCAATCTTGCCACTGGAGCATATGTTTCCTCATAACCAATACCTTCTTCTTGATTATAGCCTTTGGCAACCAATCTTGCTTTATTTCTCACAATGATTGCTGATTCATCAAGTTTGTTTTTGAAAACCCATTTGGTTCCTATAACCGTATGGTCTTTAGGTCGTGGAACCAAATCCCAAACTTGATTTCTTTGAAACTGATTTAGTTCTTCTTGCATAGCAATCACCCAATCATTATCAGATAAAGCTTCTTCAATATTAGAAGGTTCAATTTCAGAAATAAATGCAGAGAAGGTTACCTTATTAAGGATTCTGTTTCTAGTTTTGACACCTTCATGAATATCTCCTATAACTTGATCAATTGGATGATCCTTCATATGTCTCCATGCTTTTGGTTGAGCATGATCATCGACATCTTCTAAATTTTGAAAATCATTTGTTTCAAAATCATCTTGTTTTGAAATAGATTTGTTTTTCTTGATTGAATCCATTTCTTCTTCATCAATAAGTTTTGTCTGAGATTCAATCTCATCAAACACAACATGAATAGATTCTTCAACAGTACAAGTTCTTTTATTGAAAACTCTATAAGACTTACTTCTATTAGAATATCATAGAAATATACCTTCATCAGACTTTGAATCAAATTTACCTAAGTTTTCCTTATCATTGTTGTGAATGAAACACTTACACCTGAAGATATGTAGATGAGCAAGATTTGGCTTTCTTCCTTTGTAAAGTTCATATGGCGTCTTTCCAAGTGATTTGCGAATATATGCTCAGTTTGAGATGTAGCAAGCAGTACTCATTGCATCTGCCCAGAATACTTGTGACATTTCTTTTTCATTAAGTAATGCTCTTGCCATTTCTGTAAGAACTCTGTTCTTTCTTTCCACTACTCCATTTTGTTGAGTTGTTCTAGGAGCAGAGAAGTTATGATCTATTCCTTCGTTGTTGCAGTAGTTTTCAAATAGTTGATTATCAAATTCTCCTCTATGGTCCGTCCTAATAGAAACAATAGAAATACCTTTCTCATTTTGAACCTTTTTGGCAAACACAATAAATTCAGCAAAAGTTTCATCTTTTGAAGCAATAAATATAGTCCATGCAAATCTTGTAAAATCATCAACAATTACTAACGTAGATAAATTTCCTCCAAAACTTTTTACTCTTGCAGGTCCTACCAAATCTATATGAAGTAATTGTAAAGGTTTTGAAGTAGAAATCTCATACTTTGTTTTAAAAGAGGATTTAGTTTGTTTTCCTTTCTGACATACGTCACACACCATATTATCTTTGAATTTGAGTTTGGGAAGACCAACAACTAAATCTTTTCTAATCAATTTATCAAGTTGATTCATATTGACATGAGCCAGACGCTTATGCCATAACCAACTTTCCTCTGATCGACTAAGAAAACAATTTTCAAGAGAATTTGAATTTAAATCAATAGTATAACAATTACCATCCCTTTGAGCTCAGATCTTTGCTTTGATAGATTCTTTGTTTAGTAGTATATCTTTCTTGTTCACTATCAAGCATTCTTTTGAGTAAAAAATCACCCAGTTATCTTTGTCAGTGCTTTGACTTACACTCAAGAGATTGTGGCATAATCCCTCAACATAATACACTCCGCTGATTTGAACACCATCAGATTTTCCCACTTCACCAATTCCAGCAATACGTCCAGATTGATTACCTCCAAATGTTACCTTTCCTCCTTCTCTAGTTTCTAGCATGGTGAGCTTATTTTTGTCACCAGTCATGTGTCTCGAACATCCACTATCAATATACCATTTGTTCGCTCGAGATGCTTTGAGACAAACCTAGAATAAAATGATCAAGTTTTAGGTACCCACACTTTCTTGGGTCCTTTGTGGTTAGTATGTGATGTATGTGTCCCTTTCGGAACCCATTTATATGTTCCAACAACTTGTCCCTTTTTGAAATAACATGATGAAGTATAATGTCCTTTCCTGTTACAATAATTGCATGATGCGAATGGATTTGATGTATGTACAGAATTCCTGAAATATTTAAGATATGCTCTACTATTCCTCTTATATCCTTTATTCTTATCATGAACAAAATTATATCCAATTCCAGATTTATCATATGAAACTTTCTGAGAATTTAAAATAACCTTAAGAGTTTCACTTCCTTTAGTAAACTTTTCAACAATTTTTGTTAAATCATTTATTTTCTTATATTTCTCTTTACACATTTCATATGATAATGTGACTGTACTTTCTAATTCTTTTACTTTCTTCTTATAGTTAACCATTCCTTTAGCTACTTTGATGTACTCTGTATGCAATGCATTATATTCAGATAACAACTCATTATAGGAAGGTTCAGAATCACTTACCTCAGAGTTTGATTCTTCTTCCTTGGCTACTAAGCATAGATTTGCTACTTCGTCGTTGTCACTTTCTTCGTCTGACGAACTATCACCCCATATAGATGATATATATGCTTTCTTTTTCAGCTTCTTTTTGTCTTTGTTTCTGAAACATTCAGATTTGATGTGTCCAGGTTTCCCACATTCATAACATACTATCTGTTGTTCTTTGTTTTCTTTCTTGCTTGGTCCACCTTGATAGTTTTTGAAATTCTTTTGACCTCTTCTGTAGAACCTCTTGAATTTTTTCACGATCATTCCTATTTCATCATCATTAGGGACATCTTCATTTTCAGAAGATTCTTCTTCTTCTTTGATAGCTTTAAGTGCAACTCCCTTTTTCTTTTTATCATCGAATTCTTCAAGTTCCTTTTTGAATCTCAACTTACCTTCATACTCGGAAAGACTTCCAAAGAGAGCAGCTACGGATCTCATAGATTCTCCTTTGGCTTCTTCGATAGCTGTCACCTTCGCTTCCCATTCTTTCATAAGAATATTAAGAATCTTTCTTACCTGGGAATTTTGATCAAACGACTTTCCAAGAGCAGATAATTTATTAACAAGATGAGTATACCTGAGTTCGAATTCTGATATACCTTCTCCAGGTTTCATACGAAATAAATCATATTCTATAATTAGAGTATTAATTCTATTTTCTTTGATCCCAGATGTACCTTCGTGAGCAATTTCAAGAGCATCCCACATATCTTTGGCAGTTGGTAGAGTACATATACGAAAGTATTCTTTTTGACTAAGAGCACTCTGTATCATTAAAATAGCTTTACTATTTAATGTTACTAACCTTTTATCATTCTCGTCAAACTCCTCTGGACTCTTCTTAACAGCTCTATCTTAGATTTTCTTCATTGGAACATAGTCACCATCTTGTATTACATTCCATAAACCGTACTCATTAGCCATCACAAACACTCTGAATTTAGCTTTCCAGAACGAAAAAGTTCTCCAGCAAAACCAGGAGGTCTAGAGATTAAAGCTCCATCTGGAAGAATGTTTTCACCCATTGTTGCCATTTATCGGATCCTTCTCAAGCTGTTAGGCTCTTCGGAGAAGACCTTGCTCTGATACCAAATGAAAGAGGCAAGCTTCACCCAAGAGGGGGTGAATTGGGTGATGTTAATAAATTTTTCGCTTGATGTGGAGATATGAAAAATGTAGTAGATAGAGTAGAGTTGAGAAGATTTGAACACAGAGAGTTATACTGGTTCGACCTAACAACCAGGCCTACGTCCAGTCCTCAAAGATCAAGACCTACTGAGATTTTCACTATACTTCCAAGTTTCAATGGGCTCTCAGACCGCCACACAACAACAATTGTCCTTGAAAGGACTACGAGCAGAAATATTCTCTCACTAAGAAATTTCTCTCCCCCTTACGACAAGTCTTACGTGTAGAAAAATAACCTATGACCCTTCTCACTTGCTTATGTATACAAGACTTATGAGAAGCAATGTTCTCTCCTACTTACACCACTGTAAGTCTTATGAGCAGCAACGTTCTCTTCTGCTTGTATCTTATAAGACTTATGAGTGAAAGGTTTAACAAGGAATTCTCTCAACTGCTTCTCTCGTAAGGAAATCTACCCTCTCAAGGTCCCAATACCTTGAGATCAAATAAGCATAAAGTTTGAGTTGAATGAAGACTCTCTTACAGAGTAAATAAATAAACACTGAAGAACAATGTGTATACAGAGAATAATTTGTGAATAACAGAGACTTGTGAATAAGCTTGTGAATTCTTGTACTTCGTTAAACTTGACGATCTCTGAATCTCTGTATTTATAGGTGTTCAGATTTTGCCCGTTTGAATAATCATCATTTGAGGAGCGGGGCTTTACAAATGTAGAATGGCATGCGTAAGTTTGAAAACTTCTAATGTAGTAGGTGTGTGTTTGTCGTAACGTTGTCTGCCGTTGTTTGACTTTCCTTCATGTCTGTTTATTTCAACGTTCATCCTCCTGTATCACACTTATAATATATTTAAAATGATGTTAGACAATGATAATAAGTAATGATGATATGTATACTTAACAATAAACCATATTCGGATTGAACGTTGTGAGACTTGGTATTTTGGTGATCTGGCAGAGCATCACTCGAGCATGAAGAGGCTCACTCGAGTGATCTTCCTATTTTCCTCTTTGTGCTTCAGTTATCGGGTTGTGCTTGCATAGGATTTCAGAGAGACAGAATTCTCACTCGCGAGTGATGTGGGGTCTCACTCGAGCACAACTCCTCCTGCTCGAGTGATCTTGCATTTTCCACTGGGAGTGTCTTCTCGGGTCATCACTCATATATCATTTTAGCAAGAGTGAGATTTTGTACTCGCGGGTGATGTGGTCCCTCACTCGAGCACACACACTCCTGCTCGAGTGAGACACATATTCTCAAGGAATATGCTCTCAATACCAATACTCACATCAGAATTGGAGCGGGATAAATTTATCACTCGTAGGTGATGTGGGCCCTCACTCAAGCACACAGACCCCTGCTCGAGTGAGAAGAATATTCTCAAGAAATATACCATTTATACAAGTACTCGCATCAGATTTGAGAGGGATAGATTTTACACTCGCAAGTGCTGATGTGTCACTCGAGCATATGAAGTTGTGCTCGAGCACACTTACGCTTCTCTGAACTTCATGACTCTCGGCCAAACACTCGCAGTCTCTTGCTCGAGTATAGAACACTCATGCTCGAGCATTAATGTCTCTGCTCGAGTGCATCAAGGGAGAAATGATAATACTTACTCTCGGCCAAGCACTCGCGGACCTTCACTCGCATGTGCTCGAGTGAGAATGGCTTCTCTGCTCGAGTGCAAACTCCAGTGCTTGAGTGAATTAGTGAACATAACAGTGGTATGCCTCTCGGGTGAACACTTTCTGGCTTTCACTTGCACCTGCTCGAGCACAGAAGGGATCTATGCTCGAGTGCAAAGCTCATGCTCGAGCACTCCAGTTCAATTTGACAGCAGATACCAGAAAACATTGCTGTATGCATTTGGTAACTTTGTAAACATTTCTTAAACTTATAAAACCATGATTTGTACACAATTGTCTTTTTGTTATCATCAAAACTTGGGATCTAACAAGGATAACATTTGGGAGTTGATTTTGGTCCTAATTATAGGACAAAGTTTTAATTTTTGTCGATTTCTTCCTAAAATACCCCCATTAATACTTTCTCAATAATGAAACATAATAATAATTTTATAATACACCTATGTTTTTTCACGCTTCATGTGAGTTTATCTGCTTCATACTCCTACCTGAAGCAACACAGTACTGTTAGTTGCCGCCAAGATGCTTTTTCATTGCTTAAGGTAGATTCATATAGTATATCTAAATCATCTTTATTAAATAAGGGCATTTTAGGAAAATAAATAAGATTAACTAATTTAACTACCATTCTTAATTTCTCCAGAGTTAGGTAAATATGTCCTATAATTAGGACCGGAGGGAGTACTAGGTAGAAAAAACAGAACAAGAGTAAGTAAATAAAAATAACATTTAGCACAATTAAATAGTTCATACATATTCAAATCCTTAAATTAGTTCATAACTACTCTAGCTTCAAAAACAATTAACCACTCATGGCTTTAATCAACAATTCAACAGCAACAAAATTGACATCAAAATCCATAATGGAAAGGAAGAAATTAAAATTTAGAACAACAAAATTTCATTGCCTTCCCTTGTCCAGCTCCTATGGTTCATATCACTCAAAGAGGCCGATGATAATAGCCATCCAAAATAGCACCTCTCTACTGC
This sequence comes from Inga laurina, assembly GCA_963855925.1. Taxonomy (NCBI): domain Eukaryota; kingdom Viridiplantae; phylum Streptophyta; class Magnoliopsida; order Fabales; family Fabaceae; genus Inga; species Inga laurina. The sequence continues at coordinate 49,404,854 of OY979703.1, forward strand.
CCATCAAAGTACCAGAGATGATTCGGCGATCTCGCTCTCTCTTGCTCCCTCTGGATCTTGGACGAAGAAGACGGTGAAAACGGTGCTGAAGAGTGCTTTGGTTGCTTCAGCTGGCTTCATCGGTGCTCACTTTCCTCTCTCTCTAGCTCGATTTCTTGGCGTGCTCTCTCCCTTCTCTCAGACGATCGTTCTGGTTCTCGCTGGCAATAAAGATGATTCCAAGTGCTGGATCTTGGAGAAGACGATCAAGCCGCCTCCAGCCACCTCTTCTCTCTGAATTTCTCTCCTGGTCTGATGAAGAAAGCCGATCAACCATAATCCCGCCTCTAAAGCTCTCTCCTGCGTTAACTCCGACGATGATGGTGCCAGAGTTACCCTATAACTATCGCCTGTTTTAGTCCTGTAGCCTCTGGAAAAGATGATGATGAGCTGTGTTCCTTCACCAGCCGCCTCCGGTTAAGCTTGTGTTCTCTCGGATCTTAGTGATGTGGATGATGCACCTTGTAATCTCGGTTCTCTCTCCTTTAATCACCTCCCCAAGCTCTCCTCCTCCGCCAACCAAAAGCTTCCTCAGGTCTTCAATCCCTCAGCCACAAAACGCTGGGCCTCCTTCACTCCATTTTTTGAAGTAAACGTACTATTATTTTTCTTTTAAACAAAAGTATTTCTAACTTGATTTAAATCTAAGATATTTACAAAATAATCCCACAAATACTAGACCACTTTCATTTGATCTTATGATAATAAAATCTCATAGAAATCTTTTAAATTTTCATAGATAATTCTCCAATTATTTTCAAAATATCATTTAAATGTACAAAATATAGAGAGTTATCATACCCCACACTTACATCAAATATTGACCTCAAGATTTCAAAAGTTTAAACATTTAAAGAAAAACACGGAAGCCGGATTCTCAAATCAAACACTATAAAATTGGTTTTAATTCAAATTTTCAAGAATAAAGTTTTGTTAAAACTCTTTTCCAGCTTCTAAAAAAACACAAGTATAAATGCAAATAACGTGGCAAAGATACATAACAATAGAATGTTCCTCACAAGTGAAGTGTTTACACTCTCCTTTCAGGATAATTAAGGGGTTTGTGTTTCACTTTATTTGTAAGGCCCTTACATGCTTGTAATTAAATTAGGTGTTCTTCCTTTTCTTTATTGGCGACCAACAATCACATATTGTTGGGATTAAAAATTGTACTCTTCCAATCTCTATGTTATGGGCTTTTATAAAGACACAAATTAAATTTTATGTCTTATTGTAGTACAAAATTCATGTGGTACCAATGGCAATGTTTGACTAATTGAAGTGCTTCATAATTCATCATTTATTCCTTTTAAAGTCATAAGGTGCAAAGGAATTTTGGGAAATAACAATTGCATTTCTCAAACAAAGGGCTATTTAATCTATGCAATTTTTTTAGACTCAATTGGAGTAAAGCAAAGGATTTTCATGTGACAAGCATGGGCATTTGGCTGAACTAGCTATAAAACGAATGCCTAAATCATCTTTGTGCATGCAAAAGAATTTTAAGCTTCAAAGATGATTCAAGACAAGTTCTAGAGATGAAATCACAATAAGCATTCTCCATCTTGAAAGAAATGAATATTTAGGCTTATGTTTCTCACCAGCGTTTGACATCCCAATGTCAATCATCCAAGCCAAATTCTTTACCTATCTACAAGCATTCCAGAGAGATAGAACCGAATTATAATTAAACTCAATCCTTTTAAGTTTAAATCAAACTAACTTTGCCAATGTTAACAAATAAAATCCAAGCTTCCATGAAAAGTAAAATTTTTGTTTTGTTCAAAATTTATCAAAACTTTTCTATTTACGTGCAAAACCAAAGAAGTTTTTCACTATTTCCAAAACACAATTGAGGACAAGTCATAAAAAATCAATGGTACCCCACCCCCATACTTAAATGTCACATTATCCTCAATGTGAACAAGTAACATCGAGTAATAGAAGTGAAGAAATCACTATATCCAAGGGTAGAGATAGCAAAAGCTTCTAAGATCTCAAATTTTCACCAATTGCATAAAACTGACAAGTGCCATCAATTAACTCAATAGTCATTAACAAAAAGCTATCACATGCCAATGCATACTATAATCAGCACTCAAGTCTAAAACATGTTATCAACTATCAAATGAAACAAAATAAGTAGAAGTAGAAAAAAAAAACTCCCCTCTAAATCCTTGTTTTGTGCTCTTGAATGCTCTTCATTGTGGCTACCAAAGTGAAATACATCATCATGGGTAACCAAAAATACTATAAAATCAAAAAACATCCAAAACAACTCAACTAAAGAGAACTAAAGGGAAATTGAACTACCAAAACCTTGGGTTGCCTCCTAGAAGAGCTTGGTTTATAGTCCTTAGCCAAACTATGTCAGAAACTCAGGGAGGTTATGACAAGTGATGAACAATTGCTTACCGGTCCACCTCACCACCATAATAGTGCTTCAGTCTTTGCCCATTCACTTCATAGCAGTTTCCTGTTTTGTCATTTTTAGTTTCAATTGCACCCTTTGATGACACAGAAACCACTCTAAAAAGACCAAATCATCTAGATCTAAGCTTTCCAGGAAACAACTAGAGCTTTGAGTTAAAAACAAGAACCAATTGCCTAGGCTCAAAATTGCACTTCAAGATATCCTTGTCATGCCATATCTTCGTCCTTTCTTTATATAATATTGCACTATCATATGCTTGAAGTCGCAATTCTTCTAACTCATTTAGTTGCAACCTTTTAGCTTCAGCTTCCTTATGGTCCATATTCAACTTCTTAATTGCCCATTGTGCTTTATACTCCAACTCAAGAGGAGAATGACATGCTTTCCCAAATACTAAATGATAGGGTGGCATGCCAATTGAAATACGGAAAGCTATTCTATAAAACATAAAGCATCATCAAGCTTGTATACCAATATTTTCTAGTAGGATGCACATTCTTCTCAAGGATCTTCTTAATCTCACTGTTAGTTAACTCACATAAACCATTAGTTTGGGGATGGTATGCAAGTGATATCTAGTGATACACTCTATATTTTTCTAAGACAACCTTAAAATTCTTGTTATTGAAATGAGCCCCCTCATCATCAATGATTGCTTTGGAAGTGCCAAATCTGTTGAAGATATACTTCTTCAAGAATCGAATCACTATATTGGCATCATTAGCTTAGTAGCAATAAATTTAGCCCATTTACTCCACTATAATAAGAATGTATTTGTTTCCTCTTGAAGATAGGAAAGGGCATATGAAATCCCTTTCCCATACATCAAATAACTCTACTTCTAGGATCCTCGATTGAGGCATCTCATATCTCTTAGAAATGTTACCTATTCTTTGACATCTATCACACTTGTAAACAAACTGGTGAGCATCTTTAAACAAAGAAGGCCAATGAAAACTGGAATCAAGTACTTTAGATGTAGTTCTTTGCCCCCCTATAATGTTCTCCATATGCAGATGTATAGCATTCAGTCAAAATTGCCTCTTGTTCAACCTCATGCACACATTTTCAAATAATCAAATTAGCACAACTCTTAAAAAGAAAAGGTTCTTCCCATATATAGTAAGCAACATCATGCAAAAATTTCTTTCTTTGAAAGAAAGCCAAATCAGGAGGTAATACATCACACACAAGATAATTCACAATATCAGCATACCAAGGCAAACAATAACTACTAATAGCAAACAACTACTCATCAGGTTAATATTCATTAACCAATAAGTTATTCACACAATCAGAAGGTTCACAATCCTAAACAAATGATTAGCAACTTGATTTTCAGTTCCTTTCTTATCAACTATATGCACATCAAATTCTTGTAACAACAGAACCCATATATCAATCTAGGCTTAGACTCTTTCTTCCCTAACAGATATTTGATAGTAGCATGATCAATGTGAACTAGAATCTCAACACCCATCAAGTATACTTCAAACTTTTCAAAAGAAAACATTATAGAAAGCATTTCTTTTCCAGTAGTTAAGTAATGTAACTAAACAGCAACTAGTGTTTTGCTTGCATAGTAGATGGGATGAAAGATCTTGTCATGCCTTTGCCCTAACACAGCTTCAATAGCATAATCACTTGTATCACATATCACCTCAAAAAGTAGTGACCAATCAAGAGCCATAATAATAGGAGCTAAAATAAATCAACTCTTCAGTTCTTCAAAAGCCTTCATATACTTCTCATAAAGTGGAAAGAGTATCTTTCTCAAGTAGTTGCAAAAGAGACTTTGAAATCTATTAGTGTCAATAGTTTCACCCAATAGGGGTGAATTGGGTCATGAAAAGAAATTAATCATCATAATTACAAAAAAAAATTAATTAAAAGCTAAGAGTTAGAAAAATATCACCGAAGTGTACACCAAAGGTTAAACTGGTTTGGTCTTAACCTCTTGACCAACATCTTGTCCTCAAAGCTCCTATGAGATTTCTACTATACTTATAAGATTCGATAAGTTCTTGGCACCATAGTACAAGTAAGATCCTCCATAGGACACTCACTCCTCCTTACACTTTATAAGCTGATTCCTACTCAAGGTCCCATTACCTTGAGATTCTCTTTACACGAATAGTGAATGAAGGTATTAAAATCTCTCTTAAAGAGTTGATAAATGAATACTGAAGAACAATAGGAATATCAGAGAATAACAAAGCATTAAATTAATAGAATTGATTTTATCATTGTTTAGTTACTCCGTCTTGAATGCTTATGTATTTATAAGTAGAATGTCTTTAATTCTATTGTGAGCATTCAAATTTGTCCAATAGAAAGTAATTGTAGTTGTTGATGAAAGAGATTATTTTCATTGATTGTATTTGCTACTCATTTAATTCCTCTAATAGAATTTTGCTTTTAAAGATTTTGAAGTTTAATCTATTAATTAAGCACCTGAAACTTACATATAAATGATATTAGTAACATTTAGAAGTAGTATAAGAATTCAAGAAGTAAATCAAGATAGAAAAGATATGTATTAGGATTATTGATATTCATTTCAAGTGATTGATATTCATTTCAAGTAAATCAATATCACTTGAGTGGAATTGATATTCATTTCAAGTGATTTCCAATCACTCGAGTGTTCTTGGTGATCTTACGCTGATAATCATATCTCAAGGAACTTGGTAGTGATAATTTGAAAAATTATGTATCGCTCGAGTGATCAAATTAAACACTCGAGTGATCTTACAACACTTTGAGATCTTTGATACATAATTGTCGAGTGCCTTATAGAGAAATGATATCACTCAATTGCTTAATTAGATCACTTGAGTGATCTCCTTCAAGCTTCATCAACACTTCCAGGTCACTTGCAAGATTTTTGCAAGTGATCGCGTATGACTTGAGTAATTTGAATAATCACTCAAGCGATCTTCAAAAAAGATCACAACACTCCAAGTGATTCTGCAAGTGACTTTTAGGAAAATAACATCACTAGAGTGAATTCCAATTCACTTGAGTGATCTGGTTTTTAATCATATATGCTTAACTTGATCACTCGAGTGAACTATCTTATCACTCAAGAGATTTGAAGAAAATTGCTAGCTTTCAACCTGTTTGAAAGTCACCTTCAAGTGGTTGCTCATTACTAGAGTGTTTACCCAATCACTCGACAATCACTTGGTAACATTACACTCTTATTTGACTATTACTTGAGTGCCAAAGCATCACTTGAGTAATTATGTCAAACTTGAGAAGTTTAACACTGAGTTTCACTTTCTATTTTTCAAAAAGTTTAGTTATCACTCTAGTCTTATATTACTAATAAATCAAGGTTTTTTATCATCAAAATATTATGAGAACTAACAAAATCTTGGAAAAATATTTAATGAATCAATGATAGAATCCAGGATTACCTAAGAAACTTCTCACAGCTTTGACATTAGAAGGAGGAGGAAACTACTCAATGACACAAGTCTTTGCTCTATCAACCTCTAAGCCCTTTTTAGAAACCTTATGCCCATGAACTATCCCTATAGTCACCATGAAATGACACTTTTCCCAATTGAGAACCAAATTCGTCTCTTCACATCTCCCCAACACCTTATCCAAATACATTAAACACTCCTCAAAAGATTCACCAAAGATTGAGAAGTCATCTATAAATACTTTTGTAATCTCTTTTATCATATAAGAGAATATGCTTATCATACATCTTTAAAAGGAAGAAGGGGCATTGTACAAACCAAATGGCATTCTTCTGAAGGTAAAGGAGCTATAAAGATAGGTGAACGTTGTCTTTTCTTGATCTTTAGGAGTAACAACAATTTGATTATACCCTGAATACCCATCTAGAAAACAAAAAAAATTCCTTGGCATTTAATCAATCTAACATCTAGCCGATAAAAGGAAGTTGGAAATAATCCTTCCTTATTGCTTTATTCAACTTTTTTGTAATCCATGCAAACTCTCCAACTAGTAGAACTGCAAAATTACTAAAATGCCCTTAGGGACCCGGTCTAAGTTCCTTTTACCTATCTAACTGTACTTTTTCAAAAATTTTGACTCAGGCTATTCCCATGAAGTTTTGCGTGTAGAATCCATTTTTGACCTCAGATTTTCCAAAATCACTACCAAATGATAGTTTTGCCCTTGACAGCCCCTACTTGGGGTTTTAGGGGTATTTTCGTAATTTCACTTTCTAAGGCTTTTCTCACAATGTGATCACCATCAAACCCTACACAATTTTCCCTTCTGAACACACTGAAACCATTAGATTAATGAAATTCCTGCCCTAAAGCCCACTTCTAGCTCTGGCAGAAACTTGTGCTTAAAAGGGAAAAATGTGATTTTTGAGATTCAACACCAAAAGCTTGCTCCTTTTCACTCCTAACCACTTCTTAAACCATTTAAACATTTATTATACATGATTTGAGGAAATTTGGGCAGTATAATCCTTTAGGGTTTCAACATCCCACCTTACAAAATCAACAATCTAAACCACAAATCATGTCAAAAACCACAACAACAACATCAATACACCAAAGGAATTGAAGTTCTTGAAGTTACCTCTTCATTCTTGGATTTTCTCTCTCTAGATGTCTCCCTTTCTCTTCTCTCCCTTGAAGATTAGCTTGCTACACATGGTTTTTCATGGAGATCAAGAGCTTAGGAGAGGTATTATATAAGTTAAGAAGCAAAATCACTTGAAACGACAAGTCTTACCTTTGATTTTTGCCTCCTTGAGCTCTCTTTCTCTAAGTTTCTTAAGCTTTTCTTTCTCTCTTTATTTGTTGAGCTTGGCATGAAATGAGAAGGGAAAAAGATGAAGACAAGGCCTAAAATATCATCATCATCTTTCTCTAATAAATATTAGTTTAATAAATTATGACATGTGATTTTGCACTTTAGCTTATCTCTTGCTAATTTGTGTCATAATCCTTCGTATTAGTTTTGAACTAATTCCCTTTATCTTTTAGGCCCAAATATGACGCCACCTTAAGCCCTTCACAACCCAAATTGGTTCCATCTAGTTATCCTAACCAAGTGCACAATTTTGTATTATTTTAATCTTAATTGAACATGTGCCCAAACCTTAATCAATTCTTATTTAATCCCTTGGCTTAAGATGATGCCACTTGGCTTGTTCATAGTCAAAATAATTATTTGCCCTCCTATTTCTTTTATTAGGTGAAAATCATAAGAAGATAGGGAAATAATAATTGCTTTATTATTTTCCACAATCTCTTTAATTAGTTTATGCACAAGTCCAACTTTGACTTTTCAAACTTTGATTTTCTTAACCAATAATGCTTCAAATATATATTTACCCTTTATTTTTAATTATTATTTGAAATTAACTCCAATTAATTGGAAAAATAATTAATCTTATGCTTTATTGACAAATTTATGATTTTGCCATTACAATCTTGGATTTGTTTGGAGCTTATTCCTTTTTTTCCTCTACTTGGCCAAAATTCCCTTTATTATTAAGCCATATGTTGTGCTAATTTGTTCTTCCATTTTGGGCTTTGATAATTAATATGTTGAAACACCCAAATATTAATTTCATATCTTGTTCTAGCCCAATTCTCATGAATATTCACCATTCCCTTTTATTGAAGGCTTCAAATAATTACAAGGCATATTGGTGAATAAATCTTGGGTGTTATAGTTCTCCCCCTCTTAAAAAAATTTCGTCCCCAAAATTTGCTATACATACATGGCCATAAACTCTAGGTAATGCTTCCGCATATTTTCTTCCATTTCCCATGTGACTTCTCTAGGAGATAACCCCTTCCAGTTTTCTTTGATAAACAGGATGCTCTTGTTTTTGAGCTGTTTCTCCTACTGATCAATGATTTGGCTAGGTGTGATTTCATACATCAAATCGTCCCGCATTTCCATGTCCACATATTCAATCACATGCTCTGGACCGGGTTGATACTTCTTCAATTGGGAAACATGCAAGACATCATACAACTTGCTTAAATTCAATAGTAAAGCTATACGGTACGCTACTGGGCCAATCTTTGACAAGATCTCAAATAGACCAATATACTTCGGATGTAGCTTCTTTACTCTCAGTGTCGTGCCAATGCCTGTGACTAGTGAAACTTTCATGAACATGTGATCACTGACTTCAGACTCTAAAGGTTTTCGCCTTTTATTGACATAACTCTTTTGTTGGCTTTGAGTAGTCAGTAATCTCTACTTAATTAACTTAATCTGCTCGATTGTATGATCAACTATGTCTAGCCCACGTAAGCACCTTCCAGAAAATTTTGTCTAGCACAAGGGCTATTGTCATTTCCTTCTGTACAATGCCTCATATGGAGCATTTAAATGTTCGAGTGATAGCTATTATTATAGGAAAACTCTACCAGTGGAAGGAATTTGTCCCAGCTACCTTTCAAATGTAATATGCATACCCTCAACATATCCTCAAGTGTCGGTATGGTTCATTCTCTTTGCCCATTTGTTTGAGGATGATAGTGTAACCCCCTACCTTGTAAACATTAATTATGATTCGAAATGCGTAATCAAGATAAATTATAGACCAACGAGTGATAAAATCTCATTTTTAATCCTATCATTGAGATAGGGGTTTCACAAATTTCTTCCAAAATCAGTTTAACCTGGTCTCCCATTCATATTTCAAATATAACTACCTTATGCAGGTACATCACATTCACATATATCAGAGTGTAGAACAAAAATCCCGACAATCCTCGGGTTTCATATATATCACTAAGGGTTTACAGTTTCCCTTATAGGGGATTGTATAATCGTATCTAAAATAATATTTACATATTATACAGTGATCCCCAATAAAAACCTGATAACCAACAACCCAAAATCAAATGACCCATAAAGGTTCTAGCCATTATTGGTCGTCTTTGTCCCCTTTGATTCACTTGCCCTGTTGAAGATTAGTAAATGGAAAGAATAAGATTCAAAAAATCCTAGTAGTAACAAATCACTCATATCATACATATTCACAAAGCATGCAATAACATCATCAAGAAGCATAGCAACACGAAACATAGCTTACAAGCTGTCACATATACATATAGTCACAAGTCTCATCCCCCATATTTCTACCGCCGCGAAGGCACGGTCCTTCCACCGGAATCACTAATAGGCCGCAGGTAAAGGGTTCACAAATAGCCTTTTGACTTTCACATATAGCCTTTTGGCTTCTATATAGTCTCATCGCCGGTAAACTACTGCCTAGAAGGACCAGTCCTCCCACCGGAAATGTCAATAAGCCACAGGTGATAGACCCAAAAACAATGATAGATCAAACATACCATGTATCACATATTGTATAAGGGAAAGAGTAACTACTTAGTTCTTTCCGAGCATGCTCCGGCACAGATAACTCACTAGCAGGGAAAATATCAAATCCTAAAACCAAAAATCAAGGACGATAGATTAATCTCTATTCTAAGTTCTTGATTCCATAACACTTAATATTGGTTATCATTTGAACTCGTTAGGTAGCTACTAGAAGCCTAAATACATGCCTAAAGGGTTGAGAAAAACTTGACCAAGACCCCCCTCTCGGAAGTAAAAACATTGATTTTAACTCATGCACTCGAGTGATAGATGACGAACTCGAGTGATTAGATAACTTATACTAGAGTGAGGTCGGCTTACTCATGCAAGTGCTTGGCCGAGAGCAACAACTGAGATAGAACATAATTATAGCACTCGAGTCCTGAACCCAACACTTGAGTTATAGCCTCATACTCACCGAGTCCTACCAAGTGAGGCACAGAAAAGTGACTACCCGAGAGCAACCGAAACCCTAAAGTGAGAAGTGCACTTGAGCACTGGCTATGGCACTCGAGTGATGACACGAAATCTGCGGGTGTTAAGACACACTCTTGTAAAATGGGCTACGAGTGACAACCCAAGATGTGAGCCCATAGTGTATAACACTCTTGTACTCGAGTAAGACAAGGTTCACTCAAGTGAGAACCCATATCACTCGTAGGTGAGATAACGAACTTTGCTTTCTTTGTGTGAGAGTGCAACTAAAACTTGGAAGAAAAGAGAAAACATGATGTTGCAGTTAAGTGAGACCCCAAATCACTCAAGTGAGGCTTATCAGAAGCCAAAACGCGGCAGATGACATAATTTTCTAATCTTGAAAATTATGTCTCTAATAGATCCAAAACTCAATCCAAAGTTTATTTCCACACAAAATTTCACAAGAAACCCATTGAAAACACTAGAACAACCAAATTCCCTTCCCATCAACACATATTCCGTTGTGACCCATAATACAACACAAATCTACTAATTGCCAAACTTTCCAATTCAATTCCAAACTAACTCCCATGGCTTAAAGATACAATATGATACTAATTCCACCACCATACCCTAACCAATTCATGCATTTCAAAAATTTTACCACAATCAGGGCAAAATCACAAATTTCAAAACTTAACTAACAATTACAATGGATATACCAAAAATACATCAAATGCTCACATCTTCCTCTTCCCAAAGTTGGTTTCTTGATTTCTTCTTCAAGTACTCAAACACCTTCTTTCAAAAATCTAAAACCATAGCAATAAAGCTTTCATTACTATAAACAATATTATAAAATATGAGCTAAGCTAAAGAGGACATTAAACCACCCAAAATCTCACCTTTTACTTTCTCTTTCCTCCTTGGCTTGGAACAAAGATGGAGGTTTATGAGAGAGAAGATAAAGATGATGAAGATCATATTTTTCCTTTCCCCATGCATGTTAGCTGACTTGGAGGAAGAGAAAAGAGATGAATGAGTCGTTTGAACTTTTGACTTGATCCCATGACTCCCATGTTGCCACTTATCAAGATCTTGCACATCCCCTTTCATGAACACATATAGGCTCATACACATGTAATCCCACTTTCTTGCTCAATAAATCTCAACCATTGATCATTGAGTTACCAAGGAGATTCCTCTTCGGTAACTGACCAATTGGTCAGTAACTTTCCTTTTCACCCATTTTGCCCCTAATTATGGCAATTCTAATTAAATCACCACCAAACACATTTATATCATTCCATTCTTCATTCATACGCCCTCCCCTACCCTTAGGGTTTATTTTAATCTTAAATGCAGGGTTTGAGAACTGATCATAACACATTCAGATCAAAATTTGACATCATAATCTTTAAAAGTGTTTATTCAACAATAATTACATTCACTTTTGAAGTTATTAGCTCTTGAGCCCATTTTTAGGGCATTACAATTCTCCCCCAAAAAAATAAATTTTGTCCTCGAAATTTGTCACACCACTTGAGCCATAAACTCCAGATAATGTCTACACATATCGCCTTCCGCTTCCCAATTTGCCTCTCTCTGGGTCATTCCCTACCAGATCACCTTCACATAGGAATGCTTCGGTGTCTCGATCTGCTCTAGCTCCACCATATATGTGAAGTTGTCTTACAGTTCAACTTCTTCATACTTAATATTGTGAGATGGATCCGGTTGGTACTTTTTCAGTTGGGAAATGTGAAACACATCGTGGAGTCTGCTTAAGTTTGGGGGTAGGGGAACTCAATAAGCAACAAGCCCAATTCTCATAAGTATCTTAAAAGGAGTTATATACCTCGGGTTCAGCTTCTTTCACTTTATAGCTCTCCTAATGCCGGTAACTAGGGATACCCTTAGAAATACATTATCACCAACCTTAAATTCTAGAGGTCTTCTCCTTTTGTCAGCGTAGCTTTTCTGCCGACTCAGCGCTGCAAAGAGCTTCTTACGAATGATTTGAATCTGTGCTAAGGTTTGATCAACAAGTTCTGGCCCATAAAGTTTTCTTTTAGACAATTTATTCCAACACAAGGAAGACTGGCACTTCCTCCTATACAAAGCTTCATATGAAGCCATCTAGATGCTCACGTGATAGCTATTGTTGTAGGCGAACTCAGCAAGGGGAAGGAAGTAATCCCAATTCCCTTTAAAGTCAAGGAGACAAGCTCGCAGCATATTGTCCAGCGTATGGATAGTCCTCTCTGAATATCTGAGGATCATAGGCCATACTGAATCTCAACTGATTACCCAGAGATTCATGCAAGGCCCTCCAAAATCTCAAAGTGAATCGAGGATCTCAATCGAAAATGATATTATTCGGTATGCCATGGAGCTTCACAATCTCTTGAGAGTAAATCTCTACTAGTTTGTTTGAAGAGTCAACAGCATTGATCGGTTTGAAGTATGTTGACTTTGTTAACCGGTCAACAATCACTCATATCACATCATAGTTCTTGATCCTGGGCAATCCCACAACAAGGTTCATGATCACACTTTCCCATTTCTATTCAAGAATCTCAGGACTCTGCAACAAATCTGGCAGTCTCTGGTGCTCGATCTTTACCTTCTGGCAAGTAAGACACCGCGCCACTTATTTCATCACATTACTCTTCAATCCCAACCACCAATACAAAAACTTCAAATTATGGTACATTATGGTCATACCGAGGTGGAGAGTATATCAGCTCTTATATGCCTCATCAAAAATCTTTTGCCTCAACTCCTCCTTAAGTAGAACCCAAATCCTATTTTGATAATGAACTAATCCACTAGGTGACAAATCATAGTACTGAGCTTCTCCCCGTTCAATTCTAGCTCGAATTCTCTATACTCAATCATCTTGCCATTGAGCTTCTTAAATTTCAGCTCTCGAATCATTTTCCCCTTGGGAAACATTGAAATTGGCACAGATGATTTGGTTCAACAAATTTAGATCTCAAAAATCTTTTATCAACTTCCCCTCCTGTATCATCATCGCCACCATAAGTATTGTCTTTCGACTAAGGGCATCCTTGACTACATTTGCCTTACTTCGATAGTATTTGAATTCCAAGTTGTAGTCTTTCAGTAACTCCATCCAACGATGCTGTCTCATATTTAATTCTTTCTTATTATACAAATACTTGAGACTCTTATAAACGCAGTATAGTTTTACCGTCACACCATACAAATAATACCCCCAAATTTTCAAAGCAAACACAATTGTCGCAAGCTCTAGGTCATGAGTAGGATAATTCATTTCAAGAGGTTTGAGCTATCGAGAGGCATAGGCCACCACACATCTCTACTGCATAAGGACACACGCTAATCCCTGGTTACTCACATCACTATACATATGTAAGTCAAACTGGGATCAGGTATAATCAACACAAGTGCCATAGTCAACCTCTCCTTGATATCCACAAAGCAATTTTCACAATGCTCATCCCACACAAATGGCTAATCCTTCCTCGTGAGCTTAGTCATCGGCAAAGCAATACAAGAGAAATTCTCAATGAATCTCTGGTACTAACCGCAAGACCCAAAAAACTAGGTATCTCTGTAATAGTTTCTGGCCTCTTCCAGTTCAATACTGCTTCCACCTTATTGGGATCCACAGATGCCCCTTCTTATGAGATGACATGGCCAAGGAATTTTACTTCTATCAGCCAAAACTCGCATTTACTCAATATGGCACAGAGTTGCTTCTCATGCAATATATTCAACACAATCCTCAAATGATGCTCATATTCCTCCCTACTCTTAGAGTATATCAAAATATCATCAATAAATAAAACCATAAACTGATCCAAATACAGTCAAAAGACATGGTTCATGTAATCCATGTATACCGTAAGTGCATTGGTTGGCCCAAATGGCATCACCAGAAACTCATAATGCCCATATCTTTTCCTGGAAGCAGTCTTTGGTACATCCTCTGCTTTCACTTGCAGCTGATGATAACCCGACCTTAGATCAATCTTCAAAAACACACATGAACTAGATAGTTGATCTAAAAGGTAATTGATTCTTGGGAAAGGGTACTTGTTCTTGACGATAATCTTGTTCAATTCTCTATAATCAACACACAAGCGTAGACTCCTGTCTTTCTTTTTAACAAATAATACTAGAGCTCCCTAAGGCGACACACTGGATCTAATGAACCCTTTCTCAAGCAAGTCTTCAATCTACTTCTTTAACTCTACCATTTCATTTGGGTCCATACGGTATGGGCCTTTAATATCAAACCAGCTCCAGGCACAATTTCAATTGGAAACTGAGCTTTCCTTTCAGGAGGCAATCTGTTAAGATAATCAGGAAATACCTTAGGGAATTCATTTAGCACGGGTATACTACTCAAAGTTTCTCCGATATCTCCTTGAATCGAAAAGAACACCATATACCCCTGGTAACCCTTCTCTAGATATTTCTCAGCTTTGACCGTCGAAAGGAAATTCAAGCTGGCATTTATATCATTAACATTTCGCAAAGCAAGATATACAATCCTCTTGTTTCCACAATCTAATAGCACATTATTTGCCGTCAACCAATCAAAGCCCAAAATGACTTCTAATTGATATAGTGGCAAACAAATAAAATCCACAGTGGACTCAAGCATGTCCATAGTTATAACATAATTTAAATAGGCTTCCGCAGTAATGGCCTTAATACCCATTGGCATCGGCACAACCAAATCAAATAGCAATCTATACACATGTAAACCCAAGGGTCTCACACAATCATAAGCAATGAAGGAGTGACTTGCACCTGTGTTAAATAACGCTTGCAACACATTACCCTTAAGTAGAACTTTACCTTTTTTCAAATCGAGGGACTTTTGGGCTTCTTCATAAGTCATGGCGAATACTTTGCCTTGGGTCCTCAGCCTCTGCTCTGCCTGCGGACTCCGATAATCTTTAGAAATATGCCTTAGTTGTTTACAGTTGAAACAAATTACTTGGCCCTTACAATTTCTACCAAAATACAGTTTATCACAATGGGGACATACCCACTCTATCACAAATCTCTGAGGCTCACAATCTCTGGACTGGTAGGGCTTTTTACCACTACCTATAGATAAAGAGGATCCCTGGCCCTTCCGTTTCTAGGAACTATTACCCTTACTGAGTTCACTGCGGCTACTAGTACCCTTAGCCAGATACAAGTCTCTCAAGTTGATTTCAGTGATCATACATTCCTCGACCGTATTGTTGAACACGGTGAATTGGTGGGTAGCTGATCTCTTTCCTAACTCTTGCCTTAATCCACGTATTAGCATATCCGAACTCCACTCTTCATTATCCATTTTTCATAGATAAGAGGAATATCTAGACAACCAGATAAAATGAGATAGGTAGTCATCAAAAGTCTCCATGTCACCTTGTTTGATGGAGAGAAATTCAGTATCCTTCTTGATTTGCACCGACTTGGGAAAATACTTTTCATTAAATTGCTACTGGAAAACTTCCTAAGTCAGTAGAACATTTATGCTCCACAATATTAGGGTGATATTCCGCCACCAACGATCTGTATCCCCCTTTAGCTTGTATATTTCCAGGTGAGCCTTTAGCTCCATCAGACACTCACGTACTTCAAAGATTTTCTCCAGCCTATTCAACCAGTCTACAGCTACTTGGGGATCGAATCTCCCTCTGAATACTAGAGGTAGATGCTTGCAGAATTTTGAGACCTAGTATTGTAGTTTTCTCTCTTCTCTAATGAAGACCCCATATGATTCTTGGTTTGGTCTAACATGAAGAGGTGACTCTAGTGGTTGTGCTGACCCTTCTATAGTGTCTTCCCTATGAGTCTCCTTCTGGGTCTCCTCCTGCGTGGACTGATCCCAACCCTCTTTACATCTGGCCTTTTCTATTCTGAGCTCTTCCCTCATATCAGTAATCATATCCCTTTGATCTAGAATCAAACCCATCATTTCCTGGATAGGATCTAGTAGATTGTCATTGACCACCTCCATCTCGGGGTTTACTTGCTGTACTATGGGATGACCCTTTGTTTTCTTCATTCACAAATAACTCACAGCATCAATATCAAAACTAGGTATACATATATATCTACAAATTATATATATATATATATATATTCACAACACAGACATACATGTGCATACACAACAACTATCACAGATTATCTTCTACCATGAAAGCCAATTAAGGGAACTATCCTAGCAAATCTACCCTTACCAGGAACTACAGCTCTAATACCATAAAAATAGTAATTATGATTTGAAATACGTAATCAACATGAATTAGAGACTAACAGATGATAAAATCTCATTTTTAATCCCATCCTTGAGATATGGATTTCATAAATTTCTTCTGAAATTAGTTTAACCAAGTCTCCCATTCACATTTTGAATATAGCTACCTTATGCAGTTAAATCACATTCTTACATATCTGAGTATACAACAAAAATCCCGGCAACCCCAGGTTTCATATATATCACTAAGGGTTTATAGTTTTCCTTATAGGGGATTACACAATCGTATCCAAAATAATATTTACACATTATATAGTGATCCCTAATCAAAATGTGATAACCAACAACCTAAAATCAAATGACCCCATAAAGGTCCTAGCCACCCTTGGTCGTCTCTTTGCCCTTTGATCTACTTGCCCTGTTTGAAGATTAGTCAATGGAAAGAATGTGATTCAAAAGAATCCCAAAAGTAACAAATCACTCATACCATACATAATCATAAAGCATGCAATGACATCATCAAGCAGCATAGTAGCATGAAATAGAGCATAAAAGCTGTCACATATACCCATAGTCACATAGTATCATCCCCTATATTTCTACCACCCCGAAGGCACATTCCTCCCATTGGAATCACTAATAGGCTGCAGATGAAGGGTTCACAAATATCCTTTCGGCTTTCACAAATATCCTTTTGGCTTTTACATATGCCTTTCAGCTTCCACATATTCTCATCCCCCGTAAACTACCGTTGTGAAAGCACGTTCCTCCCACCAGAAACACCAATGAGCTATATGTGATAGACCTAAAAACAATGATAAATCAAACATACCATGTATCACATATAGTATAAGGGAAAGAGTTACTACCTAGTTCTTTTCAAGCGTTCTCCGGTACAGATAGCTCACGAGCATGGTGTAACACCCCAAATTTTGATTAAGGGTAAATGACAATGTTTTGCAAATGATTGTTATTTGAGACCCGAATTAATTACTAGAAATGCCCAACACCCTATATTTTAGCATAATTATGTGTTGAAATAATTATTTGGGCTAAAATAAGGGTAAATGGCGCATGGAGGAGGAAAAGGAAAGTAACTACGTGTTATGTGGCAATTTGAGTTAATATGCCATAATCAGTGGAAAATTTAGAAAGAATGAAAAATTATCGGTTAAGTAGTTAGTGATTAATGGAGAAATTAATTGCTAACTAAGAAATGAGATGTCTAACCAAATGACTAATGGAGTGGTTAAAGTAACTAATTAGTTACTTGCTTTATGAGAGCCAATAAGGTGGTGACATGTGGCAAGTGAGTGTGAAGAGAGAGTGGTTAAGAAAAGTCAAATATAGGATATTTTATTCATTTCTCTCTCTCTTTCCTCCCTTATTTTTATTGCAATGAGTATGGGCTTGGGGGGAGTCATCATTTCTCATCTTCCTCACCCATCTCTCTCTCTCTCTCCATTTCTGCGCTATTGTTGAAGGAAAAGGGAAGAAGAAAAGCTTGAGAAAAAGGTAAGAAGATTACCTCTTTTGCTCAAACTCTCGTCTCTAAAGTTGTTCCTTGGATTGAGAGATTTACTTTTTTGGTTATAGATTCTCTATTATTGGTGATTTGGGCCCTTAAGGAATTTTGAAGTTTGGAGAATCAAGAAACCCTTTTGGAAAAGCTGAAGAGATAAGTGAAACAAATGTTTCTATCTATGTTTTATGACAAAGGACTAAGTTCAGAATTTTTGGAATATCTGACCTTAATTTTGAAAAACAAAGGTCATTGGGTATTTGGCATGTTGTTGGTATGGAATTTGGTATTTTGGTATGTGTTTTGGATAGATAGATTGATTTGAGAATGAAATGGTATGTTTGGAGATGTTGGAATTTTGGTGTTGAATGTGGCCTAAAACCAAAGCCTAATAATAGAATAGAAATTTGGTATTTTTTATGGTTCCATTGAATTCCTTGGATGTTTTTGTGTCGGAGTAGCTTTGGTTGAGGTTTCAGGTCCATTGGAAACTCTTGGGAAACTTTTGGATAGTGCTGTGAGTTTTTTTTTTGCATTTTCTTGTTTATGATAAGCTTCACTTGAGTGATCTGGGGTCCACTCGAGCTCGGGATGAGCCTTACTCAAGTGTGGTAGTACATTTTCCCTTTCTGCTTTCAGCTTTCATGTTGTACTTTCAGGAAAAAGGCAAGAGTGTTGCCTCACTTGCAAGTGTTGTGAGTTCTCACTCGAGTACAGGTGTATTTGACACCATGAACTCTCATCTTGGGTTGTCACTCACTGCCATATTTTAAGAGTGTGCCTTAACACCTGCGAGTGTTAAGCTGTCACTCGAGTAAGGTCTTCTTCACTCGAGTGCTCCTCTACTTTGAAAGTTCTTATGCTCTCGGGTTAACACTTTCTGTGCTTCACTTCTTAGAACTCGAGTGAGGTCTTCTTTACTCAAGTGTTCGTACATCATCACTCGAGTGAGACCATCTTCACTCGAGTGCAATAGCGAAAATCAGCTTTTATGCTTCCAAAAAGGGATATTTGGGATAGTTCTTCCAACCCTTTAGGGCTTTTGTTAGAGGCATTTATGGGCTCTTAAGAGACAATAATGATAACCAATTTAAGAGTTGAGAAGTTATTGAACATTGGAATAGAGAATTGACTCTTCGTCCCTAATTATGAATATAGGATTTCACATTTAACCTACTCGGGAGAGACCAGTGCTAGAGCATGTACGGAAGGACTAAGGTAGTGACTCTTCTCTCATGTTGTGTATGATGTTTTGGTATGCATGACTGATCATGCTTTTGTGAAATGTGATTGGAAAATATGCCATGGTCTATTATAGCGTGAGCACTTCAGTACGAGCCGTTTAGGGATTAACGTTGGTCATCTCTACCTCAGTCGTTAAACTGCCATTGTAATTAACATGGATTGTTGTGAAACTGCTTTGTGAACTATAGGGCGGCGTGTTGTGAATCCAGCCATGGGCTGTGTGTTATATATATCTTGCTGGTATGGCTTACGCGTTAATCTTGCCAATGTGGCTTGCATTATAAAATGCATTATATGAATCCTAGCTATGGTGAAATATATTGTTGTGAACTATGTTGTGGTGCAATACAGCATGAGCACTTCATCGTTTGCTAATGTAAGGGTGGCACGAGTCATACCTACCCTTACCACTGTAACTATCGTTGTAGTTGCTATATATGGGTTATGATTTGCTTTCATGCCTTATTGTTGTGGATACTATGAGTGATTTTTTACTATGGGGATTCCTTAGAATCTTACTCTCCCAAAACAATTTTAGACAGGGCTGAAGGATTAAAGGGGAAGCGAGTGATAAAGAATGGTTAGAGCTCCGAATAGGATTTTTATTTTGGAATATTTGGTCATCATACTTGTAAATGGTATTTTGGATTTTTTTTATTGGGAAATAATTGTGTATGTTGGATGTATGATGTAGTTTGGTGTAATCCCCAAGTTAAGGGAAGTAGATTATAGACATTATGCCTTATATAAACCCATATTTGATTAATGGTACCTGAGTGTGTTGGGAATTTACATTGTACTTTGATATTTATGAATGGAATCGAATTGTACAGGCTATTTACGTATCGAAATATGGATATGAGACTATTGTGAAAAGGTTTTGTAAAATTTTTTGTAAACCCTATTTTGGGAAATTTATTTTAATTAAGTCCTAAATCATTTTATGGTCTATAATTCCACAAAATGAAGTATTTATGAACTAAATCTTGGCCTTGGTAAGAAGGGGGTTACATTTGTAGTATCAGAGCTGTAGTTCTTAGCAAGGGTAGAATTTGCTATGATAACTCCCTAGTTGGCCTTAGTTTTGCTTAAGGTAGCTTAATGATTGATAGTTGTTGGTTGTATACACATGAGTATTTCTGTTGGTTGTGGATGTATATAAGTCATATGGACTATGTGTATGCATTGTTATGAAACTAACTCGGTGAATTATTGAAGAGTAAAAGGACAAAATGGTTTACCCTAGAGTCAATCCGGATCCAGAGGTAGAAGAATTGAAGGACAATCCTCCTGACCCAATACGGGAACTGATGAATCTTGTGAGGGAGCAAAGGACATGATTGCTGAGCTAAGAGAGGAGCTCAGGAAGGAGCGAGCCAAGCATAATGCTGATAGGACTCAATGCACTCAAGAAGAAACTTAAGCAAAGACTCGTTATGAGGAGACAGTTGAGGGGTCTATTCGGTCTCAAGAGTCTCCATCTTGCATGGTGCCTAATCGAGAGTCACAAGGGGTGCTGGTCCGAGAGGTTAGAGATCTCCAATTTTGGGTCTCTAAATTTTGCAAGCATATGCCTCCCGTGTTCAAATGGAGATTTGAGCCCCAAGTTGCTGAGGACTGGTTGAATTGGCTAGAGAAGATCTTTGATGTCCTCGAGTACCCAACGAAGGTAAAGGCAAAGCTGGCATTATACAAGTGAGAAGGGGATACGGACCGATAGTGGCAGAATATCATTACAGAGCCGGAACGTACTATTGACCTAGGAAGTGTTTCAAGAGTAGTTCAATTAAAAGTACTTCCCCAACTCAGTGAGGCTTGAGAAAGAATCTAAATTTTTAGCCATAAAGCAGGGTGATACGAAGAGCTTTGATGAATACTTATCATGTTTCATTTGGCTGGCAAGGTACTCTTCTTATCTTCGCTATATGGATGATGAGGAGTAGAGTTATGATATGCTTATCCAGGGATTGAGGCATGAGCTAAGAAAGAGATTAGCCACTCATCTCTTTACTGACTTCAACAAGGAGGTAGAAGAGTGCCAGATAACTGAGAACAATCTGAGAGAATTATACCCAGCTAAGGGTAGTGGTAACCGCAGTGAGCCTAGCAAGGCGAATACTTCCCAGAAGCGGAAGGGGGAAGGGTTCTCGTTGGGGGCAGTAATAAGAAGTCCTATCAATTTGGGGGTCGTGGTGATCATAAACATCCAGCGGGAACGATGTGCACTCAATGCAAGGGCTATCATCCTGGAAAAATATACTTAGAACAAGCAATTTGTTATAATTGCAAACAACTTGGACACATTGCTAGAGAATGAAACCAGCCGAGGGCTGATTAAAGACCTAGGAATCAGGGTCGAGTGTTCTTGATGACACATGAGGAGGCCCGGAGGTCCCCTAACCTGATTTAAGGTAAATTCTTTCTCAATGATAGTCTATTAAAAACTTTGTTTGATTTAGGTGTAATTCAATTCTGCATTATGAAGGATGTGTGAAGCACCAGGGATTGTGTGCATGTATAAACTACTATTTGAAATAGTTATGGCGATGTTGATGATTGTTAAACTTAGAAGTCTTATTAGATTTTTAATTGGTTGACAGCGAGAAATGCACTTACTATGTATGTGAACTTGATGAATCGCATCCTTCAATTATGTTTAGATCAGCTCATGGTAGTTTTGTTGGCTATATTGTGATATATTGTATGAGTATGATCGAGGATACAGATCGAAAAGGGCTACCTATGAAGAGTTCTGATAGGAGAGGGCTACCTATGGAGAGTTCTGATCGGAGAGGGCTACCTACAGTGAGATTTGAACGGAAAGGGTTACCTATGAAAAGTTCTGACTGGAGGGGCTGACCAGTCAGTGGACTGAGTGAAGCATCGAGTACAGTACTGTAGTGTGGAGCCACCATGATGATGAACCCTAGTGTGGAGCTACCATGGCAACGAACCCTAGTATAGAGCTACTGTGACGATGAACCCTAGTGTGCAGCTGCCTTGATGATGAACCATAGGGTGCAGCCGCCATGATGTTGAATCGTAGAGTAGAGAAAAGCAAGATCTCAAGGTAGTAAGTGCAATGTGTGTATATGGCTTCGGGAGGTAAGCCTTTAAGGCTGAATTATATTGTGAGAAGGGGTCTTGGAGGATCCTGGTTTGATGAAAAGAGTTATGGTGCTGAATATGTAGTGTTTAAAGGCATAAGTGTTGAGTATGTACCCGGTTCCAACTTGATGTGATTATGTATTGTGTCTTTCACCTGTGGTCTCATGGCAGTTCCCATAGAGGAGAACTATCCCGCTGGGGTGGTAAGTTTACGAGGGATTGACTATGTGAAAGCCGAAAAGGCTATGTGAACAGGCTGGGATCAAGGTGTGAATGAAAGTCGAGAAGCTATTGTGAGCCATAAGGCTATGTGACATACAGCATGTGTATGTCAGCATGAGTCGTTGTAGGGTTTGACATTAGTCATCTCTACCATCGGCCGTTGATATACTATTGTACATGTGAATACAGTGAAGGTAATTTTATGTATTCCTTAAGCTGCACCGCCACTGGCCAGCCCTCGGAGGGGGTATACGGGTGGGGTGTAGACAGAGTGGACACCGCCGTCGGCCGAGTCCTAGAGTGGATACATGGGCAGGGTGTGACAATAAAAAGGCTAGCTCAATGGTAGTAGGGTCTTACATAAGCACATCCTTATCCCTAAGGGCGTGGCTTCGAGTCCTGCGGAGGCAAAAGGAATGCACTAAGGGGAGTACAATTATTCCTTTGAGTCGTCGCCATACCAAGCGCACTAGCATTAGCCGATCCCTCAGAGGGGGTATACGGGTGGAGTGTAGGCAGGGTGGGCACTGCCATACCAAGAATCCTCCACGTAAGCTGTTCGATTGAGGGACTGGGTCCCCATAAGCCTGGTAAATCAGATGAGGATGGGATTAGGAGATTGAGACTCCATGTTGGCCACCTAAATAGATGAGACTAAAACTTTAGGTGGGCCGTTATAGTAGGGTGTTTCAGATAGAAGAGATTGAGATTCTGGAGTGGCCCGATGTTGTTATTGAAGCCCAAAGGTCCCGGTTACCAGTAACAGAGTTGTTGGTAGGTGTACAAGTGAGGGTAATGACTTGAAAATGGATATAACGTAAGCTGAAGTATTGTTGAAAATAGCAAAAGCTAAGATATAGGTGAATATAAAGGAAGCTGTTGGTTGTGCGCAGTAAATCTGTGGTGCTTTGAGTTGTTCCCAGAAGGGGAAAGTGACTTGATGTCAGCAATTGAAGTGGCTCAAAGCCGTGATGCACTAGTGCAGTTTGTCCAAATTATGATTGGATGAGGTGAAGATCTTTAGTGTTTGAAAACGAAGATCACATGCTCGTGAGAGTATCTCCGGGTACGAGAATTGGTAAAGTGATTGAGAGAAAGAAATTGAGCCACGAAGTATTGGTCTGTTGAGATTCTTAAGTGAATCAGACCTCTAGTGTACTATTTGTACAAGTGGTCTTGAATACCAGAGACTGCCAGGGTTGCTTCAGAGTCCAGAATTTCAAAATGGAAGTGGGAGAGTGTGACCATGGATCCAGTGGTGGGTCTGCTCAGGATCAAGTACTATGATGCGATCTGGGTGATTGTGGATTGACTCACAAAGTCAGTGCACTTCATACCTATCAATGCTAGCTACTCGCCTGATAAGCTGGCTGAGATATACATCAAAAGGATAGTAAGACTTCATGGTACACCGAAGAATATTATCTCCGACAAAGATCCTCAGTTTATTTCTAGATTCTAGAGGGCTCTACATGAAGCTATAGGTACTCAGTTGAGGTTTAGCATGGCCTACCATCATCAGATAGACGGGTAGTCAGAAAAGACTATTCAGACACTGGAAGATATGTTGAGAGCGTGTGTCTTAAACTTTAAGGGAAAATGGGACTACTATCTTCCATTGGCTAAGTTTGCTTGCAACAACAGCTACCATGTGATCATTCAGATGGCTCCGTATGAGGCATTATATGGAAGGAAGTGTCAGCCACCATTGTGCTAGATAGAGTTGTCTACGAGGAAGTTGTATGGGTCAGATCTTGTTGAGCAAACTTCTGAGCATATTAGAATTATCAGGAAGAGGCTCCTTGTAGCACAGAGTCGACATAAGAGCTATGTTGACAGAAGGAGAAGACCTCTAGAGTTTGAAGTAGGGGATCATGTTTTCTTGAGAGTGTCTCTGGTCACAGGCATGAGAGAGCAATCAAGTGGAAAAAGCTGAGTCCGAGGTATATTAGTCTATTTGAGATTCTAGCAAGAATCAGAATGGTGGCATATTGGATAGCACTGCCCTCAAATTTGAGTCGATTGCTTGATGTATTCCATGTCTCGCAGCTCAAGAAGTACCAACCAGACCTTGAGCATATTATTGAGTATGAAGAGGTTAAGTTGCAAGATAACTTCACTTATACGATAGAGCCATAGCATATCATTGATCGAGAAGAGCGGCAGCTTAGGCATCGAAGCTTACCGTTTGTGAAGGTGGTATGGAAGGATACGTCTCCAAGAGAAGCGACTTGGGAAGTGGAAGCAAACATGAAGCAACAATTTCCTGAGTTTATGCCCTATGATGTGTAGCAAATTTTGGGGACGAAATTTATTGAACGGGGGGAGAATTGTGATGCTCCAAGTTTTGATTAAGGGCTAATTAAGAATATTGAGAATGTAATTGTAAATTAAAGTTGATTTATTATGTGTTATGTGGCAATTTTAATTAATATGCCATAATCTATGAGAAATTGTAAGGATGGCCATAAGTTAGTGATTAAGGGAGAAATTAATTACTAACTAAGAGGAAAAATGAGATATGTAATTAAATGGCTAATGGAGTGGTTAGAGTAACTAATTAGTTACTTGCTTTATGAGAGCCAATGGAATCGTGACAAGTGGCAAGTCATTGTGATGAGAGATGGTATAGAAAAGTCAAAGAGGGATTTTATGAATGAAATCATACTGTACAAGCCATTTGTGTAATTGAAATGTGAATATGAGACAGTTGTTGAACAAGTTTAGAAATGTTTTTGAAAACCCTGATTTTGGGAAATTTACTTTTAAAAAGTCCCAAATCATCTTATGGTTTCTAATTCCATATAATCACGTATTTATGAAGCTAATCACGGCTTTGTTCTTGAAGGGGGCTACATTACGAGTGACAACTCAAGATGTGAGTCTGTAATGTATAACACTCTTGCACTCGAGCGAGACAAGGTTCACTCGAGTGAGGACACATATCACTCAAATGTGAGACAATGCACTTTTGCTTTCTTTACGTGGGAGTGCAACTGAAACTTGGAAGAAAAGAGAAAACATGATGCCGCACTTGAGTGAGACCCCAAATCACACAAGTGAGGCTTATCAGAAGCCAAAACACAACATATGGCAGAATTTTCCAATCTTGTAAATTATGTCTCCAATGGATCCAAAAAAAACCAAATCCCTTCCTATCAATACATTCCATTTTGACCCAAAATATAACACAAATCTACTAATTGTCAAACTTTCTAATTCAATTCAAATCCCATGGCTCAAAGATATAATATGACACTAATTCCACCACCATACCCTAACCAATTCATGCATTTCAAAATTATACCAGAATTAGGGCAAAATCACAAATTTCAAAACTTAACCAACAATTACAATGGGTATGCCAAAATACTTCAAATACTCACATCTTCCTCTTCCCAAGGTTGGTTTCTTGATTTCTCAACTTTCAAATTTCTTTAAGTACTCAAACACCTTTCAAAAATCTAAAACCATAGCAATGAAGCTCTCATTACTATGAACAATATTATGAGAGATGAGTTGAGCTAAAGAGGACATTAAACCACCCGAAATCTCACCTTTCACTTTCTCTTTCCTCCTTGGCTTGGAATGAAGATGGAGGTTTATGAGAGAATTAGATTGATTTATGAAGATGATGAAGATTATATTTTTCCTTTCCCCATGTATGTTGGCCAACCTGGAGGGAGAGAAAAGAGAGGAATGAGTGGTTTGAACTTTTGACTTGATCCCATGACTCTCATGTTGCTACTTGTCAAGATCTTGCACATCTCCTTTCATGAACACATATGGGATCATACATATGCACTCTTTTTCTCAATGATTCTCAACTATTGATCTTTAGTTACGAAGGAGCTTCCTCTTCATTAACTAACCAATTGGTCGGTAACTTTCCTTTTTATCTATTTTGCCCCTGGTTATGTCAATTCTTACTGAATCACTACCAAACACATTTATATTATTCCATTCTTCATTCATACGCCCTCCCCTACCCTTAGGGTTCATTTTAAGCTTAAATGCAGGGTTTGGGCACTGATCATAACACATTCAGAACAAAATTTCACATCATATTCTTTAAAAGTGTTTATTCAATAATAATTACATTCACTTTTGAAGTCATTAGCTCTTGAGCCCATTTTTGGGGCACTACAAATAGGCTGTACTGAATTTGAGCTTAGTACCTAAAGTTTCATGAACTACCTTCCAAAACTTGGAAGTGAATCAGGAATCTTGATCCAAAATGATATTCTTTGGAGTACCATGTAGTCACACAACCTCTTTAATATAAATCTCCACCACATTTAGGAGAATAATGAATGGTGAAAGGTAGGAAATGGGCTGTCTTCTTGAATCTATCAACTATTACCCATATTGCATCATGATTTCTGACTTTAGGTAATCCATTCACAAAATCCATGGTAATGCTTTCCCACTTCCACTCAAGAATCTCAGGGTTTTGCAAAAGCCCTGATAGTAGCTGATGTTCAACCTTTACTTTCTGGCAAGTAAGACAATGAGCGATAAACATAGTCACATCTCCTTTCATTCCTAGCCACCAATACAGGGGCTTCAAGTTATGGTACATTTTGGTTTCCCCTAGATGTATAGTATATTTACTCTTGTGTAATTCTTCTAAGATTTTTCGTTTCAGCTCTATCTGAGGTAGAACATATATCCGCTTCTTATATCTGAATAGCTTGCTTGGTTACAAGTCGTATTCCTGAGTTTCTCCACCGGTAATCATATATTTGATAGACAATGCTCATCTATCCTGCAGCTGTGCTTTTTTAATTGTTGCTCTCAAGTCATTATACACCTTACTAATGGTATTGTTGCTCATTAGAATCTGACTAGGCATATTGAGATCTCTGAATCCTCAATCAATTTCTGCTCGAGAATTATCATGGTTGACACCTACACTGATTTATGGCTCAATGCATTGCAACGACATTAGCATTCCCACGATGATATTTGTCTCCAAGTTATAATCTTTCAACAACTCCATCCATCTGCATTGTCTCATATTGAGCTCTTTCTGATCATACAAATATTTCAAGCTCCTGTAGTGGCAGTATAGTTCTACGGTAGCACCATAGAGATAATGCCTCTAGATTTTCAAAACAAATACAATAGCCTTTAACTTAGATCATGAGTGGGATAATTCATTTCATGAGGTTTCAGCTGACGAGATGTATATGCCACCACTCGGCCATGTTGCATCAATAAACATCCCAATCCATACCCACTAGTATCTATATAAACAACATAAGTAAATTGCGGATGTGGATCGTCAGCATGGGTATAGTTGCTAATCTGTGCTTCAAATCCATAAAGATCTTCTCCCAACTATCATCCCACACAAAATGTTCAGTTTTCAGCGTCAACTTCATCAGATCCAAAACTATTTTGGAGAAATTCTGTATGAATCTTCTATAATACCCGGTAAGACCCAGAAAACTACATATTTCAATGACAGTCTCTGGCCTCTTCAAGTTCAATACTAGTTCCACTTTGCTAAGATCAACCGAGACCCCTTGCTATGAGAATAAGTGGACCAGAAACTAAACCTTTGAAAGCCAAAATTTATATTTGCACAGCTTGGTATAGAGTTTCTTATCCCTCAGTATGTTCAATACTGTTCTCAGATGTTACTTGTGTTCGGTTTTACTCTGATTATACCAAAATATTATCAATGAAGACTACTATGAACTGGTCCAGATACTGATGGAATATTTGATTCATGTAGTCCATGAATATGGTAGGTGCATTGGTTAGCATAATTGGCATCATGAGAAATCCCTAATGGCCACATCTGGTCATAAAAGTAGTTTTAGGTACATCTTCTACTTTTACTCTAAGTTAATGGTATCTTGATCGCAAATCAATTTTTGACAATACACAGGAGCCAAATAAGTAATCGAGCAAGTAATCAATTATAGGCAGTAGGTATTTGTTCTTGACGGTTATCTTATCCAACTCCCTGTAATCTATACAGAGTCGTAGGTTTTCGCCCTTCTTCTTAATAAAGGTCACTGGAGCTCCCCATAGTGAGATACTAAGTTGAATAAACCATTTCTCTAGCAGCTCCTCTATCTACTTTTTCAATTCTACCATTTCACTCAGAGCCATTCTGTATGGGGCTTCAGATATTGGACTTGCTCTAGGCCTAAGATCGATTGCAAATTCCACTTTCCTATTAGAAAGTAATCCACTAATATTTACTAGGAACACGTCAGGGAATTCATTTACTATTGGAATATCCTCCAATACTATACCAGCCTCTGATTGTAGGGAGAAATGCACCAGTACCTTTGACAACCTTTCTATAAGCATCTCTCAACCTCAGCTATGGAGAGAAGATTAAGATTGATTTTTGTACCAGTAAGTGGTTGCAAATTATGGTATATAACTTTCTTCCCTTTGCAATCTAGCAATACACTATTTGGAGTCAACCAGTTAATTCTGAGTATTACCTCTAAGCCTTACAATGGTAAACAAATTAGATCCACGATTGATTTATGCCCCTCAGCATTTACTATACAATTCAAACATATATCAACTTTGACAACTCTAACTCCCGTGGGCACAGATACAACCAAGTCATACGAAAATTTATGTATTCTCAAGTCTAGCCATCTTACACAATTGTATGCAATGAATGAATGACTAGAACCCAAATCATACATAACATATACTATGTTTTCAATAAGGGAAACTGTACCTTATATCAGTTTAGGAGACTTCCTAGCTTCCTCCTGTGTTATAGTATAAACCCTGCCTGGAACTCTAGGCCTTATCTCCTCTGACTGATGCTTTTGTGGACAATATTTAGCAATATGCCCTGGTTTATTACATATAAAGCAATTAGACTGTCTAGTTGGATCTGGTCTCAACGGAGCACTACTACAAGTTCTACTAGGGTGAATTGGCTTACGACAATGCTAGCAGGTTCTGTTTCCCGAAAAGCCCTAGCCTCCGCTGCCTCTAGCTTAGTTTGGCCTCTTACTGTCTCCCTAGATGGTCCACCTTGATCTTTACCTTTCTGGGATGGGCTTCTACTACCAGACATACCCCTATTATTATTGCTATCAGAATATAGGTTCAACAAGTTATGCTCAATGATACAACATTCTTCAATTACTTTGTTGCACTTGATGAAATACTTGGAAACCAGTTTCTTCTTCAGCTCCATGATTATCATATCTGAACTCAATTCCTCATCATCTCGATATTTGAGGTACAAAGAATAACGGGACAACCAGATGTAATGGGCTAAATAGTCATCAAAACTTTCTCGGTCTTGCTGTGTATAATGCAGAATTCTCTTTCCTTTTACCGTTGGACAAAAGGGATAAAGTATTTCTCATTAAATTTTTCTTGAAAAAGTTCCCAGGCCGCCAGAGTATTTCTTATACCATAGAACCAATTCAGTATTCCTCCACCACCTGTTTGAATTACCTTCTAGCTTATATATGCCAGTAGAACCTTAATCTCATCCAGGCACAACAGAATGTTGAAGATTTTCTCCAATCGTGAGAGCCAGTCTTTGGCTAACTGTGGATCAAATTTCCCTTAGAAAATAAGAGGTTGCTGTATATTAAACCTCCCTACCCAAGTTTGTATATCGGCCTCAGGTTTAGGCACAAGTCTTCTGGTTAAGGTTCATCTGGAGGATCTTCTTCACCTTCACCTCTTACTAGTTCCTCCAGGTGATCTTGCCTATGTTGTATCTCTTACAGCTCTTCTCAGATTTTGTTCATCGTAGACTGCTATTGAGTCAATATACCCATAATCTGTTACTGGATTGAGTCAAGTCTAGTACCTAGCTTTTCCTTATTATTTCCATATCGACCCCTAGCCCTCCTTCTCGGGCTCTACTACCTCTCCCTGGTCGAGCCATCTCTATAATTCACTATACATGAAAATAGTGAAGAAATAAATTTCATATAGATGCAAGGGCATTTTTGTCATTTCATAATATTTTGAGTACACATATATGTTAAATATAATATACAACATATGTTTACAGTAGTTATAGAAAACCATAGACATCACACAACTTACAAACTACTGTATATATACATTTATCCTTTTTTTACACCACACAACATAATTTACATATAGCTTCCCTAGTGGTCACCCATCCTAGGATTTTCCTGGGTTAAGCATGCTTAACTTTCTATGTACTCATACAAAACAAAGACACTGGCCTTATCAGTTCCCATCTACAGGTTCATTGTGATCGCCCTTACCTCAAAAGTCATGCCAGCTACCTTCGATCACCCAAAATATAATGCCTGGGCCCTACATTACTCCCAGTACATATGCCTCTATACGTAGTTTCTGATATGCTCCAAAAATTCCAAAAAGCTTTTGTTCGAGCCCCTCTCAACAATGTCTATCTTCTTCTAGTTCAATAAAGCTGTATTCAAAAAGAACTCCAAAGTAGTGAAAATCCAGAACTTATTTGTCTGATCAACCTCCAGCAGCTCCTGGATCTGATATAGTGACTCCACGCCACCCAAAAATGAGAGATACTGATCAACAAGAATAGTGTGTGTTCATACTGCTTGCCGAAATTTGCCCCGAATATAATCCCATAACTTATCATCCGGTTACAGATCATATGGCATATGCCTGTCTCTGCCCGGGAGCAGTCTAGCTCACTCATGTCCTCTTCTGATTCATCTATCAGTGGATGTCCTGATTCTCTGAACAACGATTTGGCCGATGATGCTGGCCTTGGCTCTGGGCCATAGATTGGCCTCTCCATAACTCTCTACCTTGTTGTCCTCCTCATCTTGAGACTACCCAGTGTAAATTACTCGATATATAGCTGTCCATTAAGAATCCACTGTTCCAGTGGTTCTGATTCACCGATGAAAGTGATCCCTCACTCTGTTGACTCTGACTACTCATTCCTGTCACCATACAAACATATAAATATTGGCACACACATAAATTGCCCTCCTTGGTAAAACCATGTTCATTAATTATATCACAGAAGATAGCATACACAAACATATAAATATTGGCATAGTATATGAGAGATAGAGTTACTACCTTAAGTCCTTTTTTGCAACACAAATCATCTAGCTCAGGCTCAACAAAGTGGTTCTTAAAATCCAAATTTACAAGAATTAGGTTAATACCCATTCATGTATCACTCTAGACTCTTCCCATTTACTTTTGTTGGTTATATTAGTCTAAAACTGCAAAATTACCAAAATGCCTCAAGTGACCCACCCTTTTTTACCTGGTTTAACTGTACTTTTCCAAAATTTTTGACCTGGCCATTCTAACACAATTTTAAATGTAGAATCCATTTTTGACCTCGGTTTTTGTATAATCATTGTCAAATGATAGTTTTGCCCTTAGTCACAGTATTACTTGGCAATTCTCTTTGTTGTAATGCATTCACAGTAGTTGCAAGTTGTCCAATTTGAACCTCAAGATTCTTAATGGATGACCCAATATTACATTGGTAGCAGCTTGATCTTGAGTACTTTTTAGTTGAAAACTCACAAGTTGAGACATCATTGCCTCTAGATTAGTTTTGGGTTCTTGAATAGGTGTAGCTTTCTTTTCCAAGTGATAGAAACCAAGAGGTGCCACTGGCTTTGTACTAGAAGTGGATGCTTCATTAATAGTTACACCATGTTTCCAAGAGAGATTAGGATTTTTACACCACCTAAAATTATAATTATTGGAGTATGGATTACTCTAATTATTGCCATGGTAGTTTCCTGGATAGTTAATTGGCTCTATCTTTTGAGATATGAGGTATTGTCCAGTAGCATGTCCATCTCCATAACAATCACAATGAGTATAAATAGCATTAACCCCCATATGTCCACTATTAGATCGGTGTACTTGAGCTTATAGGTGATCAAACCTCTTGTTGAGAGCACTTAACATTCCAACTAATTGTAATGAAGTGTCCTCATTAACTTTCTCAATTGACTTTACTGATCTTCTTTCATTATTATTCTAAATAAAGTTAGCTGATAAGTCATCTTAGCATCCCCAAACATATTTCACCAGTTTCTTTGTAATTCCCCCATTAGTGACAACATTTAATTCTTATCTAGATTAAGGAGTCAACTGGGTATACAAGATTTGAAGTTAGACCCACTTTTCAAAATGATGGCCAGGACTTTGCCTAACAAGCAACTTGAATCTCTCCCCAGCTTCATATAGATGCTCCCCAAACTATTGGTGAAAATTAGTAAGAGCAGTCTTGTATACACCATTTTGTTATGTATAAAGAATCCTAATCTAAACTTTTCTTCCAACTCAACCCAAGAAGCTATACTACCCGGATCTCAGTTGTTGAGCCATTCTTTGGCTTTTCCTTATAAAGAATGAGGAAAAAGCTGAAAGTGAATCAACTGTCGATTGGGATCTTCTAAATCATATACTACATACTGACCATGTAAATCAAGTATCTTCAGCATAGTCTACTTTATCTCAAAGTTATATGCTTGAAATTTAGGTACTTAAATTCCTTATTGATACTCATGAGATTGTCTTCCCAAAAAGTCACTGACACCCAAACGATCATTTTCATCCCCAGCCTATACTTTATTATTAGTTTTTACACCTTTTGTTGCTCGAGTATAAGGTTTTATAGCTTCCAAAAGTTCTTAATCGCTCCTTGTTTTTTGTGGTGTCTTAGTAGCTTTAGATCTGCAGGGTACCAAACTAATTAAAAAGCAAAACATATCGCAAGAGTATCACACTAACACAAAGAAATAA
This sequence comes from Inga laurina, assembly GCA_963855925.1. Classification (NCBI taxonomy): domain Eukaryota; kingdom Viridiplantae; phylum Streptophyta; class Magnoliopsida; order Fabales; family Fabaceae; genus Inga; species Inga laurina. The sequence continues at coordinate 49,438,202 of OY979703.1, forward strand.
CAAAAATAAAATAAAATTCCTCAAGAGAAAACTATTAGAGGATTTCTAATTCTAACTACCAATTGCCTTGAGATCCCTAGCAACGGCACCAAAAACTTCCTTAGGCTTCAATCCCTCTGCCACAAAATGCTACGCCTCCTTCACTCCATTTTTAAGTAAACATTATTATTATTCTTTTAAACAAAAATATTTCTAACTTGGTTTAAATCTAAGGTATTTACAATAAAATCCCACAAATAATCCACCACTTTGATTTGATCTTATAATAATAAAATCTCATAGAAATTTTCCAAACTTGAATAGATAACTCTCCAATTATCTTCAAAATATCCTTTAAATGTACAAAATATGGAGAGTTATCAGCAAAATTCTTGATCTTGAGTAGTAAGTGATTGTTTCTGAACTAGTTGATGTTCCAAAGCTATTTTTGTGATTTAATCATGAGTAATGTTAGTTACCTTTGCTTTTGGAAGTGGTTGAGTATTTACCATTTAATCTTAGCAATCAATTAATATAAGAAAGTGTATATTGGTTATGTGAGTGAACTCATATAATTAGAAGGAATGGAGTCGAAGTCAATTCTCTTAGGAAGAATTTATGTTATTGATTCATCCTCATACGCTCATTTCATCACCAACTATCATTTTTCATACACTTAACTAGAAAATCAATTAAATATTAGGATTAGCTTTAAACCAGAAATATTTTCTTCTCTATTGTGATTAAATTTTTAATTTGTGGTCTACTAGATTTGCTAGGAATTTTAACATCCTTTAGCCTCCTTAGATACTCGACCTAGGCTAGATTACCATTTACTACATTTAGCTTAGTTTTTCTTTGATTATGCCTCATGAAAACGTTAAATCAATCATCAATTTGTTACACAAAAGCAACAAATCTTATGTCAATCTCTCTGTTCACAGGACTATATGTCACATAAAAGTATTTGTATTTTGCATATTGAAAAAGGTTGAGCTTAGATTTAGGATGTGTAGAATTTTTTTATGTCTCTGAAGGAATACATGTTAGTGTATTTGATAATGGAGCAATCTTATATGAGCAATGGAGGAACTAGATGTCAAATCACTTGTACCTTTTCATGTGTTGTGCCCTTGTTTGATCATTTGTGTTTGGCATAAATTTATGCATTTATGATCTTTTATATGTTATAGTTGTTTCCTTGGGTGCTATATGTTTAGGGTTTCCATGTCATTAACATTTAATGTATTGTTATCCAAACTACATTGGTACATTTGCTTTATTTATATTTTCTTATTTTTCACAACGGCCTATTATGTATTTGTCAGAAGATTAATTGAGTTTGTACAATTAGATGTCATATGAGTGTCTTTTAAGCCCAAACATTTTTATGTGTAGCTATTTATACTCTTCTTCATGTTGCATTTTATATATTTTTTCTCAAAAATGGAGAAACCAGTTAATTGGGAGTCAAAATTTAATAAACTTCAAAACAATGTTTGGATGGAGGAAAAATGGAAGGAATTTAGGAGGGAAAGAATACTAGAAAGGAAAAGTTCTAAAAATATTATTATTTTTGAAAATGTTCCTTCCTAATACCTTCTCCTCTTTAATTTTCTTTCCATTCAAACTAAGGAAAACATAAAGGTCAATCCTACTATGTGTGAAATTAGTGTTTAGACCAAATTAACTTAATTGACATTTAATGTTTTGCTATAATCGTTGATAACTTCCTATAAAAAAATACATACACACTCCTTGAGTGAGATGTTGTAATATCCTAAGCTTTGGGTCTAGAGACTTGAGGATAAGCCTGTACCAGGCAGACGACTGAGCCTAGTTTGGGAAGAATCCCAAGAATGATGAGAAATAGAAAGACTCTTAGAGACTATGTGATATGGCCCTATCAAGCAGAGGGATCAGTAGTTGTAGGCAGTATGATTAAAGTATCGGTGTAGATGTTCATAGAACACATATACGGTGCCATTTGGTTGGCAAAAAGATGACACCCAATTATGTCATGAAGTATGGGACAAGTTAATCGAGTAAAGTATGCCAATATGTGAGGGCATATGGTATTTGCAACGCCCCAAATTTTATTCACAAATATGCCTTGTAATTATGTGTGGCATTTAATGTAATGGAATGGTAAATATTGCCTACCTTAAATAGCTTCCGGCTATAAATTTTGGATCATAGGAATTAAACACTGAAAATTGGAATATGAATAGTGCTGCCGGAGTAATTTCTGGGGAGGCAATGAGATTGTCATGTGATTTTAGATAATGAAATGATGTTCAAAAAATGTGAAGTTTTATAAGATGAAAGTAGACATCATAGGCTTTAATTTGATAGGTAGCAGTAATTTTTGGACTTATATACTAAGAGATATGATTCTTCAAAGTTAGACCCTGTTTCTGGAACCAAATCTAGAACAAGTAAGTTTTAACGAATTTCTGAAAATTATGAGCTTCCAATTGGCTAAAGCCCATATTTCTTCTTGAAACTAGACTCAATAAGGGTTTTATAGCCTTGGAATCACTCCAATTCAATATTTACAAATAAAGTTATGATTTTTCAAAGTTTGGTCAGAAAATCTGCAAGACCAACTATTGTGAATTTGGAAAAAAAATTGTAATAGCAATTGTGTAAATTGTGGAATTAAGTAAAAGCCATATTTTCCCTTTATTGGTGGATATTTGTTGCCAAATTATTAAAAGAGAAGGAAAATATTTACTTAGATACAAATTGTGCCAAGTGTCATCATCCAAGGTCAAGGGATTAAATAATAATAGATTAAGTATGTTTAGTTGGGCTAATTGGATGGAACCAATTTGGTTTGTGGAAGGCTTAAAGAGGCATCATTTTGGGCCAACAAAAGAGGAAATAATTTGGTTCAAATCAATTGGAAGTTTATGACATAAATTAAGAGAAGATAAGATCAAAGTACATGCTTATGTCATAAATCAAATAAGCTAATACTTATTAAATAGAGAGATATAGGATATTTTATGAAGCCTTGCCTTCATCTTTCCTTCCTCATTTTTGTCCTCCACTAAGAAATAGAGAGAGAGAGAGAGAGAGAAGTTTAAGAAACTTAGAGAGAATAGGAGCATGAGGAGCAAAAATCCAAGGTAAGCTATGTGATTTCATGAGTTTATGCCTCCTACAACTTGTGTAATAGCTTCTCTAAGCTCTTGATCTACATGAAAAACCATGTGTAGAAAGCTAATCTTCAAAGTTGAGGAGAGAGAGGGAGATTCATAGAGAGAGAAAGTTTGAGAATCAAGGGTAACTTCAAGAACTTCAAATCCTTTGGTGTATTGTTGTGTTGTTATGGTTACTTATCATGACTTGTAGTTTGGATTGTCGATTTTGTAAAGTTGAGATGTTGAAACCTTAAGGGGTTATGCTACCCAAATTTTCTCAAATCATGTTTAATAAGTGGTTGGAGTAAAAAGGAGTAAGCTTCAAGGGCTAAAACACAAAAGCACATTTTCCCTTCTTTTGAGCAAGGTTTCGGCCAGCATGAGAAATACAGGTTAGGCCTAGAATTTCATTAATTTGTTGGTGTAATGGTGTTCAAGAGGAAAAATTGTCTAGGGTTGATGTTGATCATGTTGTGAGAAAAGCCATAGAAAGTGAAATCACAAAAATACCCCTAAAACCCTAAATAGGGTTTGTCAAGGGTAAAATTGTCATATGGCAGTGATTTTAAGAAAAATGTGGTCAAAAATACATTCTACACGTAAAATTGTGTAAGAATGGCCTGGGTCAAAATTTCTGAAAAATTACAGTTGAACCAGGTAAAAAGGGACTTAGATTGGGTCCTAAGGGGAATTTTGGTAATTTTGTAGTTTTAAACTAATATAACCAACAAAAGTAATTTGAATGAGTCTAGAGTAATACTTGAATAGGTATTAACCTAATTCTTGTAAACTTGGAATTTTAGGACCAGAATGTTGAGCCCGAGCCAAACCAAAATAGGACTCAATTTGCGTGTAAAAAGGGGTTTAAGGTTGTAACTCTATTTTTTATATACTATGTGAATGTTTATATGTATTGTGTATGACATCTTCCATAATATATATGATACACAGTGCCTACGAGTACACCGAATTATGCCCAATACAAGTAAGGGTTGCAACAGTGGTTGGCTCTTAAAACTTTCGATCAAACCGAATTATGTGTTATTATAATATTGCTGTATATGGTACTGGGCATATTTATAATTGCATTTTCTATGATCGATTGCTTGTTACTACTGAGATTAGTTTGAATATCACCCTTTTTCAAAACTAAAATTTTCCAACAGAAGCTAGTGGCTCCAAGGGCAAAACAATTGATATTGGCAAATGAGGTATACGGATCGAGAGAATAGAGCTATTGGTTATATTTAGTTTATTTTGATATTTTGGACAAATTGTATATATTCTTTCAAACCCTACAAGGAGACTCCTATAAAATAATCATGTATAATTTATCAGTATATCTATGCTATTCATGTGTTACTCACGGAATTGCACCCAAGTTCTCTGAAAAATATCAAAAATAAGATTATGGCTTTACAGTGTTTTTAGGGTAGACTGATATATCCTACATTTTTGAAGAATACACTTGTATACCTTACATTTTGGGAAAAGACATTAGCTTGTGGCACCATATGTAACCCCCTTCTCATCCAAGGCCGATATTAAGTTCATAAATACATGATTATGTGGAATTAGAGACCGTACAATGATTTGGGACTTATTTAAAATTTAACTTCCCAAAATATGGTTTTCAAAAATTTTCTAAAACCTATGCAATAATTGTCTTATATTCACATTCTAAATACACAAATGGCCTGTACAGTACAATTTCATTCATAAATATCATAGTACAATGCAAATTCCCGACACGCTTGGGTTCTATTAAATAATAAAGGGGTTTACACGACACAAATGCCCATAATCAGTTTCCCAATCTAGGGGATTACACAATCACTATTCTATAATCCAAAATATACATGTAATTCCCAACAAAATATCCAAATGATTTATACATTATAATTAATTATCCAAAATAAAACTCCTATCCCGGAGCTCTATCTGCTCTTAGTCACCTACTTCTCTTTGGAACTACCAGCCCTATCTGAAAATGTGTTTTTGGGAGAGTGAGATTCTAAGGAATCCCAGTAATAATAAATCACTCATGTTATGCACAACCCAAAGCATGAAAGCAATTCTTCATACAACACATAGCAACTACAACGACAGTTATAGCGGCAAGGGCAGGTATGACGAGCATCACCCTTACGTTTGCTCATACAGAATTGCTCATGCTGTATTGTACCACAACATGATTCACAACAATATAATTCACCACAGTTGGGTTTTATATAAAGCATTTCACAACACACAGCCCTACTGGCCTATTCTTAAAACAAGAATCCATGATTCCACAACGCAGCCTTGGCAATTACAACGACAGATACAATGACAGGGGTAGGTGTGAGAACCATCACCCCCTATGACTGCTCACCCTGTAATGCCCTACAGCTGATAACACATTCACATGTTCACAAGATCAACACAATGATAAGTGATGCATACCAAGCATCATATACAACATGAGAGAAAAGTCACTACCTTGGTCCTTCTATGTGTGCTCTAGCACTTGTCTCTTCCGAATAGGGCAAATGTTGAATCCTATAATTCATAATTAGGGATGAAGTATTATTCTCTATTCCAATACATAAATGACTTCACAACACTTAGATTGGTTATCATTAATGTCCTTTAGGAAGCTACAAATACCTCTAACAAAGGCCCTAAAGGGTTGGAACAACTATCCCAAAGATCCCCTTTTAGAAATGAAAGAACAGATTCTTCACAATATCACTCGAGTGAAGAAGACCTTACTCGAGTGATGATGGACTTGCACTCGAGTAGGATAGCTTACTTGTACGAGTGCTTGATAGTAAGCATAGACAAAAACCAAAAATGCCCAAAGTGCTCGAGCATAAGGGTCAACGCTCAAGTGATATCCTTACTCTCACCTGAGTCCTAGAAAGTGAAGAACCAGAAGTGATCACCTGAGAGTAGAAAGGAATGACAGAGACAAGAAAAGATCGCTATACTTGAGCATGAGTCCAATCACTCGAGTGATAGCCAAATGCTCACTCAGTTCCATAAAGTGAGGTATAGAAAGTGTTCACCCAGAGCACAAGGAAATTTTCAAAAGAGAAAATCACTCGAGCAGGGATCTTAGCATTTAGTGATGGCTTAATACTCGAAAGTGTTAAGACACACTCTTGGAAATAGACCGTGAGTGACAACCCGAGATACGAGTTCATGATGTCAAATATACCTTCACTCGAGTGAGACAGGGTTTACCCAAGTGAGAACAAGTTAGACAAACACTCTTGCTATTTGCACAGAAGTACGATCAGAAATACAGAAGGAAAAATGAGAATATAAGGCTATACTCAAGTGATGCACTGGAGCCCTCGAGTAAGGCTTATCAAAAGCCAAAGATGTAGCAGAGTTGACAGTACTTCCCAAATTTTACCCAAGTGATTCCATGTCAGGATCGATAGGCACAGCAGAAGAATTTAAAAAAATATTTTCACTGATCCTAATTGAGGATCTATCAACGGCGTTTAAACCAAGTTGGAAAGATTTATACCTTTTGATGATTCAGAGTTTTCACGATCTCTAAGAGCCAACACGTCAGGTCCGCTCCCTTTACCGGTATCCACACGAATGCTCTCCAACCGAGATTGCGTGCTAGCACCTCTAATGTCTCCTAGGGTTTCACTTGCAGCTCTTAATTCTCATGTGTATATGAATATATCTGCTCTATCAAGTTTATAACCCATGAGGGTTATTTTCAAATTTCAAAATTAATCATCATTAATTTTGAAATTAATTAACAATTAATTATCTTGATGATCTAATTAAATAAATTCAGTTTAAATTAAATCTGTCCAACAGTTTTAATTTAACTTATTTATTTAATCCAAATAAAGAGCCATTAGATTTAATTTATCTTCATAAATTAATCTGAGATACTATATCTCTATCATGTTAGTTATTAAATTTAATATATCTTAATAAATTAAATTTATAACTAACACTATAATAATATCATATAATATATATACATATATATAAGATATATATTTCGAAAAAATATATATATCTATATAATATTATTAATGAATTTTATATTATATATATAAATATAAAATTCATCCACCCTAAATTAAACATTATCTCGTGTTGAGCCATTCTTGTGTGCGACCCTATAGGCCTATATGAAGTTGGCAGTGGGCCAATAACTATACTAACCCAAAAGTCGCAAGCGACCTCTAGCAAGACATTACGACTACCCAATTCATATGAGGATTGTTATCACGATGCAACCTATCACACAACCACGTCACGTCCCTTTTGTCACACGATACATCAATCAAGGATAAGGCATGGATAATGTCATCCTCTTGTTCCTAACCATTACTTTCTCGATTCCTGAGTAGCCTGATAACAGAGACAGAAACTCCTTTCATCATAGTATGGCCATACATTTCTCAGACTCACTCATCGAGGGTCCCAGTAATATCTCTCTACTAATGTGAGGGACAAATTCCATCTTGATCATTCATATTCCTCTGCATGAAAAACCACCAAGCCCGATCGTAGCTTTTATCATCACCCGGTCAAAAGTGACTTTTGACTAGTTCAAAGCTTAGCAACTCTTATGTAGGAATCCATGATGACCTCAGGTCTAAGGGCATTGTAACGTGGTTATACATGAGAAAAGCTTATGACTTGATCCATCTAGCTTTCTTATAGTGGGTCGGTCCAGCACCTTGTACTCTTACAAGTGCTTAAGACTTTGATTCGTATCTCCATATCTTATCAAAGTCATACTGATCTTGTTTCATCTCTGCTCCCGCATAGATGACCGACCAGGGACATTTTAGAACAATCTTTATGAATTATCCAAGGATACAATTATCACAGTTAACATGCAAATAATATGATAACAGAATGGAAAAATTTCATTAAAATAATAATGTTCAAAGTACAATGATTGGCCCTTAGGGCACAATTTCCAACATCCTCCCACTTGCCCTAGGTGCAATCATTAATTTGCCTAATTCCCATTGCCCATCAGCAACATTATCTTCTCCTGCTACTTTGCATATCTTTATATCACCTCTATCATTGATTTCTCTAATAAGATGAAATTGCCTGAGTATATGCTTGGTCCTTTGATGTGACCTAGGCTCCTTTGCCTGTGCAATAGCACCGCTATTGTCACAGAACAAATCTATTGGATTTGAGATGGTAGGCACCACCCCTAGTTCAGTAATGAACTTTCTGATCCAAACAGCTTCTTTAGCTGCATGTGATGCTGCTATATACTCAGCTTTTGTTGCAGAATCTACTAAAGTGCTCTGCTTGGAGCTCTTCCACCTTATTGCTCCACCATTCAGGAGGAATACATATCCAGATTGTGATTTAAGGTCATCTTGGGTAGTTTGGAAACTTTCTTCTGTGTAATCGGTTACGCAGAGCTCATCATCCAATCCACCATAGACCAAAAATAAGTCCTTAGTCCTTCTTAAGTACTTTAGGATATTCTTGACAGCAGTCCAATAACCCTCACCAGGATCTTGTTGGTATCTGCTAGTCATACTTAAGGCAAACGAGACATCCAGTCGAGTACATAACATGACATACATGATGGATCCAATGGCCGAGGCATATGGAACCTTACTCATGTGATCTCGCTAATCAGGTATACTAGGACACAGATCCTTGCTAAGATGGATGCCATGAGATATAGGCATGTAACCCCTTTTTGAATCCTGCATACTGAACCTATGCAGTATCTTGTCTATGTATGTGCTCTGACTTAGGCCTATTAGTCTTTTGGATCTATCATTATAGATCCTAATCCCTAGGATATAGGTGGCTTCACCTAAGTCTTTCATTGAAAAGGACTTTCCTAACCAAGACTTGACACTCTGCAAGGTAGGAATATCATTCCCAATAAGTGGGATGTCATCTACATAAAGCACTAGAAATACAACTATGCTCCCACTAACCCTCTTGTAAACACAAGGTTGATCGATGTTTTGAATGAATCCAAACTCTTTGACTACTTCATCAAAATGATGATTCCAGCTCTAAGATGCTTGCTTCAATCCATAAATGGATCTTTGAAGCTTGCAAATTTTACCAGAGTCCTCTGGACGCATAAAACCTTCAGGTTGTGCCATGTACAAATCCTCAAGCTGCTTTTCATTAAGGAAGGCTGTTTTGACATCCATCTGCCATATTTAATAGTCATAATATGCTGCAATGGCAAGAAGGATTCTGATTGATTTGGCCATTGCAACTGGGGAAAAGGTTTCATCATAGTCTACACCATAAGTTTGAGAGAATCCATTTGCAACCAGTCGTGCCTTGAAGACATTTACATTGCCACCCATGTCAGTTTTCTCCTTGTAAACCCATTTGCACCCAATGGTTTTTACACCTTCAGGTGGATCGACTAAGGTCCATACCTGATTGTCGTACATGGATTGCATTTCAAACTTTATGGCATTTAGCCATTTCTTAGAGTTTGGTCCCACTGTGGCTTCTCGATAGGTGGTGGGCTCATTTTGCTCAATGAGCAACATATCACGGCCTTAAGTAATCAGAAATCCATATCTCTGAGGTTGATGTCGTGTCCTATCAGATCTTCGTGGACCTTGTGTTACTTGAGGAGGCTCAGCAACTTGTTGTGAGTCTTCTCTAATTTCCATCTGTGGTTCTGTACCATCTTGAGGCTCTCAAATTTCTTCGAGATGTACGTTGCTCCCACTGGTTGTTTTAGAGACAAACTCTCTTTCTAGAAACTTACCATTTCAAATAACAAACACTTTGTTATCGGTGGGATTATAAACATAGTATCCTTTCATTTCTTTAGGATACCGCACGAAAAGGCACTTTGTGGATCTGGGCGCTAATTTATCAGAGGCTTGTTGCTTAACATATACCTCACATCCCTAAATCTTAAGAAAAGATAAACTTGGTTTCTTTCCAGTCCATATCTCATAAGTGTCTTTTCAATTGCCTTAAATGGAAATCGATTTAGTGTGAACGCAGCTGTGTCTAGGGCATGTCCCCAAAAGGATGGTGGAAGATCTGTTTGACTCATCATAGATCGAACCATATCTAGTAGTGTTCGCTTCCTCCATTCAGAAATGCCATTCCATTATGGTGTTCCTGGAAGAGTCAATTGTGAGATTATCCCACAACTCCTAAGATGGTCAATGAATTCTTGGCTCAAATATTCACTACCTCGATCAGATCGAAGTGCTTTAATTGTTTTACCAAGTTGGTTTTGTACTTCATTTTGGAATGTTTTGAACATTTCAAAAGATTTAGAGTTATGTTTTATTAGATAGATATAGCCATATCTACTAAAGTCATCTATAAATGTAATGAAGTAGACATAACCTCATCTGGAAGCTATGTTTAATGGCCCACATACATCTGTATGTATAAGGCCGAATAATTCAGTAGTCCTCTCACTATGCCCAGTAAAATATGCCTTAGTCATCTTTCCTAATAAGCAAGATTTACATGTATCATATGATTCAAAATCAAATGAGTTTAGAAATCCATCTTGATGGAGTTTGGAAATGCGTTTCTCATATATGTGGCCTAGACGATAATGCCATAGGTAGGTCGGATTCAAATCGTTTGATTTTATCCTCCTTTTCAGATCTTCCAGGTAGAGTTTGCAACTCTTCTTCCAATAATCGGGTTCGTTGCAGAAGTAGTAGACTCCTTCCTTTGGAGGCTTTGCCTTCTTGGGTGCAGGCTTGATTTCGGGCTTGTTTGACTCTTTGGTCTTACCACTTGAGCCATTACCCTTCCCTTTCTTTTTCATACCCTTTCCTTTCTGAACCATCAAAACTGTGCAAGGCTTTTTCTTAATGCTTTGCTCAGCAGTTTTGAGCATCCCATGCAGCTCAGAAATTGATTTCTCCATGTTGTTCATGTTGTAGTTCATAACAAACTGGTCATAACTCTCTGGGAGTGAGTTGAGGATCAAATCCGTAGCTAACTCCTGGCTCATGGGAAATCCAAGCCTCTCAAGGTGATCAATATAGCCTTTCATCTTTAACACATGAGTACTAACTGATGCACCTTCAGCCATTTTGCAGGAATGTAAGGCCTTTGTGGTCTCATACCTTTCTTGCCTTGCCTGTTACTGGAACATTTCCTTGAGATGTACAATCATCTCATGAGCCTCCATGAGTTCCAGATCTCTTTGGAGCTCTGGAACAATAGTGGCAAGCATCAGGCAACCTACATCCATAGAGTCATCCTTATGCTTTGTGTAAGCATCTCTCTGAGCTCTTGGAGCATTGGCTGCAGGCTCCTCAGGAATGGGTTGATCTAGGATATAAGCCTTTCTTTCTTGCTTGAGAACAATTCTCAAGTTCCTAAACCAGTCAATAAAGTTTGTCCCATTGAGTTTGTCCTTCTTAAGGACCGATCGCAATGATAGTGTAGCAGTATTACTAGTCGACATGATTCTACAATTAAAATATGCAAAGTTAGTTAGTAATCTCCCACTAAATTAACAACCCTCAATATAATAATTAGTGGGCTAAGATCCATATTTGGCTTAAACTTAAGTCTGCTTTGGCAAGACACTTAAATTCAAGTTATTTAGGTAGGTAACCTATTTACCAATTACTTCACATGTAACTCTTAGATCTTTATGGGATTTAATCATCATATGATCCGGCATGTTTAACCCCATCTAATGCCTTGAGATTCAAAAACGTTTTGTTAATCTCAATTAAGTCAAAACAATAATGAATATTATGAGCAGCACCATTACTCAAGCTTGTCTCATCAAGATAACTCAAGTGCATCCACTTTGGTGGTTTCCACAATTGAGCGATCTAGGTTTTGACAAGTATTCATTAATTGACGGCATTATGACTTAAGATTTGATTTAAAGGGCTTAATTAATTAGTTTTGTTTATATGGATGCAATCGTGGTCATATCTCATACAGATAAATACATATAAACGTAAAAGTAATCATGCAATGATCTCATCAAAAGCACAATTTAAACGTGACACAACGTGGCTTACCTAACCTAAAATCCACCCAAGCCAATGAGAGGACTTCTCTAAATAAAAAAAAAAAGAAATACATTGAGTGAAGCCTCGTTTAAACATTCGAGGGGAGTGAGATGAGAAGATAATGTACATCGAGAGTATTTAGAGAAAGGCACGGTATGTAGGCTGTATTTAAATATTACAACCTTTATAAAATTCTAAAGCCATGTTGTTCACCATACCCAAACAAGGATAAATAATAAACCACAACAAGAATTCATACAATATGAAAGGCAATAAATGTCGTGATCAGATTATATTGCGCTACGTAGAGGTGGTCACGGCTGTCCCGCTTTGATTGCCGCCAACTATGATCTCAGGTACCCTACCCAATTTAATGCTTGTTCAAAATGAAAATCACATACATGTTTACAGATATACATGTTAGGAATCGATTTCATGCTTGTTCCAAAACGAGAATCACATATATGTTTCAAAACCAAAAACGAAACAATTTCAAGATTCAATTTAAATGAAAATGAAAATCAACGAAGTTACAAGATCACATCTTTCTAAATAATTTCATTTCGTATTAACCAAATCACATGCATATTCAAGTATTTCTTATAAACATACGTACACATCCCATATATATCACATGTATGAGAATCAAAAACTCAATCTAAATGCACAATTGATCTAGCTCTGATACCACTATTAGGATCGGTAGGCATAGCAGAAGAATTTAAAAAAAAATTCACCGATCATAATCGAGGATCTATCAACAGCGTTTAAACCAAGTTGGAAGGATTCATACCTTTTGATGATTTAGACTTTTCACGATCTCTAGGAGCCAACACGTCAGGTCCGCTCCCTCTACCGGTATCCACACGAATGCTCTCCAACCGAGACTGCGTGCTAGCGCCTCTAATGTCTCCTAGGGCTTCACTTGCGGCTCTCAATTCTCATGTGCATATAAATATATCTGCTCTATCAAGTTTATAACCCATGAGGGTTATTTTCAAATTTCAAAATTAATCACCATTAATTTTGAAATTCATTAACAATTAATTATCTTGATGAGCTAATTAAATAAATTCAGTTTAAATTAAATCTATCCAACAGTTTTAATTTAACCTATTTATTTAATCCAAATAAAGAGCCATTAGATTTAATTTATCTTCATAAATTAATCTGAGATACTATATCTCTATCATGTTAGTTATTAAATTTAATATATCTTAATAAATTAAATTTATAACTAACACTATAATAATATCATATAATATATATACATATATATATAAGATATATATTTCAAAAAAATATATATCTATATAATATTATTAAATATAATAATATCATATAATATATATACATATATATATAATATATATATTTCGAAAATATATATATCTATATAATATTATTAATGAATTTTATATTATATATATATATAAATATAAAATTCATCAACCCTAAATTAAACATTATCTCGTGTTGAGTCATTCTTGTGTGAGACCCTGTAGGCCCATATGAAGTTGGCAGTAGGCCAATAACTATACTAACCCAAAAGTCGCAAGCAACCTCTAGCAAGACATTACGACTACCCAATTCATATGAGGATTGTTACCACGATGCAACCTGTCATACAACCATGTCACGTCCCTTTTGTCACACGATATATCGATCAAGGATAAGGCATGGATAATGTCATCCTCTTGTTCCTGACCATTACTTTCTTGATTCCTAAGTAGCCTAATAACAGAGACAGAAACTCCTTTCATCATAGTATGGCCATACATTTCTCAGACTCACTCATCGAGGGACCCAATAATATCTCTCTACTAATGTGAGGGACAAATTCCATCTTGATCATTCATATTCCTTTGCATGAAAAACCACCAAGCCCAATCATAGCCTTTATCATCACCCGGTCAAAAGTGACTTTTGACTAGTTCAAAGCTTAGCAACTCTTATGTAGGAATCCATGATGACCTCAAGTCTAAGGGCATTGTGACGTGGTTATACATGAGAAAAGCTTATGACTTGATCCATGTAGCTTTCTCATAGTGGGTCGGTCTAGCACCTTGTACTCTTACAAGTGCCTAAGACTTTGATTCGTATCTCCATATCTTATCAAAGTCATACTGATCTTGTTTCATCTCTGCTCCAGCATAGATGACCGACCAGGGACATTTTAGGACAATCTTTATGAATTATCCAAGGATACAATTATCACAGTTAACATGCAAATAATATGATAACAGAATGGAGAAATTTCATTAAAATAATAATGTTTAAAGTACAATGATTGGCCCTTAGGGCACAATTTCCAACATTCCAGTGATCCTAAATTCTCATCCAAGGCTACTCTCACATAAAATTGCACAAGGATTCCAATGGAACCATCAAAACTACCAAATTCCTATTCTTTATTATCATGCTTTGGTTTTAGACCATATACAATACAAAATTCCCAAAATCTCTAGGCTTAACATTTCAACCTCAAACCAATTCTATCTATCCAAATCATATCCCAAAACACTCATTTCATGACAACAACATGCTATACACACAATGTCCCTAATTTTCAAAAATGGGCCATAAATCCCATAAATTCAAAACTTAATCATTTGGCACAAAACATAGATAGAATGGTCTCTTTTACTCACCTTAACTTTTTCAAAGGTACTCATTGGTTATCTAACTCTTAGATTTCCTTGAGTACTCAAATCAACTCTAATGGACAATCTAGAACCATAAAAATGAATCCCTCAACCTAAATAACAATATTAAAGAAGAGAGTTTTGGCATTTAGGGTCATTGGCTTAAGTCAAAATCAAGCTTTTCTTCTTCCTCCTTAAGCTCCTATGGTTGCCGAATAAGAGAGAGAGAAGAGAGAGAGAGAGATGTGAGTGTTAAAAAAGAAGGTAGAATGATGATACTCCCTCTTTCAGGTGGAAAGAAGGGAGGAGAGAGAGAAATATAAAATAATAAGTTGTTTGACATTTCTTACCTACTCTCCCTTTACGCTCACTTGCCACATGTCAACATCTCATTAGTTCTCATAAATTAAGTAACTAATTTAGTTACTCTAACCACTCTGTTAGAGCAAGCGTTTCACCCAAGAGGGGGGGTGAATTGGGTGATCTTAAAAATTTCGTTGCAAATATAAAATTTGACGTTGAAATTAAAACAGGAAAGACTAAGGAGAAATATCACCGAAGTGTACACCGGGAGTTATACTGGTTCGGCCACAACCACTTTGACCTACGTCCAGTCCTCAGAGCTTCTCTGAGAGTTTCACTATAACTTCCAAGATTCAGTGGGTTCTTGGCACCTCAGTACAAGCAAGTTCCTACACCTGGATACTCGCTCCCCGTAATCTAATCCTAACTCAAGCTTCCACAACCTTAAGTTACCTCAATAACAAATATTGAGTTTGAATGAAATATCTCTCTCACAGAGTGAATAAGTATCACTGAAGCATAGAATTACAAGTACAATGTAAAATAGAGTAATGAACTTGATGATACGTTCGTGAGTGTGTTCTTGTTGTACTCTCTGTTTAGATGTTCCCATATATATAGATACGTTGGTAATGATTGCTGGAACATATTTCTTCATGTCCGTTGGAGTGTGCGCAACCACTATTGACTTTTCTAGTTTTTGAAAAACATACGTTTGCTGTAGGTGACGGTCGGTGACATTTAAGCGTTGCTTTTGACTTTCCTTATTTAGTAAGATCTCTTCATTGTTTATCTGTTGAAATGCTAAGAATACTAATATAATGAAAAGTTAATCAAATAGGAAACAAAACAATGATCGATGGAATGATTTCAAACTTTCTGGGTTTTCTTACTCGAGTATCCCTTGAAGTTTACTCGAGTACTTACTCGAGTATCATCGGGAAAGCTTTGATTAACTTCAAGTCAATAAACAAATATAAGATTACTCGGGTAGTGCATGGAATAACTAAATTTCAAACCTTTGGAAATTCATGTTTACTCGGGTACCTACTCGAGTAATGAATTCACAACTTCATAGGTTACTCGGGTACCAACTCGAGTAAACCTTCAAGTAAACTTTTGATTACTCGATGCTCTACTCCAGTAATGTTGGCAGGATTTCAAGGCCGAGAGCACTTTAAGTCTGATTACCTTGTTACTCGAGTACCTACTCGAGTAAACTTACTTTTTGTACATAACTTACTCGGGTAATGACTTGAGGTTTTCCTTCAAATATAACACTGGATACTCGGGTACATACTCGAGTAATCCACTTAAAATAGAACATTAAATACTTGCATACTAGAGTAATGACTCGAGGAAAGTGAGATAAAATTAAATCAAGTTATTCGGGTACTACCTTCAAGTTTTTACTTACCTCAGTGTGTTACTCGAGTAGCTACTCAAGTAACATTGGTAGTGGTACAAAGTGCCGAGAGCAACATATTTTCAGAAACAGAGTTACTCGAGTATCATTGGCAGGCTGAGAGCAACTGGAAGATTTTCACATGGTTACTCGAGTAGCTACTCGAGTAACATTGGCAGGCCGAGAGCAACTCCAAGTATATTTACCTGGTTACTCGAGTAACATTAGCAGGCCGAGAGCAACTTGAAAACACTTACACTATTACTCGAGTACCTACTCAAGTAACGTTACCTCAGTGTGTTACTCGAGTAGCTACTCAAGTAACATTGGTAGTGGTACAAAGTGCCGAGAGCTACACATTTTCAGAAACAGAGTTACTCGAGTATCATTGGCAGGCCGAGAGCAACTGGAAGATTTTCACATGGTTACTCGAGTAGCTACTCGAGTAACATTGGCAGGCCGAGAGCAACTCCAAGTATTTACCTGGTTACTCGAGTAACATTAGCAGGCCGAGAGCAACTTGAAAACACTTACACTATTACTCGAGTACCTACTCAAGTAACGTTAGCAGTTTACTGGAAGGTGCTTCTGGTTACTTCAAGTTTTGTCTCATTACTCAAGTACGTACTCGAGTAATGCCTTAGAAAACTTGCTTCTGATCAAGTTTCTCAGCATTTTCTCTTGGCCTTTCTTTATTACTCCAATGCTTACCTCAAGTGATGCTTATCCCTGTTATTACTTTGTTCAAACTTATTTATTAATCAATTCTTTTTTATACCATTCTTTTGTTATCATCAAAACATGAGATCTAACATTCTCCCCCTTTTTGATGATGACAAAACTTGGTGATTTTGAACAAAATTTTGAAAGTAAGTTTTCAAATAAACAAATCTTTGAATTCTATTTTAAAATTTGAAAAACCTTGTTTTATATTTGAAAAAATATTGAGATTATAACATATTCACCTTGCATACATAATAAACTTCATTAGTGCAACAATGTATCATAATTTAAAGCTTAAATGGACTTGAAATGAAATCATAACTTAAATAAACTTGATTTAAACTTAAAAGTTGTATCTTACAAGATAACAAGATAAAACTTAACAAAATAAGATAAAAGTTTAACAAGTTTAACAAGTTCCAAAAGACTCCCTAAATCCCATATACACCCAAATACCTAAAATAAACATAGACACTTCCACAAAATCACTCTCAAGCTCTTCTCCCCCTTTTTGTCTTCATCAATCAAGTGGAGGGCTAGGAGGCTTGACCATGGAAATGGGTGTCACTGGAAGAACCATAGAATCATCTGAACCAAAAGTATCAAAGGAGCTAGAGGGGACTGGTTCAGGCAGATGGACTGGAGGGATATGGATGTCATCGCTTGTGGCTCATGTGGACTAGAGACCAGAGGAGTAGAAGGTTCTTCCTCAGTGAAAGGAGTATCAGAAGGAGGGTTCTCTGGAGGTAGTGGTGGTGCAGAAGAAGATGGACCGGCAGAAGGTCCGAGACCCAATGAATCCAAACGTGCCAGAATCAATCTCAGTGTCTCGCCCAGGGCACGTTGCTCAGCTAGCAACTCCTCATGCCTCTTATCCATTTTCTCAACCAACTCTGCCATTTTGTAGTTCATGTTGGTTATCAATTCAGCGTTCGTGTTGGTGATATCCACATGGAATCCTCTAAGCATGTTTTCCATGAAGTGCTGGAGAGTGGCATTGAGAAAGGATGGTGATGAAGTGGTGGTAGCTGGAGCTGATGACTGTGTGTTATACATCTTGCTGGCCTCAGTCTCAGTAGTCTTCTTCTTCTTCTTTGACCCAGACTCTAGAGGGCCTTTGAGAGGGATGTCAATATTTAGCTTCCCAATTTGATTTCTCCCAACCGGAGTCATCCTCTCAATAGGCTCCTTGCTATCCAAATACCATATCTTATTTTCTTTCAGGATTAGTGACACTATCTTAGGATATGGCATTGGTGTTGTAGCCTTCCCATCCACCCTATACCTCTTCATTTCAGAGAAGATATACTCCCCCAAATCCTTCTGTTCCTTCAGGAGAAGTGAAGCAAACCACCTAAAGTCTCTATCAGAGAAATGGGTATAATTGCTGGCCTTGTTCATAAGGGACCTAGAATAGATGTACCATAGGACCCTGTGATGATCACACATATCACTGGGTTTGAAATTTAGAGGGCCAACTAACTCACCGGGTTTAAGGATAGAAAAGATTTGGTTTGGTTCAAGTTGGGAGTAAATATCATCTGGGGGATTCTCTATCCCTAACCACAACTTAAGCCTAAAGGGTGATATGAGAATCTTTTGGCCTCTTACTATGGTGGTCATCTCTTCCTCAGTTGAGGTTCTGTTTGGCTCATCTATGATCTCTAGATTACAGTAAAAGTGTGTGATCACTTTAGTACAAAAAGGTAATCTAATAGAAAGCCAAGGCATAAAGGGATCTAAATAAGGACTGAGGTCATGCTTCAATACCTCCTGAAGTAACTTAAGATCAACATAATGTGTCTTACACACTTTCCTCTTGGAGAACTGAGATAGATACTTCGGAGACTCCACCAACTTGTTGACATTGAACCCTTTTGGAGGGTTGGTGATCTCCTCTTCTGGCAATTTGGATTTCTTGAAAGATTGCCCCTTCTCCATTTGATCTAAGATGTTTGCCATAGCCCTAGCCACATTCCTATCATTTTTAGTTGATTTTGGAGTGA
Organism: Inga laurina; assembly: GCA_963855925.1. Classification (NCBI taxonomy): domain Eukaryota; kingdom Viridiplantae; phylum Streptophyta; class Magnoliopsida; order Fabales; family Fabaceae; genus Inga; species Inga laurina. The sequence continues at coordinate 49,457,414 of OY979703.1, forward strand.
AAGAGGGGGTAGAGGAATCAGAGTGAGGAGGTGAGGGAGATTTGGCACTCTTGCCTCTCCCGGTAGAACTACTCTTTTTGGAATGAGCCCTTGTAACAATAGGCTCTTTGATCACAACCCCTTTTGGTTTAGGTTGAGGTTGAGGTTGGATTTTGACTTTTGATCTCGGGGTAAGTTTTCTTCTCTTTTTGGGAGGAGAAGAAAGAGGGTCAGGGTTTTGTTGTGAGTCAGAGGAATCTGTGAAGGAAAGATTCTTGGTTCTTACCATCTTGAAACACAAAAAATCAAAAAACTCAGAGAAACAGAGTCACGGTCGCAATTTAGGGCACAGAGATTTTGAACAAAATAGGAGGTTTTTGGGACTGAAATGTGTTGGGTTTTGACGAAAATGAGGCAAGGAATCGATTGTGAAAAGTTTTTGAAAGAGTGTATAGTGATTTACTCAAGGAGATTTTATGGAAATGACCGAGTTTGCGACAGATAAGACCTAAAACCCGACGTTACTCGAGGCCTTACTTAGTAACCTTCAAGTTTACTCGAGGCCTTCCTCGAGTGTTCATACAGAAAAACTCTAAAATAATTTATTTAAATTGCATACCTGGCATGAATAATATTGTAATTATCCATGGATGTTCCCTCGATCATTTATAACCAATTATGAATAGATTTGAGTCATTTTTCATCAATTTGAAAATCTGGACTTGCATTTACTCGAGTCCTTACTCGAGTAAGCTTCAAGTTTACTCGAGGCTCACCTCGGGTAACCTGTCTTTTCAACTTTTGACTCTTCATTTCTTTGTAACTGAACCGTTAGATTTAAATTCCAAGTAACGTGATCCATTACTTCCAGTTTTGAAGACCATTACTCGAGTAGTTACTCGAGTAAAGTGCTTCTTTACTTCAAGTTGTTCCTCGGGTAATGCTTCTCTGTCACACATTACTTCAAGTTGGTACTCCAGTAAAGGTGTCCTCTGATCACCTCTGTTTTTGTTTCTCAAAACAGAGTTTCAATCTTCCTACAAAACAAGTTTCTATATACTCCAATGCTTAAGTTAGTAATCATCAAAACTTTAACAAATGGCTTCATCTAATATTATGAGAGACTGAAATAACTTACAACTCATTGGAATTTACCATTCCCAATTCTCTTCTAATGTATAGAAATTGATCTTTTGCAAGGGGTTTTGTGAAAATATCAGCTAATTGAAGATGAGTAGGAATGAATATCACTTTCACATCTTTCTTTTGAACATGATCTCTGATGAAGTGATGTCTGACATCGATATGCTTGGTTCTAGAGTGTTGAACTGGATTCTTTGCCAAGCTTATCATACTAGTATTATCACAATAGATTGGTATTTCTTTGAGATAAATACCAAGATCTTGTAGTTGTTGTTTTAACCATATTTCTTGTGCACAACAACTTGAGACTGCAACATATTCGGCTTCCGTTGATGAAGGAGACACTGTATTTTGTTTCTTGCTGAACCATGATACAAGAGATCCTCCAAGAAATTGTCCTTGTCCACTGGTGCTCTTTCTGTCTGTTTTGTATCCTCCATGATCTGAATCTGAATATGCAACAAGATATTCACTTCTTCCTTTGGGATACCACAGACCCAATTTGGGTATGTCAGCAAGGAATCTAAAGATTCGTTTGACCGATTCAGCATGTGATTCTTTTGGTGCCGATTGATATCTTGCACATATAGCAACACTAAATTGGATGTCTGGTCTACTTGCCGTGAGATAGAGTAATGATCCAATTTGGTAATAATTGCTGGAACATATTTCTTCATGTCTGTTGGAGCATGCGCAGCCACTATTGACTTTTCCAGTTTTTGAAAAACATACGTTTGCGGTAGGTGACGGTCGGTGACATTTGAGCGTTGCTTTTGACTTTCCTTATTTGGTAAGATCTCTTCATTGTTTATCTGTTGAAATGCTAAGAATACTGATATAATGAAAAGTTAATCAAACATGAAACAAAACAATGACTGTTGGAATGATTTCAAATTTTATGGGTTTTCTTACTCGAGTATCCCTTGAAGTTTACTCGAGTAATTACTCGAGTATCATCGGGAAAGCTTTGATTAACTTTAAGTCAATAAACAAATATAAGATTACTCGGGTAGTGCATGGAATAACTAAATTTCAAACCTTTGGAAATTCATGTTTACTCGGGTACCTACTCGAGTAATGAATTCACAACTTCATAGGTTACTCGGGTACCAACTCGAGTAAACCTTCAAGTAAACTTTTGATTACTTGATGCTCTACTCCAGTAATGTTGGCCGGATTTCAAGGCCGAGAGCACTTTAAGTCTGATTACCTTGTTACTCGAGTACCTACTCGAGTAAACTTACTTTTTGTACATAACTTACTCGGGTAATGACTTGAGGTTTTCCTTCAAACATAACACTGGATACTCGGGTACATACTCGAGTAATTCACTTAAAATAGAACATTAAATACTTGCATACTAGAGTAATGACTCGAGGAAAGTGAGATAAAATTAAATCAAGTTATTCGGGTACTACCTTCAAGTTTTTACTTACCTCAGTGTGTTACTCGAGTAAGTGCCGAGAGCAATACATTTTCAGAAATAGAGTTACTCGAGTATCATTGGCAGGCCGAGAGCAACTGGAAGATTTTCACATGGTTACTCGAGTAGCTACTCGAGTAACATTGGCAGGCCGAGAGCAACTCCAAGTATTTACCTGGATACTCGAGTAACTACTCGAGTAACATTAGCAGGCCGAGAGCAACTTGAAAACACTTACACTATTACTCGAGTACCTACTCGAGTAACGTTAGCAGTTTACTGGAAGGTGCTTCTGGTTACTTCAAGTTTTGTCTCATTACTCGAGTACGTACTCGAGTAATGCCTTAGAAAACTTGCTTCTGATCAAGTTTCTCAGCATTTTCTCTTGGCCTTTCTTCATTACTCCAATGCTTACCTCAAGTGATGCTTATCCCTGTTATTACTTTGTTCAAACTTATTTATTAATCAATTCTTTTTCATACCATTCTTTTGTTATCATCAAAACATGAGATCTAACACACTCCATTAGCCATTTAGTCACACATCTCATTTCTACTTAGTTAGTAATTAATTTCTTCATTAATAACTGACTAATTAACCAATAAGTTTCCATTATTTCTAATTTTCTACTAATTTTGGCACATTTACCGAAATTACCACAAAACACATAATAATTAATCTTTAATTCATAAATTATTCTCAATAATTATCTTTAGCCCCTAATCAAAATTTGGGGCATTACACCATATGAGGCCTACAAGGAGATTGTTTGTAATTCCCTGAGCCAGAGGCCATGTGGTACTATCTAAGGTCTTACACGGACACTTGGCACGACCTTGAGGCCACAGGGACATATGGTGCAAAACCGAATGACTCCGCATAAAGTAAAAGTAATGATTAAAGATGAAGTAGCCTTATTAAAGCCACTTTTGACTTTCCTTACCAATAGATCAGTAAGTCGACACATGTTCGAAAAGCCAGGATAGCTTACCGGTCTTCGGTCCGATCATATACCTGACTTACCCAGACATTGAACTCGAAAACCAGATAAAATCACCAAACTCTTCCTTCCCTGATTAGTTGATATGGATAAAAAGAGAGTGGAAAGAGAATGATAATGTTTCAACACATGTTCTATTCCCTGGCACTCTTGGTAGTTACATTGACTAAGTTGGAGGAAAGGAGCACCGAGCACTCTGGGATATTTTTGTACACCTAGACACATGCCATGAAGTGAATACAAACTCCCAAGGCCTATAAATTTTGTGTACCCTACAAGGAAAGAGAGAAAAATAGAGAAATTTATGAGAAACTGAAAGATGAAAAAGAAAGGATGAATAGTGAAAGTTCTTGAGCTCTAGAGCCGATTTCACCTTCGATTAAGCTTTTCCAACTTCCAAAGTCTTCTTTAATATTGTTCCTCTAAATAAGAGTAACATTTCTACAATTTTGAATTTCTGATCAGAGGTGTTTGGTGCCATATACTTAGGAGAGGTGCTGCTAAAATCAAGAACCAGTTATGGAATCGAGTAGAGGTGTGTATAAGCTTCGATTTGAGCATAATATTCTGAGTTTTGTTCAGTTAACTTTGAAGTAGGGGGCTGCCCTGTTTTGGCCAGACCCTGATCTATGGGGAAGGAGTGTGATTTTGTTAGTTCTGATGCTTCTAGTGGTTTAGGATGAAAACCTATGTGGGATAGCAGTGAAAAACCAGTCCCGGAAGCACTAGAATAAAAAACTAAATTTTTGGCCTTAGAACCCTAAGTTTTGGTCATAACTAGAACTATGGGAAAAGATATGATTTTGAAAAATTTGAGGATTGCAATGGTTTCCTTGGGCAAAATTGTGAGGGATTAAGGTGTACTTGTGATTTTAGAAGGGTTGGATTGAGAACCCAAAACTTGAAGTTAAAGGAATAGTACTACTAGATTTTGTTTTCTAAAGGCAGTTTGTTTGTAACATGATTTTAAATGACCAAATATTGTTTAATGATCCTGATATTTTCTAGAATTAAAGTAGACATGTGAAGCTTTAATTTGATACATAATATGTGTCATTTAGGTCAGTATATTGGGAGATATGAACTTTTAAAGTTTAGGAACTTAATCTTGAACAAATCCTGTCACAGTTCTGTTAATTGAGGATTATGGAATTATGGTCATATAACTTGTTGGAAATTGTTCCTTAGGGGCAATCATTGTACTTTGAACATTATTAATTTAATGAATTTTCTTCATTATGTTATCATATTATTCACATGTTAACAACATTGTCTTAAATGTCTCTGGTCGGTTATCTATGGGGGATCAGAGATGAAATAAGACTAGTATGACTTTGATAAGATTTGAAGATACAAATCAAAGTTTAGACACTTGTAAGAGTACAAGGTGTTGGACTGACCCGTTATGAGAAAGGTGTATGGATCAAGGCATAAGCTTATCTAATGTATAACCATGTCACAAAGCCCTTCAACTTGAAGTCATCATGGATTCCTACATGATAGTTGCTAAGCTTTGAGCTAGTCAAAAGTCAACTTTGACCTAGTGATGATAAAGGCTATGATCGGGCTTGGTGTTTTTTCAAGTAGAGGAATATGAATGGTCAAGATGGAATTTTTCCCTCACATTGCAGAGAGATATTATTGGGACCCACAATGGGTGAGTTTGAGAAATGTATAGCCATACTACGATGGAAAGAAGTTTCCACTTCAATTGTCAGACTACGCAAGAATCTAGAAAGTAATTGTCAGGAATAGGAGGATGACATTATCCATGCCTCATCTTTGACTGAAATATTGTGTGACAAAAAGGGATGTGACCTGGTTGTATGACAGGTTGCATCGTGTTAACAATCCTCATATAACTTGGGTAGTTGTAATGTCTTACTAGAGGCCGCTTGCGACTTGTGGGGTTAATACAGTTATTTGCCCACTTCCAACTTCGTATGGGCCTACAAGGTCGCATATAAGAATGATCCAACACGAAACAATGTTTAACTAGGGTGTATGAATTTTATATTTATATAATATAAAATTCGTGAAAATAAAATTAATAATATTATATATATGTATTTTTGAAATACATATTTATATATATATGATAATATTATTATATTATTTTTAAATTTAGTTTAATTAAGATAAATTAAATTTAATAACTAACATGATAGAGATATTGTATCTCATATTTAATTTATGAAGATAAATTAAATTTGTTGGCTCTTTATTCATATTAAATAAATAGGTTAAATTAAAATTGTTGGACATATTTGATTGAACCGAATTTTATTAATTAGCTCATCAAGATAATTAAGGGTTAATTAATTTCAAAATTAACCAAGATTAATTTTGAAATTCCAATAAAGCCCTCATGGGTTATAAAAATGATGGAGCAAAAAAAACTCATGTACTAAGGAGAGCTCAGGCCGCAAGGAAACCCTAGAAGACATTGGAGGTGCTAGCACGCAGTTCGCATGGATATCGGTAGAGGGAGTTGATCAGCATATTGGCTCTTCAAGATCGAAAACTCAAAATGAAAAGAAAGTTATGATTCTTTCCAACTCTATTTAAATGCCTTTGATAGATTGTCAATTAGGATTGGTGAAATTTTAAAATTATTCTGCTGTGCCTATCAGTCCCAACATAACTGACAGTAGGTGATATTTTTCTCTTAAAGTAGACTTAAAGATCTTCACATGGGACTAAAACACCCCATTTGGAGTTCCCTAGATTAAGTTATGATTTTTCAAAGATAAGTGAAAAATTTGGCATTATAGGTTACTATGCGAAAATGTGAGAAGGGCTTGTATGGTAAATAAGAGTGGTTGGTAAGGGTAGAAATTAGCCGTTGGGATAATTTGACCATTTTAACTCATTATTTGACTTTGTAACATGACCCTAATGGCATGATTATATATCTTAGGCTATAGGAAGTCAAGAAAGAAAAGAATGGAAGAATTCGCAAGAAGCTTCAATGGTTGGAAGAAAAGGTACAAGAGGAACCAGGTATTCTTTAAATGATGTGAGTTGGTATTTGATTTAGTTTCAAATAATCTTGACTTAATGTTTACTGAAACCTCGGTATCCAAGAATATCTGGTTTATTAGATTTGTTCAATCTTCCTTGCTTTTGAAATTCTAGCCACTAGCATAATGTTAAAGGATGGTGTATCCTCTGATCTTTTGAATAGTTGACAAAGTTATTCCCATGCGTAAGTTTTTGTATTTTTGGTGGTTTGATTTTTCTGTTTTTTCCATTAGTCTTTTTCTATGGTTTGTGCAATTAAACAGAGAATAATTATTGCTCTAGTTATAGGCTAGAAAATTGGAAGAACTTGTTATGGTAGATGGTTTTTGTTGTTGGTTTTATATAATTGTCCTTTTATGATCGTATTTGCTTATATTCCTTGATTAATGTTATACATACTATTGAAGTAGTTGGTCTTCAAACTATATTTAATAAAAATATTGAATACATTTTTACAAATTACTTTGTCAATATCAATGCATAGCTGGTTTAAGGAGGAAGAAAAGAACAATTTTTTGGAGTATGTATCCAATTGAAGTTTCAAGGTCCTAGTGGGTTTCTGAATGATTTCCTTTAAGGGTTATTGGAACATTAGTCACAAGGATATTATGAAGTTTTTCTTGAACTTAGTTTTTCTTTTCTCGCAGCAAGACTATGGATGGCATGAATTATATCTTCATTTGTATAATTGTACATATGGTTGTATATTTCTTATAAAGGCAAAGAAATTCTTACTTTCTAGTTTTTTGTTGTTTCATTTGTTTTTTAGGAAAAAAGTAGTTCTTATAGCTCACCCAGAATTTATGTAATGATAAAAATTATAAAGCATTTTTTTTGTATGGGAGCTTTTTTTTAAATAATCTCCAATACAAAAAAAACCCTATTTTTTTTAAAAAAAATGTTACTTTTTAGACCGGTTCTAATTACAACTGATCTAAAAAGTTCACTTTTTAGACCTAATATGAAGTCACATGAGTTCTAAAAAGTGTGACTTTTAGACCTCAAGTGACTTCATATTAGGTCTAAAAAGTAAACTTTTAAGACCGGTTCTCATAGGAATTGGTTTAAAAAGTATGACTTTTTAAACCAGTTGTATCTAGACCTATTTTAAAACCGATCTAAAAAGTGATTTTTACTTGGTCTTAAAAGTGATTTTTGCACTAGTGGGTAGTGAACTTTCCTAACTTGCATAACTAAATATGTGTGCTTGTGTATTGATGTTGTAATTGTTGTGATGAATTGTATAAAACGTATGTGAATGAGTGAAGCTCTGTTTTATTTATACTATAGCCATTAGTGTAATGTGTTAAACATTGAGCATGCATATATGTCATTTTGTTGGCATGAATTTATGTAAGCAAGCATTTCATGCACAAAGCATTTCTTGTATACATTTGTTAGCACTATTTGCTACTAAGATTCCCCCGAATCTCACTCTTCCCCAACCAACCATATAGGTGTGATGAAGAAAAGATGAGTAATGCAGAGAGATGTACAAGACGAGAATGCGATGGTGAATTGAAGGCTAGTATGTAATGTGTTGCATGTTTGATTAATTGGAAAAACATGCCATAGGGTGTGTTTGTATGTATGCTCATGTATGAGCAAAGAACTACTCTTATAGTTTAAAGAATAGTAACCCGTGAAAGATAGGGAACTTTACATCATTGATATTCCTAAGCCAGAACAAGTGAATTAACGCTTCCGTATACGTAATAAGGGGTTTAAAATTAAGGTGTTACACATGTCATTTGAACTCTATCCAATGAAAATATAACTTATATTGTTTTAATCCTAGTTCGCTAAATTCATATTTTATTTTATTTTGAAGAAAAATACTAGCTGATCATTTTTTTAAAATTATGAAGTTTTTTTTTGCTTTAAAACAAAATAAAATGTGAATTTTTTCATATGAGTCATTTTCCAATCTAGGATTAAAATTATCTGAATTGTTGAATTTATACTGGACAAAGTTTAGTCAACATGACATTCCAAGAGTATGTAAGTATTTCACTTCCTATCAAAATGTGCCAAAAGTTTTCTCACATTTTTTATTTTCTTAAGATTCTCATACAATAAATGAATAAAAGTTGCATGAAATTTTTCCACAAATATTTAATGTTTGAGTTAATCACTTGCTTCGACTTGGGACAACATTCTTCAAACTTGGACCTCTTGGGAAATTGATGTGCTTGGAGATTGAAGCTTTTTGGAGCTCCATTTTCTTAGTTTTTCTTCTTCTACTCACTCTCATCTCTTGCAATTTTCTAGTTGTGTTTCTCATATTGATGATAATACTATGTACATGCTTCTTCATTCTTCGATGATGAGACACAAGAACCAAGTACCCATTCATTACCCACCACTACACATGACTACTCCTCTTCAACTTCCAATGTGCGCAATGATGGTTTGAACGTGTCACTTCCAATCTAATTAAACTCCCCATTTCGTTATGTTTTTCGTACTATTTCTTTGATGTCCTCCTCAAATCTCTCCAGCATAGTTTTGAAGATCAGATTGGACCAACCACTTTGGGCTAGGAATCGGCCAACTGGTGGTTTGATAGATCTAGTCCAGTAGTTGAACCAGTTTGACCAATTCAACTTTTAAAAAAAAAATTGAAAAGTAAAATTAATTCATTTTTTAAAATTTTTATTCATAATTTCTTATAAATAATGTAAGACCCCAAATTTTATTCATTAAGAATATATTGTGATTATTTTATATATTCAATAAAATGGTGAATATTTAAGGCCAAAGGAACTAAATATTGAAAATTGAAAGGTGAACAGTGTTTTCAATGAAATCTCCTGTAAGGCAGTGAGTTTTTCATTTGATTTTGGATGAACAAATGATGAGTAAAAATTATGATATTTTAAAATATGAAAGTAGACATCTCAAGGTTTAATTTGATAGGTTATGTGAATCATTTGAAGCTATATGGAAAAAGATATAAATTTTTGAAATTAACCTAGAAAATCTGGAAAGTTCGGGAGTAGCGCCCAAACAAATTAAATCTGGGAATGATGTGCTTCTAACTAGATAAATTTCATATTTTTTCTTGAAACTAGACTCAATAAGGGTTCCATAGCCTTTATAATCGCTCTGAGACAATGTCTATAAATTCAGTTATGATTTTTCGAAGTTTGATCAGAAAAACTACCAAAATTGTAATTGTTACAAATTTGAAAAAGAAAGATGTAATGGTGATTGTATAAATTATGAAATAAAGAAATAGGAGGGAGAAATAATTATTTGGCTCATAATTATTCCAAGTGTCATTATCTAAAGGCAAGAGATTAAATTATAATTGTTGGAGTTGAGCATATGTGAAATTGGATTAAAATATTATTAAGTATGCATGTAGTTTGATTAATAGAATTGAAACCCAATTGGTCTACTTTGGACCAAAAGTGGCATATATTTGGGCATATGGAGATGAAGGAATATGGATCAATTAGAATGGAAGACTATGACAACAAATTAAATAAAGGATAAAGCCAAGTACAAAAGGCTTATGTCATAAATTTTTTTTTGTGCTAAAGCTAATTAGGGGAAAATATGAGATATTTTTAAAATCTTTGGTTCATCCTTTTCATTCCATTCTCACGCCTAAGAGTAATAAAGAGAGAGAAAGAGAAGCCTTAAGAAAACTTATAGAAAGGAGGAACTCAAGGAAGGAAGATCAAAGGTAAGGTCTATGCTTCCAAGTGATTTTGCTTCCTAATTGTGTAGTCCATCCTCTAATCTCCTAATCATCATGGAAATCATGGTGTAGCAAGCAAATTTCAATGATTAGGAGAGAGAGAGGGAGGACAATTCCTAGAGAGAGAAAGTGGAGAATTCAAGAGGTAACTTCAAAAATCTGAAATCCTTAATAGTATTTTGTTGTTGTTGATGTTTGTGTTTGATTGGTGATTGTTGGTTGAGTTTGTAAATTTGGAAAGTGATAAGCCTAAGGGGTTATGCTGCCCAAATGTTCCCAAATTATGGTTAGTATGTGTTTAAATGGTTTAATAAGGGATTAGGAGTGGAAAGGAGTAAGCTTTAGTGTTGAAACACAAAATTGCAATTTTTCCTTTTCCCTTCAACAACATTTTTGTCAGACCGTTCTATGGGCAAGAATTTGGATTTTAAATGATTTGATGGTTCTATTGAGTTCAAGAGGGAAAATTAGGCGGGGTTATAGTTGGTCATTTTTCCGGAATAGCCCAAAAAAGCATAATTACAAAAACGCCCTTGAAACCCTTAAAGCGGGGCTGCTAAGGGCAATTTTGTCTTCTAGCAGTGAATTTGGTAAGTTCGACTCCAGAAATGGATTCTTTGGGCAAAAATATATCAAAATAGAACTAGTAAAAATTTCTAGAAAAGTGTAGTTGGATCGGGTACGACGAGGTCGTGCTGAGCCAGGGGCATTTTTGTAAATTTTCACTATAGACTAATATAACCACAATAAATACTATAGAAGTGTCTAAAATGATATATGGATAGGTTATAACCTAATTCTTGTCTATTTAATATTTTAGCACCTAGTTGGAAGCCAAAGGTTGGCATGCTTTTCGAGATACACCAAATGAGGTAGAAGAGACTTGAGGTAGGGACATTATCTTTCATACATCATGAAATAGTTTAAATGAATGTGTGTTTGCCATTGTTTGTGCTATATTAATCAACATTATTTGCCTAGAAGAGGCAGTTAGTGCCAGAGGTGCACTTACACTAGGAGTTGGGTAAGAATCCAACCGGTGTATGGATAGTAGGCCAGAGCCCTACTCATGTATACATGACGATAATATGTTATGATGATGTGTTACGATGATATGTTATATTTTTCATTAAATGGTGCATACATGGCGCATATCATATTTACATTTCACATTTTATATGAATGATAGCATGTTTCTACTGGGATTCCTTGGAATCTCACCCCTTGTTCTAAACAAAATATCTCAGTGGGTGCCAGTGGCTCTAAATGAAAGGATGTTGATATGGGAAACTGACAGGCATATTTCCTGAGACGAAGACCATGGTTATATATAGTCTATAAGCGGAATATTTTTGGATAGTTCTTACAAAGTTGTAAATATCTACAAATTCTGTATGGTTGATTCTGGACTATAAACAAATATTTTTATCAGTATATATGTACTTTTCTGTATGCCTGTGGAACTTGGTCTCTATTACTCTGTATATCAAAATGGAAACGGGTGATGACATTTTTGGTGTCAAAGCTAATAAGCAGTTCTGGCATTATCATATTGGTATACTTATATGGTTTTGTTTGCATAGTGATATGAACCATGAGCGGTTGGAGTTTAAGTATCTCGAACAAGGAACATGAGGGATCACTCTCATAGATGAACCAAGGTACTGCTAGCCAAAGTATTTCGAGGAGCAGCAGTCTATAGAGATAAGGACACCAGAGGAGCAGGTTCATGATGGAGCGGTATATGAGCCACAACCGAGACCTGATCTAGTACCTCGAGAAGAGATGGGAGATTCTGAACAACAACAAACCGATGAATCAGAATCAGATTTGGATTGTGCTGCCTGTTCTAGAGTTGGAACTGTGCACATCTTATACGACTCAAGACCACATCAAGTTTTATAAGAGTATACGAAAGGTATATATCAGTGGGCCTTCTTTTCATGGGACACCCCAGTTGACCGATATAGGGAATATCTGGAAGAAAAAGACACGTTGTAACCCCCTGCCTTGAAATCTATAATTATGATTCAAAAATGCGTAATTAGAATGGATTAGAGACCGACAGGTAATCAAAATTCATTTCCAATCCCTTCCTTCCAGTAGGGTTTTTACAAATTCTTTCAAAATTTTTGCCTTACCCTGGTCTCAAATTCAATATTCTGAATATAATTACATGTGCAGTTTAATCACAATTACACATATCAGAATGTAAAACAAAAATCTTAGCAACCCTCGAGCTTCATATATATACTAAGGGTTCATACATTCCTATTTAGGGGATTACATAACCGAATCCAAAATAATATTTCTATCTAAATAATATATAGTAATCCCAAACCAAAATTCGATAACCAACGACCTAAATTATATTCCTACGAGAGTCCTAGCCTTTCTTGGTCGTCTCCTTCCCTTTAGAGCTACTTGCCCCGTCTGAAGGTTAGTCAAATGAAAGAATGAGATTCAAAAGAATCATAGTAGTCACAAATCACTTATTCTACACATAAACACATAGCATGCAAGTAAATCATCAAACAATATAGCAGCACACAAAACACAGCATATCAGCTATCACATATATGTGTTGCCTCACTGGCATACACATAACACATTGCCTTACTGGCATTCACATAGCCTCACTGGCTTGCAGCATCCACAATTATCACAAAATAATGATAACACATACATATAATGCGTTTACACATAGTATAAGGGAAAGTGTTACTACCTTATTCTTTCTTGGTGTGCTTCGACACAAGTTGTTCATGAACAGGGCAAATATCAAACCCTATAAACCAAAATCAAGAACAGAAGAATAATTCTCTACTCCAATTTCTTACTTTAACAATGCTTAAAGTTGGTTATCATTTAAAATCTTTAAGTGCCTACTAGAAGCCTAGACCCATACCTAAAGGGTTGGGAAAAGCTTGCTCAAAGACCATCTTCAAAAGTTCAAAATGCCAATTTTGAGTAGTTGGCTACTGCTAGCCCCTACTTGGGCTGCGGCCAACAGATGGTCAAAAACATTTAAGCCGTGGTCAACACCTTTGGGTCGTGGCCAAAGATTGGTCTGAAATTTTTAGGCCGCGGCCAGCCCCTCTTAGGCCATAACCGATAGATGGTCAGAAGGTTTTGGATCGCGGCTAGCACTTTGGGCTTCGGTCAACCGATGACCTATCCCCTGGCTCATTTTCAAACAGTCATAACTTGGTGCACAAAACTCAAGATGGCACAAAATTTATATCAATAGAAAGCTTGCAATGTGAGCTACAATCTTGGAAAATTTTACAACATTCAGACACCATTTGCTATGTCAAAATGCTATGCAAAGTTGGTCCTCAGCACAATAGTTTACACTTAGCCAAAATTCTAGAATTTCGGTTTTCACACCAATGCTTCCAATGGTTCCAAATTTCCATCAAACACTATCCTTATACAAATTTGTATAAGGAAGCCATTGGAAACACCAAAACCACATAATTCACATCACATTGACATCTTTCTAGCAATCACAACATGTCACACACAACACAATTCACAACTTACATTGCAATCCTTTCCATTCCAAAATTCCAAACCAATTCTAATGGCACAAAGACACAACTTGACACGAATTCTATTAAAATACACCAACCAACTCATGCATTTTGAAATTACACTAAAATTAGGGCAAAAATTACAAATTCCAACACTCAACCAATGGTCACAAATCTTAGGTCAACATATAGCAATTTCTTACTTCTTCCTCTTTCCAAAGCTAGCTCTTTAATTGCTCAACTTTCAAACATCTTCAAATACTCAAACACCACCTTTCAAAATCTGAAACCATGGCAATAAAGCCCTTAACACTATGAACAATATTAAAGAAGCTGGTTTGAGCTAAAGGGGACAAAGCTCACCTTTCCTTTTCTCTTTCTTGCTTAGATGAAAATGAAAATGGAGGCTAGCATGAGAGAGAATGAAATGAGGATGAAGATGAGGGAAGTCAATTTTTACTCTCTCCTCCTTAGCTTTGGCCGACTTTGATGATGGAAGAGGAAAAAGAGATGTTGAAACTTTGACTTTAATCCAAAGATCCATATAGTGCCAAGTGTCAAAATCTTGTTCTCTCTTCCATGAACTCACTTAAGCACATACACACATGATTATAACTTCTTGATATCTTAATCCTAACTATTGATCTTCAATTACCAATGAGTTTTCTCTTCGGTAACTGACTAATTGGTTAGTAACTTTCCTTTTATTCCTTTTGCTCCTGATTGTGGCAATCCCACTTGAACTACCACTACACACATTTATATCATTCCATTACCTCAACCATGCATCCTCCTCTACATTAGGGTTCATTACAAGCTCTATCATACAATTAAGCTTAGATGCTGGGTTTAGGCATTGATTGGAACACATTCAGATCGAAATTCACATCATAATCTTCAAAAGTGTTTATTCAACAATAATTACATCACTTTTGAAGTCATTAGACCTTAATCCCATTTTTGGGTCATTACATATGCTACACATAGGGCAAAGTTACTTTGAATTGGATATTTTGGATAATGTGTGGATTCAAACTACATTATATTTCTTTCCTGATACTGCGTTTTGGGCCAGAAAGAAGAATGATATAATCGAGTAGGGCCTAAATCATAATTTCAATGGATTCATGAAGTACATTACCAATCTGGTACAATGGTGCATGTACAACGAGTGATGAGGGATCCAATTATTATATTTTGGTGACTGGAGGTGACCGACACGTATTTCAATATAAAGGCAATCAAGTGGAACCAGTGGATGGAAGAAGATAGAGTCAAAGTTGGTGTTTTGGGCAGGTACATAGAAAGTTAATCGTGCTTGACCCAGGGAAATCCGAGGATGGGTGACTCCCTGGGAAGTTGCCTATAACTATGCAATATAAAAGGGACTAATATGTCATGTGTAGTAGTTTATAGGTTGTGTGATGTTGCTAGCTTTCTGTAACTACTGTAGATAGTTGATGTATGTTACAAATGACATATTTGTGTACCCAAAATTATTATGAAATCAAAAAAATACCCTTGTATCTATATGGAAATTTGTCTTTCCTTATTTTTATTTAGTGAGGTACTAAGATGATGCGTACAAGGGAAGGAGATTATGACCTAAATTGTGAAGATAGCCCTAATTCTATGGAACAAATTCAGAGCAGGATGGCATGACAACAACTTATGATAACTGATCTTAGAGATGAATTGCATGAGGTGCGACAAAGACAAGAAAGATTAGAGTATCTTGAATGGCAAGAAGTAAATATAATTTATCTGAGCAACCTTACCAGGAGCTACCACCTATGCTTGTGTATGAAGCAAATGTTTTTCAAACATGGATGAAATGATTTGAGAAACAACAACCTCCTACTTTCTGAGGGAGATTTGATCCCCTACAAACAGAAGAATGGTTATTTGCATTAGAGCAAATTTTCACAAGATTGATGCACTCTAATGATATTAAGGTTCAGCTTGTTGTTCACAAATTAGAGGGAGAGGCACATGTATGGTGGAGGAATACAGAGTTGATTCTATAGGTATAGAATATTCCACTAACATGGGAAATGTTCTAAGGGAAATTTAACAAAAGATACTTCTCTCATCTAGAAAAGTTAGCAAAAGAAAAGGAATTCCTCAATATACGATAGGATAATGAAGGAAGCTTTGATGAGTACCTGGCACGTTATGTTTGATTGTCTCGGTATTCCTCGCATATAAGACATCGAGATAACGAGGAGTCGAGCTTCAATATATTGATATATTTAAGTGGAGCTCCAATATATTTACAGTGTTCACTAAGGCGGTTGAAGAGAGTCGACTCACCGAGAATGACATGTTAAACTTGTATCATGACAAAAATGATGACTATAAGGATGTGTCTGGTCGTGGGAGTTCCCAATAAAAATGCAAAGATTATGGTGAATTGTCCAGAGGGAACGATAAAAGGTTGAAGCAAGATAAAGGCCACGGAGGTCAAAATCCCGCTAAGGGTAGAAAATGCTGACAGTGTCATAAGTCATATTATCTAGGTATATCATGTGGAGATGCGTAAGGAAGATACAGTGTTGAGAACCAGGAAATCTTGCTAAGAATTGCCCGCAGAGGCAACAGCTAATGGAGACTAGACTAGGAGTTCATGAGGTACATGTAATAGATCAGGATGAGGCCAAAAAATCTCCTAAACTCATTAAAGGTACGACTTCTTTTAATAGCAATTCAATGGAAGTAATGCATGATTCGAGCTATATTATTAATCCACTCTATATGCTACCTAATAATGAATGATACTTGATTAAATTAGGGAGTTAATCCTTAATACAAACATAATAGACAAAATAGAGGATAGGTCAGTGGTTGGTAAATCCCTAGGTCCTTCTGAAAGGTATTAGTGGATGACAGGGATAATTAAGGTGGAATGATGTAAAACCATGATAAAAATTGAGGTTTGAGTTGTGATCGAGGGAATTGTAAGTTGAGAATCAAACTTAGTAGTTGAGTTGACTTCTTAGGCATTTGATATAGACTAAAGTTGTTTAAGGTATGGAATGTGATACATAATGTGGGGGTAATTATGTAGTAAGTCAACCATAGAGGGTTCGATTTGATGACGCTAATTGTTGAGGATAAGCTTGAATTTGATATAAGCTGAGATAATGCTTTGATCGAAATGTGAATTGGTTGAACTATGGTTATATTCAATGATGAGAGGTTGAACCTTGTAAATCTTGTGGATAGTATTATACCTTCAATAACAGCAATGTTTTGAGGATAATACCCGAATATCATGAAGGTTAGAATAGGCGCTGCTGATAATAAATCTTAGCAAATCTATTGGGTATAATTGAGGAAATCGATTTCCAATGTATGTGATGTTAAGGTTCTAGATTTCATGATGGGCCTAATAGTTGGGTTAGGGTCTTTAGGCTGTAAAATCTTACATGCCGGATATTATAGTGGACCTGTGTGTCTAAAGGCTTTAAGACCTAGTGGACAAGTTTGTCCTTAAGTGGCGAATTTACTCAAAATCATGTTATAATAGTGATAATCCGTGAAGTTGAGGAAAGTGATTTCCTGGTTTAGCTAATCTAAGGTTTCAGGAGTGGAATTATGATCCAAGAATCAGACACAATTGTTAAACTGATTTCTTAGGAATTTGAATTAACCTGGATTGTCTGAGGTACTAAAACATAGTACTAAAATGAATCAAAATGTGTATGAGGTTTCTTGAGGTTGCTAGTTACTAATCTAGCATAAGGAAAGATCTTGAGAATAGAATATTCCCTTATTGAATGAAATAGTTCTTAGTAGAACAAAAGTAGCCACGAGATAGAGTCTCAAGGTTGAGACAGAGAATAAAATGTATGAGTGGCTTTTGGATTCCCTGTACAATGAGGGTAGAGTATCTTGATGAAAGAAAGAATTGATTTACCTGCTATTCTACCAACCTAAGGCATTACTAGGAGTTGATTGGTGGATAGTAGATAGTTTGTTGAAAGGTATGACTAAAGGATAATAGGGAATCTTGTCTTGACAGCTTGGTGGGATGACAAATTCTCTGGAATTTGTTTTGAATGATATGAATGGCCTACCCTAGAAAGGATAGTAGATTTGGTAAGTATATATAGATTCTCATACGAATAGGTTGTGCCTACACCCACAGGTGTCAGGGTTGTCATAGTCGATGTATGTATGAATGGCATAATGAATGCTAAGGCATGTGAATCACTAGTGGACTTGATTGTCTACTGTTGCATGGCCGTATGGCTTAGCAGTAATCCTCGAAATCTAGTTGGTTAATGACCTATCGGTGAACTCATGGAGTAAAATGACACATGAGTAACAATTGCGAATAGAACTAAACATAGTGAGGGAAAAACAACTCTATGCTAAGTCAAGTAAATGTGAGTTATGGCTTTCAGAGGTAACATTTCTGATAGCAAGGGATCCTGATAGAACCTGATAAAGTGGAAGCAGTACTGAGCTGAGAAGGCCATAAACTATGGTTGTGATACGTAGTGTTCTAAGTCTTGTTGATTATTATGAGGTGTGTAATACCCCAAATTTTGAGACTCGAGGCTAGAGAATAAGCCTGAGATTAGTGGATTGCTAAGCCCCGATTTAGCAAGATCCCAAATTGTGATTAAGGGTTGATGACTCCAAAAGCAGACGTGATTAGTGATAAATGGACCCTTTTGGAGATTATGATGTGAACTGTGATGCGTATATGTTGTGAGCAGCTGCAAAACCCAATATTTAAGTTCAATTATGGATTAATATCTAAATTGACTTAAAATAGGGGGAGGGCGCATATTGTGGCTAAATGGAAAAGTATGATGTGTTTAGTGGTGATTCAGGAGGAATTGCCATAATCAGGGGTAAAAGGGTAAAGTTACCACCAATTGGTCAGTTACCGAAGAGGAAACTCATTGGTAACTTGAAGATCAATTGTTAGGGTTGATTTGTTGTGAGATTGAGTGGGTGGAATCCCATGTGTGTGAGTTCCTTGGAATTGGTTTGGAACTTTGGAAACTAAAGAATTGCAATGTGAGTTTGAATTGTGATTTATATTGACATGTTGTGATTATTGGTGAAACATGTCAATGGAATGTGAATTTGATTGGTTTTGTGTTTCCAATGGATTCCTTGTGAAAATTTATGTGGGAATGATGTTTGGTATGAAAATGGACAATTGAAGCAAAGATGCAAATCTAAAATTCTGTCCAGTGAAACTCTATTCTGGGTCGTCAGTTTTTGTGAACGTTTTGAATGACCAAATGGTGTCTAAAGATTCTGAAACTTTCCAGTCTTATAACTCACATCTCAAGCTTCAAAATGGACATATAATTTGTGCCATTTCGTTTTGTGAACTAGGAGATATGACTGTCCAAATTTTGGGATGGAAACTGAACTCTGTTTTGGGGCAGTGATGAGTTTTATATAATTCTGGAATTGTGTGGTGATTTTTAGTAATGGCCAATATTTTTCCTATGAATAGGACTTAAATATCTTTCATTTGGCTTTGGAATCACTTCATTTTGAGTTTTCTAAAATTAGTTATGATTTTTCAAATTTTGGGCAGAAAATCTGCCAGAAAATCCGAAAATGTCAATTTTGGAATTATGACATCATCATAAGGGAATAATGACATAAGCATAATATAACATATCATCTTCTTCCTCCAAGCTTCAAAACCGTCAGTTTATTCAGCTGAACAAGAGGAAAAACGTTTGAGATTTCTAGAGAGAGAAAGGAGAAGAGAACTCGCAAGGTAAGCCGATTTCTCCGATGATCTAGCTCCTAACGCGTATAACTCCGATCCTAAGCTACTCCTTTATGTTCTTTAAGGTTTGGAAGCTCATCCTTTGGTGTTAAAAAAGCTAGGGTTTCAGCCAAGACAAGGAAAAGCTAGTGGGAGCTTGAGGTAACTTCCAAACTCTTGTGTATTGACTATCCTGGCTGCTGTGGACAATTTAATCGGTGAAATTTCGCCGGATTGTCATTGGTTTCAAAAATGGAAAATGGGTGTGTGGGGCTGTTATGCTGCCCAAATTGGTACTAAATGGTAGTTGTAACCTAATGGAATATTTAATAAAGTGGTTAGGAGTATAAAGGAATGCGTTTACGGAGCCGAAACCGAAAAACCCTAATTTTTCTCGAAGTACTTGTATATTTCGGCCAAGGCAATAAATGGGTCTTAGAGTTGGATTTTCAATGATTTGATGATTCCATTGAGTTCAGGAGCGAAAATTAGGTGGGGTTACAGTTGGTCACTTTTTCGGAAAAGGCCGAAAAAGCATAATTACGAAAAAGCCCCTAAAACCCTTAAAGTGGGGCTGCCAAGGGTAAATTTGTAAATTGACATTGAATTTGATAATTCCGAGTCCGGAAAGGGATTCCTTGGGTGAAAATATGACAGAATGGCCCATGTCAAAATTTCAAGAAAAGTACAGCCGGACCGGGTACGGCCGGGCCGGGCGAGGTCCCCGGGGGTATTTTAATAAATTTTCAATATAGCCTCATATAACCCCCAGAAACACTATGGAAGTGTCTAAATAGTACATTTGACATTGTAGGATTGAATGTGAAGCCCCAAGTTGCTGGCACGTAAATCGAGGAGAAAAAGACTGGAGGTAGGGAACTTATCCCTCCTGCATGCTCTGATAACTGTATTAATGTGTTGATGCATGTTATTACTTTGCTTGATTATGTGGAACATGTATGAATGATTTGAAGCTATGTTTCAATATATGCTATGGCCATATGTGTATCGTTCGAATCATTGAGCTTATAGATTTGTCATTGTATGTGTGCATGAGTTATGTGATGCAAGCATGTCATGCATTAAACACTTATCTTGCTTGCATATTGATAATGTTTCCCTACTGAGATTCTCTCGAATCTCACCCTCCCTTACCAACAATTTAGACAGGGCAAGTGGCTTGTGTAATCTCCATTTGAAGAATTGTAATGGGCAATTGTGCCCTATGTATCTTTAGCAAAGGTATATACCCGGGATTGCCGGGATGATTATATTGTGCACTCTGATATTTATATGAATGTGATTTATCTTCACATAGTAATTGTATTCGAAATGTGAATATGAGATCAAGTTAACTAGATTTTAAAAGGTATTTTTGAAAACCCTATCTCAAGGATGGGATTTTAAATGAGTTTTGATTATTATTGGTCTCTATTTCATTTTAATCGCGTATTTCAGATATAATTACCGAGGGGGTTACAAGGTGTCTATACCGAATGTCCCAAGAAAAACTCAATATTATGCATGGGATGATGTTAGTGAGAGGAAATTCAGAGAGTTGATGATGAAACTTTATTAAAGTACTAACACTGAGAATCCCATATGTGAGTAGGCATGGAATGAGATGTGAACTAATGCGAGCCAGGTAAGAGCATATACATCTCGTCAGCTAAAGCTTCAGGAATTGAACTATTCCATCCATAGTCTTTAGTAGATGGTAATAATGTTTGTATTGAATTTGGAAGCATTGCCTTTATGGCATAATCATGGAGTTGTAATGCGACCACAAAGATTGAAATATGTGTATGATAAAAAAAAGAGCGAAATATGACGCAGTGTAAATGGATAGAGTTATTGAAAGATTAAGACCTAGAAAGTAAATGTTATCCATGGTAGGCTAATGTTGTCGCTGACATATTGAGCCGTAAAACAGTACAGATGCTATATATGATGGTTTATGAGCAAAAGGCCAATAGAGGAATTTTACGGATCTTAGTCAGTATAAGCAAACCTTGAACAGCGGTAATGATGTCAGTAAGACGTACGCAAAACTATTACCCCGGAGTTTATGATTATGAATGTGTAGCAAATTTCAGGGATGAAATTTATTTAAGTAGGGGAAAATTGTAACACCACAAATTTTATTCACCAATAATATAATGTGATTATTTTATATATTTAATAAAATGGTGAATTTTTAAGGTCAAAAGAACTAAATATTGAAAATTGAAAGGTGAATAGTATTTTTAGTGAAATCGCCTACGAGGCAATGAGTTTGTCATGTAGTTTTGGAAGACCAAATTATGAGCAAAAATTATGCAATTTTACAGGATGAATTTAGACATCTTAACTTTAATTTGATAGTCATATGAATCATTTGAAGCTATATGCAAAAAGATATGAATTTTTGAATTTAGCCCAGAAAATCTGGAAAGTTTTAGAGTAGCGCCAAAACAACTTAGATCAAGGAATGATGTGCTTCTAATTGGCTAAATTCCATATATTTTCTTGAAACTATACTCAATAAGGGTTCCATAGCCTTTAGAATCGCTTTGAAATGATGTCTACAAATTAAGTTATGATTTTTCAAAGTTTGATCAGAAATTCTACCAAAATTGTAATTGTTGCGAATTGGAAGACTATGACACCAAATTAAAAAAAGGATAAAGTCAGGTACAAAAGGCTTATGTCATAAATTCTATTTTGTGATAAAAATAATAAGGGGAAAGATGAGATATTTTTAAAAGCTTTGGCTCATCTTTTCCATCCCATTTTCACGCTTAAGAGCAATAAAGAGAGAGAAAGAGAAACCTTAAGAAAACTTATAAAGAGGAGGAACTCAAGGAAAGAAGATCAAAGGTAAGGTCTATGCTTCTAAGTGATTTTGCTGCCTAATTGTGTAGTCCATCCTCCAATCTCCTATATTCATGGAAGTCATGGTGTAGCAAGCTAATCTCAAGGATTAGGAGAGAGAGGGAGTACAATTCCTAGAGAGAGAAAGTAGAGAATTCAAGAGGTAACTTCAAAAATATGAAATCCTTGATAGTATTTTGTTGTTGTTGATGTTTGTGGTTTGACTTGGTGATTGTTGGTTGAGTTTGTAAATTTGGAAAGTGATAAACCTAAGGGGTTATGCTGCCCAAATTTCCCCAAATCATGGTTGGTATGTGTTTAAATGGTTTAATAAGGGATTAGGAGTGGAAAGGAGTAAGCTTTAGGTGTTGAAACACAAAATTGCAATTTTTCCTTTTCCCTTCTACAACATTTCGGTCAGACTTGTTCTAAGGGTAAGAAGTTGGATTTTCAATGATTTGATGGTTCTATTGAGTTCAAGAGGGGAAATTAGGTAGGGTTACAGTTGGTTACTTTTTCGGAATAGCCCGAAAAAACATAATTACGAAAATGCCCTTGAAACCCTTAAAGCAGGGCTGCCAAGGGCAATTTCATCTTTTGGAAGTGAATTTGGTAATTCTGAGTCTGAAAATGGATTTCTTGGGCAAAAAAATGTCAGAATAGCCCTAGTCAAAATTTCAGAAAAAGTATAGTTGGATCAGGTATAGCGGGCCGGGCCATGCGGGCATTTTGGTAAATTTTCACCATAGAATAATATAACCACAATAAACACTATAGAAGTGTCCAAAATGGTACATGGATAGGTTAAAACCTAATTCTTGTCCATTTAATATTTTAGGATCGAGTTTGGAGCCAAAGATTGACATGCTTTTAGAGACACCAACTAGAGTGAAAGAGACTTAAGGTAGAGACATTATCATTCATACATCATGCCATAGTTTATATGATTGTGTATATGCCATTGTTTGTGCTATACACTGTGATGTTTTGCCTAGAAGAGGTGGTTAGTGCCAGAGGTGCACTTACACTGGAGTTCGGTAAGAATCCAATCGGTGTATGATTAGTAGGGCTGGACCTTACTCATATAAACATGACGATGATGTGATAATGACATGATGATGATGTGATGATGATATGACAATGATGTGATATTGTTTATTAATTGGTGCATATATTACGTATATCATATTTACTTTTCACATTTTATATGAACGATAACATGTTTCTACTAGGATTCCTTGGAATATCACCCCTTGTTCTAAACAAAACATCTCAGTAGGTGCCAGCGGCTGTAAAGGACAAGACATTCATATGGGAAACTGACAGGTGCCAGCGGCTGTAAAGGACAAGACGTGGATATGGGAAACTGACAGGCATGTTTCCTTAGACGAAGGCCGTGGTTATATATAGTCTATAAGCGGAATATTTTGGGATAGCTCTGTACAAATTTGTAAATATCTTTTAATTCTGTATGGTTGATTCTGGGCTATAAACAAATACTTTTATCAATATATATGTACATTTATGTATGCTTATAGAACTTAATCTCTATTACTTTGTGTATATCAAAATGAAAACGAGTGTTGACAAATAACCCTGAAATCTTCACTTCCTCATTGGTCTGCCCCAGGACATCCTCAGTTTAACTCTGATCTGATCTACTAACCCTTGACCCATTACCTTGGCCGATTCAGTGACCGGTCCGGGTTTCAGAACATTGCTCTCAATATGAAACACCTTACTATAGACTTGTTAGAAAAGCCTTGATGTTATCCTCTTCCTTCACCTCCTTCTCCTCCTTGTGATTCTCCTCCACCACCTCCTCTACCTCCACATCCACTGGTCCCTCAAGTGGAGGCAATGATGCATCATGCAGAACACATTAACCATGTCGTGACGAGGATGGCCAGATATTTGTCAATGTATGAATAGGAAGGCCAATCTCATTCTTGATGAATATGAGATTGTGTTACGAGCGTAAATGGTCTATTAAATAGTGCAAATATACACTGTTATAATCAAGTAATACAAAAGTGAGTAGAGTATCGTTCCTACAAGGATTGATTACTAAGTACAAAAATGGGTAATTTTAATTCTATTTAGTCAATCGATTAGATGGTGATTGAGAGTACAAAATAAAAATTGATTAAATATGAGTGCAAATAATATGAAAGAAACTATAAGAAAAAGTCCTAGGGATTAGATTTCAATTAGTAAATTCCATATTGAATCACCTATCTATTCTAGTCCAATTTATTCCATATAATTGATAGTTGAGTTTTCATAATTTAATTACTAGCCTCTTCCAAGGTCAAGCAATTCTATAATTAATTGCTAATCCAATATATTCCTATATGAATTTAAGCAATTAATTATGCATTAAGATTTAAGGAACTGGGTAAGACAACACAACTCATATGAATATATTCCCTTTTCTTTCATATGCAAGTCATGGTTTTAATTATAGGATTTATACACATGCATCTCCTTCCAGTCTCAACATACATATTGAAATCATTCAAAAGGTGACCAATCAATTGAAAGCATTAAGAACAATAATTAAAACTCAATCATGAAGGAGAAATTCAAACTAGATTCAATAAGTTAATATTCAATTAGTCATTAGTAAGCTACGTCATCATCCTAGGAAAATGAAAGTTTAGCACATGATGAAATTAAAAAAATAAAATAAAATAAATTGAAAACTTCATAAACATTGCAATAAATGTAATTATTAATTTCTAAAACATAAAAATACAACCACAAGATACATGAAAATGGAAAAATCTAGCCTTCCATATAGGAGGTAAAACCTTCCATGGAGGTGACAATCTAACATAAAGGAGGACTATCTAAGCCTTCCATATAGGAGGCATGAATGAAATAAATACAATGCATGAAATTAACTTTAAGATGATGGTGTATGTGGAGAAGAGAGGAAAGTAATGGATATGAAATTGTGTGTTGCAAATGTGAGGGAGAGGATGGATATATATAGGGAAGAATGGAGTAGGTGAAATGGAAGATGAAGTGGTAGCTGAAATGGTAGGTGGAACGGTTGGTGGAATTTCACATTATGATCTTCATGAAAGTTGCTGCTCTGGATCTTAGCTTGAAGATGCAAATGGAAACTCCTCATAACAATATTTATAGCTCCAGTTATGATCAAATCACGTTCTCAACTTCCGAGCAAAATTCGAAACTCTTTGAGATAGAAATGGGCTTTGGTCTCAAAATAAAAGTTGTAGAGCTCTTTTTTATCTTGTTATCCATAGAAAGAACATCCCAATCTGATATCTAGCGCTCCAAATATTGCCTGAAAACTGAAATAGGGTTTGATTTAGTATTTTTCAAGAAATTCTATTTTTATGCCAAAATCATTATTTATTTATTAATTACACCCAAATTCATTAAATTAAGCTCAAATATCATCCATATAATCATCATGTAAGGAAAAATAAATATGCAAATATTTTACCTACTAGAATGTACACCATGATATTGACATACTCCTAGATGATTCAGGCTACTCTAGTGATGAATAGCGTGATGATGTGAGGTATGCTGCTAATTTTTGGAACTTTTGATTCATTTAAATCAAGCGTGGAAGCAAAGGTAGATGGGAAAAGACAAATGTCCCTATCAAAAAGAGCATAGGGGGTATGCAAGCCATTAGGGATATATGTTTTTTTTTTCAAATGCCTTTACTTTCCAAGGTTAATTCCTATGAAGAGACACAATTATAGATCAACAGTTACATTATCACATATATACGTCAATAGTTGTTATTGATTCTTTCCACAAAGCTTGAAATGTCTTAATCCATCCTGAATTACATGGCAACTCCTTGTTGGAGGCACTATTCTATTATATATAGATGAGTTTAAGTAGCTCAGAAACTCTGACTTGAAGAGTCTTATATCCATACATTATGATTATTATATAAAATCATGTTTCATGGTTCCTATGTACAAACCATTATTTATTATTAAAAAAGTCATGGCTCTTACATAAAAACCACTATGTATGTTACTGAATAAATAACAGCTTTCAAAATGAGACTGTTATGCATTATACAAGTACTACAATATATTATGACAGTTGTTTACGCGTGCATGTTAATTATTATACAAGTTCTTGGTTGTTCTTGGATGAGAAATGTTTACAGCACCAGAGGCTACAAAAGAATCTATCTCACATGGAGAAATCATTAATGGCTTTGGAATTATTGTAGGTTCTTCCCATTAACCTAATGTAGGAAGACATCATTAATGTTTGAAATAATTACGACCATGCAAGTCATAAAAGCAACATTATATGTGTAATTTAGAATAATCTCAAACATTCAATCACCTCCATTTAAAATTTGGCCACTCTAGAAATAAATATATAATTCCAACAATAGTGCTAGATGAAGACTTAATCGATCATTTAATATCAGGATCACAAAACACTGCTCTATTTCCCACCCTCTTAAAGCATATAAGGCACACAAATCAAAATTGTTGTGCACAAAGAAACAATAGACATGAAATAAACAAGCGCAAGAAAAGCAAGAACTAAAAAAGATACCATGTTATAATCCCTATAAGATAATTTTATAGGTGAAGGCTAGAGGTACTTATGAACTTGTCTTATGAATATAAATGCATCACTAACCACCAACTTTTAAGAACTATCATTCTCCATCAATGTTTGCCAATAAGAAGCCCATACATGTTTAAAAAAAAATAATGACTTTAATTGCCAAAATACATGCAATATGAGCTTACAAGAAACAGTAAACATCCAACTATGATTATGGACATGTGTTAAATTCAATAATTACAATTGCTGCTATTTAATTAAATTCAAAATATTTAAGCAAAATCAATAGTTCAAATCAATGTCTATAATTATAATCAATCACTGTTGAAAAGTCTGCATTCTTTGATATGATTTCAAAGACTCCAAGGAAAAATTCAAAAAATTATATTCAATTAAAAAATGGAGAATCAAATCTAAAGATAAGGGCCAATGTTGGACAAGTGAAGAAATAATAGTCAGAGTGGTGCGTAGGGAAATAGTTTTTTTCTCATTTTTGTTAGTGAATTCTTAAAAGCAATGCCCAAGTATCGTGCAAAAGGATCTTACCAGCTAAAATAATTGAAACACATAGGTTCAAAGCATGGACTTCATAAACTTGCAAATTCATGGGATAATTTACATGAATCTCTTTTGCTGGTCCAAGTCCATTGCCACTTCGAACTTCAAAAGTATGGAAATTTATCAGATTTATAAATTGATTCTGTCCAAGATTAATATGATGAACTTGACAACAAAATAACAGCAATCAATCTTAATAGGTTGTATGATAGAGTTGTTCTATTTGAAGATAGGTTATGATAATATTTGAACGAAACATTATGAAGGTAAATCATATGATTTGGTATGTGTGTCTAAATGAATATATAATTGAAATACCTATTATTTGATACTCAAAAATAGTTTGATATATCCTCTTGATTCTCGTCATCATCATAAGTTTTGTCAAACTTTATGGTTAACAATGCAAGAAACAAATACCAATATAGTCAATTGATTTTTTTTTTCTGAAATCAAACCAATCAGACTACAAGAAAAAAACACAAACAAAGAGAGAAATTTATATAAAATCAAGACAAAATCTTACTTAAACGAATTAGAAAAACGTGAAGTTAAAAACCAAATGAGCACCAAAACAACTTAAAGAAAATAGCAAAACAACTCCATGCCACAATTTTAGATCCCAATCATCACCACCATAGACCACCCGCTCACTAACCACATAACATTTCATACAAGTTCTAAGTGAAATATTTAAATAGTTGATGGCTTTGAGACCAAACATTCCTCCTTTACAGCTCTAGAAAGCTAGATCGGAGTGATTCAACATCAATTTGCAAGTTTATTAAAAGATGATCCATTAATTTTTTTTCCAACCATCACCCCTATAGGCCACCAACTCACCAATGACAAGCATTGCACACAAGATCTAAATGAAAATTGCAATAGTTGATCAATTAGTTTGAGAAGTATGCCTAAGTGAGGACAGAAATTTTTGGATGGATATGGCCTCATTTCCACCCACTAAAGCCCATTAGACCTTAGTTGTCTCGAGCCTAATAGAGGACTTGCATTTTTTTTGGAAGGCAGCCTAGGCAAGATGCAATTTACACCATCATTCATAAAAGTTTAAGAGAGGAGAGAGGTGCTCTGCTAGGAAACAAAACTCTAGAGAGAAGTTCTTGCATTCTTGAAGATTCGGTGGCACAGGTAAGCATATCTGAGCCCCTGTACTCTTCTAATCTATTCCTTCCCTATAATCATGGATTTTGAGTAGCCTTGAGATCCCAAATTAGAACCTTCTTCTAGTAATCCTCTCAAATCTTTTTTGAGCTCAATATATTATAACTCCAAGAGATAATCTAAGGAGTTCATAAGACTCCGTTATATATGGATCTATAGTTGATAGGGGATGAGTAACTTCGAGTAACTATAAGAACCGTTAGAGATTTATAGCATTATCATTTGACTCCCAAAACTGTGTGCTAAAACCGATTGTTCTAGTGAAAAGTTAACTCAAGTTCTCCTATCTTTCTTGCCTGGATTGCTTATGAGTCCAAATTCAGTCAATTTAGCTTTTTTCCAAATATTTATAGCATCCTTTTTATTCATCTTTACAAAATTTCAACTTAATTTATATTTTAAAAAAAGTTTCTAAAAAAATTGTTGCAGACAAAATAAGAAATTTCATATATGAATGGTCATATAATCATGGCCACATAGATGCTTTTTATAGAGTATCTTTAATTAAAAATACAAGAAGATTAGCTAAAATAAATTATCTTTTTGATAGATGAGTAATTGATAGAATTCAAAATAGGGTGTGTATTATAAGATTTTTTCTGGGAGAAGTTATACAATATGTAGGGATGGCCAAATTTCTTCATACATTTTATTGTATTTTTTATGCATTAATCTTTTTATTAATTTACTCTTTATTTAATATTTGATATTAAATTCATTTTTTAATTTAATTTTGTCAATTTTTAATTATTATAAATTTTATTTGATTATTATTAATTTAAAAATAGAATATTCTATTATTAACTATTCTCTTATTAATTGTAGATATATTAATTATAGATATAGAATTATTGATTATTGAGGAAATAAATAAAAAATAATAAAGATTCGAGACTTCAAATTTCTCAAGTCTAACATAATGCACTTATTAGATCGAATAAGTACTTTAGATGTAATTGAATTACGTTTTGTTTCCAGACTAATACCAATCCAACCCATTTTATGAATAAAATATGACAAATTAACCAACCAACAAAACTACTTGTTAGAAATAAAAATTGGTTGTTGTACCAAAACATATAAATGTTAACTAATCAGACTAACATTGAACTTGGAAAAATGAAAAGGTTTAATAACTGAAAAATAAGATTATTCAGGAATATCCTTTGAATGTTAAAATTACGCATTGAATTAATTCAAAAAGTGTTTGTAATTATTACAGAAGAAATGAAATAAAACATAGGGTAGATCTAGCATAGTTATTGTATGAGGTCTATCTAATGCTAGATGCAAAGGTGCATAATAGATCGATATGAACATCATAAGCTGTGTCCTAACAAAACCAGTTATTACTGATACTTTCTTCTTAGTTCCTTCTTCCATAACTTGAGCTTGGAGAAGCAAGAAATAAGAGGCCCCTATAGAGAATGTGGTAAAAAATCCATAATAGAGTTTGACCATAATGACCAAATTAATTATCTTCATGCATAAGGATACTAGATTATCTAGTATAAAAGATTTCAAAATCATCACAAGCCTCCCTTTTTCTTTTCTATTGCAATTTCTAGATTATTATATGATGATTTTGAAACTTTCCATATATATAGAAATAGCATAGATAGACTAGAAACAACATCTCTTATCTTAATGACAACAAAGAAAGGGATATTAAATGAATGGAATTAGTATATGGATGGACCATATAACGAAATAGAGCTACTTTGAGGTTCCCTATAAAATAAGGCATGGAATAGAGCCACTATGAAGAAGTTCCATGAGTTTCAAAGGAAACTTCGAGCTCATAGTGGTCATGGGTCGAAAATGGAAATTGAAATCTATGTGATCTAATTTCTCTTGTTCCTCGTAGCTCAGTGGTAGAGCGATCGACTATTAAATGACTGGTTGTAGGTTTGAACTTGGGGAGATTTGATTCATTCTAAATTCTTTAGTGTAAAATAAAATGGTTTGCTTTAGGCATTAAGAGTAGGTAACCTATTTCCTGTGTCTTTGTTTCTATTGCATTCTATCTCATTATATCCCATTCTGTTTTGTGATATTTGAGAATCACCATTAATACCTCGGTATAGGTTTGGATAATCCTTTATTCCATAGTCCAAGGCTATTTAAACTAACCAATTAAGAATTCTTAAATGTACTGGTACTAGCAAGTGCATCTTTGATGCAGTCATCCATTCTCCCAAGAGGCCACAATTACCATGAGCAAACATATTAATGACAAGGAAGGCATTTTTGCTATACTACTAATACTTTATTTGCTCTGCTATTCTTTCTAAGCCAAGTTTAGGAAGAATTATAAGGCATAAAACAAAAGAAGATATACGAAAAAGGGCATACTATATTTATTATACCCTAATCCGCATATTTTTTTCATTTTTATAATAAAAATAAAATAGTAAGCTAAGGCTATTTCATTTTGAAAATATACCCAGACTCAAGTTTTATAGCTTTGGGTGTACTATCCTGATCATGACTTCCTACCCCCAGAGGTAAAGGTCCTTCCCTTTTTGGCCTGTTGTGGGTGAGAAGGGATTTAAACCCTCAACACTATGGTTTGTAGCCACGTGATCTAATCCTCAAAGCTACAGGCCCCATCCTATCTCCACTAAATCTATTACCCTAAGCCTTGAAAAAGCGGAACCTTTCCTCTCCCTAGCCATTTCCATTTCGGCTTAAGAAGATATAAAAGCACTTCTCTACCTATAAGAATGGTGCGTTCTGAAGTATAAAGTGGGAAAGAAGGGATTTTAAAATTGGGGTTTGGAATAAGATGAATTTTTCATTTTTTATTCATATTACTTTTTCAATATGAAAAAGTAATAAGAATGAGAGGTGTCAAGCTTTTTATCATCCTAGTGTTGAGCTATTTTTCTGTAGGACCTCCCCTATAGTATTGTTACCATAATAGAGTTTAACCACCAAGTTTAGGATGGATTGGTGTGGTTCCTCTTCGCCTAGGACACCATAATATCGAAGTATGAATGAAGAAAGACATGAGATAAAAGCATATTGGCTATCGATTGTGAGGCCTTAATTCTTAACAGGAGGGGACACTAAAGGCCTTTGTTCTTCCATCTGAAAGGGATGATAGAGCCTTTGATTTTTTCATGTTGACAAAAGAGTTAACCAATTGAAATAGATGGCGAGTGCCTGATTGAATTGATCAGGTCATGCAGGATAAGGTTCAAGTCTACTAGTCTTTTAGAATGACTCAGTTTCATACATGACTATACTTCTACTTGACACCTATTATTAATAATAAATGGCTCGTCTTGTAACCCCCTACCTTACTAGCCAAATTTATAGTTCAAGAGTGCATCATTAAGTTGAAATAGAGACCAGCGGTTAATTTAAAACTTTTTGAAAACCTGTTTAGTGCGGTCTTACGTTCACATTTCGAATATAATTGGCCTGTGCAGTTCAGTTTCAATCATACATATCAGAATGCAACAAAAAATTCCCAATAATGCTCAGGTTTCGTTTACTTAATAAAGGGTTTACATAGCACATTGCCCATTTATAGTTTCCCATACAGGTGATTACACAAGAGTATTCAATATATATAGCATATGCAACTAATCCCCAACAAAATATGACAGCCAACTACCAAAATTAAAACTCCTAGCTAGGAGCTCTAACCGCCCTTCGTCACTTGCTTTTCCTTTGAACCACTTGCCCTTATTGTAGGTTAGTCATTGGAAAGAATGAGATTCAAAAGAATCCCAGTAGTAACAATTCACTTATAACATGTACAATCACAAAGCATGTAAGCAAATCACAACAACAACAACACAACGGCATTTCTGCAACAGCTTTCGCTGCATTAACAACGGCAAATTTCACAATAGCATGTTTCACAACAGCACAACAACGGCATTTCACAACGGCAATGTTACATCATGGCATATTCAATGAAATGACATACATGCTAGGCATCATACAAAGAATAAGAGAAAGAGTCACTACCTTGTTCTTTCTGCTCGTGCACTGGCATTGGTTTATCACGTGCAGGGCAAATGTCAAATCCTATAATTAGAATTTCAACGACATGTTATTACTTAATCCAAATCTTTAATTCAAACACACAAGTTGGTTATCATTAGAGACATTTAATCAAATCAACTTAGGAGTTAAATTGGTCAATTAACCTAAAACACCAATTCCTAACCTCAAAGTTCAATAATACTACATTATGCCATTACATCTTCAATTTTTGCATATGGGACCACATCTGCCAGAATTTTCTCCAAACTTTGAAAAATCATAACTAATTCTAAAAAAATATAAATGAGGTGATCCCAAGTCCTATGGAAATCTATTGAAGTCCTCTTCATAGGAAAAATATGAATCATTACCAGAAATTACCACACAATTCCAAAATTATACGAAATCCCACACTGCTCCAGAATTAAGTGCAGTTTCGACCCAGCTCAAAAAACAAAATGACACAAATTATTTATTCATTTTGAAGCTTGGAATGTGAAATTTAAGATTGGAAAGTTTCATAATTTTTAGAGATCATTTGTTTATCCAAAACCACCACACAAGTAGAGTACCTCGCTGGAATTCTGTTCAGGCTAAAAACCTAGATTTACATTTTGAGTTTCAATGACCCAAAATTCACAACCTGGGGCTATTCCCCCATAATTTTTTGAATAGAACACAATGGAAACATCAAAATTAAAAAATTTCCATTTGTTCTCTATGTCTTGTTTTGGCAGAAAATTCAAAATAAATTCCAACAATTACCAACTTCCAATTTCAGCATCAAACTTATGTCAAATGGTTTCCAATCATCATAAACCACCAATAACATAACCAAAACATCATAAATTAACCAAACCATTGTTTGGCCAAAATCAAGGCAGATTTACACATGCCAAAATACTCATTCAACCGACACAACCAATAGCTCAAATTGATGCTAATACTCACCTCTTGCTTCTCCTTAGCTCATTTCTTTGGTTTTTCAGCTTTTTTTTCTTGGATGGTGGCTCAAAACACCTCCTCTTGAAATTCTAAAGCCATAGAAATGAAGCTCCCATCAAGAAGAACAATGTTTATGAAGGACACTTGAGCCATATATGAGGTTAAGGAGGTGAAGATCAAGGTAGAAAGTCTCACCTTTACCTTGCTCTTCTTTCTCTTTCGTTGGAGCTGCAACACCGACTTGGAGAGGGGGAGAGAGAGAGTGATAAATGGTCAATTTTTTTTCCTTTCCCTTATCACTTAAATGGCTGGCCGACCTTGCTATTAGAAAAGTAAGAAAGTATTTTAATTTCATATTCTCTCTCACACTCCTTCTCTTTAGTCGTCCAAGTAAACCAAAAAGTGAGAAAATATTATAATCTAATTCTCTTTCTTTGATTTGGTGTCTTGACCGACCTTTATATGAATAAGAGGATGAGACAATTCAATTAATCAAACCTCCTCTCCTTTCTTATAACATAGCCGAAATAATTGACTTAAGGGGGGGAGTTGTGTTAACAAGTCTTCTTCCTTTCGCTTGATATACTTTTGACCCTTTTAACTCACTTTTCTTGAGGAAAAGGTGAACAATGGTATTAATTCAACTCTACCTCCCTCTTTCCCCTATGATTTGGATGAAAAGCATATTAAAATGGAAAGAGGAAAGCTCTTGAAATATCCTCTTTACTTTAGTTGCAATTGTTGACCAAGTCTTCCTCTTTTGCTAACTTGGTCAAATTGTCTCCATATGTCATATTTAGTAGCCAATATGTATTTACTTTTACTTTTCCTCTTGTCATACGTAAATGATGGCCCTTTGAAGAGGAAGATGATCTTGTAAAATATCATCTTGTAGTATAATATTAAATTGCCAATTTTGCATATGAAACTTGACTAAAGTCATAACAAAATTTTCCAAAGGTAATTATGTCATTAATCCCACCATCTATTTTGTACAGTTAGCCCTTGAGTATATCTTAGGATATTACAATTCTCCCCCCGTGAAATAAATTTTACCCTCGAAATTTGTTACACAACTTGAGCCATAAACTCTAGATAACACCTACACATATCTGCTTCCACTTCCCAAGTCGCCTCTCTCTGCATCATTCCCTTCCAGATCACTTTCACAAATGAAATGCTTCGGTATTTGAGCCGTCGTTCTTCTCGATCAATAATCTGCTCTGGCTCTACCGCATATGTGAAGTTGTCTTGTAATTCAACTTCTTTATATTCAACTATATGAGATGGATCCGATTGGTACTTCTTCAGTTGTGAAACGTGAAACACATCATGGAGCTTGCTCAAGTTTGGGGGTATGGCTATTCGATAAGCAACAGGCCCAATTCTTGCAAGAATTTCAAAAGGACCTATATACCTCGGGCTCAACTTCTTCCACTTAATAGCTCTCCTAATGCCCATAACTGGTGATACTCTCAAAAAAACATGATCACCAACCTCAAACTCTAGATGCCTTCTCCTCTTGTCAGCGTAGCTTTTCTGTCGACTTTGTACTGCAAGAAGCCTCTTACTATGATTTGAATCTTCGCTAAGGTTTGATCAACAAGCTTCGGTCAATAAAGCATCCTATCAAATAACTCATTCCAGTACAAGGGTGATTGGCACTTTCTCCCGTACAATGCTTCATACGGCACCATCTGAATGCTCGCATGATAGCTATTGTTGTAAGCGAATTTAGAAAGTGGAAGAAAACGATCCCAATTCCCTTTTAAGTTGAGAACACAAGCTCGTAACATATCCTCTAGTGTCTAGATAGTCCTTTCTGATTAACCATTTGCCTGAGGATGATAAGCCGTGTTGAATCTCAATTGAGTTCCCAATGCTTCATGCAACGCCTTCCAAAATCTCAAAGTGAATCGGGGATCACAGTCGGAAATGATGTTCTTCGGTATGCCATGGAGTTTCACAATCCCCTGGATATAAATCTCTGCTAGCTTGTTCAAAGAGTAACCATCATTGATCGGTATGAAGTGTACTGACTTCATTAACCGGTCCACAATTACCCAGATCGCATCATAATTCCTAATCCTGGGCAATCCCACCATAAGGCCCATGGTCACACTTTCCCATTTCTATTCTGGAATCTAAGGACTTTAAAGCAAACCAGGCGGTCTCTAGTGCTCAATCTTTACCTTCTGGCAAGTGAGACACCTCACTATATACTTTGTCACATCACTCTTCAGACCCGGCCACCAATACATAGACTTCAGATTATGATACATTTTGGTCATACCAGGATGAAGAGTATATGGTTTCTTGTGCGCCTCATCCAGAATCTTCTGTCTCAACTCTGCCTTAAGTGGAACACAAATTCTCTTCTGATAGCGAACTAGTCCACTAGGTGACAGATCATAGCCTTGAGCTTATCCTCATTCAATTCTAGCTATATTCCGTTGTATCTCACCATCTTGTCTCTGAGCTTCTTCAATCTAACCCTCAGATCACTTTCCCCTTGGGAAACATTATAGTTAGCACAAATGATCTAGTTTGATAAATTCAAGTCCAGAAAATCTTCTATCAATTTCACCTCTTGAATCATCATTGTTGCAACTAGCACTGTCTTCCGACTAAGAGCATCCACAACTACATTTGCCTTACCCGGATGATATTTAATTTCCAGGTTGTAGTCCTTAAGCAACTCCATCCAGCGACGTTGTCTTATATTCAATTCTTTCTGATCATATAAATACTTGAGACTCTTGTGGTCGCAGTACAGTTCTACTATCACACCATACAAATAATGCCGCCAAATTTTCAAAGCAAACACGATGGCCATAAGCTCTAGATCATGGGTAGGATAATTCATTTTATGAGGTTTGAGCTGTCGAGAGGCATAGGCCACCACACGTCCCTGCTGCATAATGACACACCCTAATCCCTGCTTACTCGCATAACTATTCACAACGTAAGTCAAGCTGGAATAAGGTATAATCAACATAGGTGTCATAGTCAACCTTTCCTTCAACTCAACAAAACCGTTTTCACAACATTCATCCCATTTAAATAGCTTATCTTTTCATGTGAGCTTGGTCATCGGCAAGGAAATCCGGGAGAAATTTTGAATAAATCTCCAATAGTAACCAGTAAGACCCAGAAAACTGCGTATCTCAGCAATAGTTTCGGGCCTCTTCCAGTCAAGTACTGCTTCCACTTTACTGGGATCCATCGAGACCCCTTCTGCGATATAACATGGCCTAAAAATTTTAATTCCAAAAGCCACAACTCGCACTTACTCAACTTGGCATAGAGTTGCTTTTCAAGTATTATCTCTATCATTATTCTTAAATGATGCTCGTGCTCTTCGTTGCTTCGGAGTATATCATAATGTTGTTGAAAAACACTAATACAAATTGGTCTAGGTATTCTTGAAAGACATGATTCATGTAATCCATGAATACAGCAGCTGCATTGGTTAGGCCAAAGGGCATTACTAGAAACTCATAATGCCTATACCTAGTTCTAAAGGCAGTCTTCGGTACATCTTCTGATTTAACTCGCAGCTGATGATAACCCGACCTTAGATCAATCTTCAAAAATACATAAGAACTAGACAGTTGATCTAGAAGGTCATCAATTCTTGGGAGTAGATACTTGTTCTTGATAGTTATTTTGTTCAATTCTCTGTAGTCAACATATAGTCTCAGACTCCCATCTTTCTTCTTGACAAATAATACTGGAGCTCCCCACAGCGAAACACTGGGTCGAATGAACCCTTTTTCAAGTAAGTCTTTGATATGTTTCTTTAGCTCCGCCATTTCATTTGGGGCCATTCGGTATGGGGCTTTTGATATAGAACCAGCTCCAAGCATAATTTCAATTGGAAACTGTACTTCCCTTTCCGAAGGTAATCCGCTAAGATCGTCCAGAAACACCTCAGGAAACTCTCTTACCACAGGTATACTTTCTAAAGTTTCTTCTGTCTCTCCCTCTACGAAAAGGAATACCATATACCCCTGGCACCCCTTCTCTAGATATTTCTCATCTTTAGCCGTTGAGAGGAAGTTCAAACTAGAATTTGCATTATCATCCTTATGGCAAGTAGGATACGCTATTTTCTTGTTTCCACAATCTAGTAATACATTATTCTCAGTTAACCAATCAAAACCCAATATGACTTCTAATTGGTAGAGCGGTAGACAAATCAAATCAACAGTAGAATCATGCCCCTCAATGATTATTACACAGTTCAAACAAGCCTTAGTTGTCACAGCCTTGACACCCATCGACGTCAACAAAACCAAATCAAATGGTAGTTTATGAACATGTAATCCCAAGGGCTTCACACAGTCATAGGCAATGAAGGAATGCCTTACACCCGAATCAAATAAAGCTTGCAGTAAACTACCATTGAGAAAGACTTTACCTTGAATCAGGTCAGGGGACTTCCAGGCTTCCTCGTGTGTCATGGCGAACACCCTGCCCTGATTCCTGGGCCTTTGCTCTGTGTGCGGCCTTCTGCATTTAGTAGCAATGTGTCCCGGTTGTTTACAGTTATAACAGACTACTTGCCCCGTACATGTTTTGCCAGGATATGCTCTCCTACAATGAGTGCATGTCAATACTGTTGGGGGTTTCTGATTATCACTACCCTCAGATTGATAGGGCTTCTTACCACTACCCTTAGCTGAGAACCCTTGTCCCTTCCGCTTTTGGGAAGTATTCCCCTTACTAGGCTCACTACGGTTGTTACCACCTTTGGCTGGGTACAGATCCCTTAGGTTGTTTTCAATGATTCTGCACTCCTCTACCGCCTTGTTGAATTCAATGAATTGGTGGGTGGCTAGTCTCTTCTTCAGCTCAAGTCTCAAACCCTAGATTAGCATATCAGAACTCCACTCCTCATCATCCATATGACATAGATAGGAGGAGTATCTTGCCGGTCGGACAAAGCGAGACAGGTAGTCATCGAACGTCTCTGCATCCCCCTACTTGATAGATAGGAACTCAGATTCCTTCTCGAGCCTAACTGATTTGGGGAAATATTTCTCATTAAATTGTTCTTGAAACACTTCCCAGGTCAATGGTACATTACAGCTTCAGAGTGTTAGGGCTATATTCAGCCACCAACAATATGCATCTCCTTCCAACTTGTACACCATTAACCGCGCTTTCACCTCTGATGGGCATTCAAGAACCTCAAAGATCTTCACCAGTTTGTTCAACCAGTCTTCAGCTACTTAAGGATCAAATCTGCCTTTAAACACCGATGGCAAGTGCTTGCAGAACTTTGATACCCAGTACTGCAAATCTCATTCTTCTCTAACAGGTAGCCCTTGAGACTCTTGGTTCGGTTCGATGTGAGGAGGTGACTCTGGAGATCGAATAGACCCTTCGGTAGTTTCCTAATAGTGGGTCTCTTCTTGGGTCTATTCTAGAGTAGACTGACCCTGGTGCTCATCTCTTTTCGCTCGTTCCTCTCTGAGCTCTTCTCGTAGCTCAGCTATCATATCTCTTTGATCCCGAATCAACCCCATCATCTCCCGCATAGGGTTTGGTGGATTGTCATTAAGGACCACCTCTACTTTTAGTTCTGCTCTTCTTATTCTTAGGGTAAACAATTATGTCTTTTAATTATATAATGATTCACCATATCAATATCATAACAAATATACACACATAGTCCTTAAAACTTGTATATATCAGCATCCAGCAAAAATACTCAAGTGTATACCACAAACAATCATAAGTCATCTTTTATGTCTCGGGAAACAACTAAGGCAACTATCCTAACGAATCCTACCCTTGCCATGAACTATAGCTCTGATACCAAAAATGTAACCCCCTACCTTAATAGCCAACTTTATAGTTTGAGAGTGCGTCATTAAGTTGATATAGAGACCAGCGGTTAATTTAAAACATTTTTTGAACCTATTTAGTGCAGTCTCACGTTCACATTTCAAATATAATTGGCCTGTGCAATTCAATTTCAATCATGCATATCAGAGTGCAACCAAAAATTCCTGACAACACTATTCAATATATACAGCATATGCAACTAATCCCCAACAAAATATGACAACCAACTACCAAAATTAAAACTCCTAGCTAGGAGCTCTAACCGCCCTTCGTCACTTGCTTTTCCTTTGAACCACTTGCCCTTGCTATAGGTTAGACATTGAAAAGAATAAGATTCAAAAGAATCCCAGTAGTAACAATTCACTTATAACATGTACAATCACAAAGCATGTAAGCAAATCACAACAACAACAACAACAACACAACGGCATTTTTGAAATAGCTTTCGCTGCATTCACAACGGCATATTCACAACAGCATGTTTCACAACAGCACAACAACGGCATTTCACAACGGAAATGTTACATCACAGCATATTCAATGAAATGACATACATGCCAGGCATTATAAACAAATAAGAGAAAGAGTCACTACCTTGTTCTTTCCGCTTGTGGACTAGCACTGGTTTATCACGTGCAGGGCAAATGTCAAATCCTATAATTAGAATTTCAACAACATGTTATTACTTAATCCAATTCTTTAATTCAAACACTCAAGTTGGTTATCATTAGAGACATTTAATCAAATCAATTAAGGAGTTAAAGTGGTCAATTAACCTAAAACACCAATTCCTAACCTCAAAGTTCAATAATACTACATTATGCCATTACATCTTCAATTTTATCATAAGGGACCAAATTCCTCTTAAATTTTCTTCAGAATTTGAAAAATCATAACTAATTCTGTAAAAATATAAATGAGGTGATCCCAAGTCCTATGGAAAGCTATTGAAGTCCTCTTCATAGGAAAAATATGAATCATTTACGAAAATCACCACAAAATTCCAGAATTACACAAAATCCCATACTACTCCAGATTTAAGTCCAGTATCGACATCAAACTTTGGGC
Source organism: Inga laurina (assembly GCA_963855925.1). Classification (NCBI taxonomy): domain Eukaryota; kingdom Viridiplantae; phylum Streptophyta; class Magnoliopsida; order Fabales; family Fabaceae; genus Inga; species Inga laurina. The sequence continues at coordinate 49,498,028 of OY979703.1, forward strand.
AACCAGACATCCCAGCTCAAAACACGAAATAACACAAATTATATGTCTTTTTTTAAGCTTGGAATGTGAAATTTAAGACAAGAAAGTTTCATAATTGTTAGAGATCATTTGGTTATCCAAAACCACCGCACAAGTAGAGTACCTCGCTGGAATTCTGTCCAGGCTGAAAACCCAGATTTACATTTTGAGTTTCAATGACCTAAAATTCATAACCTGGGACTATTCCCATATAATTTTTCATTTAGAACACAATGGTAACATTAAATTTAAAAAATTTCCACTTGTTCTCCATGTCCTATTTTGATACAAAATTCAAAATAAATTCCAACAATTACCAACTTCCAATTTCAGCATCAAACTTATGTCAAATGGTTTCCAATCATCATAAACCACCAATAACATAACAAAAATATCATGAATTACCCAAAACCCTTGTTTAGCCAAAATCAGGGCAGATTTACACATGCCAAAACACTCATTCAACCCACGTAACCAATAGCTCAAATTGATGCTAATACTCACCTCTTGCTTCTCCTTAGCTTATTTCTTTGGGTTTTCAGCTTTTTTTCTCAGATGGTAACTCAAAACACCTCCTCTTTAAATTATAAAATGATTAAAATGAACCTCCTACCAAGAGGAACAATGTTTATGAAGGACACTTGAGCCATAGATGAGGTTAAGGAGGTGAAAATCAAGGTAGAAAGTCTTATCTTTACCTTGCTCTTCTTTCTCTTTCGTTAGAGCTGCAGCACCGACTTGAAGAGTGAGAGAGAGAGAGTGATAAATGATAAGTTCTTTTTCCATTCCCTTATCACTTAAATGGCCGGCCGACCTTGCTATTAGAAAAGTAAGAAAGTATTTTAATTTCTTATTCTCTCTCACACTCCTTCTCTTTAGTCGTCCAAGTAAACCAAAAAGTGAGAAAATATTATAATCTAATTCTCTTTCTTTGATTTAGTGTCTTGAACGACCTTTATATGAATAAGAGGATGAGACAATTCAATTAATCAAACCTCCTCTCCTTTCTTATAACATAGCCGAAATAATTGACTTGAGGGGAGGGAGTTGTGTTAACAAGTCTTCTTCCTTTTGCTTGATATACTTTTGACCCTTTTAACTCACTTTTCTTGAGGAAAAGGTGAACAATGGTATTAATTCAACTCTACCTCCCTCTTTCCCTTATGATTTGGATGAAATGCATATTAAAATGGAAAGAGGAAAGCTCTTGAAATATCCTCTTTACTTTAGTTGCAATTGTTGACCAAGTCTTCCTCTTTTGCTAACTTGGTCAAATTATCTCCATATGTATTTACTCTTACTTTTCCTCTTGTCATACTTAGATCATGGCCCTTTGAAGAAGATGATGATCTTGTAAAATATCATCTTGCAGTATAATATTAAATTGCTAATTTTGCATATGAAACTTGACTAAAGTCATAACAAAATTTTCTAGAGGTAATTATGTCATTAATCCCACCATCTATTTTGTACATTTAGCCCTTAAGTACTTCTTAGGATATTACACATCTCACGTGATCTTTTCTTGAATTCTCAAAACTTTTGTTGCTCCATCCCCTAGGGGCAGAGAACCCATCTTTATCTCAACTCTGCTATTAGAGGCTCCAAGGAAGTCAAAATAGGAGAGCACTCATCTTGAAGTCGATTGACCACTTAGATTCTTTCAGCAGTTATCTGCTTCGTACTTAACTACCTAGAGTTTACCATGGGCATAATAACTGGCACACTAAAGGTGTGTCCTTCCTAGTCCTCTCATACTAGGGAAAGGTTCTCTCAATGCTCTAATACCAGACTTGATATGGACCAAACAATCTTATGATGTTCTAAACCTAGCTCACGTACCATTTTAACGGGCAAACATCCCGATACTTGGAACAAACTTTAGGCCCTAGTGGCAAAAAGCCATCATCATGGTAATAAACCTCTTCAATAAGTTAGCATGTTATCCCTAGATAAATTTTATCAATTGAATGATGGCCTTCCTACACAACACTGTCGAAATATCTTGAGGTCATATCTTGAGTTCAGAATTTTCTTTAATTAGGTATCACTTGCAACCTATACTAAAATAGTACTTTACCCCTAGATGTCTAGTTAACTATTGCGCCTCAACGCATTTTAGGGAGAACCAACTAGCTCTATGTTCGAGTGGCATTTCACCCCTAACCACAACTCATTTGTTGATTATTCAACATAAGTCGGTTTGAACCTCCACTTAGTTCTACCCAAGCTTAACCCAGGTTATAGATAGGTCACCTAGGTTCAAGTCATAAGCAGTAACAATAGCCCTATGAAGACTCGCTTTCACTATAACTCCGATGGGTTCCCTTAACCAAGCCACTACCTATAAGTTGCCGACTCATTCTTCAATAGGCACGTGGTCAGAGCCCTGGGCTCCACCCAATGCTTAGGAGCTATTAGATGATTTCCCTTTCTTTACTTCCTTTGACTGGAAGGCTTCTTCAAGCATGCCTGCCATGACTTTGGTGAGGTCCTTATCAAGCTTGGGTTATTTAAGAGGTTTTGGAGAAAATGTGGGAGTATCAGATAAATCAGAAGGAAGAGGAGAGGGTTCTTTTGTTCCTTTGCCTCTTCCAGTAGATATACTCTTCTTTGATTGAGCTCTTGTGGCCACTAGTTCCTTAAGAAAAACCCTTTACCTTAGGCTTAGCTTGCAGCTTGGTCTTTGCTTTTGGTCTGGAAGAGAGTTTTCTTTTCTTGGTGGGATGAGAGGAAAGTGAATCAGAGGGTTGATATGGTTCAGAGGACTCAGAAGGAGTGCTAAGACTAGGAGTTTTTATCCTCAATATTTTGATTTGTGAGAATTGAGATTTTCTAAAAAAACAAGGTCAATGGTCGTGAGAGTAGGGCACAATAATCTGAGCAATCTGGGAGGTTTTTCAAGGTAGAAATCAAAGGGTTTCGACAGAAATGAAGTGAAGAGGAATCTGTGAAAATTTTTTGTGAGAGCACTAGGAGAATCACTTGAGGCGATTTTGTGAGAAATGACCGAGTATCGACTAAAATAGACCTAGGGCTCGACATCACTCGAGGTCTTACTCGAGTGATCATAAGCTTTACTCAAGTAATCATACCAGAAATTTCAAAATACAGTAAATTCAAGTGCGTACCTGGCATGTTAAATATTGTAATTACCCATGTATATTCCCTCGATCATTTGATGACTCTTTAGGACAAATTTGAGCTGAAACTCAACAAATTTGTGATATGCAACCAGAGTTACTCGAGTAAGCTTGAAGTTTACTTGAGGCCTCCCTCGGGTAATTTGTCCCTTCACATTATCACTATTTATTTTCAACAGTTATGCTGTTTCTTTTGAATTCATTTTAAATTAATGTTGCACTGTCATAATTTTTAGGTCATTACTCGAGTGGCTACTCGAGTAATCCATTCAATTACTTCAAGGTGTCACTCTAATAATGTTGGTTACTTGAAGTTATCCCTCTAATAAAGTGTCCTCTGTTAACCTCTACTTTCATACTCCAAAACAGAATATCAAGATCCTACAAAACAAATTGCTAGAAACTCTGATGCTTAAGTTAGTAATCATCAAAACATCAATAAATAATATTATCTAACATTTTGTAAATACTAAATAACTTACAATTCATTGGGATTTACCATTCTCAATTCTCTTCTAATATACAAGAATTGAACTTTTGCAAGAGGTTTTGTGAAAATATCAGCTAGTTGAAGATGAGTTGGAATTAATATCACTTTGACATCTTTCTTTTAGACATGATCTCTGATGAAGTGATGTCTAACATCAATATGCTTGGTTCTAGAATGTTGAACGAGATTCTTTGCCAAAGTTATCGTGCTGGTGTTGCCACAATATATTGGTATCTCTTTCAAATAAATACCAAGATCCTGTAGTTGTTGCTTCAGCCATAATACTTGTGTACAGCAACTCGATGCTGCAACATACTCAGCTTCTGTTGACAAAAGAGACATTGTATTTTGTTTCTTATTGAGCCATGATACAAGTGAACCTCTAAGAAATTGTCCTTGTCCACTAGTACTCTTTATGTTTGTCTTATATCCTCCATGATCAGAATTTGAGTATGCAACTAGATATTCAGTTCTTCCTTTAGGATACCAAAGACCTAATTCTATCGTATCAATAAGATATCAAAAGATACGTTTGACAGTTTCAGCATGTGACTCATTTGGTGTAGATTGATATCTTGCACACATACCCATACTAAATTGAATGTCAGGTCTGCTTGCAGTGAGATAGAGTAATGATCCAATCATTCCTCCATATTTTATGATATTGTATCATTTCCTTTGACATCCGCATCAAGCAATGTGGTTGAGCTTATGGGCGTGTCCATTCCATTTACCTCATCTATTCCATACTTCTTCAGTAACTCTTTCAAATTCTTTGTTTGAGATATGAAAATTCCATTATTTCTTTGTTTGATTTGCAAACTAAGAAAGAAATTTAATTCTTTGATCATTGACATCTCAAACTCCCACTGCATTATCTCAGAATATTCCTTACACAAGGTTTCGTTAGTAGCACTGAAAACTATATCATCAACATAAATTTGCACGATTACAAAATCATCTCATTTTTGTTTTGTAAAAATTATTGTATCAACTTTTCCTTATACAAAACATTGATTAATGAGAAATTTACTGAGTTTTTTTGTACTATACTCTAGGAGACTGTTTTAAAATGTATAAAGCTTTTCTTAGTTTGAAAATATGGTCAGGTTTGGTTACATCTTCAAAACCTGGAGGTTGATCTACATACACTTCTTCCATGATGTAGCCATTTAGAAATGCACTCTTAACATCTATTTGATAGAGTTTGAATCCCTTGATACATGCAAAGGCTAAGGTAGTCGTATAGCTTCCAATCTAGCCACTGGAGTATACGTTTCCTTATAATCAATGCCTTCTTTCTGATTATAGCCTTTGGCCACCAATCTTACCTTGTTTCTAACAATGATTGCAGATTCATCAAGGTTGTTCTTAAATACCCATTTAGTGCCAATGATCGGATGATCCTTAGGTCGGGGTACCAATTCCCAAACCTGATTTCTTTCAAATTGGTTTAGTTCTTCTTGCATTGCTATAACCCAATCATTGTCTGATACGGCTTCATCAATGTTTGAAGGTTCAATCCCAGAAATAAAAGCAGAAAAACTAATTTTATTGAAAATTCTATTTCTAGTTTTGACTCCTTCATTCACATCTCCTATGACTTGATCTAGGGGATGACTTTTATTGTATTTCCAGGCTCTAGGCTGTCTTAGTGACTGATCTTCTTCCTTGGTTTGATCAACTTCTGGAATAAGAGATTTAGAAATAGATTGACTATTTTCTTGATTTAAAACAACTTCCTACTCATCATCAATGGTTTTGTCAAAGGATTCAAATTCATCAAATACAACATGAATTGATTCTTCATTAACACATGTTCTTTTATTGAAAATTTTGTATGCTTTACTTCGGTTAGAATAGCCAAGGAAAATTCCTTCATCTATTTTAGAATCAAATTTTCTTAAGTTATCTTTACCATTATTATAAATGAAACACTTACAACCGAAGATGTGTAAATGAGCATGGTTTGGCTTCCTTCCTTTGTATAGCTCGTATGGTGTCTTTGCATGTTTTATTCTAATATAGGCTCTCTTTAAAATATAGCATGTTGTGCTCATTGCATTAGCCCAGAAACTTGAGACACGTTCTTTTCATTCAACATTGCTCTAGCCATTTCAGTGAGCACTCTATGCTTACATTCCATGACTCTGTTTTGTTGAGGTGTCCTTGGAGCAGAGAAATTATGATCAATGCCATTAGTATCACACACAATATTCTTTAAAGGCTTGATTTTCAAATTCTCCACCATGATCTGTCCTAATACCTGCAATAGACATACCTTTCTTATTTTGCACTTTCTAGGCAAAAACGATAAATTATCTAAAGGTTTCATCCTTTAATGATAGAAAATTGGTCCATGTAAATCAAGAGAAATCATCAATAATAACCAATGAATATAAGTTGCCACCAAGACTCTTAACTCTTACTGGCCTAACTAAATCCATGTGTAATAATTGAAGTGGTCTATTGGTTGATATCTCATTTTTTTATTTGACGAAGATTTAGTTTGTTTACCCTTTTGACATGAGTCATAAATCAAATCATTTTTGAAATTTACTTTGGGTAATTCAATCAATAAATCCGTTTTACTTAACTTGCCTAGTTGGTGAATGTTGACATGAGCTACCCTCTTATGCCATAACGACATTACTTAGAAAAAATTTTCAAAGTCATTTTTACTGATATCAAGAGTATAGCAGTTGCCTTCCCTTTTTACTTTGAGCTTTTCTTTGAGATTCTTCTTATCTAATTGTAAATCTTTCTTGTTTACAATTAGGCATTCCTCTGAGTCAAATATTATCCAGTTGTCTTTACCTGTACTTTGAATCATGCTCAATAAGTTATGACACAAGCCTTCAACGTAATAAACATCTTTGACTTGTATGCCTTTATTGTAACTCTCTCTGTAATTATATCCAAAATACGGGATTAAAATGAAATGGAGACCAATAATAATCAAATAACATTTACTAACTCATCACATGATGGGGTTTTCAAAAATACCTTTCGAAATCATTTATAAACTTGGTCTCATATTAATATTTCGAATACAATTACAATGCGAAGATAAATCACATTCATATAAATATCAGAGTGCACAACATAATCATCCCGGCAATCCCGGGTACATACCTTCGCTAAAGATACATAGGGTACAATTGCCCATTACAATTCTTCAAATGGGGATTACACAATCTCATCTCGAAGGAGTCCTAGCCGCTCCCTCCACAAGCCACTTGCCCTATCTAAATTGTTGGTAAGGGAGGGTGAGATTCGAGAGAATCTCAGTAGGAAACAGATACCATAATGCATGCATGATAGATGCTATGTGTATGACATGTTAGCTTTATCTAGATGCATGCCCCATAATGACATTTTTGCATGCTCAATATTTCATGTAACAAAACTATGGCCACAGTAAAACAGAAACAGAGCTTCATTTATTCAAATATACTCTACACAATCAAGTAAAGCAATCACATACATCACTGCACAAGCAAAGATATCAAATACATGCAAGTAAAGTAAGTCCCCTACCTCCAGTCTTTTCTCCTCGATTTGCGTGCCAGCAACTCGGGGTTTCACATTCGATCCTACAATATCAAATGTAACATTTAGACACTTCCATAGTGTTTCTAGGTGTTATATGAGGCTATATTGAAAATTTACTAAAATACCCCCGGGGAACCGGCCCGACCCCGCCGTACCTGGTCCGGCTGTACTTTTCTTAAAACTTTGACATGGGCTATTCTTACATATTTTCGCCCAAGGAATCCATTTCCCGACTTGGAATTATCAAATTCAATGTCAATTGACAAATTTACCTTTGGCAGCCCCACTTTAAGGGTTTCAAGGGCGTTTTCGTAATTATGCTTTTTCGGCCTTTTTCGAAAACGTGCCCAACTGTAACCCCACCTAATTTTAGCTCCTGAACTCAATGGAATCATCAAATCATTGAAAATCCATCTCTAACCCTACCAAACTAGGCTTGGCCGAAATTCTCAATTCCCTGGGAAAATTGGGTTTTTTCGGTTTCGGCTTCGTAAACGCGTTCCTTTCTACTCCTAACCACTTTATTGACCATTACATTGGGTTAGAAATACCATTTAGTATCAATTTGGGCAGCATAACACCTAGGCCAACCCATTTTCCAAATTTACAAACAAAGACAATCCGGTGAAATTTCACCGATTAAATCAACCACAGCAGCCAGAACAATCAAAGATTGAAGTTTCAGAAGTTACCTCAAGCTCCCTCTAGCTTTTACTCAATATGGCTGAACCCTAGCCCCTTTTAAACCATGAAAATTGAGCTTCCAACACCTTAAAGAACATGAAAGAGAAGCTTAGAAGCAAGGTTATACGCGTTAGGAGCTAGATCGTCGGAGAAATCGGCTTACCTTGCGAGATTTCTCCTCTTTCTCTCTCTAAGAGCTCTCAACTTTCTCTCACTAGTTTCAGCTGGTTCAGGATGAAATGAGAGCTGAAGAAGATGAGAAAATATTTAATTCCATGCTGATGTAATCTTTTATTGAGATGATGTCATAATTCCCATTTTCGGATTTTCTGGCAGATTTTCTGTCCAAACTTTGAAAAATCATAACTAATTCTAGAAAAATTAAAATGAGGTGATTATAAAGCCAAATGAAAGGTATTTAAGTCCTCTTTATTGGAAAAATATGATCCATTACCAGAAATCACCACAAAATTCCAGAATTACACAAATTTCATCACTGCCCCAAAACAGAGTCCGTTTTCAACCTCAAAATTTGGACAGTCATATCTCCCAGTTCCCAAAATGAAATGGCACAAATTATATGTCCATGTTGAAGCTTGGGATGTGAAATGTAATACTGGAAAGTTTCATAATTTTCTAACATCATTTTCCTAGTCAAAACATCCACACGAGGAGACTGCCCAGAATAGAGTTTCACTGGACAGAATTTCAGATTTTGCATCTTTGCTTCCAATGGTTCCATTTTCATACCAAACATCATTCCCACATAAATTTTCACAAGGAATCCATTGGAAACACCAAATCAATAAAATTCACATCTCATTGATATGTTTTGACAACAATCTCAACATGTCAACACAATTTACATTTCAAAACCTAACATTGCACATTTCCATTCCAAAGTTCCAAACCAATTTCAATGACATCAAAACACACTATGACACCATTTCCAACACAATACCCCATTCAATTCTTCCCTCTATTCTAAGTCAATTTGGATGTTAATCCACAATTGAACTCAAATACAGGGTTTCGGCACTGCTTACAACACACACGAATCATATTCGAGTGCCAAATCACATCATATTCTCCAAAAGGGTTATTTATCACTAACCACATCCACTTTTGGAGTCATTAACCCTTAATCACAATTTGGGATCTTGCTAAACCGGGGCTTAGCAATCCACTAATCTCTAGCCTCGAGTCTCAAAATTCAGGGTATTACATTTATCATTTTTTTATTTCACCAATTCCTGCTATCTTTCTGGATTGATTTCCTCCAAATTTTACCTTACCACCTTCTTTTGGTTGTAATGAGGTAAAACTTTTGAAATCACCGGTCATATGTCTGGAGCATCCACTGTCTATGTACCATTTATTGTTCTTCGATGCTTTAAGATATATCTACAATCAAATACAATTAAGTCTTAGGTACCCATATCTTTTTGGGTCTTTTTGGGTAAGTACAAATAACTTTCTGAATATATGAACCTCAGGCTCCTATCTTTCCTTTCTTCTTATGAATGCGTGATGATGTATAATGACCTTTTCTATTACAATAATTGCAATATGCAAAAGGATTGATGTATGTCCAGTATGCTGAAAATAATTCAAGTATGACTTACCTCTTGCTTCCTTCCTTCCTTCCCTTCTATATAATTTTGGATCATATCCAAGACCAGATCGATCATTTACAAAACATTGAGCTTTTAAAATTACATTTAGCATCTCACTTCCTTTAGTGAATTTTTCAAGAGTTTTCATGAGATCGACATTTTTCTTTTGCAAAGAAGAACAATTTTCACAATCTTTTTCTAAATTCTCTTTGAGTTCTATTTCAAGAACTTTTTTTTGAAAACAATTAGTTCTTTAACTACTTTGATGAATTCAAAATGTAAACCATTATATTCCAAAATTAATTTATCATAGGTAGGATCAAAATCAATTACCTCTTCTTCTGTTTCTTCTTGAGCAACTAGATAGATATTGGGTACTTCCTCTTTATCGCTTTCTTCTTCAGAAGAGCTATCTCCCCATATGGCAGATACAAAGGCTTTCTTCTTTTTTTTGAACTTTTTTTTTCTCTTTTCTTTAATCTTCTAAGCCAGTTCTTGACATTCTGATTTGATATGTCCTTGTTTTCCACATTCATAGTAGATGATGTGTTCTTTATTGCTTGTTGCTCCTTTCTGAAAAGTCTTGAATCCTTAACTTTCTGAATCATTTTATTATTTGGCCTATTTCATCATCGTCAAGCTTTTCATCCTCATCTTGATTTTCTTCTTTTGCTTGTATTGCTAGGCCTCTTTTCTTCTTGTCACCAGTGTCTTCTAGTTCTCATTTGAACTTCAATTTACTTTCATATTCATAAAAACTTACAAATAGAGAAGTAACCGATTGCATTGATTCACCTTTTGCTTCTTCTATTGCAATGACTTTAGCCTCCCACTCATTAGAAAGTATATTAAGAATCTTTCTCACTAGGGTATGCTGATCATAGACTTTTCCAAGTGCTGCAATTTGATTAACAAGATGAGTGTATCTAAGTTAAACTTCAGCTATTGACTCACCTGATTTCATTCGAAGTAAATCGAATTCAGTAACTAGAGTGTTTATCAAGTTTTCTTTTATTCTCTAAGTTTCTTCGTAAACTATTTCCAGGGCTTCACACATTTCTTTAGCAGTTGGGAGTATGCAGATTCTGAAGCACTCATTTTGACCAAGGCACTTTAAATCATTAGAAATACCTTGATGTTGAGTGTAATGAGTTTCTTGTCATTTTCATCATATTTTGCTGGTGTCTTAGGAATCCTTTATGAATCTACAATCTTTTCAGGTTTGTAGTTTCCACTTTCAATCACATCCTATAGTCTGTATTTTGTAGCCATTACGAAGACTCTGAACTTCTCTTTCCAGAATGAGAAGTGTTGGCCATTGAAACCAATAGGTCTTGTAATAGAATCTCCGTCGGGAAGAATTCTTTCACCCAAGCTTGCCATCGGATCCTTTTTAGGCTGTTATACCTTAACAAGAAGACTTATGCTCTGATACCAAATGTTAGTGCAAGCGTTTCACCTAAGAGGAGGTGAATTGGGTGATACCAAAAATTTGTGTTATGTATAAGAAAATTGACAGAATATTTAAAGCAGTTGAGAGTAAGGATAAATATCACTGAAGTGTACAATAGGAGATATACTGGTTCGGTCACAACCACTTTGACCTACGTCCAGTCCTCAGAACGTCTCTGGGAGTTTCACAATAAGTTGTCTCAATAATGAATATTGAGGTTGTAATGAAAACTCTCTCACAGACTAAATGAATAATCACTGAAGTACAAATAATGAGTATAAGAAATATAGAGCACTAAGAATATGTTGATTAGTGTATGTTCGTGTGTTCTTAGTTGTTGTGTTGTGTTCTTTGAATCTCCATATATATAGATGATTTATGGTGTTTGTTAGAAGCATTTCCAACATGTCCGTTAGAGTCGTGCAGCAACGATTGACCATTCTTCTAATTTGAAAACTATTCATTTGCGGCAGGTAGCGGTAGGTGAGCATTCAGATTTTTATTTAACTTTCCACTTATAGCATGATCTCTTCATTATTTCTCTGCAAATGTACTTAGAATACTAATACAATGAAGGGCTAATCATATAGAAAACAAATCAATAAACATTGGATTATAATCATGTTTTCTAGACTTCATTACTCGAGTGGCTACTCAAGTGATCATGCTCATTACTCAAGTAGTCCCTCGAGTGATCTCATTAAAAATCATGTAGAGACTAAGTCAATGTTTTCTTACCATATTACTCTATTAAACCTTCAAGTAATCTTTTCAATAATACCTGGTATACAAGGTTACTCGAGTAATCCCTCGAGTAAGCATCTATTTTCTTCACAGGTTACTCGAGTGATTCCTTGAGTAAATTTATAACAACTTTGCAGATTACTAGATTACTCCCTCGAGTAACAACATCAAATTCTTGGCTGAGATTACCATTGCTTTGCTTACCTGATTACTCGAGTGATCCCTCGAGTAATACTTCAAATAACTTTACAAATTACTCGAGTGGTCCCTTGAGTAAATAGTTTTCTCAAATGGTTACTCGAGTGGCTACTCAAGTAAAGTGTGTCAATTCTTGGTCGAGAGCCATGGAAGGTATTTGTCCTTGTTACTCGAGTGACTACTTGATTAATGTCTTTTCTTATGTGCTTACCTGAGTGGTAATTTGAGTAATGGTCTATATAACTTTGTAAATTACTTGAGTGACCCCTCGAGTAACTTCTTCTAAATTTTGGCAGTGCGCCTATGGAACATTTTCTCCAATATTACTCGAGTGCTCACTCAAGTAACAGAGTTCATTACTTGAGTGCTCACTTGAGTAAACCTTTAAAAAAGCTACCAGTAATGTTTTTCCTGTGCTCTGTCTCTCAATTCTTCTTCATTACTCTAGTACTTACTTCAAGTAAAGCTTTTGTTTGCCATTTAATTATTACTCAGTTAAGACATGGAGTAAGATACATCATGAACCTTGGAAATACTAGATTACTCGAGTGGTCACTCGAGTGACCATATCTTTTCTTCACACGTTACTCGAGTGAGCCCTTGAGTAAATTTCAAACAAGAATGCAAATTACTCGATTACTCCTTTGAGTAATAGCATCAAATTCTTGGCCAAGAGTACCTGTTCTTTGCTTACCTGGTTACTCGAGTAACCCCTTGAGTAATGCTTCAAATAACTCTACAAATTACTCGAGTGCTCCCTCGAGTAATGCCTTTTTCTCACCTGGTTACTTGAGTAAATTGTTGCATTTCTTGGCCGAGAGCTACTGGAAGATATGTGCTCTGGTTACTCAAGTGGCTACTCAAGTAATGCCTTATGCTCATGTTGTTACTCAAGTGGCTACTCAGTAATGGCTCATATAACTTTGCAGATTACTCGAGTGGCCCCTCAAGTAACTTTTTCCAAATTTTGGTAGTACTTCTCTGGATGATATTATTCATGATTACTTGAGTGCTTACTCGAGTAACATCTTCCCTTACTTGAGTAGTCACTCGAGTAAGCCATGACAAAATCTGTTGTCTCACTACTCCAGTGCTTACTTCAGGTAATGCTTTGTTTGCCATTTATTTACTTTGTTTAAATTCATTTGTTTGTTATCATATCTTCTTTTATCATTAGTCCAATCTTTGTTATCATCAAAATATATGGGATCTAACATTTCTAACTGTAGCACAAAAACTAGGAAATGCATTAGCTGCTCAAAAGATCAATTTTGTATACGGGGTAGGCATCCAAGGCCTAAGGGGAGGTATGTCCATTGCTACAACCATTTGATTCAAGCTTATTCCCAAGCCTCTAATCCTAAAATTCTGGATATTACAAAATATCACTTGAATTTAAAATCCTAAATTAGTGATTTGATAAAAACCTGAGTTGTTAATCCCATTACTCTTATTATCAACAAAACAAATTTGGGATTTTGAAGTTTAAGTGGTATTTTTTTAGGATTCTTCCAACTATAAATAACACAACAATTATTAAATCATAAATACTATAGACTACTATTTTATTAAACTCAAAATGATGTTGTTTCAAACTCAATAAGGAAGAGCAAAGTATATAAAATTCACCTTGGTTAAATTAGTCCAAAACTCTAGATCATATTGACTAAGAGATTGGTTCACAAGTTCATTGGTCTAACTAGCCGACCCAACAGTACTGATGAGAAGATAATAAATAAATATTGCAAGAATTTATATGTTTTTATACAATTTTAAGAATGTGTTCTGAAGATAGAAGTTTGATTCAAGTTGTCCCTTGGCAAAAAGAAAATGGGGCATACAATTTTCTAGAATTCAAACTCATGGTGTGGTAAATATGCTCAACAATAACACGTGGAAAGCAGTATATTATAAACATTAAGCCATAAATGTTGACTAAGCAAAGCATTAAACTTTTTTTAAACAATGCAAAACAATTAATAAAGTTTATACATGCAATTTAATTTGCACATACCTTTTAATTTTTTTGTTCATTACATTTTCAAATACACATTGAAGTAAAGGGGAGATGATATAAAATAGGGTTAAGGTGCAAAAATGCACATGTCATTTTTCTAAAAGTACGCCCAACAACAAATACTTTTCTTAGGTGCAAAAGTAACTGTGGTAATAAAATAGGTGCAAAAGTCATAGTAGCTGTTAGATGGGAAACGTTGACCGTTAAAAGTAACTTTGATAACATGGCAGGTGACTAGGCTCCTGATTGAAATTACTGACTAGTTAAAAAAAAGAAAAAAATAATAAGTGAAAATGTATAGCACAGTAGAAAATTGGCTTGGCATTACAGATTGATCCTTACTCTGGCGAACTTGTTCAATTACAAATTAAGCATTGATTAAGTTGAGTTAGTCACATCATGAATTAAAAAGCATAGATAACAAGGGAGCAATAAAAGCAGTTGGAGGAATTGAAAACTTAAGAATAATTGAAGACGAAGAGAATAACTATAAGCTTGAAGATGTGCGGGGTCAAGATGAAGTGCTCTGTTGCAATCTTTAATTACGTGTTTATGAAGCTCTAATTGGCTGTAACAAAAGGCATTATTGCTAAAAGCAAAGTTGTGAACAAACATTGCACATACAATTAGTTCACAGATTCACAATAATTAATTGTAAAAAGTAAAGATCGATCGAGCAACAAATCAGAGAAAAATGGAGATTCATGGAAGTGTGATACACACTAGATGTCTCAGACAACAGATGACTGAGAAATAAGTGAATCGAGGATACAAATGGCCTTGGACCAGTATTAGGAGTTACAGAGCCTAGCCAATTGAGCTCGCTCGGAGATAGCAGGAGCCATGGGTAAAGAGAAAAGAATTGAGGAGCACCTATCAGAAAGCTGAAGCTTGTGTGTTTCAGGTCATGCTTATAAGTTTCACCTTTCAACAGGTATTATTGTGATGGATTTTGGGACTGGAGGTAGGAAGGGGTAAAATGGAGAATCTGACAGTTTTCCCAAAGCTCAAGAAAGCAAGAGGAAGGAGCGAGCAAAAGAGAAACGACATGGGCTCGATGTCTGATTTCGGAACCCTCTCCCTCCGATTTGTTGACGATTGTTGCTCACCCTTCGATTTTTTGCACCGTCTTAGAGTTCTGCTTGGAGATACAAGACCTGAAATACTGATTTTTCCCTTTTTTCACTGGTTAGTAATTTCACTCAGCAGCCTAGTCACTTGCCATGTCAGCAAAATTAGTCAGCGAAGTTACTTTTACTGTCAATGTTTCCCATCTAACAGCTACCGTGACTTTTGCACCTATTTTATAACCACATAGTTACTTTTGCACCTAAAAAAATATTTATTATTAGGCGCACTTTCAGAAAAATCACATGTGCAGTTTTGCACCTTAACCCTATAAAATATTAGTCTATACTTTCAAATTTGATTAAAAAAAATAAAATTGCAATGATGTATGGTAAAAAGAAATATAACTAATTAAAACTTAGAAATATATTTTATAACCAACTTATTATTTACAATTGATAAATTATCCTCCTTAAGACAAATTATAAAGTATTATTAGGTTGAGTTTCATGCATTATACAAAATTTAAAGAATAAGTTATATTATTTACTTTTTTGTGAATAATATAGTTTATTAAAATTTTCATATATCTATGCACACAAACTCCCTCTGGTTCTTAATATAAAATTTAGTTTGTGATGCAATTTGCACTATAAGCTAAATCTTATATTAAGAACTAGAGGTGATAAATTATAAAAGAATGTAAATAAGATGCGATTAATAATACTCTGGTTTTAAATTTAAAAGCTAGTTAATAGATTTACTTTAATCCTACATGTAAGACCACAATATAATTTATTTTTCAAATTTATAATTTTTCACGCAAACAATATCTATTAATTGCACATATATTAATGGAGTTTCTATTAGAAGTAGTTTCAACACAAATAGTTAAATATGATATTTAAGAGAAACTAATACACATTTTTTATAGGCTTTTCAGCCATTACACCATAAACATTACATTAAAAAAAATACCAAAATGCTACATGTTGCGAAGTAATTACAAAATGTTGTACTTGATTCAACTCGTTCTTGCCAAAGATGATTTCAACCTCTATAATTTGACATAAAGTGAAATCATTCTTGCCAAGAACGATTTCCATTTTGTCTTGTACTTCCACTTTTGCCCACATACTTATAGTTTATATACTCTACTAAATAAATACTCTGTACATTATATTTATAAGTCACTTTCAACATGTTTAATCAAAATTAATAAAATTTTAAACTTCATCAACTATGTCTTAAAATTTGATAATTTCCCAACTTTGCCCCATTTGACATATATGCTTTTCAAGAAAATAATGTAGAATAATAAATTGATGGCAAAATTGTACATTAACATAAATTTAACAATGTGGCTTACAAATATAAATGAAAAATAATTTTTCTCCAACTTATAAATGTGACTAGAGGAGTATATAGAGTACATATACTAATTAATATCAATAAAATCTATCATCACCCAATCACTTGTAATTTTATTATTTAATCTTGATGGCCTTTCACAAATTCACTGCCAAAGCTAAAGTTACAAATATAAGACCCATCCGGTAAGTGACTTATAATTTTACTATTTACTCCATTAATTTAAAAAGTTGGAACATATTTAAAAAAGATAGATTTGATGGATATACTACTAGAAAAAATGCTTTTAACGTCCCTTTTTTGGGCCTTTTAACATCTAAAAATCGGGGGACGTCTATTTGAGGGACATAGAAAAAATGTCAATAACGTCCGTAAAACAGGGGATGTATATAGGCAGGACTTTAGACATCCCCACTAAATACTAGGGTCGTCTAAAGTCTACACTTTAGATGTCCCCAGTATGGGCTGGGGACGTCAAAAGGCAGTCTAAACTGACCTTTAGACATCCCCTGTTTGGACTGGGGACATCTAAAGTGACACTTTAGATGTCCCTACTACATTATGGGGACGTCTAAAGGTGTTTTAGACGTCCCCAATTTACTGTAGGGACGTTAAAAGTTTTTTTAAATGGCTTTTTTTAATATATATATTTCACTGTGGGGAAAATTTACACTACAGAAATAGGATGGAAACAACATAATAAAACAATAGCAATTCAGCAGAATGGAAACAACAATCTATATGCCACTGTTATGTAATAAAAACAATCTATATGTACAATATAGAGAAGTCATAGCTGTCATCATGACAAACTCTTTTGCCTCTGTTATGCTTATGGAAACAAGACCAGGGATTTAGAAGAGGTGAAGTTAAAAAGCACAAAGTTGTCTAGCTATGTTACACAGTTAGCAGATAGCAAGAGTAGCACACAAGCTCAGACTGGAGGAGTAATACCTTGAAACACAGTGATCAACCCTAAGGCTCGTTATGCAATATAAATAACAAACCGCACAAACTACACAACAATCAATATCCAACAACAACAACGCTAATTATATGTACAATATATAGAACCACCACAAATGTATATCTAACACAAACTACTAAAGACTTTACTCTAGTATACATTGAAGAAGATGTCCAACCAAAAAATTTTCTGATCATATTTATGTCTTCATATAAGTAGGCATCTTCATTGTCAAAAATCTACAAATTAGAAAATAAGCTTAGATGAAATAATGAATCAAGTGAATGTATTGCCATTGAATTACAACACCAAAAATATTATCCTCTAAGAATGAAGAAGCGATTACTTGTTCAAAATCTGTCGTAATGCCACTCTTAATGATGTTAAACATATAAAGTATAACATAGTATCCACATTCCCAGCCGCTAGGTTGTTGAGGGCACTATAAATCAAAAGCAAATGGTTAAAATCAATAAAGGCATATCTAAAATGACCGTCAATCAAAAGAACTTGATTTGAAACTATGTACTTTTGGAAACAACCATTTCGGGTCTTTGCCACCTTTACGGTCATGTGGCCTGCCAAGCACTCGATATGTCTGGCATGCCCTATCATTAAAATGAAAATCAACAGAAATTAAAATAAGTCATTTAAGTCAAGAATCAAGAAGCAATGAAATATAAAAAAAAAACATACGTGTTGAAGACGTTTTTTGTTTCTTTGTCTGGCATTTTACTCAAGGAATCAAACTAGTAAACTGCGTGGAACCGAGGACAGAGAACACACAAACTCCAGTGGTAACTATAACAACATATACAGATTAAAATGAAGTTAGATCGTGAGGCAATTATTTATTAAATATCTAAAATAGACAAAATTAAAATGTGTACCCTTGAACAATCGATGCTAGATAACAATGATAGTCATTCTCTCCCATTGTGAAGCCTGCATAGTGAGTCCCTTTTTGCACTGCATTCATATCCCTTGTCGTATTCGCAGGACACAAGAATCCATATAAATAAACTCTTTGCATGTTAATGCATATACGATGGAAGGAGCAATAATAAAATTAAAATGATGAATATATTAGCCAGTAAATATATGAAACCAAAAAACCATTTCACTAAATGAAGGATAAAATGGGAAATTAAAAACTTATAGGATTGCAAATTTAACCCATCTTACATCTATATCCTCCAACTTAATAAACTGTTTAAGGTCATCTTTATCAATTGTGAAGGGATACTCTAATTTCTGGCTCAAATCCCTAGAGGCATATGCAAATCGATTTGGCGAATGCCTTTATAGATATGCTACAGTCGTGCTAAGAATGTCCATTTTCCTGCTTCCTGCTCATTCTTTTAGAACATAAAAAAACATATTGTTAGTAGAATGCCAACATATCTCAAGTAAAAAAGAGGTTGTTCCATACCATTGGAGGTGTTGCCGCTGCTGAGCCAATAAGATATATAGGCCAAAGGATGAAAGATCTTCTTGCCTGAGCTATCGTGGCAACCTAGTCATCAGAAATAGGGATGATTGTACCTTCTTCCCCCTCTAGAACACATGTCACAGTCACCCTACGTAAATGCTGTGGAATTTGTTGATGATGATGGGTGGTAGCTTATGTGTGAACAAGAGCATCTGCAACTACACACAGCACTTGGACATCCAACGAGAGGATGGCATGTTCTCCCAGCTCTAGAGTGGGAAAAGGGTCGCCAAGTGGTTCCTCCACTAGGTTGTAACTTCCCTTGGTGCTATGGAAGGCCGAGGATGAATGGGTTCTATGCTTGGTAGTTGCCATATGCAATTCAAACATCTTCATCATTTCAGCTTGTAGCTCAGGCATCAACTTAAGATGTAGCTCTGGCAACATCTCTTGTCAGAGCTTGTCGCGAAGGTTGGCCTCGAGCTCTTATGAGACTTCCTAGCAAATCTTGGCCACAAGCTGCCTATTGGGTTCAGCTTGTGATGAATAAGAATGTGAGACTTGGCCATAATACTTCACAACACGAACTCCCCCTGCCCCCCTCGAACATGACCAGGGCGATCAGCCTTATCAATTGCTATTGACAAGATGTCCATCCGTCCACTTGGAGTGAACAAACCTTGGCTACTATGATCTTTCATTTCATCCTACAGCATAAAAGTTATCATAAATGAAAATTAAGTACTCCCAATATGAAAAAAACTTTGTACTTATGCTCTAACTACTTACAATCCTCACAACAACCTCAATAACAATCGGATTTATGTACTTCCCACCCTTAATCCTCCCTGCTTTCCATTTTTTATGACGTGGAGGAGGTGGCAGGGCCTGGACCATAATGGTAGGATCTGATATGGCTATTTCCTTCAATTTCTCCAACTCTTCTGCCATCATCTTTCGTTCAAGCTTCCGATAACCACCATGAGACATCCAATGTTGATACTTATTAGTTGCTTGCCTCTCTGCATTTGCTGCACTTAATGCCTGTGAAAGGAAAACAATGAACACCGAATCAATAATGTCAACTATATTTTAAATAAAACACTATGATGACGTAAATCTTACTAAAAAGCTTGGATCTTCTCGTGATGCCATAAACAACCTCCAGTCCTCTGGAGACAAATACGTATACTCCTGACATGGATCATTACCCCTCAGGTCCCCTCGAATGTAATCTCATGTAAGCCTCTTCTTGAAATCTTTCCATCATAGACGAACATCCCTCATCCACTCCTTGTACATCGTCTCAGTGTCAGGGACATCATAGGTTTGCTGTAAGGTAAAAACATAAGTTAATTATATTCAAAGCAATAGGAATAAAGATATATATACAGATGTATTAAAACTTATATACCAAAAATTGTTGCCAAATCAAGTCTTTGGTTTTTGGTGGAACGAACTTCCAATTATCATAGATAATACAAACTTTGCTCTGACCCAAATAACCTAAGTGGCTAATAAAATGGTCTTCCTCTGGACCAATTGGTTTAAAATTGTTATCAAAGTCAATATGCAACCTCTCCTGTTGATAGTGATTACGTGCTACCAAAGTAGGAAATTTTGTACTGCCTCTAACCCTTCTTCTCGCAACGGGTTTAGGCCTATTCATTTCATTGTCCCTATTACTTTATGAGTCACTAGAATTGTCCATATTCTTGTAAGCACAAAAATCATTGTCAGATAGGTGAATAAGTTGTAAGTTAATGAATAAAATAACTAGTTATAAAACAAATAGCAGACATTACTATTTTCTAAGTTAAGCTCTTACTCTATATTGTTTCCCATATTCCATTACTATAATCACTTCTGATAGCATATTCTTCATCATCTACCAATTCTACTTCACTTGTTGTAGGTGGATTAATTGTAAAAGGTGGTGTGTCGTCAAGGTTGAAGGTCAGATCACCATGCTTATTTTTTTTACTTTGAAGTACAATGGAAATTTTTTTATTTGCAGGATCAGTGACATAACACACTTGTTTCGCCTGGCTTGCTAGAATGAAGGGCTTATCCCTATAACCTACTCTTTCAAGATCAACTTAGACAAATCCAAATTGTTGATCTATTACCACATCAATATTGCTAACCCACTTACATTTGAATAAAGCAACTTTGAACTTGTAAGTAATTTCCCATATTTCTTCTATCACTCCATAATAGGCCATGGATGCTAATATGGGGTTTTTGTCTTACGAACTGGAAAAGTACATGGCTTCAAGTTCTACCATCACCCCACTATTTTGTATGGTACTTCTGTCATCTTGGTCTTTTGTGTAGAAAGAATACCCGTTTATATCATAACCGCTCCAAGTAATGATCTGAAACGAAGGCCCCCAGGCTAGCCACTCTATTGTCTTAGACACACCGGTCTCATGCAAAACCTTTTCCTGAAACCACTCTATGAATGTCTTGTTTTGCTCAATATCAATTTGCATGTCATTCTTCCTTGGATTCATGTTCTTCAATCTCTTTCTGTGTTCATCTATATACGGTTGAACTTCTGCCATGTTAATCAGGTATAAAGTTGTGCTTGCAACACCTTTTCATGAGGCATAGTCTTCACTTTTAGTCCTCATGTTCCCTTGCTTCTCCACTATTCATGCCGAGATTGTTCCTTCTTCCCTGATAGATAATCGCTGCAGAAGTCCATAGCCTCTTTAACTACATATCTTTCAACTATTGAGGCTTCTGGTCGATAGGGACTTTTAGAATACCCTTTCAAGATCTTCATGTATCACTCAAAAGGGTACATCCACCTCAGGTAAACTGGACTCTAGAGCCTTACCTCCCTTAACAAATGAACTATCAAATGCACCATTTTATCAAAAAATGAAGGAGGAAAGTGCATCTTTAATTGTGACAATATAATATAACCCTCAGCTTCCAGTTCATCCAGCTTTTCAATGTCAATGACTTTGTTACAGATAGCATTAAAGAAAACACACAATCTTGTTACAGTGGTTCAAACTTCATCTTTCATAATGCCTCTAATAGCCACTGATGATAATTGTTGTATCAACACATGATAATCATGGGACTTCATTCCCACTAACTTCAAATTGTCCATTGCCACACACCTTCTCACATTTGAAGAATACCTTTGTGGCACCTTAATTTCGTGCAAATACTCACACAAACTTCTTTTCTCCACTTTTGATAGTGTATGCACTGTTGGCTCCATGTATGCCCTCTACCATCATTTCTTAGTTGTGGATGCAATCGTTCTCTTATACCCATATCAACAAGGTCTAGTCTCACACTAATCCTATCCTTAGTCTTCCCTGGTATGTGCAAAAGCGTACTGACAAGGCTATCATAAACATTTTTCTCTACGTGCATCACATCAATACTGTATCTTACGTCAAGAGTACGCCAATATGAAAGATCAAAGAAAATTGATCTCTTCTTCTATATGTTCTTATCACCTATAGTCTTCTGATTCTTATTGAATAAGACATTGATACGTTCGACCTGACTGTATTCCTCCTCTCTGGTCAATGCTTACGGAACCATTCCATGCTCTGGCAAGCCATTAAAATGCTTTCTTAACCTACGATACGAGTGGAACCTATCAAGAAACCTCCTGTAACCAAGGCAGACCATTTTTCTTCCATGCTTAAGCTGGTAGAAGTGATGTCTACTTTATAGATCGGACATGCTTTATGCCCCTTCACACTATACCCTGACAAGTTTCCGTACGCAGAGAAGTCATCTGTCGTTGTGAAAGTCATTGCATGTAGCTTGAAGGACTCCTTTGTATATGCATCAAACACATCTACGCCTTCCTCCCATAACTTCTTCAAGTCCTCAATCAAAGGCGCCAAGTAGATATTGATATCATTCCCTGGCTGTTTTGGTCCAGAAATTATCATAGAAAGCATCACATACTTGCGTTTGATATAAAGCCAGGGAGGTAAGTTGTATATTACAAGGAGTACCGGCCAAGCACTATGTGTGCTATTAAGAGTTCCATACGGATTGATGCCATCGGTACAAAGCCCAATCAGAAGGTTTCTTAGCTCATTGCTAAATTCATGGAACATTTCATCTATTTTCTTCCACTGTGGAGAGTCAGCCGGGTGCCGAAGATATTTTTTGTTGGATATTCTCTCATCTGAATGCCATCTCAACTTCTTTGCTTTTTTTTTAGTCATAAACAAACGTTTAAAATGCAATATTATTGGAAAATACCACAAAACCTCTAAAGGTTGCCTTTTAGTTGCCCCATCGCCATAATTGCCATCTTTCTTCACTTTATATCGTGCAATTTGACACTTAGGGCACTCACTCAAACCTTCATACTCTTTTCTGTATAGGACGCAGTAATTAGGGCAAGCGTGTATCTTTTAATACTCTATACCAATAGTAGATAGGATTTTCTTAGCCTCATACATATGATTTAGAAGTACATTATCGTCTGAAAACATATCACACAACAGTTCAAGCAGCAATATGAAACTACTATCAGTCCATCCACAAGTTGCTTTTAAGGTAACCAAATGTAATGTTCCTGCCAGCCGTGTGTACTTACTCCCTCGGTACAATATGATCTCTGCATCACTCCGTAGGTTTTCATATTCATGCGACTGTGTAAAGAATTCTACCTCAACATTGTGAATCATTCTTTCCATTCTATCTTCATATATGACATCCACAGCTTCCTTCTTATGCAACGAACAATCAGTTACCTCCTCACTGTGCCATATCCATCTTATGTATCGAAGATTTATTCCATCACAAAGTAGGTGATCCCTTATAACTTCAACATCCCGTTTTCTCTCATTTAAACAATTGACACAAGGACAAAAATACATCCTATTTTTTCTTGGAGCATTCCTTCTAGCAAATTCAATAAACTCTTCAACCCCATTCTCATATTCTTCACTTGTTCTCAAAGCATTCATCCAACTATGATCCATTTTATTACCACCTATGCCATTCCCATTTATACTCAAGTTTAGAATAAATGTCAACACTGGGAATTACCTTTTACTATTTTGTTTATCAAAATTTTGGTAGCATTTTCCCTTAAAAATGAGACATCCCAAAATCAAAATAACAAACCATCTCAGCTTAATTTAAACGAAACTAAACTTTAGCTTCTAGCAGCAAGCACAAACAGAATACACTTATAAATTAGCAACCAAATTATTAAAGGGTTAAGGAGCAAATTTACCAACGAAGTTTTGTCTGAGGAGCATCTGGCAAAAATATGTTTTAGAAGGGGCAAAAATACCAATGAACAATTAAAAGGGGCATCTAGCACAAAAATCGTAAAATCTGTACTAATGACGATAAATTATAAGATATGAAATCCTTAACGGCATTAGTAGAATTTAACGGTTTTTGTGCTAGATGCCCCTTTTTAATTGTTCATTGGTATTTTTGCCCCTTCTAAAACATATTCGTGCTAGACACTCCTTAGACAAAACTTAGTTGGTAAATTTGCTCCTTAACCCTTATTAAATTAGATATGTACCATGGGTGAGATATGTGGGAATTTACGAATCAACTATGTGTATTTACAAGAGACACATGTGGGAATTCATAAGACCGTCTTTACCATATATAAGACAAGGGCCAAAATGTCTTTTCAACAAAAAAAAATTCTACTTAGACCTAAGGGTAAAATGAAGTTTCAGAAAGTTTTAGAAACTGTTTGAGAATAATTTGCTAGAGAGGGTGCAGTGATATTTTCCCTATAGAAATTGAATAATCATGTCATAGAGAATGACTTGTAGTTATGATTGCTGAAATGATATATAACATACTCTATCGCATTTGCATCTTGGGATATATATCTATATATATGGTTGATGGGTCATTTATCAGCATATTGCTTATGAGTAAGAGAGGGGAAAAAAGGAAATTTTTTATTATTGTTGAATGAATTATGAAGGAATATAATCAAACGTGTGTGTGTAGAGAGAGAGAGAGAAAGAATTTGGTGTTGTTGTAGTTGTAAGTGGAGGGGCAGATGATCACTGGAATGATTGCATGCCTTGAAATATCTCTGTAAATATACTCCCCATTCTCTCTCTCCCCATTATCTTCTTCCTATCTCTCCCCTTACGCTTCTAAGCATGCACGCATAATTATATATATCTATATATTCATCATTAATATCTAATACTACTGACTCATCTAGCTAGATTTGAACATTGTTGAGACACCAATATAG
Source organism: Inga laurina (assembly GCA_963855925.1). Classification (NCBI taxonomy): domain Eukaryota; kingdom Viridiplantae; phylum Streptophyta; class Magnoliopsida; order Fabales; family Fabaceae; genus Inga; species Inga laurina. The sequence continues at coordinate 49,523,025 of OY979703.1, forward strand.
AAATAGTTATTCTCCCAACGTTACACACACACACATCATTCATAAAAATTAAATTAAAAATCCTTGTTCATGATATATATCATTATATTATATATATATAAATATATCTAGTCCCTTCTACTTGATCTAACTATTACTATTACTGGTGCGTGTGTGTATATAAATATTCCAGATTCTTTAGCCATTCTACACCTTGCAAGCCATTCACAGTCACACTTTAATTTATTCTTTTAATAACCAATTAAACTCAATAGCAAGCAAGGTGTAAGGTCCAGCACAAGTCAAACTTTAAATTCACAACTCACGTTGACAACAATTGTCTCATCAAGTCTACCACCAAAACAACAAAGACAAAGCTCAAGCACAAATCACACTTAAATTCTAGCCGAGAATCAAATGCATTTTGCTAAGCATTCATAAGTTTAGTTAGCTAACTTGTAGCTGAAACTTTAGAGGGAGATGACCTACTATGGTAAGAGGGAGGACGACGGTGGTGAGAATGAGAGAAGACGGTGCAAACCCAAAGCAAAGACGGCGACGAGCAGGCATGCTATGGATGAAATAGAGGGTAAGATGGTGGACCAAGAAGAAACAGGGGATAGCCGTATAGAAAGATTTGGAGAAAGAAGAAAAATAAGAAGGCCAGGGGAGAGGAGAGCATGAAGATGGGGATGACGGAAGTGATGAAGATGGGAGGAGTGAGGAAGAGTAAAGCAGAGAAACTTTATGTGTCCCCTGTTAATATTGGGGACGCCTAAAGCAATTTTCTGACACTTCACATGTACCGGTCATGTTGACCAGTGCATGTGATCCAGATTTAAATGTCCCCAACCTATTTGGGGATGTCTAAAGCTTAACATTAGACGTCCCTAGATGATCTTGGGATGTCTAAAGCTTAACCTGAGACGTCCCCATCCCAGATGGGAACAGCTAAAGTTGCCTTTAGACATCCTCAGCTGAGCTGGGGACGTCTAAAGTTAGATCTTTAGGCGTCCCCAATTGTTCTGGGGACGTCTAAAGTTTTCCTTTTTTGTGTGTTTATAATATCCTAGTTAGATTTGGCGTTCTTTAGACGTCCCTATTTTGATTGGGGATGTCTAAAACACTTCTTGACACCTCCTGGTGTGAGATTCAATTATTTTAGACGTGCCAAACTTTCAAATTTTCATCTATAATTACACATGTGCCACTCACTAATATTTTGGGTGTCCCTTTTTCAAAAAGGGACGTCCTTTAGGGTAGTGGAAAGTATTTTCTATAGTAGTGATATGTAGTAATATATGTATTCTATATAATGATCAAATTAATGTATAGTTTTGTCCTTCATTTTTTGTTGTATGAACTATTATTTCTTGAATTGAAACTCATATTCATTAAAAAAAGATAAAGTTATAAAATTATTAAATGTTAAGATATAGCTAATGAGGTTTAATATTTGTTTGTTTTAGTTAAATATGTTGGGAGTGACTTATAAATAGTATAAAAAGAGTATTTATATATAATAGATTGTGTAGAATATAGGTATATGAGAAAGTGTGACATTGAAGGATAAATTAGCACTTGTTCTTGGCAAAAACGAGTTCAATATAAGTGCAGCATTTGGTAAATACTTCACACATCATGTAGCATTTTGGTGTTTTTGTTTTGCTGTTCATATATGGTGTAAGGGTCGAAAAGTTTTTGTTAAATAAATAATTAACTTCACTAATTTATTAGAATTAGTTTAAGATGATACTATATATGTTATGAAGTACTTGGGCACATGTTGTTGTCGTTGCTTGGAAATGATGGGAAGGAAGGGGACCAGGACAAGTAGGATGATGTGAAACAAGTGGGGCCGTCTTCGCCCAAGAATTTTGGCTTCTTGTGCTGTAAAGCATTGAGCTTTTGGGTTTGGGAGCGTCCCTTGATTTTTCTCACCCATAAATCATTCTCATCATCAAACATTTTTTCCCTAAATTGTTATCTATTTATAATTTATTTATTTTCATAATATCTTGCATCAAGGTTTTACTTACTTTTTCACCTTCCTCCCTTTACGCATCACGCCAAATATTCAACAATGTATGCCTTCAACTCATAATCTTCCTATTATTATGACCCCTCTCATTATTACTTTCATCCCCAATCCCCCCAACTGACTCCGACTTTCTGTCTTTGGGGATCTTCACTAAATCAAGAAATACTTAAATATTTAAATAATTCTTTAATGTTTAAAACAATTAATAAATTTAAATTGAAGTATTATTAGGTCTAAATACAAATAAATTTCAAACTAATGAGCAATGACTCTAGTTAAGAGATATTTTAAGCCCATTTGTTTAAAGATTCAGGAAAAAAGTGATTCCAGTTATACAGAGAAGTTCAAGCTAAACATGGAGATTGTGCTAAAAAATATTCTATTTCTAGTTTATTGTTTTTTTTGTAAGTATAGGTATCTTCTATTTGGAAGCTTGTTTAAGTAATGTTAGGTACTAAATATAAGTGCATCTTCTAATGGAAATCCAAATCTTAATTTGTCTTGTTGTAAATGACTAGTCACTTCTATTAGGCTTTGCCCCAGTTGGTTTTATTTCAAGTTTATTTTTATAAGTTATTTTGAGTTATGAAAATTATACAATTCTTAAACCAAAATTAAAAATTTTTCTAAGGAAGCCAATAATTTATTAATAGTAATACCATTTAATTGATATATGTATATAACTTCACATGGCTTGCTGACTTACTTGTTTGTTTTAGTTTTTCTAAATATTGTTTATTTTACAAATAGTAATAAAATTTCATTGCTGATGGCCGACCTTCATTTCAAAACTCCCGCACCCATGGTTGAGCATTTTTGGGCAAGAGTTGGTATTTTTAAGATTTTAAGTTTTTGTAATTATTTCATATTTCTAATTTTTTTTTATTACATTCATGTAACTAAAGTTGCTATTTATTAAACTGAAATAGTAACTGATTTACCAATACTTAAAATCTTCTAAACTGAATTTTAAGAGAGTACATAGTTGTCACTTTACTTAACTAAAGTTATTATTTCTAAAGTGAAGTAGTCATTTATCTATCTAATAATACCTATCCACTAGGCCACATGCTGAAAGTCGGCTCAAGCGCAGCTTTTCTCACAGATTAATGTAGCCATTTGAGCTTATTCCTTCCGTGTTATTTGTCACTTTAAGATTGTGTATAACATGTGTAATATCCCGAATTCTGGGCCTAGAGACTTGAGGATAAGGCAATATGAGGAAGACTACAAAGCCCAGTTTGGGAAAATCCTGAATAATAATACAGGATAAAAAGATTCTCGGGGATTGTATGATATAGTTTTCTGGGAAGAGAATGGTTCTTCCAATGATATGAGAGCTCAGATGTTGCAGTTAGTCAAAGAAATAGACCGACACATGCACTTAAGTACATGTGGCACCCTTAGGGGGTAGAATGCCACTTGGTGCCATTTTGAATGGCAAACACAAGTATATTGTGGGCCATGTGGGGTCCTTGACTGTGTGATTATGCTCCTTAGGGTAAAGAACAAGTCTCCAAATTTTATGGGTGGCTTAGTAAGTGTGATTAGATGGATAGAATATGTCGGTTGAGGTGTGCACATGACATTTTTAGGGGATGTACATATACCCTGCGTTTTTGAAAAGGAAGAAGAGATATAGGCCATGTGGGCCCCATGCAACCCCTGTCTTGAAAACCGTATTTATGATTTGAAAATGCGTAATTAGAATGGATTAGAGACTGACAGATAATTAAAAATTCATTTCCAATCCCTTCCTTCCGGTAGGGTTTTCACAAATTCCTTTAAAATTTCTGCCTTACCCTGATCTCAAACTTAATATTCCGAATATAATTACCTGTGCAGTTAAATCACATTTATACATATCAGAGTGTATAGAAGAAATCCTGAAAACCCCCAGGTATCATATATATATATACTAAGGGTTCATACGTTCCCATTTAGGAGATTACACAATCATATCTAAAATAATATTTACATCCCAACAATATACAGTAATCCCAAACCAAAATCCGATAACCAACGACCCAAATTATATTCCTACGAGAATCTTAGCCGCCATGGTCGCCTCTTTCCCTTTGGAGCCACTTGCCCTGTCTGAAGGTTAGTTAAAGAGGAAAGAATGAAATTCAAAGGAATCCTAGTAGTAACAAATCACTTATTCCACACATAAATACATAGCATGAAAGTAAATCATCAAACTACACAGCAGCACAAAACACAGCATATTAGCTGTCACATATACATGTTGCCTCATTGGCATACACATAACACATTGCCTTACTAGCATTCACATAACCTCTCTGGCTTTCGCATTGCCTCTTTGGCATTCACAAGCCTCACTTGCTTTCATATATAGAATTATCACAAAACAATGATAACACATACATATAATGCGTTTACACATAGTATAAGAGAAAGTGTCACTACATTGTTCTTTCCGGAGGTGCTCAGGCACAGGTTGTTCGCGTATAGGGCAAATATTGAACCCTATAAACCAAAATCAAGGATGATGGATTAATCTCTATTCCAAATTCTTACTTTTCTAACATTTAAAGTTGGTTATCATTGAACTCTTTAGGTGGTTACTAGAAGCCTAAACACATGCTTAAAGGATTGGGAAGTATTAAGTTGGAAACCACTTTTCCAAAGTCACAAAATGCTGAAAATGGGGGTTGGCTGCAACCAAGAATCCTCTGGCTACAGAAAAATGTGCACAGAAGATTTTTGGCTATAGCCAACATTTTCTGGCTGTGGCCAAAATGCGCACAGAAAGTTTTGCGCAGCAGCCAAGAATTTTGGTTGCAGCCAAGGAAACTTCAAAAAATTATAATTAATTCTAGAGAAATGGAAATAAGGTGATCCCAAAGCCAATTGAAATATATTTAAGTCCTCTTCACTGCAAAAATATGAATCAAGGCTGTCCATAACCATGAAAATACAGAATTTCACAAAACCCAACTATGCTCCAAAATAGATTCCAGTTTTAATCCCAAACTTTGGACAGTCATTACTCCAAGCACAAAAAACGAAATGACACAAATTCATTTTGAAGCTTGGAATGTGAAATTTAAGATTGGAAAGTTTCAAATATTTTAAACACCATGTTCCCATTCAAAATATCCAGACAACCTGACTGCCCTGTACAGAGTTTTAAGGGACAGAATTTCAGTTTTTGTACAATTGCTTCCAATGGTTCCAAGTTCACAACAAATAGCATTCTCACACCAATTTTTCACAAGGAATCTATTGGAAACATAAAAATGACCAAATTCAACTCTCATTGACATGTTCCACCAAAAACACAATATGTCACACAATAACCCAATTCAATACTCACAATGCAATTCCTTTCCATTCAAAGTTCCAAACCAATTTTATTAGCACCAAAACACAAAATAACATATATTCCAACACATCACACAATCCAATTCTTCCAAACCAAAATCACATGAAAATCAGGGGAAAAGTTTGAAGTTCTTAAAACCCAACCTATGGTCACAAGACTTAGCTCAAAATGTTTTAAATTCTTACCTCTTCTTCTTCTAAATCTTATTCTTTTATTCCACCACTTTCAATTTTTCTCAAGCTCTCAAACACCTTCTTTCAAAAATCTAAAACCATAGAGATGACGCTTTCATCAAGGTGAACAACATTAAACAAGAGCATTTGAGTTAAAGAGGTCATCATAAAGCCAAACTCTCACCTTTTCCTTTCTCTTTCCTCTTCTTGGTTGGATGAACATGGCAGCTGAAGTGAGAGAGAGAGGTGATTAAATGAGATCAAATTTTTGGCCTCTAAGATACCTCTTAACTGACTTTACAAGGAGAGGGGTAAGGGAGTTGAAGTTTTTGACTTTTCAACTCTTTGCTTGATATCATCTTTTGTTTCTTTATTCCCTTAACCTTTGACCATGAGATTTCCACCGAATTATAGGTCTTGAATGAGTTAAAAGAATTCTTCAACTTTCATGGTTTTTGCCTCCACTTATATTGCTTTTAGCATGATATATTTGACCAAAGTCAAAATGCCTGCATATGCTTTAATTATGAGCCAAATATCATTTTCTCTTACCTTTTCTTGATGTTAGATGAAATAATATTCAAGAAGGGGAAACATATTGACCAAGTTGTTCTTTTAGCTATTAGCAAGTTTCCTCTCGGTAGCTGACTAATTAGCCAACAAATTTCTTTTCCCCATTTTACTCCTAACTATGGTAATTCTTACTGAATCACCACCAAACATAGTTTATTATTCCATTACACCATAATGTGCGCCCTCCCTCTATTCCAATTCAATTTAGATAATAATCCATAATTTAACTTAAATACAAGGTTTAGGCATTACTCATAACACATTTGAATCACAATTCACATCATATTCTCCAAAAGTGTTTATTTATCAATAATCACATCCACTTTTGAAGTTATTAATCCTTAATCAAAATTTTGGGTATTACACTCCACTTGTAGACATACCGATACACACACTTGGCAATCCCTTACGGCAACACATGTGGTACATTCTGGAAGACATAGACCCGTGTGGCACGGTTTGAGCCCTATATCAATAAAGTATCTTTATATTAAAGTAACTTTATTAAAGTAGCTTTAATAAAGTAAGTAATGATGAGTAATGATGGCATTTACTTTTGTGTTGGACAAATAAGAAGATGACAAATGTCCTTTCATCATTAGAATGCACTATTTAGCTTTTGTGTTGACTTTACCAGAAGATGCCACATGTCCCTCATCATGACATTTGCTTTTTGCTTTTAAGTTGGCACTCTTAAAAGGTGCCACCTAACCTTAGAGTCAAGGGAATCCATCGGTCTCTGGTCCAATCATGTACTTGACTTTCTCGAGCATCGAAAAGGGAGTTAGGGGAAATTCACTAGTTTCTAGTTCAGTCATGTACTCTACTTACCCAGACACCGAACAACAAAGCTGGATGAAATCATCAGACCTCTTCTCCCCTAAGGCCTGGACGCCAAAGGATAAAGAGGGAGGAGATAGAATATATTTTGACACTTGGCATTCCCCTGACATTGCTTGGTTAGGTTGACTAAGTAAGGGAAAAGGAGAACAAGGTACCCTAGGTACCTTGGATATTTGAGCACTTATGTCACATATCATAAGACCAATGCAACCTTTCTCTAAGGCCTATTAATTTTGTGCAGCCAAGAGAAAAAGGGGGAAAATAGAAAAAATCATCAGAAAATCAAAGAGGAGAGAAGATAGATAAAAACTTAGTGTTATTTAGCTCCCGAGCCAATTTCATCTTCGAAATCGTGTTTCTACCTCACGGAGCCTTTTCTAATGTTGTTCCTCTAGTGAGATCAACATTTTTATGGCTTTAGATTCATGATCAGAGGTGTTTGGTGCCGTCTAAAAGGTGGAGATGTTGCCAAAATCAAGAACCGGATATGGAATTGTGTAGAGGTACGTATAAGCTCCAATTTGAACCAAATATCTTATGGTTTTGTTAATTTTATATGTCGCCCTGATTTCGACTAGACATAGAACCCTAAGAATAACTATGAGTTTTGTGTTTCTGAGGTTTCCATTGGATTCTAATGAAAACTGTATGGGAATAGCCTCTAATTCTTATTTTCAAAGATTGTATAAGAAATTCTAATTTTTGGAAATTAAGGTTAGAAGCTACCGTCTGCGTTTCTTAGGAGATAGTATGTTTATGATGAAATTTTGAATAGTCAAATCATGTCCAACGACTGTGATATTTTTCAGATAGTTAGTAGACATCATAAGCTTTAATTTGATATATAATGTGTCATTTGGGTTAGTAGATTGTAAGATATGAATTTTTAAAGTTGGGCAATGAATCTGGAATGATTTATGTAGTAGTGAGGATTGTTCAAGGTTTTTGGACTTTTGTGCCTAGAATTTGCAGTGGGTAATATTTTTCAATTAAAGAGGACTTAAATAGCTTTACATAAAAATTGGAACCATCTCATTTAGAGTTCCCTAGAATAAGCTATGAATTTTCAAAGTTAGGTAAAAATTCTGGCAGAATAGGCTTGATATGCAAAAATGAGGAATTGGAGTTTGAGGGTAGAGTTATGTCTTAGAGGCTAATGTAACCACATTGGACATTCATTTATCATGGCTCTAATGATGTTGTCATATATCTAAGGTCATGAGATGACAAAGAAGAGTAACGGAAGAATCTTCAAGTAACTTTAATGGTTTGAAGAAAACGGGACAAGAAGAGGACCTAAATCCAAAAGGTACTGAACTTATCTAACTTGCATGTACTTGATATGTATGCTTGTGAAATTATATATATGGTTGCTTTGTTGAATTGTGTGAAGCATATTTGAATGATTGAAGCTCTATTTCTATGTATGTTATAGCTATGAGTATGATGTATGAAACAATGAGTATGCATAAATGTCATTATGTTGGCATGAATTTATGTAAGGCAAGCATGTCATACATTATGCATTCATCTTGCATGCTAAGTGATATTGTTTGCTACTGAGATTCCCCTGAATCTCACTGTTCCTCAACCAACTATATAGTCATGTAAGCACAGAAAAGGAGTGTAGGACGATATGTAGGATAAAGAAGTTGCAATGAAGAGTTGAAAATTAATGCCCGCTAATTCATTATGTGTAAATTAATGTTTGAAGTGGTTAATGGTATAACCTACCTAATGGATGGATTAATGTCCTAAGTGGAGTAAGTGAACTAGGAATGGGTCATCGCATGGTACGAACCCATTAGTTAATGAACATTCTATGAATAAGAGCATATTAAGAACTCTGAGAGAAATAAATAAAGCAGATAATCATTCTAACTGAATTGAAATAAAAGATAAGAATTAATGAGTAATAACAAAGTTGCGAGCCACTAAAAGACACTTCTAAAAGATTTTGACATTTCAAAAGAAAAAAAACCACTCAACCACAGGCTTAAATCCTGTCTTGAAGTTGGGATTTGGAACTATTTTTTGAAGGTGGTTTGAACTTATTGTTTACAAACTCATCTGATTGGGTTTGAGAATAAGGTGTTACATTTGGTGGTATCAAAGCAGTGATTATAGCATTGGGCTAGTATGCTTTGCTAATGTGAATAGTATCCATGTTGATACTTGGACAATCATGAGTGATACTAGGATTAAGAGATATGGGTGATACAAAAACCCAGAGAAATTGAATTTCTCCCCACCACTAATTGGTAGGAAGCTATAGAGGAAAGAGATAAGTAAAATATTTGCATATTTATTTTCCCTTATATGATTCTTTTTTGGAAGATATTTGAGCTTAATTTAATGAATTTGGATGTAATTAATAGATAAAGATTTTGGCATAAAATAGAAGTTATTGAAAAATACTAAATTTTAACCTTGTTTCAATTTTTAGGAAGTATCTAGAGTTCTAGATGGTGAATAGGGATGTTCTGTATATGGATAAAAAGCTAAGAAAAATCCCTATAACTTTTATGTTGAGGCCAAAACCCAGTTCTGTCTTCAAGAGTTTTGAATTTTGTTTAGAAGTTGAGAACATAGATTTTTCCAAGTCTAGCCTTTGCTACTAATTTGACCAAAACTTGAGTTGCAAATGTTGAAATAAGGAGCTCTCACATGCGTTTTCAAGCTAAGATCTATATCAACAACTTTCATGAAGACACAAATATGAGAATCCATCTTTTTGACTATCAAAATTCGAATGCAATTAAGAAGCATGGCTGCCATAAGGTCAACATTAGTGGCTTAAAGTCAAGATTCATATCTAACAAGTGAAAATCTTTGTACCCCATTTATCTATAAATAGAGGAGTAGAAGACATAAGGAGCCACACAATCTTAGAGTTTAATTTCATGGATTGTATTGTTTCTTGCATGCCTTCATCTTGGAAGGCTTAGGTATACCTCTTTTATGGATGGTATAGGTTGCCACCTACAAGGAAAGTTTTACCACCTATAAGAAAGGCTAGTTTTTTCCATTTTCATGCATCTTGTAGTTGTATCTTTATGTGTTAGAATTTAATAATTAATTTTTATGTAATGTTTTTGAAGTTTTTAATTTATGTTGGTCTTGTTTTTAATTTTATCAAGAGCTAAATTTTCATTTTCCTAGGGTGATGGTGTAGCTTAGTAATAATAGATTGATCTTAACTTATTAAATCTAGTTTTAATTTTTCCTTCATGATTGTGTTTTGATTATTTTTCTTAACACTTTCAATTGATTGGTCATCTTTTGAATGATCTCAATATGTATATTAAGACAGGAAGGAGATGCATGTGTATAGATCCTATAATTAAAACCATAACTTGTATATGAAACAGGAATATATTCATATGGGTTGTGTAGTCTTAATGAGTTCTATAAATCTTAATGCATGATTAATTGTTTCAATTCATATAGGGATATATTGGATTAACAATTAATTATAGAATTGTTTGACCTTGGAAGATGCTAGTAATTAAATTAAGGAAACTCGGCTATCAATCATGTAGAATAAATTGAACTAGAATAGGTAGGTGATTCAATCCAAAATTTAATAAGTGAATTGATCTCTTAGGCTTTTTCTCATATTTGTTTTCATATCAATTGCATTCATATTGAATCATTTTTATTTTGCACTCTCAATCACCAACTAATCGATTGACTAAATAGAATTAAGATTACCAATTTTGGTACTTAGTGATCAATCATTATGGGAACGATACTCTACTCACCTCTATATTAATTGTTTACAGCAGTGTACACTTGCACTTTTTAATAAACCATTTACACTCGTAATAGAAGGGTAGAGCCGTATATCGTTGAATCGGCTTATTATAGATTCCCCAGCTAAAGTAAGGGGCAGAGCTGTATATAGAGAATGAAACAGAGCAGCAGTGATGTATACCTAGTAAATATGGCTATGGGTTTTGGTGAATCTGATGTCAAATTGGCATGTGATCCATATTCTAAAGGAACTCCATAGTTAAGTGTGCTTAGGCTCTAATCCCTAAATGGGTGTTCCCCCTAGGAGTTAAGTTAGTAAGGATATAGAGACTTAGGATATACTAATTGCCTTGAGATTTCTCCATGATTGATGATCATCTTAGTTAGGTGAATCGTATTCAAAGGCATGTAGGTCTGATAGACAATATTGAATTGGAAGATACCAGGAACTAGTGCAAAGATATGTAGTGTTCTGGGTCTTACTAGATATTATAAGGGAGATATTCTAACTCTCGAATCACCTAGCCATTGATAAAGCTCACGTGAATAAATCAATTATTTATGGGTGGGATGATAAATGTTAGAGAGCTTCATACACCTAAGGGAGGGGCTGACATTCACACTAGTATTGATTATCCTAAGTCCTAATACAACCAGTGTGGTATGCAGTGATGTAACCAAAGTGCTTTGTAGTGATGCAACCTGTGTGGTCAGCAAGTGAAGCAACCTATATGGTTCGTAGTAAAATGAGTATACGGGATTGGGATATGCCATAGTATAGTAGGGTAAAATGGTGGCGTGTACCTCTTGATAGCTGAAGTCTCACGAGATAGAATACCCTACTTATGATTTAGAGCTGGCAATGATTGTCTTGATATGAAAGGATGATGATTTGAATATGTCTTTATGATATTGATAATTGAGGTAGATTCATAACCTCATGATCAATGATAATGCTATGAGGATATTATCCGAATGTATAGGATTAGAATAGGAATGATAAATGTTAATGATTCCTAGTTTTCATATTGAGTATAATTGAGGAAACCTGATTTTTCAACTCGGCTAATGTTAAGGTTTAAGAATGGTAATCGAATGAATTATGACCTAAGAATCAATAATAGTAGGATTGATTCTTTAGGCATTTGAATTAACCTAAATGATTTAAGGTACTAGAATGTGGAGCAGATATGTATGAGGTTTTTGGAGGTTGCTACTTGCTAACATAGCATAGAGAAAGATCTTGATTATAGAATATTCCCTTGAAAATATTGATTGAAAGTTAGTTCCCTAGTGGAATAAATTGGTAGATAGAACCAGGGTAGCTACGGATTATAGTACCATGGTCGAGACAGATAATAAAGAATATGTTAGTGGCTAGAGGATTCCCTAAAAGATGTGGGTAGATTACCTCGATAAGGGAAGTATAATTATTCTTGGAGCGGGATCGATATCAAAAGTCCATACAAAAGACCCCAGATGAGATGAGGGAATTAAAGAAAGTCAATAACATAACTACTAGAGAAGTGGGACCTTATAAGATCTGGATTCCCATTATAATAGCACTTCCATTCAGAGACGACCAACTAGAGAGAACTGCCTATAGAGAGTTCTAAATGAAGAGGGCTACCTATGGAGGGTTCTGACCAGAGGGGCTAACCAGTTAGAGTAGAGTAAGTAAAATGCTGAGGAAGTATCATAGAGTGGAGCCACTGGGATGATGAATTGTAGAGTGGAGCTACCAAAACGCCAACTCTTAAGGGTGGTAAATGGTAATAAGTCTCACATCGAATGGGTTCCCTAGAAAGAAGGGTTTATATGACCCAGTGTAACACCATATGGTACTCCAGTGCTGTTTGTTGACAAAAGGACAGAAAAAGAGACTAAGCCAAAATAGGCTTAATGAGATAGAGAAAGTTAAACTCTTGCTCTCGTATCTTATATAATGGTTTTGCATGTATGTGTTTACCATTGAGTATAATAGTGTTATAAATATAAGGTGGAAAGTAAGCCCTATTGGACCAGTGTGTCCTTAGGCCGTAAGACTTGATGGGTAGTGGGCCTCAAGGCAGTAAAATCTATTAGGCCAGTATGTCCTTAGGCTATAAGACCTGAGGTGCATTCTGAGCAAGGTCATAAGACATGCTATGCAATTAGAATTTGAGATTCTAGACAGTGACTCGAAGCATTAGATTATGGGAGTAACCCGATGCATGAGATTTTGAGCATCGTTCCGAAGAGGTTGTAAAGACTAGAAATTGGCAGTAAGACCTGTTAATACAAGTTACACAGGGAGTTACCCTAAGCTACAACATAGGCGATTATCTTATATTGCATACCTTATTTAGGGTAGAGGTTCCTGGCTTCTAGATTAAGAATAGCGAGTGCAGTGGTAATGTGGTAAGGGACCAATTAGGCCCTTTATTTGCTGTATACTATGATTGCGTAATGGACTATGTGCCCTGTGATTGCTAAATGCTGATTGTTATTGGATGGTTTGCTTTGCATGCCCCATGAACATTATATAAGTATATGGATGGTTTGAGTAGAAAGAGTTAGACCATAGAGTATATTCGAAATACCTAGTGGACTATATGTCCTATGGTAGTTAGTCCCAATAAGTATTTAGCAAAGATGATGGATTGTGGTCCTGTGGACAATATATCCTAAGGCCATAAGACTGGATGGACTCGCTTGTCCTTAGGCAAGTAGAATATTATATGTTTAAGAATTGTGACAGGTAGAGGCTTAAGGCGGTAAGACTTGGTGTGTAAATTTCCATGGGGCAGAGGCCCTGGGTGATAGACCTGTGTTGCCTAGTGCTATAGTATTAGGCTAGTGTGTCTATAATGTGCCATAGGCTGGTAGATCATTCAGACAGCACTAGTTGTAGCCATAGCAGTAAGACCAAGCGCTGTAGGAATAGAATGAGCCTAAAGCCATAATGAAATAAGCTGTAGGGCTAAATGTACCAGGTGGTGTCTCAAAGAGGCGGTGAGGTATATGTAACCTGTTAGATCTCATGTTTTGATGATAACAAAAGAATGGTATGAAAAAGAATTGATTAATAAATAAGTTTGAACAAAGTAATAACAAGGATAAGCATCACTTGAGGTAAGCATTAGAGTAATGAAGAAAGGCCAAGAGAAAATGCTGAGAAACTTGATCAGAAGCAAGTTTTCTAAGGCATTACTCGAGTACGTACTCAAGTAATGAGACAAAACTTGAAGTAACCAGAAGCACCTTCCAGTAAACTACCAACGTTACTCGAGTAGGTACTCAAGTAATAGTGTAAGTGTTTTCAAGTTGCTCTCGGCCTGCCAATGTTACTCGAGTAGTTACTCGAGTAACCAGGTAAATACTTGGAGTTGCACTCGGCCTGCCAATGTTACTCAAGTAGTTACTTGAGTAACCATGTGAAAATCTTCCAGTTGTTCTCAGCCTGCCAATAATACTCAAGTAAGTACTCAAGTAACTCTGTTTCTGAAAATGTATTGCTCTTGGCACTTTGTAACACTGCCAATGTTACTCGAGTAGCTACTCGAGTAACACACTAAGGTAAGTAAAAACTTGAAGGTAGTACCTGAATAACTTGATTTAATTTTATCTCACTTTCCTCGTGTCATTACTCTAGTATGCAAGTATTTAATGTTCTATTTTAAGTGGATTACTCGAGTATGTACCTGAGTATGCAAAGTTATGTTTGAAGGAAAACCTCAAGTCATTACCCGAGTAATTTATGTACAAAAAGTAAGTTTACTCGAGTAGGTACTCGAGTAACAAGGTAATCAGACTTGAAGTGCTCTCGGCCTTGAAATCCTGCCAACATTACTGGAGTAAAGCATCGAGTAATCAAAAATTATTTAAAGGTTTACTCGAGTTGGTACCTGAGTAAACTATGAAGAAATAAGTTCATTACTCGAGTAGGTACCCGAGTAAACATGAATTTCCAAAGGTTTGAAATTTAGTTATTCCATGCACTACCCGAGTAATCTTATATTTGTTTATTGACTTGAAGTTAATCAAAGCTTTCCCGATGATACTCGAGTAAGTACTCGAGTAAACTTCAAGGGATACTCGAGTAGCTACTCGAGTAAGCAAACCCAGAAAGTTTGAAATCATTCCAACGGTCATTGTTTTGTTTCCTATTTGATTAACTTTTCATTATATTAGTATTCTTAGCATTTCAACAGATAAACAATGAAGAGATCTTACCAAATAAGGAAAGTTAAAAGCAACGCTCAAATGTCATCGACCGTCACCTACCGCAAACGTATGTTTTTCAAAAACTGGAAAAGTCAATAGTAGCTGTGCACGCTCCAACGGACATGAAGAAATATGTTCCAACAATAATTACGAACGTATCTATATATGTGGGAACATCTAAACAGAGATAAGAACGAGAACACACAAAAATATATCATCAAGTTCATTACTATGTTTTATGTGATAATTGTATTTCTATGCTTCAGTGATTCTTATTCACTCTGTGAGAGAGATATTTTATTCAAACTCAATATTTGTTATTGAGGTAACTTAAGGTTGTGGAACCTTGAGTTGGGATTGGATTACAACTTGTAAGGGCAAGCGAGTGTCCAGGCGTAGGGACTTGCTTGTACTGAGGTGCCAAGAACCCACTGAATCTTGGAAGTTATAGTGAAAACCTCAGAGAAGCTCTGAGGATGGACGTAGGTCAAAGTGGTTGTGGCCGAACCAGTATAACTCCCGGTGTACACTTCGGTGATATTTCTCCTTACTCTTTCCTGTTTTAATTTCAACGTCAAATTTTATATTTGCAACAAAATTTTTAAGATCACCCAATTCACCCCCCCTCTTGGGTGAAACGCTTGCTCTAACATTTGGTATTAGAGAGTAGGTCTTCTTGTGAAGGTATAACAACCTAAGAAGGATCTAATGGCAAGCATGGGTGAAGAAATTCTTCCCGACGGTGCATCCGTCACTAGACCTCCAGGTTTCAGTGGCGAACACTTTTCTTTCTGGAAAGTAAAATTCAGAGTATTCGAAATGGCTACAGAATATAGGCTATGTGATGTGATTGAGAGTAGAAACTATCAACCAATAAAGACTGTAGATTCTCAGAAAATTCCCAAGACGCCAGCGGAATATGATGAGAATGACAAGTAACTTATCACTCTCAACAGCAAGGCAATTCTGATGTTACAAAGTGCCTTGAGTCAAAGTGAGTATTTCAGAATTTGCACACTTCCAACAGCAAAGGAAATGTAGGAAGCTCTGGAAATAGCTCATGAAGGAACTTCGGGAATAAAGGAGAATCGGATCAACACCTTAGTCACTGAATTCGATTTACTTCGAATGAAATCAGGTGAATCAATATCTGAATTTGAACTTAGATATACTCATCTTGTTAATCAACTTGCAGCTCTTGGGAAAGTCTATGATCAACATACCCAAGTATGAAAGATTCTAAATATTCTTTCTAAAGAATGGGAGGCCAAAGTCACTGCGATAGAAGAAGCAAAAGGAGAATCAATGAGATCAGTTGCTTCTCTATTTGGAAGTCTTTCTGAATATGAAAGCAAACTAAAGTTCAAACGAGAACCAGATGACATTGGTGACAAGAAAAAGAAAGGTCTTGCACAAAAAGTAAAATAAGAGAATCAAGATGAAGATGAGGAGTTTGATGATGATGAAATGGGCCTAATCATAAAACGATTCAGAAAGTTCTACAAGAAAGGACAAGGATTCAAACACTTTCAAAAAAGTGGAACTAGCAGTAAAGGTCATATCATTTGCTACGAATGTGGAAAACCAGGACATATCAAATCAGAATGTCCAGAACTGAATCAAAAGAGCAAAGAAAAGAGAAAAGGCAAATTCTTCAACAAAAGAAGGCCTTCGTATCTGCTATATGGGGTGATAGCTCCTCTGATGAAGAAAGTGATGAGGAAGAAGTAGCTAATATATGTCTCATCGCTCAAGAAGAAACAGAAGACGAGGTAAATGATTCTGAACCTACCTATGATGAATTACTCTCCGAATATAATGCTTTACATTCTGAATTCATCAAAGTAGTTAAAGAATTGATTGTTTTCAAAAAGAAAAACAAAGCTCTTGAAACTGAACTTAAAGAAAAGGATTGTGAAAATTGTCCATCTTTGAAAAAGAAAAACATTGATCTCACAAAAACTCTTGAAAAATGTACACAAGGAAGTGAGATGCTAAATGTTATTTTAAAAGCTCAACGATTTGTAAATGACCGATTTGGAATTGGATATGATCCAAAGTCAGATAAAAGGAAAGGTAGAAAGAAAGCAGGAGGTAAGTCATATGTGAATTATTTCCAGCATTATGTGCATACATCAAATCCTTTTGTATTTTGTAATTACTGTAATAGAAAAGGTCATTATACTTCTTCATGCATTCATAAAAAGAAAGGAACAATAGGAACCTACAAATGGGTACCTAAAGGCTTATATGTTCAGAAAATTATTTGTACTAACCCAACAGGACCCAAAAAGATGTGGGTACCTAAGACCTAGTGATTTGATTGTAGGTATGCCTCAAAGCATCCAAAAATAGCAAGTGGTACATAGATAGTGGATGCTCTAGACATATGACCGGAGATTTTGAAAGTTTTACCACATTGCAACCTAAGGAAGGTGGAAAGGTAAAATTTGGAGGAAATTAATCCGAAAGATAGTATGAATTGGTGAAATCAAAAATGACAAAGGAATACAAGTCAAAGATGTATATTATGTTGAAGGCTTGTGTCACAATTTGCTGAGTGTAAGTCAAAGTGTAGATAAAGACAACTGGGTAATATTTGACTCAGAAGAATGCTTAATTATCAACAAAAATGACTTACAACTTGATAAGAAGAATATCAAGGCTAAGCTTAGAGCAAAGAGGGAAGGTAACTGCTATACTCTAGATATTAGTAGAGATGAGTCTAAAATTTTTTTTCTGAGTAATACTGATGAAAGTTGGCTATGGCATAAGAGATTGGCTCATGTCAATATGCATCAATTAGGGAGACTACTCAAAAAGGATTTAGTTCTTGGATTACCCAAAGTAACTTTCAAAAATGACTTGATTTGTGACGCATGTCAAAAAGGTAAACAAACTAAATCATCTTTCAAATTGAAAAATGAGATTTTAACAAATAGACTACTACAACTATTGCATATGGATTTAGTTGGCCCAGCAAGAATAAAGAGTCTTGGTGGAAACTTATATTCATTGGTTATTGTTGATGATTTCTCTAGATTTACATGGGTTATTTTTCTATCTTCAAAAGATGAAACCTTTGAAGAATTTATTGTTTTTTCCAAGAAAGTGCAAAATGAGAAAGGTATGTCCATTGTAGGTATTAGGACAAATCATGGTGGAGAATTTGAAAATCAAGCCTTTGAAGAATATTGTGATACTAATGGCATTGATCACAATTTTTCTGCTCCATGAACAGCTCAACAAAAAGGAGTTGTGGAACGCAAGAATAGAGTGCTCACTGAAATGGCTAGAGCAAATTTGAATGAAAAGAATGTGTCTCAAGTGTTCTGGGCTGATGCTATGAGTACATCATGCTATATTTCAAATAGGGCCTATATCAGAACAAAACTTGGAAAGACACCTTATGAGTTATACAAAGGAAGGAAGCCAAACATTGCTCATCTACACATCTTCAGTTGTAAGTGTTTCATTCATAATAATGGTAAAGATAACTTAGGAAAATTAGATTCTAAAACAGATGAAGGAATTTTCCTAGGATATTCTAACTGAAGTAAAGCATATAGAGTTTACAATAAAAGAACATGTATTATTGAAGAATCAATTCATATTGTATTTGATGAATTTGAATCCTCTGACAAAATCATTGATGAAGAACAGGAAGTTGGTTTAAATCAAGAAAATGGTCAATCTATTTCTAAATCTCTTATTCCAAAGGTTGATGAAACTAAGGAAGAAGAGCAATCCCTAGGTCAACCTAGAGCTTGGAAATACAATAAAAGTCATCCCTTAGATCAAGTCATAGGAGATGTGAATGAAGGGATCAAAACTAGAAATAGAATTTTCAATGAAGTAAGCTTTTCTGCATTCATTTATGAGATTGAACCTTCAAACATTGATGAAGCCCTATCAGATAATGATTGGGTTATAGCAATGCAAGAAGAACTAAATCAATTTGAGAGAAATCAAGTTTGGGATTTGGTACCCTGACCCAAAGATCATCCGATCATTGGTACTAAATGGGTATTCAAGAACAAACTCGATGAATCCGCAATTATTGTCAGAAACAAGGCAAGATTGGTGGCCAAAGGCTATAATCAGGAAGAAGGGATTGATTATGAGGAAACGTATGCTCTAGTGGCTAGATTGGAAGCTATACGTGTACTCTTAGCCTTTGCATGCATCAAAGGATTCAAACTCTATCAAATGGATGTAAAGAGTGCTTTTCTAAATGGTTACATCATGGAAGAAGTATATTTAGAACAACCTCCAGGTTTTGAGGATGTTACCAAACCTGACCATGTTTTCAAACTTAAAAAGGCTTTATATGGTTTAAAACAAGCTCCTAGAGCATGGTATGAAAGGCTCAGTAAGTTTCTTATTGATCAAGGTTTTGTACGGGGAAAAGTTGATACAACACTCTTTATAAAATGAAAACACAATGATATTTTAATTGTTCAAATATATGTTGATGACATTGTTTTCGGTGCTACTAATGAATCTCTGTGTAA
Organism: Inga laurina; assembly: GCA_963855925.1. Lineage (NCBI taxonomy): Eukaryota > Viridiplantae > Streptophyta > Magnoliopsida > Fabales > Fabaceae > Inga > Inga laurina. The sequence continues at coordinate 49,542,459 of OY979703.1, forward strand.
GGAATTTTCTGAGATAATGTAGGGAGAATTTGAGATGTCAGTGATGGGAGAATTGAATTTCTTTCTTGGTTTGCAAATCAAACAAAGAAAGAATGGAATCTTCATATCTCAAACAAAGTATTTAAAAGAGCTATTGAAGAAGTATGGAATGGATGAAGCAAATGGCACAGACACACCTATAAGCTCAACTACGTTGCTTGATGCTGATGTCAAAGGGAAACACTACAACATAACAAAGTATAGAGGAATGATTGGATCATTACTCTATCTCACGGCAAGTAGACCGGACATCCAATTTAGTGTTGGCATATGTGCAAGATATCAATCGGCACCAAAGGAATCACATGCTGAAACGGTCAAACGAATCTTTAGATACCTTGCTGACACACCCGAATTGGGTCTGTGGTATCCCAAAGGAAGAAGTGAATATCTTGTTGCATATTCAGATTCAGATCATGGAGGATACAAAAAAAACAGAAAGAGCACCAGTAGAAAAGGACAATTTCTTGGAGGATCTCTTGTATCATGGTTCAGCAAGAAACAAAATACAGTGTCTCTTTCGTCAACAGAAGCCGAATATGTTGCAGTCTCAAGTTGTTGTGCACAAGTAATATGGTTAAAACAACAACTACAAGATCTTGGTATTTATCTCAAAGAAATACCAATCTATTGTGATAATACTTGTACGATAAGCTTGGCAAAGAATCCAGTTCAACACTCTAAAACCAAGCATATCGATGTTAGACATCACTTCATCAGAGATCATGTTCAAAAAAAAGATGTGAAAGTGATATTCATTCCTACTCATCTTCAATTAGCTGATATTTTCACAAAACCCCTTGCGAAAGATCAATTTCTATACATTAGAAGAGAATTGGGAATGGTAAATCCTAATGAGTTGTAAGTTATTTCAGTCTCTCATAATATTAGATGAAGTCATTTGTTAAAGTTTTGATGATTACTAACTTAAGCATCGGAGTATATAGAAACTTGTTTTGTAGGAAGGTTGAAACTCTGTTTTGAGAAACAAAAACAGAGGTGATCAGAGGACACCTTTTTTGGAGTACCAACTTGAAGTAATGTGTGACAGAGAAGCATTACCCGAGGAACAACTTGAAGTAAAGAAGCACTTTACGCGAGTAACTACTCGAGTAATGGTCTTCAAAATTGGAAGTAATGGATCAAGTTACTTGGAATTTAAATCTAACGGTTCAGTTACAAAGAAATGAAGAGTCAAAAGTTGAAAAGACAGGTTACCCGAGGCAAGCCTCGAGTAAACTTGAAGCTTACTCGAGTAAGGACTCGAGTAACTGCAAGTCCAGATTTTCAAATTGATGAAAAATGACTCAAATCTGCTCATAATTGGTTATAAATGATCGAGGGAACATCCATGGATAATTACAATATTATTCATGCCAGGTACGCAATTTAAATAAATTATTTTAGAGTTTTTCTGTATGAACACCCGAGGAAGGCCTCAAGTAAACTTGAAGGTTACTCGAGTAAGGCCTTGAGTAACGTCAGGTTCTAGGTCTTTATCTATCACAAACTCGGTCATTTCCACAAAATCTCCTCGAGTAAATCACTATACACTCTTTCAAAAACTTTTCACAATCGATTCCTTGCCTCATTTCCGTCAAAACCCAACAAATTTCAGTCCTAAAAACCTCTTATTTTGCTCAGATTCTCTGTGCCCTAAATTGCGTCAGTGACTCTATTTCTCTGAGTTTTTCGATTTTCTGTGTTTCAAGATGGTAAGAACCAAGAATATTTCCTTCACAGATCCCTCTGACTCACAAAACCCTGACCCTCTTTCTTCTCCTCCCAAAAAGAGAAGAAAACTTACCCTGAGATCAAAAGCCAAAATCCAACCTCAACCTAAACCAAAAGGGGTTGTGATCAAAGAGCCTATTGTTACAAGGGCTCATTCCAAAAAGAGTACTTCTACCAGGAGAGGCAAGAGTGCCAAATCTCCCCCACCACCTCACTCTGATTCCTCTACCCCCTCTTTTACTCCAAAATCAACTAAAAAGCCTAAGTATGATAGGAATGTGGCTACGGCTATGGCAAACATCTTAGATCAAATGGAGAAGGGGCAATCTTCCAAGAAATCCAAATTGCCAGAAGAGGAGATCACCAACCCTCCAAAAGGGTTCAATGTCAACAAGTTGGTGGAGTCTCCGAAGTATCTGTCTCAGTTCTCCAGGAGGAAAGTGTGTAAGACACACTATGTTGATCTTAAGTTACTTCAGGAGGTATTGAAGCATGACCTGAGTCCTTATTTAGATCCCTTTATGCCTTGGCTTTCTATTAGATTACCTTTTTGTACTAAAGTGATCACACACTTTTACTGTAATCTAGAGATCATAGATAAGCCAAACAGAACCTCAGCTGAGGAAGAGATGACCACCACAGTAAGAGGCCAAAAGATTCTCATATCACCCTCTAGGATTAACTTGTGGTTAGGGATAGAGAATCCCCCAGATGATATTTACTCCACACTTGAACCAAACCAAATCTTTTCTATCCTTAAACCCGGTGAGTTAGTTGGCCCTCTAAATTTCAAACCCAGTGATATGTGTGATCATCATAGGGTCCTATGGTACATCTATTCTAGGTCTTTAGTGAACAAAGCCAACAATTATACCCACTTTTTTGATAGGGACTTTAGGTGGTTTGCTTCACTTCTCCTGAAGGAACAGAAGGATTTGGGGGAGTATATCTTCTCTTAAATGAAGAGGTATAGGGTGGATGGGAAGGCTACAACACCAATGCCATATCCTCAGATAGTGTCACTAATCCTGAAAGAAAATAAGATATGGTATTTGGATAGCAAGGAGCCTATTGAGAGGATGACTCCGGTTGGGAGAAATCAAATTGGGAAGCTAAATATTGACATCCCTCTCAAAGGCCCTTTGGAGTCTGGGTCAAAGAAGAAGAAGAAGACTACTGAGACTGAGGCCAGCAAAATTGATGACACACAGTCATCGGCTCCAGCTGCCACCACTTCATCACCATCCTTTCTCAATGCCACTCTCCAGCACTTCATGGAAAACATGCTCAGAGGATTTCATGTAGATATCACTAACACAAACGTTGAATTGATAACCCACATGAATCACAAGATGGGAGAGTTGGTTGACAAAATGGATAAGAGGCATGAGGAGTTGCTAGCTGAGCAACATGCCCAGGGCGAGACACTGAGATTGATTCTGGCACGACTGGACTCATTAGGTCCCGGACCTTCTGCCGGTCCATCTTCTTCTGCACCACTACCACCTCCAGAGAACCCTCCTTCTGACACTCCTTTCACTGAGGATGAACCTTCTACTCCTCTGGTCTCTAGTCCACATGAGCCACAAGCCAAAGACATTCTATATACAGTGGACAACCCAGACACCAATGAGACCATACATATCACTATTGATGATTCACCTCCCAAACCTCAGACTGACCCCGCTCTTAAACCTATTCCATCTCCTACCCACACTGAGGAAATATCTCTCTCCTCCTCCTCTGAACATCATACTCCAGAGGTTGAGACCACTCCAGAAGGTGAAACCTTTACTATGGTTGTCTTCCAACCTTCTACTATTCCTCCCAGCGATGACATCCATATCCCTCCAGTCCATCTGCCTGAACCAGTCCCCTCTAGCTCCTTTGATACTTTTGGTTCAGATGATTCTATGGTTCTTCCAGTGACACCCATTTCCATGGTCAAGCCTCCTAGCCCTCCACTTGATTAATGAAGACAAAAAGGGGGAGAAGAGCTTGAGAGTGATTTTGTGGAAGTGTCTATGTTTATTTTAGGTATTTGGGTGTATATGGGATTTAGGGAGTCTTTTAGAACTTGGTAAACTTGTTAAACTTTTATCTTGTTTTGTTAAGTTTTATCTTGTTATCTTGTAAGATACAACTTTTAATTTTAATGCAAGGTTATTTAAGTTATGATTTCATTTCAAGTCCATTTAAGCTTTAAATTATGATACATTGTTGGACTAATGAAGTTTATTATGTATGCAAGGTGAATATGTTATAATCTCAATATTTTTTTTCAAATATAAAACAAGGTTTTTCAAATTTTACAATAGAATTCAAAGATGTGTTTATTTTGAAAACTTACTTTCAAAATTTTGTTCAAAATCACCAAGTTTTGTCATCATCAAAAAGGGGGAGAATGTTTGATCTCATGTTTTGATGATAACAAAAGAATGGTATGAAAAAGAATTGATTAATAAATAAGTTTAAACAAAGTAATAACAGGGATAAGCATCACTTGAGGTAAGCATTGGAGTAATGAAGAAAGGCCAAGAGAAAATGCTGAGAAACTTGATCAGAAGCAAGTTTTCTAAGGCATTACTCGAGTACGTACTCGAGTAATGAGACAAAACTTGAAGTAACCAGAAGCACCTTCCAGTAAACTACCAACGTTACTCGAGTAGGTACTCGAGTAATAGTGTAAGTATTTTCAAGTTGCTCTCGGCCTGCCAATGTTACTCGAGTAGTTACTCGAGTAACCAGGTAAATACTTGGAGTTGCTCTCGGCCTGCCAATGTTACTCAAGTAGTTACTCGAGTAACCATGTGAAAATCTTCCAGTTGCTCTCAGCCTGCCAATAATACTCGAGTAAGTACTCGAGTAACTCTGTTTCTGAAAATGTATTGCTCTCGGCACTTTGTACCACTGCCAATGTTACTCGAGTAGCTACTCGAGTAACATACTGAGGTAAGTAAAAACTTGAAGGTAGTACCCGAATAACTTGATTTAATTTTATCTCACTTTCCTCGAGTCATTACTCTAGTATGCAAGTATTTAATGTTCTATTTTAAGTGGATTACTCGAGTATGTACCCGAGTATGCAAAGTTATGTTTGAAGGAAAACCTCAAGTCATTACCCGAGTAAGTTATGTACAAAAAGTAAGTTTACTCGAGTAGGTACTCAAGTAACAAGGTAATCAGACTTGAAGTGCTCTCGGCCTTGAAATCCTGCCAACATTACTGGAGTAAAGCATCGAGTAATCAAAAATTATTTGAAGGTTTACTCGAGTTGGTACCCGAGTAAACTATGAAGAAATAAGTTCATTACTCGAGTAGGTACTCGAGTAAACATGAATTTCCAAAGGTTTGAAATTTAGTTATTCCATGCACTACCCGAGTAATCTTATATTTGTTTATTGACTTGAAGTTAATCAAAGCTTTCTCGATGATACTCGAGTAAGTACTCAAGTAAACTTCAAGAGATACTCGAGTAGCTACTCGAGTAAGCAAACCCAAAAAGTTTGAAATCATTCCAACAGTCATTGTTTTGTTTCCTATTTGATTAACTTTTCATTATATTAGTATTCTTAGCATTTCAACAGATAAACAATGAAGAGATCTTACCAAATAAGGAAAGTCAAAAGCAACGCTCAAATGTCACCGACCGTCACCTACCGCAAACATATGTTTTTCAAAAACTAGAAAAGTCAATAGTGGCTGTGCACGCTCCAACGAACATGAAGAAATATGTTCCAGTAATCATTACGAATGTATCTATATATGTGGGAACATCTAGACACAGATAAGAACAAGAACACACAAAAACGTATCATCAAGTTCATTACTCTGTTTTATGTGATAATTGTATTTCTATGCTTCAGTGATTCTTATTCACTCTGTGAGAGAGATATTTTATTCAAACTCAATATTTGTTATTGAGGTAACTTAAGGTTGTGGAACCTTGAGTTGGGATTGGATTACAACTTGTAAGGGGGAGCGAGTGTCTAGGTGTAGGAACTTGCTTGTACTGAGGTGCCAAGAACCCACTAAATCTTGGAAGTTATAGTGAAACACTCAGAGAAGCTCTAAGGACTGGACGTAGGTCAAAGTGGTTGTGGCCGAACCAGTATAACTCCCGGTGTACACTTCGGTGATATTTCTCCTTACTCTTTCCTGTTCTAATTTCAACATCAAATTTTATATTTGCAACGAAATTTTTAAGATCACCCAATTCACCCCCCTCTTAGGTGAAACGCTTGCTCTAACATAACCAAGCACTGTGTAATAGGCCAGTAGGTCGTGTGTTTGAATCTATGCTACATACTGTGTACTGAATGAATGTGTTATATTGTATGATGATTGCTGAATACTATCAAAAATTTTTTAGGATATGATGAACTATGTTGCATGCTTAGTGAGCACGTATAGGAAAGAAATAAACTGAGTGTCTAGAAATGGTTCCCTGAGGTATATATGTTGAAAATTTTGAAGACAAAATTTATTGAACGAGGGGGGAATTTTAATAACCTGATTTTTAAGCCTAGAGACTTGAGGAAGAGCCTATATCTGGCAGACTACTAAGCCCAGTCTGGGAAGAGCCCCAATAATGATGAGAGATAGAATGATTCTCGAGGACTATATGATTTAGTGTTTTGGGAAGAGAATGGTTCTCCTGATAATATGTTGGTCAGAGGTTGTAGTTAGTTAGAGAAATAGACCAATGCATGTACTTAAGTACATGTGGCACCCTTAGGGGGCAGAGTCTACTTGGCGCCATTTTAAATGGCAAACCCAAGTATTTATATGCCAAGTAGAGCCTTAGATTGTGTGATTCGGCTTTCAGGGCAGAGAATAAGTCTAGGATTATAAGGGGTATAGTAAGTGTGATTAGACAGATAAAATATGTCGGTAAAGGTGTGCACATGACATTTTAGAGTAAGTAGATATACCCTACGTTTTTGAAGAGGAAGAAAAGATATAGGCCATATGGGTCCCACATACAGACATATCAACACACACACTCGGCAATCTTTTGAGGCAACACATAATGTGCATTTTGGAAGACACAGACCTGTATGGCACGGTCTAAGCCCTACATAGATAAAATGGCTTTATTAAAGTAACTTTATTAAAGTAGCTTTAATAAAGTAAATAATGATAAGTAATGATGGCATTTACTTTTGTGTTGGACAAATAAGAAGATGACACATGTCCCTTCATCATGAGAATGCACTATTTAGCGTTTGTGTTGGCTTTACCATAAGGTGTTACGTGTCCCTCATCATGACATTAGCCTTTTGCTTTTGAGTTGACACTCTAAAAAAGTTCCACCTAGCATCTGAGTAAGGGGAATCCACCAATCTCTGGTCCAGTCATGTACTTGACTTTCTCGAGCACCGAAAGGAGAGTTGGGGAAATTCACGAGTCTTTGGTCTAGTCATGTACCGGACTTACCCGGACGCTAAACATGGAATCCGGATGAAATCATCGTACCTCCTCTTCCCTAAGGCTTGGTATGCCAGAGGACAAAGAGGAAGAAGAGAGAATATATTTTGACACATGGCATTCCTCTAACATTCATAAGGTAGGTTAGGTGAATTTCCCAATGGTTAGGTTGACTAAGTCAGGGAAAAGGAGCATAGGGCATCCTGGGATATTTTAGCATTTATGATACATGTCATAAGACCAATCTAATATCTCTCTGAGGCCTATTAATTTTGTGCATCAAAGAGAAAAAGGGGAAAAATAGAGAAAATCAAAGTGGAGAGAAGGTAGGGGAAAACTTTGTGTTTCTGAGCTCCCGAGTCGATTTCACCTCCGAAATTGTATTTACAGCTCTCAAAGCCTTCTTTAATGTTGTTCCTCTTAGTGATACCAATATTTCTATGGTTTTGGATTCTTGATCAGAGGTGTTTGGTGCCGTCTACAAGGTGAAGATGCTACCAAAGTCAAGAACTAGATATGGAATCATGTAGAGGTATATATAAGCTCTGATTTGAACCCAATCTCTTGAGGTTTTGTTAAGTTTTTATGTTGCCTAGATTTTTTTTGTTTTATGAGGTTTCCATTGGATTCTACACGAAAAACTGTGTGGGAATAACCTTTGATTATGATTTTGGAAGATTGTATAGAAAACCCTAATTTTTGGAAACTAAGGTTAGAAGCTGCCAGTCTGTATTTTCTGGGATACAATATGTTTGTGATGAACTTTTGAAGAGCCAAATCATGTCCAATGATAGTGATATTTTTTTATTGGTAGTAGACATCTTAAGCTTTAATTTGAGATATAATATCTGCCATTTGGGTTAGTAGAATGTAAGATATGAATTTTTGAAGTTGGGCATTGAATCTGGAATGATTTCTGCGGTAATGAGGATTGTTTGAGGTTTCTGGACTTTTGTGTCTATAACTGGCAGTGGGCAGTATTTGTCATTTAACGAGTACTTAAATAGCTTTACATAGAAATCGGAACCATCCCATTTGGAGTTCCTTAGAATAAGTTATGAATTTTCAAATTTAGGTAAAAATTCTGGCAGCATAGGCTTGGTGTGCGAAAATGAGGAATTGGAATGAATTGTAAATAAGAGTGATTTCTAAGGGTAGAGTTACGTCCTAGAGGCTAATGTAGCCACAATGGACATTCATTTATCTTGGCTCAATGATGTGGTTATATATCTAGGGCCTTGAGATGGCAAAGAAGAGGAATAGAAGAATCTTCATGCAACTTTAATGGTTGGAAGAAAAAGGGACAAGAAGAGGACCTTGAGCCTAAAAGGTAGCGAACTTACCTAAATTTCCTGTACTTGATACATATGCTTGTGCATTGATACATGTTATTGCTTTTCTGAATTATGTGAAGCTTATTTGTATGATTAAAGTTTTGTTTCTATATATGTTATGGCTATGAGTAATGATGTATGAAATATTGAGCATGCAAATATATCATTATGTTGGCATGAATTTATGTAAGGTAAGCATGTCATGCATTAAGCATTTATCTTGCATGCTAAGTGGTATTGTTTGCTATTGAGATTCCCTTAAATCTTACCCTCTCTTAACTAACCATATAGGTACATAAGCATAGAAGAGTAGTGCAGGATAAAGAAGTTGCAGTGAAGAGTTGAAGATTAATGAGCGCTAATCCATTATGTGTAAATTAATGTTTGAAGTGGTTAATAGTATGACCTACATGAGGATGGATTAATCTCCTATGCACAATAATTGAACTGGGAAAGGGTAATCATATGGTGTGAGCTCATTAGTTAATTAACATTCTATGAATAAGAGCGTATTAAGAACTCTAATAGAAATTAATAGAGCAGAGAATCAATCTGATTGAATTGAAAGAAAAGATAAGAATCGATAAGTAATAACAAAGTTATGAGCCACTAAAAGACGCTTCCGAAAGATTTTGAAATTTTAAGAAAAAACCCACTCAACTATAAGTTTGAACCTATCTTAAAGTTGGGATTTAGAACTATTTTATGAAGGTGGTTTGGAATCATTGTGCAAAAGCTCATCTAATTGGGTTTTAGAATAAGGTGTTATGATGTGATTTTTGTTAGGATTGGCAGGTACAACGGAATTTTAAAATTGCTAAAGTTCACCAATCCCGTTTACAGATCTATCAACGGCATTTAGATTGAGTTAGAAAGAATCATACCTTTTACGATTTAGGTTTTTCGATCTCTAAGAACCGACACCTCGAATCAGCTCCTTCTACCAATATCCACACGAATACAATCCCAACACAGACTGCGTGCTAGCACCTCAAATGTCTCCTATATCCTTGGGTTTGTTGAGGTTCCTTATTTTCTCATCTGTGCTAGTATTATGTTGCCCAATCGTTGTTATAACTGATAGGGCTATATTGGATTTTCAAAATTAATCTTAATTCATTTTGAAATCAATTAACACTTAATTATTTTGATGAGCTAATTAAATAAATTCGGTTAAATTAAATCTATCCAACATGTTTAATTAACCTATTTATTTAATCCAAATAAAGAGCCTATGGAATGAGATTAAATTTATCTTTATAAATTAAATATGAGATATTATATGTCTATCATGTTAGTTATTAAATTTAATTTACCTTATTAAACTGAATTTAAAACTAACACAATATAATAATATTATCACACACACACACACATATGTATGTATTTCTAAAATACATATATATAATATTATTAAAATTCTTTTCACGAATTTTATATCATAAACATATATAAAAATATAAAATTCATCCACCCTAGATTAAACATTGTATTCATTAAATCTTAGACACATCTTAAATTCAATGAACTTGGACATTATAACTCGTGTTGGGTTATTCTTGTGTGCGACCCTATAGGCCGATATGAAGTTGGTAGTGGGCCAATAATTATACTAATCCACATGTCGCAAGTAGCCTCTAGCAAGACATTACGACTACCCAATTCATAAGGGATCATTAACAAGATGCAACCTATCATACAACCATGTCACATCCCTTTTGTCACATGATATTTCGGCCAAGGATGAAGCATGGATCATGTCAACCTCCTGTTCTTGACCATTACTTTACAAATTCTTGAATAGTCTGAAATAGAAATGGAAACTCCTTTCCATCATAGTATGGCCATACATTTCTTAGACTCACTTATCGAGGGGCCTAATAATATCTCTCGACTAATGTGAGAGACAATTTTCATCTTGACCATTCACATTCCTTTACGTGAAAATCACCAAGCTCGACTATAGCCTTTATCATCACCCGGTTAAAGGTGGCTTTTGACTAGGTCAAAGCTTAGCGACTCATGTAGAAATCCATGATGATCTCATGTTGAAGGGCATTGTGACGCGGTTATACATAAGATAAGCCTATGACTTGATCCATTCAACTTTTTCATAGTGGGTTGGTCCAGCACCTTATACTCTTACAAGTGATTAAGACTTTAACTCATATCTCTATACCTTATCAAAGTTATACTAGTCTCACTTCTTCTCTGCTCCCGCATAGATGACTGACAAGGGACATTTAGGACAATCTTAATGATCTATCCATAGATACAATTATCATAGTTAACATGCGAATAATATGACAGCAAAATGAAGAAATTCTTCAAATAACAATATTTAAAGTATAATGATTTACCCCTAAGACACAATTTCCAACAATGATTCCTAACATGACACTCATGCTTTGCCTTTGCAAGTAGCTTTGTGAGAGGATCAACAACATTATCTTATCCTGCTACTTTGTATATTTTTATGTGACCTCTATCATTGATTTGTTTAATGAGATGAAATCACCTGAGTTTAAGCTTGGTCCTTTAATGTGACATAGGCTCCTTGGAATTTGCAATAGCACCGCTATTGTCAAAAAATAAATCTATTGGATTTGAGATAATAGGCACCACCCCTAGTTTAGTAATAAACTTTTTGATCTAAACGGCTTCCTTAGCTGCATCCGATACTACTCAGCTTCTATTGTAGAATCTTCTATAGCGCTCTGTTTATAGCTCTTCCAGCTTACTACACCACCATTCAGGAGAAATATTATCCAGATCGAGATTTAAGGTCATCTTGGCCAGTTTAAAAACTTGCATCTATGTAACTGGTTACACAAAGCTCATTATCTAATCAACCATATACCAAGACTAAGCCTTAGTCCTTCTTAAGTATTTTAGGATATTCTTGACAGTAGTCCAATGACCCTAATTAGGATCTTGTTGATATCTGCTGGTCATACTTAAGCAAATAAGACATCCACTCGAGTACATAACATGGCATACATGATGGATCCAATGACTAAGGCATATGGAACCTTGCTCATGTGATCTCATTGATCAGGTGTACTAGAACACAAATCCTTGCTAAGATAATTCCTTGAGACATGGGCATGTAACCCCTTTTTGAATCCTGCATACCAAACCTATGCATGATCTTGTCTATATATATGCTCTGACTTAGGCCTATTAATCTGTTGGATCTATCTTTATAGATCATAATCCCTAGGATGTGCATAGCTTTACATAAGTCTTTCATCGAGAAAGACCTTCCTAACCAATACTTGATACTCTACAAGGTAGGAATGTAATTCCCAATGAGTAGGATGTCCTTTACATAAAACACTAGAAATACAACTGTGTTTCTACTAACCTTATTATAAACACAAGGTTCATTAATGTTTTGAATGAATCTAAACTCTTTGATTACTTCATCAAATAATGATTCCAGCTCCAAGAAGCCCTTTTCAATCCATAAATGGATCTTTGAAGCTTGAAAACTTCACCTGAGTCCTCTGAAAGCATAAAGCCTTTAGGTTGTGTCATGTACACATCCTCAAACAGCTTTTCATTAAGGAAGGTTATTTTGATATCTATCTGCCATATTTCATAGTCATAATATGCTGTAATAGGAAGAAGGATTCTGATTGCTTTGGCCATTGCAATTAGGGAAAAGGTTTCATCATAATCTACACCATGAGTTTGAGTGAATCCTTTTGCATCCAGTCGTGCCTTGAAGACATTTACGTTGCCATCCATGTCAGTTTTCTCCTTAAAACCCTATTTACACCCAATGGCTCTTACACCTTCAAGTGGATTGACTAAGGTCCATACCTGATTGTTGTACATGGATTGCATTTTAAACTTCATGACATTTAGCCATTTCTTGAAGTTTAGTTCGACTATGACTTCTCGATAAGTAGTCAGCTCATTTTGCTCAATGAGCAGTATATCACAGTTTTCAGTAATCAGAAATCCATATCTCTAAGGTTGATGTCATTTCCTATCAGATCTGAATGGGCCTTGTGTTACTTGAGGAGGCTCAATAACTTGTTGTGAGTCTTCTCTATTTTCCATCTATGGTTCTGTGCTATCTTGTGACTCTCAAACTTCTTTGAGATGTAACTTACTCCCATTGGTTCTTTTAAAGATAAACTCTCTTTCTAGAATATACCATTTCATATAACAAAGACTTTGTTATCGATGGGATTGTAGACATAGTATCCCTTCATTTCCTTAGGATGCCCCATTAAAAGGTACTTTAAAGATCTAGGCACTAATTTATTTGAGGCTTGTTGCTGAATATATACCTCACATCCCCAAACTTTGAGAAAAGATAAACTAGGTTTCTTTTCAGTCCATATCTCATATGATGTCTTTTCAATTGCCTTAGATGTAACATGATTTAATGTGAACATAGCTATCTCTAGGGCATGGCCCCAAAAGGATTGTAGAAGATTTGTTTGACTTATCATAGATTGAACCATACTAATAGTATTCGATTCCTTCTTTCAGAAACGTCATTCCATTGTGGTGTTCTTGGAGGAGTCAATTGTGAGATTATCCCACAACTTCTAAGATGGTCAATGAGCTCTTGGCTTAAATATTCACTACCTCAATCAAATCGAAGTGCTTCAATTGTTTTGCCAAGTTGGTTTTATACTTCACTTTGGACTATTTTGAACATTTCCAAAGATTAAGATTTGTGTTTTATTAGATAGATATAGCCATATCTACTAAAGTCATTTATAAATGTAATAAAGTACATATAACCTCCTTTAGCAGCTGTATTCAGTAGTCCACATACATCTGTATGTATGAGGCTTAATAAATCAGTGGCCCTCTCACTATGCCCAGTAAAAGATGCCTTTTTCATCTTTTATACTAAGCAAGATTCGTATGTATCATATGATTAAAAATCAAATGAGTTAAAAATCTATCTTGATGGAGTTTAGAAATACGTGTCTCATTTATATGGCCTATATGACAATGCCATCAGTAGGTTAGATTCAAATCGTTTGACTTGATCCTTTTGGTAGTTATGTTATAGATATTTCCACTATTAGGATGTTCAAAATTTAATATATAATAACCAACATACAAATCACCATTAGCATCGAAAAATCATTACAATAAATAGAACATTTACCATTCCTAGTAATGGAAGTATAACCTTCCTTATCCAAATAAGAAAGAGAAATAATGTCACTATTTAAAGCAGCAGCATAATAGGAATTGTTCAAAACTAACAAAAGCCCACTAGGCAAAACTAGTTTGTAAGTGCCTACAGCCAAGCAGCAACTCTTGCTCTATTTCAACTCGTAGGTCCACTTGTATCCATAGAGTCTTCCTTATGCTTTATGTAAACATCTCTCTGAGCTCTTAGGGCATTGGCTACAGGGTCCTTAGGAATGGGTTGATCTAGGACATATGCTTTTCTTTCCTGCTTGAGAACAATTCTCAAGTTCCTAAACCAGTCAAGAAAGTTTGTCCCATTGAGTTTGTCCTTATCAAGGAACCCTCATAATGATAGTGTAACAATATTACTAGTCGACATGATTCTACAATTAAAATATGCAAAGTTAGTTAGTAATCTCCCACTAAATTAACAACCCTCAATATAATAATTGGTGGGCTAATATTCAAATTTTGCCTAAATTTAAGTTTGATTTGGAAGAACACATAAATTCAAGTTATTAAGGTAGGTAACCTCTTAACCAATTATATCACATGTAACTCTTAGATATTTATGGGATTTGATCATCATATGATCCGATATGTTTAATCCCATCTAATACCTTGAGATCCAAAACCATTTTGTTAACTCAATTAAGTCAAAACAATAATGAATTATGTGAGTAGCTTACTCATATTATTCTCACTAAGATAACTCAAATGCATCCACTTTGGTGGTTCTCATAAGGGAGTGATCTAGGTTTTGACAAGTATTCATTAATTGACATCATTATGACTTAAGATTTAATTTGGAAGGCTCAATCAATTAGTTTTGTTTATATGAATGCAATCATGGTCATATCTCATTAAGATAAATACAAATAAATGCAAAAGTATGCATGCAATGATCTAATCACAAGCATAATTTAAACATGACATGACATGGCTTACCTAACCTAAAAGGGGAGTGAGATGAGAAAAGAATGTATATTGAGACTATTTAGAGGAAGGTTTGGCACGCAGGTTGTATTTCAATATTACAACCCTTTAAAAAAACTAAAGTCATGTTGTTAACCATATTCAAACAATTTTGAAGAATAAACCACAACAAGTAACAATTCATACAATATAAAAAATAAATGTCATGATTAGGTTATATCATGCTATGAATAGTTAGTCACGACGGTCCCGCTACCCGAATGGATTGCTGTGAGTTATGATCCCAGATACCCTACTCGATTTCATGCAATCATGGGGTTTGAAAAATTGATTTTGGTGGTGGTTCTTATGGAAAAAATGTTTTACAATGAAGATCTAATTAATTTGAAAAAGAAACCACAAATTCCAGTTTCAAATATAATCCAGAATAGAAATCGTGAAACAAGTACACATATAATTGAAACAATTTCACCAGATCACATAAATAAAGCAATATCTGAAAATGAAAATCAGAAAATGATGCCAAGGTCAAATCTTTTGAAATAGTACCGTTTCGTATTAACTAAATCAGATACATATTCGGATGTTTCTTATAAACATACATACTTATCCCATATATATCACATGTATAAGAACAAAAACTCAATTTAAACACACAATTGACTTAGACTAATACCACTGTTGGGATTGGCAGGTACAATGGAAATTTAAAATTGCAAAAGTTCTCCAATCCTAATTATGGATCTATCAATGGTGTTTAGATTAAGTTAGAATGAATCGTACCTTTTACGTTTTAGGGTTTTTGATCTCCAGGAACCAACACCTTGAATCAGCTCCCTTTATCGATATCAACACGATTACGACCCCAACATATACTGCGTGCTAGAGCCTCAAATGTCTCCCGTCTCCCTAGGGTTTCTTATGGCTCCTTATTTTCTCATCGTTGATAGTATTATGCTGCCTATTCGATTTTATAACTGATAGGGCTATATTCGATTTTCAAAATTAATCTTAATTATTTTGAAATCAATTAACACTTAATTGTTTTGATGAGCTAATTAAATATATTTGGTTTAATTAAATATGTCAAACAATTTTAATTAACCTATTTATTTAATCTAAATAAAGAGCCTATAGAATTAGATTAAATTTATCTTTATAAATTAAATCTGAGATATTATATCTCTATCATGTTAGTTATTAAATTTAATTTATCTAATAAAACTAAATTTGAAAATATAATACATACATATTATAATATTATTAATATTCTTTTCATATTATAATTTTTAAAATATAATACATATATGCATGTATGTATTTTGAAAATACATATTATAATATTATTAATATTCTTTTCACGAATTTTATATCATATACATATATATAAATATAAAATTTATCCACCCTAGATTAAACATTGTATTCATTAAATCTTTGACACATTTTAGATCAATAAACCTGGACATTATAGCTTGTGTTGGGCTATTCTTGTGTGCAATCATGTGTGCCCATATGAAGTTGGTAGTGGGCTAATAAATGTACTAACCTAGAAGTCACAAGTGGCCTCTAGCAAGACATTATGACTACCTAATTCATATGAGGATCGTTAACATGACCAAGCTTCTGTTCTTGACCATTACTTTCCTAATTCCTAAGTAGTCTGATAAAAGAAATGAAACCTCCTTTCCATCATAGTATGACCATACATTTCTTAGACTCACTCATCGAAGGGCCTAATAATATCTCTCTACTAATGTAAGGGACAAATTCCATCTTGTCCATTCACATTCCTCTGTATGAAAACCACCAAGCTCGACTATAGCCTTTATCATCACCCGTTCAAAGGTGACTTTTGACAATGTCAAAGCTTAGAGACTCTCATATAGGAATCTATGATAATCTCAGGTTGAAGGGCATTGTGATGCAATTATACATGAGATAAGCTATGACTTGATCCATGCAACTTTCTTATAGCGGATCAGTCCTGCACCTTGTACTCTTACAAGTGCCTAAGACTTTGAATCATATATCTATACCTTATTAAAGTCATACTAGTCTCACTTCATTTCTACACCCATATAAATGACCGACCAGGGACATATAGGACAATCTTAACAATCTATCTGAGGATACAATTATCATAGTTAACATGCGAATAATATGACAACAAAATGGAGAAATTCATTATAACAATGTTTAAAGTACAATGATTGGCCCCTAAGACACAATTTCCAACAATTTCCCTAAACTTGTTCAGATGTTTGTTGTTTTTTTGAAATCATCTACCAAGATAGTATGAGCCATGTTGGAGGTCATTATGCTAAAGAGGTTATTTTAGTATTAGCTAAGAATATAGGGTGGTTAAATAGGTAATACTAAATCACATATGAACTACATAGTATTTGTTGTGCTTTTTAGAGCTTGTTAAATGATTACCAAATGATTTATTATGCTACAATTTTATGTAGTGGCGACAAGACCCTAATTTGTAGCCTAATTGTTGCATATGCCGAGACCTCACTCATAGCATAGAAGGTTGATAGCTCTATAGTCTCCATGTTTGTGGTCATCCAACTTTCCATGGAGACAAGATTCAATTTTGGTGAGCAATTATCAGTCCGTCATTATGAGTATAAGTAGAAGACAATTTTCTTCTTCTCCCTGAATTCTTTCTTCCCTTGTTTCAAAGAGTTTGTATGCATTAAAATTAATAAAGGGAACTCTAAGCAGTTGAGAAAAAGAGATTCGAAATGGGTTTGCCTTTCTGGAAAACATGATAGTTGTTTATACAATAATTGTCGAGGGGATTTTCATTGGAAGGGGTCCCAACAACATAGAGGAATAATTAATTAAAGGAAATATAAAACAAATAAGATAAGGAAAATAATTATTCGATTGATCTTAACCAAGTACAACATAATAATTGAAGAGTGAAAAAGCAAGGTAGGCAATAGTGAGTAGAAAGTAATGGATTCTCTCTTTTTTTTCCTCAAGTTGAGCTATCCTATTACAGAACTGTCAATCCATGATTAGTCAGTTGCTATATTCTTGGATCTCAACTAATGGTGGGGTTGGTTTATGAATTCATTGATCCAGTTGCTTTAATGGGTTTGACTATGTAAATGAAGAGCTAACGAGCTATAGTCTTGGGCTGTTGGCAAATAGATTTTCCTTGTTAGGATTATCTTGATATGTAAGTCCAAGGGACTAATTTTTGGGCCTACAATAAGTCCCTTACTTTTCGGGTCCAATCCGAGTTTGGCTTGAAAAGATTGGTTTTGATCTTAGTCGTTGATCTTTCTTTGTCATATGAGGGTCCTGATTTGAGGCTCACCTTTTCCTCTATTCTCAAGCCTACAATAAGTCCCCTACTTTTTCAGTCCAATCTGATTTTGGCTTGGAAAGTTTGGTTTTGATATTAGCCATTGATCTTTCTTTATCATATAAGGGTCCTGATTTGAGGCTCACCTTTTCCTCCATTCTTCTTAAGTTCTGGCACCCCTTTTCTTAGCCTTTGCAATTCTCAGTAGGTTTCTCTTGTTCACAAACTTTGTTGAACCCTTGTCTTCATCAAGACCTCAAGTACTCCATCAACTATTGTGGTCGGTCATAGCCTTAAACGGAGTCCTTCTTAGAAGTCAATTGCACTTTGTGCTTCAGTGGTAGTTGAAGACCTCACTATTCACCATTCTTTGAGATTTCTGGCCAAGCTTTATGAAGATGTCCCCTTTCTTCCTTAAGGGTTATTGTCTTCGATTAGTTGTTTAAGGAGTTAAAATATGTTGCTTTTTGTGTCTTGTTTTCTTGACAGATTTGTGTTAGGGTTCTAGGGAGTCAAGCAGGTATTGTTTATACTAAGTTGGGTCTTGTATTGTCTGTCATTTGTATTTGCGGCTTCTTGATATTTCTCCTACTTTTATCCAAACTTAGGGAACACTTTGACTTTGTTTTCTTTATAACTAGAGAGAATGTTTGTGATTCCGTGGCTTTTGTAATTTTGGATTCTAGATGCTGTGGTTTAGATCTGGGTGCCTGGTGGTCCCACTTTATCTCTTGGATAGTTTATACCATTGATCGTGTGGTTTTTTTTGCCCCTTTGCTTATTGTATTTCTTTGCACATTTTGGCATTCCTCAGTGGACTGTTCTATTGTTGAAAGGGTATCTCCTTATGCGGGTTGTTTTTTTATCATCTTGGCTTGTTTGTGTAGGCAAGTGTGTTTGAAATAGGTGGTGTGTCTATAAAGGTAACCGACCTACCAGAGGTTAGTATCAATATTGACACCCTAAGGGATGACTCAAGGTATGGCTCATCATTTGGTGTAGGTGGGGAAGTGGACCAAACTAAGGGTGATGTTAAGCTGGAAGGTGAGTGTAACCCCCTTACTCTTAGCATTTTTAGATGAGTCTTTCACATAAACTATATACGAACCACTAAGACTAGTTTCAATTGTACCTTTGATTGATTGGGCTTTTTTGAAAATTTTCAAAACATTTCAAAGCAATTACTTAGTGGTTGCCAATTTAATTATGACTCATCAATTCTTAACTTGATTATAAATAGTATTAGAGTAGTTTCTCTACTTATACTTTCGAATGTTGCTTATTAGCTAGTATGCCCTTAATACTACTGATCCCGTAGTTGTATGTACTGATACCAGTATTCATTGATACTATTGATACCATAACATATTGATCCCACTATTCGGGCACTGATACCATTACCAAATGCATTGATATCACTACTGCATGTACTGATATCACCACCATGTGCACTAGTGTACCCAAATTCCTAGGTGTTTTGATATCACTATCGTTCTCATATACGTTCATATACATACCCATTACATAGAGCACTACTATTAATAATACGGTCATGTCTTTATATCTAGATATAGAGTATAGAGTGCTATGGCTACTTAAAACATTCTAAGTCATAATATTAGTACAAAGATAGCCAACAGGAAAACTCAGTTCTTTCGTCTCTGCCTTTCACTTATCAGTGCTTACCTCTTTACCTATTGAGTTACTCACCTTTGCTATACAATTAAATTTTTGGAAAGCATGAGATTCAAAAGAATCTCAATAGTAACACTCATTTAGTCATATAAAATGCAAATTTACAGAGCATGCAACATAAAACATCATATCACAACAGGCATCACAATAGCACCCAGCTAACTAACATACAACACAACATACACAGAACACAATACCACAATGCTTGGTAAAATATGTCTTATGGCCTCGAGCATCCGCCCTTCATATTCTTAGTGGCCTTGGGTATCTACCTGTCATATTCTAAATGCTCATGAAACAAATATACATGATGGTAAAACATATATGCAGAGCATTGCATAGTATATGAGAGAAGAGTTACTATCTGTTAACCTTTCTAGTTACTTGTTTTGATCTACCAATCTCTTGGTAGCTCAGGCAAAGGTTGAATCCTATAATTTCAATTGTACGAATAGATAGGTCATTACTTGTCCCAATTCTATTAACATAATCAAAGTTATGTTATTCTTTGACCTATCCCTCTTCTTGTCCTTTACTTGACTTTTGTTGGTTATCTTTAGCACTTCCTTCATTCTATGCCTAACACATTATGTGTTTTATTCCCCTGTGATTTAGGTCTCCAATGTGGTCACATTAGGTTCTATGATATGCCTTTACTCTTCATGATCTCATTTTTTTAATTCCCTTCAAATGCTACAAATTTGCAGGTCATCCCTAAACTGCCAAATTTATCAATCAACTTTGAAAATTCATAACTTAATCTAGGAAAATCCAAATGAGATGGTTCCATTCCTATGGAAAGCTTTCTAATCCTCTGTAAAGGAAAAATATCACCTAGTGCCAATTATAACCAAAAACTTAGAGGAACCTCGACCAACCTAACTGATCCAGAGTGCATTCCAAATTTGACACCCACAGATCATAACTTACAATCTACTAACCCAAATTGCACATACTATACCTTATTTTAAAGCTTAGGATGTCTACTACAAACTTGTAAAATTTCACATTCATTAAACAAGATTTGATTAGCCAAAATCAATCCACAAGCAACCTAACTCAAATTTGGTAGTACTATCCTTAACAATCTTAAGTCCCAAAATTAGGGTTTTATATCCAATCATCCAAGAATCACAACCACAAGTGATTTCTATATAATTTTGCCCATATAATCCCTTTCCAACCTCAAACTTAACAAATTCCAGTTCCTTCCCTAAGAAGCACACTTGGCCAAAACTTAGGGTTTTTGGGCCAAAATCCAGTTTTGTTTCTTATGCTTCCAAAATCATTCTATCACCTTAGTCCAACACTGTTTTTCATTCTAAACATATTAGAAACCTTAAAAACACCAAAATCATATTCCTTCTATTGTTCTACACCTGGCTAATACCACCCTAAGTTGTCACAAGATGAGTTCATACAATTTCAACCTTAAGACTTGTTAAATATCATTATCTAACCTTATTTAACATCACATTCAAGATCATAAGAACATCAAACCCCAATTTCCTCACTAACTAAAATTTAGTGCAGCCTAATAAATTTATGAAAACTTAACAAATCTTTAGAATACTATACTAAAATTAGAGCTTACACTTACCTCTATTGGATGCTATAATCTGTTCATGATTCCGGCAACACTTACATCATAGAGGTAGCACAAAACTCCTCTAACTCAGATTTTGAAACCATAGAAACATAGCTCTTAATGAGTAGAGTGAGATTCATGAAGGCTTGATTGGT
The DNA here is from genome assembly GCA_963855925.1 of Inga laurina. Taxonomy (NCBI): domain Eukaryota; kingdom Viridiplantae; phylum Streptophyta; class Magnoliopsida; order Fabales; family Fabaceae; genus Inga; species Inga laurina. The sequence goes on from OY979703.1 coordinate 49,563,867, forward strand.
TATAAACACTTATTTAGAGTCAAAATTTGGCAATTTTTGTGTGTTTGCCCACAATTTTTGACTTTTTCACTCAATTTTTTCTTAGTGTTTTATGCTTCATTTTTGGCATAAGTATTTCAAATATTCATTTCCCTTCTTGCTTCCCCATTTAGATGTCCAAGGCTATAGAAAAAGAAGAAAATATTGGCTTTTAAATTTTTATTTACCAAATGAACATTTTGCCCATACATTTTTTATAATTAAATTGGACCTTCTTCTTTTTCCTCTTCTTGGGAAAAAATCACAATTAATTGGGCCCAAGACTTCTGTTCTTTCATCCATTATGTTGGGCTTCAATAATGGGCATTTTAGAAGACAAAAATAGCACTTTGTGCTTTGTTTTAGCCTAATTTTCTTGTAACCTCAACTAAGGGTGTTTTTGTCACTCCAAGTGTTAAAAAATTCACCATCTTATTCCTTGTAATGTCACAAATATACAAGGAATATTAGTGAATAAAAAGTGGGTTGTTACACTTCCCTTCTATGTTTAATTTTGTTTTATTGAGGAAAAATTTAGGGTTTGATATTTCAAATTTTTTTTAGATGTTCCAACTAATGAATTAGTTCTTAATGGAGTTAATGAGGTTAGAATAAGAATTATATGATTTATATTTTTACTTGAATAGTTTATTTGAGGTAACTAGGTTAGGGTTTGGTTGGAAAAATTATGATTTTATGATTGAGACTTTTAAATTTGAATTTCATGTTTTATTTTAACTTACTGGAGCTTAAATTGATGATTGAATGAGTTGATTTTAAGATTTATGATGAAACATGAATATTAAAAGTTTTGGGGTGAAACTTTGAGAGTTGAAAATTGGATGTTTATAAAGAAATTGAGGAGGTAATATGATTGAATGATTCTAATAAGTGAGAAAGAATTGATGGAAGAGAGAAATGTGATTGTAATTATAATTTAAGGCATAGTTGATTTATGAAAATTTTTCCAAGGATTTAAAGTGAGTAGACTTTTGGGGATTTTAGCATGAATAGAGAAAAGCATTATTATCAATAATTTTAATGAGTAAAAGAGAGTTATTGGATGATAGGGATATGATTTGGGATAGAGAAATCAAGTTATGGTAGTAAATCGATAATTTTGGGGATCATATTAAAGGGAAGAACTTGGAGGTTATATAAAGATTTGAAATAGAGCTTGAATTTTGAGTTGATATTGATAATGTGATTATTGGGAATAAGGTTGGGTAATTAGGTTGGTTAAGTTATTGGGGCTATTGTGGCGCCAATTTTCAAGTTGGGATGTTTAAAGGGATTTAAAGCCTCTAATTGATTTGTTTAACATTAAGTTAGTTTGAATACTAAATTGTGGTTCCAATTGATTGTTATAGATTGATTTGTGAATTGTGATTGAGCTTGAATTCTTGTGGTAATTTTAGCTTTGGTGAGAGGTAACCACTTTTCACTTGTTATGTGTGTTGATATCTTGTTTGTGAGAATTTTGCAAAATGACTATGAGAATGAAAATAGTATATTGATATTGATTAGATATTTCAATGAGTACTTGAAATGTTTATTGAGATTTAGAAGTTTATCATGATATTGATGAGTATTTTCATAGAAACTGCCTTGTAGAACCTAATTGTGAAATATATACATATATATGTACACATATGAGTTGAGGATTGAGATATTATGGCACGTATGTGAAGATGATTTGATTAGATCATATGAATGTGAGAATCTTGAGAAATTCCCATTGAGCTATTGATTGATAATTATTGCGATAATTGGATTGGGATGAGATGAAGTAGTTTTTTCTACCACTTGGTATAGTCTCTATTGTGCACAATGGTTGGCTTTCTATTGTCTCACTAGTTAAATGAGGGACTATCCAACTAGTTCAATGTGGGGTTGCCTCACTAGTTCAATGAGGGGGTTGTGATACCCTATTAGTCCAATGAGGGGAATAGAACCATGGTCTGGGCATGTGCTCTATGAATTTTGGCCAGTTCTCATCACATGACTAGTGAGCTTGTGAGTGACTAATAACATGGATAGTAACTTAGCCCATGGGTCTAGTCGGCGAAAATAAGGTGGTTCGATTGGATTGATGGGAAGAAGCTTGGGAATTGTGATATGACAATGTAATACGAAATTGTGAAACATAATTGTGTTACAAGATTATGATACGGAATTTTTGAAATAGAATTTGTTATATGAGAATTGTTATAAGAATTGTGATACTGAAATAGTGATACGAAACTTGTGATACGAAATTTGTGATACGAAAATCGTGATATGAAATTTATGATTTAGAAGTTTGTGAAGTATATCTCTAATACTTTTTTATATAAACTGTTCCACTTAGCACTTCACGAGCACATAATAGCATGTGTAATGAATTGGGTAGCTAGTTATTAAGGCTTTTGTCTTACCCTACTGATTTAATAATTTTCAGGTAATAGTTCTTCTTTCCGTCAATTGGGGAAGGCTTTAGAGGATTGATTATTGTAATAATCTTTGTAAAGCCTCCTATTTTTATTTATGTGATGAATTGTTGTGTATTACCACTGTAGGGCTCATGTTGCATACTCTAATGTGATATTATAGTTTGGATTATATTGTTTTCTATTATAGATAAGTAACTCAAGTAGATATTTGACAAAATTATGGTTTAAGTGTTTTAATAATTGAGTTTGATATTGAGTTTGTGGTTGAATGATTATGTTTTGGACTTTATGTAATATCCCAAATTTTAGGCTTAGAAACTTGAGGATAAATTTATCAAGCAAACGATTAAGCTAAGTTTGGGGAGAGTCCCAAGAATGATGAGAGATAGAAAGATCTTAGGTATTATGTGATTTGGCCCTATTGGGCATAGGGCTCAGTATTTGTAGGCAATATGATTATGTGTCAGTGCAGAAGTGCATAAGACACATATACGGTGCCATTGGGTTGGTAGAAAGATGGCACCCAACTATGTCAAGAGGTATGGGAGAAGTTAATGAAGCAAAGTATGTCGGTATAAGAGTGCACATGGCATTTGCATGGGAGACACGTGAGCCCTGCGTTTTTAGAGTAGATACTGGTATGTGGCGCCATGTAAGGCCACACGCATACACTCTAACCTAGTGTCTTTTAACAGGCCTTGATATACGTGTCCCAGTCCTGAGTAAAACCCAAGTAAAATCCTGAGTAGACACCGATAAAGTAACTTTATTAAAAATAAAGTAAGCAATCATGACTAGCTTTTGTGTTGGCCAAGAGGATGACAAGTGTCCCTTAATTATTACTAAGGATAATGACACTTTTATGTTGGAAGAATAAGGAGGTGACAAGTGTCCCTCATTAGTATCATCCCATTTATGCCTTTTGAGTTGTCATTACCAGGGAGTACCACCTCACCCTTAGCCAAGAAATTCACCGGTCTCCGGTTCGGTCACGTACTTGACTTTCCGAACACCAAACCCGGGAGTTCTGGGAAATTATCAAGCCTCTCCTTCCCATGACCAATCAAGGATGCCTAAGAGGAGAGAGAATGAGGTGGGACCCACTCTATTAAAGTAAGTGATACGTGTAACTAAATCACTGGATCACCGGACAAGTGGCACCATAAGAAGTTATTATGTGGCGATCACTTTTCAATATTCTCTCTTGGCATTAAAATTTCATCTAGCTACCCCAAAAATGAGAAAAAAAAACAAAGCAAATAGAGAGAAATTGGAAAAAGAGAGAGAAAGAGTGAATAGTAACATTTCTTAGTTTCAATCCTCCGAAACTCTACCGAATCGGCATTTTCTCCCAAAATACCCTTCACAAACCTTCTTCTACTCATCCCAAACTTCATTCCTAGGGTTTTGGAATTTTATTTGGAGGGGTTTGGTGTTGTCTTGCCAGCTAAAGTACTGCAGGATGTTGAACCGATTGCAGAAACACGTAGAGGCCAACAAAGCCTTCATTTTGAACCAATTGGTTTGTTGTTTGGATGAATTTTCATGGAGGTGAGGTACTGTTCATATTTCAACTAAGGGGTATTTTTAAGGTTTAATTATAGTTTAATCATGGGTTTATGATTAAAGGATGATTGATGATGATTTTGGAAGTTGAGTTCAATTCTACTTGAATTCATTTTCCGGAAGCAGAGAACTTGCAATGTGTTTTTGATCAATCAAAATTAGTTCAAATGCTATGAACTTTGATGAGGCTAAAGTAGACATCTTGGGCTTTAATTTGATAGGTAATATGAGCCATTTGGACCTATAGATTGAAAGTTATGATTTTTCAAAGTTTAACCTCTATTCTGGAATGAAATTTGTGGCAGTCTATGTTTGACAGATTTCTAGAAAATGTATGGAAAGTAACAATGCTCTGTGATACTTATCATTGAAAAAGGACTTAAAAAGCTTTTTATAGAACTTGGAACCAACCTATTTGGATTTTTGTAGAACTAGTTTAGGACCCACGCAATACGCGGGCACACAAGCTTGAGAATACCCTTCTTGAATCTTGAAGAATAGCATGCATATCACTATTACATTAAATTATCTGTAAAACATAATTTACATGCATATTGCTTAGTATCTGTCATCCACTTCACGTAGCCCATAAAGTCTTCTTGAGTTTTGAATAGACATGTGACTGATGGCAGAAGATTAGAACTATTACAAGCCTATGGTGGAGTGATTGAACAAGTGAACTGATTAGAAAAGAACCCATATGCTGGTAAGTTGAGTGATACACTTTATACCCTTGTGTGACTGTTTTACTTGGATTTGATCTTGTTAAACTTCGTATCTTAATATTAGTTTATCTATATGTGATTGACAACCCATATTGTATACTTAGTTCTGAGGGTATGTTTATTTGAGTTCTCATAGTTTCTTAGTTAATTCAATTTGTCTCTCTTCTTCCTTCAAACTATTTTCAAGATTGATTTTTCTTTTCCCAAGAGTGCAAAATATTTAGTATGGGGGAGTTTGATAAGTATATATTTTATAATTGAATAGGTATATATTTTGGATATAGTCATTGGATTTATTAATATTTTATGCCCATTTAATTATCTTTTATATACTTTTCTCTCTTTATGTTAATGATAGGATAATAATAAATTTTAACAGAAAATCTACTCATATCCGATCTTATTTTATTGTACATGATATATTATATGAAGAAAGAAATAAAAAGGATTCAAATGACTTAAATATATATACGGCAAAAGGTGTTGCAGCAAATTAAAGAAATAAGATTAAAAAAAAAAAGAAAAAAAAGGAAGCATAGGTCCCATGTGAGGAAAAGATGAAACCATATGAGTTGCAGATTTCCCAAACGTATATGCGATATCAGTTTATTTGATATGCTGATATATGCTATATAATATATCTTTTAAGAGATTGGGATGGTAGAGTAGACCCTGCAAGCAGAAAAGGCATCCCTAAAATACATCTATTAAAGGGAATTAGACACTGAGATGGAGAAAGCAGAGAAGAGGAGCTAAGACGCGTAGAAGGGCTGAGAAGCAGAGTCAATCCTTACAAAATACATCTATTAAAGGGAATTAAAGGTTGGTAGCTGCTCATCTAGCATAGGGAAATATCTTAATCATAGAATATCCCTTACAAAGAATGAGTGAAAATTTGTTCCTTGATGGAACAACATGATAAGAAGTTAAGAAAGGGAATTAAGGAAACAGGCAAAGGCGACGAGGACTCCATCGGGTTGTCAGTTTGGTAGTTGGTTATCGATTCAATAGTTGGGATTGTGTATATATGGTTGGATAGGTCGTGATGTGTATTTGGATGAGATATTTGGTTATGTATTTGGAATGAGTTATTGGATATTTGTATAAGTATTCGAATTGGATTGTGTAATCCCCATTTGAGTAATTGTAAAGGGCGAATGTGCCCTATGAATTTTATTTAAAGGTATGAACCCGGGAGTTGCCGGGAAGATATTTTTGTACACTCTGATATTTGTATAAATGTGATATTCCGCGTGATGTAATTGTATCCGAAATTGAATATGAGACCAGGTAAATTAGATTTTGGAAGTCATTTGTGAAAACCCTATCGTGAAGATGGGATTTTAAATAAGTTTTGTTTCTTATTGGTCTCTATTTCAGTTTATTCGCGTATTTTGGATATAATTACGGAAGGGGGTTACAACAAGTGTCCCTTAATTATTATAAAGGACAATGACACTTTTGTGTTGAAAGAATAAGAAGATGACAATTGTCTCTCATCATTACTATCCCCTTTATGCCTTTTGAGTTGTCATTGCTAGTATGAATTATCATTTAATCTTTATCCAAAATTAAAAATATAATGTTAAAATATTTTTTTTAATTTTTTTGTCATGCTATGAAATTAATTGCCATATTTTGAAGTTAATTAATTTCATTATTAAATTTTTTTTTCAATAAATTTAAATATTTAATCTCATCTATTTATTAAAAATTATTTATGATGTAACATTTTAAAAATACATGTTGGCTGAAATGTTTTGCAATGATATATATATATATTCAATTAATTCATAAAGTTATAAAATGATATAATCTCGAGATCTTATAATAACATATTATAATTAAAAATTTAAATATAAAGAGCTAATCTAAATAAAATAAAATAATAAATGAAAATCCGTTTTTAGGGCTTGTTTTTGCAAAAAGGTTTTGGGCCTTTGATAAGGATTTCCATATTAGCCTTTCCAATTCTCATTTTTGGTTTTAGTTGTCAGACCCGTTAAGATTTTGATATTAACCGAGTAAATATGACATAGTTCAATGGGCAAACAGAAATAGCGTAAAAATACTGATATTAAGTGCTTGCATTACATTATAGACTATTTCATAGGGTTTGAAAAATATTTACAAACATGCTCATAATCATCAAAATAAACTAACTAAACCAATAGCTTCTCCATTTGCATCTTCAAACACCGGTATTCCACGCTATACCCTTTGAGCCACTAGCTTCTGCTGGATTATTTTTAAATAATAGAAAGGGTGAGATTCAAAAGAATCTCAGTAGTAACATGCAATCACTCATAGAAAGTGCGATCAATAAATATGCCTGGTACCAGATAATGCAATATTATAGTAACACATAACTCAGTTCATTAGAAATGTATTCAGGGTGAACCACTATTGCAACCCCTACGTATTCTATACCTCAGTCCATTAGGTACCGTGTATCAATGTACCCATAGGCACCGTATATCACTGTGCTCGTAGGCATCGTGTATCAATGTACCCGTAGGCACCATATATCAGTGTACCCATAGGCTGTAAGACCCCGTATGTGCATATCTCCTATCATAGTGTAATCAATACCGTATTAGTATACTATCCTGTTGCCAAAATTGCCACTCTGCCAAAACCTCTTGAGCTCTTCCAGAACCTCTTAACACTCTAATACCAAAATGTAAGACCCCGTGTTACATACCACTTATCATTGATATTAATCAGAGTGCTAGAGCGCAATTCGGTGAGCCAACAGGAATAGCAAAACTATACTGATATTATTGAAATAACAGGCTTGATTACATTACTAACTTCCCCTCGTGGTTTTAGAACATATATACATTTTGTCCAAAATATTCAAAATATTCAACTACATATAACCTTTAGCTTTCGTCTCGGGATTTGCACCCATCAATTTCTTATGTCTAGCACCTTGCTCTTAGAGCTGCTGGAAGGTTTATTTAGTTGAAAAAGGATGAGAATCCAATGAATTCTAGTAGTAATATACAATCAATCATATAGAAGTTGAAAACTAAATATGCAATGCACCATATAGTGTAAAATGAAAATACATACTATTTCGTGTGTGTACACAATACTCAGGGCCAATTGATTGTTTGGACCACTACATGTCCGTGCATCTCAGCTAGGTCCCTAACCACAGATAGGTAATGTGACCCAGGCACCGTGTTCATATCACAAAATATAGCAACATACAATATATCAACAATCACATAGTATATGAGAGATAAAGTTACAACCTTAAACTTTTTTCACCTTATAAAATGTGCCTCAAAGTTCGTGCCACAGCTCGGCTCTCAACTCGGTCCTAAAATTCCAAATATACAAGAATTCAGTTAAAACCCATTCATGTACCACTTTAGACATTTCCATAGTGTTTCTGGTGGTTATATTAGTCTAAACTGAAAAATTACCAAAATGCCCCTAGGGACCAGCCCCAACCCGGGCTCAATTGTACTTTTCTTGAAATTTTGACTTAGGCTATTCTAACATATTTTTGACCAAGGAATCCATTTCCAGTCTTAGAATTATCAAATTTACTGCCAAAAGACAAAAGTACAATGGTAGCCCCTAACTTCAGATTTCGAGGACGTTTTGGTCATTATGCTTTTCAAGGCTTTTCTAGAATAATGGTCAACTGTAACACCACCTAATTTTTCTTCCTGAATGCAATGGAATTATCATATCATAAAAAATTCAACTATAACCCCCTAAACTAGAGCTTGACCAAATCCAGAATTCTCCAGGAAAAATTGGGGCTTCCAATTCTTACTTCGTAGAATTGCTCCTTTCTACTCCTAATCACTTTATTAACTATTTAATTACATTATAAATGCCATTTAGACTCAATTTGGGCAACATAACTTTTGGGGTTCAATATTTTATGAAATTTACAATCACAACAAATCCAACAGAAATTCACCAATTAAACTAACCACAACAGCCAGAATAACTAAAGATTGAAGTTTAGGAAGTCACCTTATCTTCCTTCTGACTTTTCCCTTGTTGATTAAGACCCTAGCTCTAACAACACTAAAATTCTTGCTTCAAACACCTTAGACCACCATAGAAGATAAGCTTAGAAAAAGGATTACGGAAGTTAGGAGCTAATTCATTGAAGAAATCAAGGTTACATGGCAAAATTGCTCCTCTTCTCTCTTGATATCTCAAAATCACTCACTCACTGTCTCTCTCTCTCTTGAGCTCTCATGGATGACGTGAAATTGTAGGGAAGAGGAAAAGAAAATCTTTTTATAAAATATCTGATTTTACTTTGTTTTACTTAATTACCAAAATTCTAAAAATTTGACTTTTGTGTACATAGACTTATCAACATGTAATGTTGTCGTAAAGCCTAATAACATATAACTAATATTTCCCTCTTCTTGGCCCATGCAAAAGACGTCCAAATTCCTCCCCTCAACATGTCTTCATTTGCTTCATAATTACAATATTGCCATCACATTTTTCTTCATTTTCCGATTTGTGGCATTTTTGGCAGATTTTTTGCCCAAACTTTGAAAAATCATAACTTTATTTGTATAACTTCAATTGGAGTGATTCCAAAGGCCATAGAACTCTTATTACTTTAGTTTCAAGGAAAATATAGCCTTTAGCCCATTCAAAGCTCAACATTCCCAGAATTTAAATCTTTGGACTCTGTTCCATAAACTTTCCAATTTCACTGGGTAAACTTCAAAAAATTCATAACTCTTTGTGTACATCTCCAAAAATTAACCGTTACTTATCAAATTAAAGCTCAAGACGTCTACTTTCATCCTGTAAAATTTCACAATCGTTGTACATCATTTGGCCATCCAAAATCATATAAAAATGGCACTGCCTCCAAGGAAATTTTCATCAGCAGCAAATCCTTATTCCTGGGACTCTTGCTAAATTGGGGTTTAGCAGTCCACTTGATTCAAGTTTAGTCTCAAGCCTCTAATCCCAAAATTTACGATATTACATAGGCATCATGTATTAGTGTACCTATAGGCACATTGTATCTATAATATCCTGAATTGTAATTAAGGGCTTATAACTTCAAAGTGATGTAATTAATGTTAATTAAGAACTTTTGAAGTATTTGAGGTGAATTGTGATACAAAATTGTGTTGAGTGATGGTTTAGTAAGCATAGTGATAATTAGGGGCAAAATGGTAAATTACCGACCGATTGGTCAGTTATTGGAGAGGAAACTCCTTGGTAAATGTGATCAATGGCTAGGATTGAAAGAGGGAGAGGTGAAATTCTACTCATGCAAGTCCATGTGAATTCATGGTAGGGAGAATAAGATGTTGACATGTGGCAAGTTGTTGACCATTGGATAAGGTCAAATTTTCAAACTCATTTTCTCTTCCCTCTCCTTCTTCCAAGTCTGTAGTGTGCATGGGGAAAAGGGAAAATTGAGTGATCATCCTTATCTCTTATCTCTCCTCCATTCCTCCATTTTCGCTGCACAAGGAAGGAACGAGAAAGAATAAAAACTTGAGGTAGGTGCTTTAAATGATTTCACATGCTCAAACACTCTTCATTGATATTGTTCAAGAGGTTGAGAGCTTGACTTCTTTGGTTTCAAAATTTTCATTGATGGTGTTTGAGAGATTGTGAACTTTGGGAAGTTGAAGAATCAAGAAACCAACTTTGAGAAAAGGAAGAGGTGAGTATTTAATGTGTTTTGGTGTAATTGTTTTGGTTACTGGTTTGGTTTTGGAAATTCTAGATTTTTGCCCTGATTTCTTGTGATTTTGAAAGATATGAATTGGTTAGTGTTTGGTGGTGGAATTGGTACTAAACTATGACCTTGGACCATTATAAGTGATTGGGAAATTGTGGGAGTGTAATTGGTTGTTAGTGGTTTTGGGTTGCATTTTGGGTAAAAACAGGGTATGCATGAATTGGGAAGGAATTTAAGTGTTTTGAGTTTACCAATAGGTTCCTTATGACATATTAGATGAGAATGAGATCTAGTAGAAGTGTTGGTAAATCTGGAAAGCTATATCAGTTGCTAAAATCTGGCTTCTGATAAGCTTTACTCGAGTGAGGTAGTGTCTCACTCGAGTGCAGTATGAAATTCTGGGTATTTTGGTTAAGTCTTCAGGCAAAAATCGTGAGTGAACTTCTTCATCTTTGAGTGACATACGTTATCACTCGAGTGCATATGGTATCACTCGAGTTCATGCACATGTAGCACTATTAGCGTGCGTCTCGGGTTAGCACTCGCAGGCAAATTATCAAGAGCGCGCGTGGGCACTCACAAGCATTGGGAAGTCACTCGAGTGCTAGGGCTGGTGCTCGAGTGCACTTGTCGCCTTGGAGCCTTAGTTGCTCTCAGGTTGTCACTTCCTGCACCGCACTCGATGGGACTCGGGTACACACTTTCTGTGTCTCACTCGCTAAGACTCGAGTGCAATTGCGGGCAACACTCGAGTGAGGCCTTCTTCATTCGAGTGAGTCAGCACAAAATCAGTGTTACTTCCAAGAAGGAGGATCTTCGGGGTAGTTTCTCCCAACCCTTTAGGCATATAATTAGACCTATAATAGCCACCTAAAGAGTTAAAATGATAACCAACTTAAAGTACTACGGAATTAAGAACTTGGAAAGAGACTGACGGGTTGTCCCTAACTTGGTTTATAGGATTTGACATTTGTCGCCCTCGAGAGCCCACGGTGCCGAAGAGCATCAGGAAAGGACCAGGTAGTGACTCTTTCTCTTATACTGTGTGCGAAACATTATATGTAGGTTTGTCATGCATTGAGAATACTTTGTGAATACATTGTAATGCTTTGAGATCGCAATGAAAGCTGATTCTTAGTGATACATTGTGCTACCTTGTGATATATAGAGATCGCAGGGAAAGCTAACGCATAGAGATTACAGCCATGAGTGCTGTCGTTTGTGGCATGAGCCATGATACATTGTGATGCTGCTTAACATGATCATACATGCTATGTTTTTATGCATTGTGTAAGTGATTTGTAACTACTAGGATTCTCTTGAATCTCATTCTTTCCAATTACTAACATTTCAGATAGGGCAAGTGACTCTAAAGAGAAGCGAGCAACCCGGAGTGATTAGGACCCTTTGGGGTATATTTGATTTTTGGGGAGTTGGTTATCTACTTTTGAAATTGGGATTACTGTATATTTTGATATGTAAATACTATATTTGATTTTGGTCATATAATCCCCTAGTTGAGACGTATAATCCCTTAGTTTATGTATGTATAGAACCTGGGAGTTGCCGGGTATTTGATCATACACTCTGATATGAATGAATGTAAATTAACTGCACATGTAATTATATTCGAGTTTTAAAATTGAGGCCAAGATAGGGTATAGTTTTTGAAAGGCTTTGTGAAAACCTTACTATAAGGTAGGAAGTTGAAATGAGTTTAAATTATCCAACGGTCTCTAATCCAATTTAATTATGTGATATCGAATTATAATTACGATAATCAAGGTAGGGGGTTACAGTATCCATGTATATTATAGAAGATGGCATACACAAAATGAATGAAAGATAGAATAACTACCTTAGGTTTCCTTTTTTATCTCTACCATTTGTCCAATACTATTGTTCCAGCTCGGGCTATTACCAATTACTATAAATTAGAGTTAATAAATAATTGATTATTACTTGTATTACTATTTCCTTTAATCATAGTTTGTTAGTTATCTATCATGGTTTCAGTAGTTTCTACACAATACAGTTCTGCATAATGCAGTTTCATAGTTTTCCAGAAAACTGCCAGATTTCCAGTCAAATTTGAAAAATTATAATTAATTCTAGAAAAATGAAATTTGACTAATTTTAAAGCCTAAATGAAGTTCTTTAAATGTATTTTCATGGAAAAATACACAAAACTAGCCACTATTGTCACATTTTCCCAGAAATTCATAGAACTTCCCCTGTTCAATATGAAATTCCAAAAACAGGGCAATACTTCAAAAATCCATATCTTTTAGTATACAAGTCCAAAAACTATATACCATTTATCAAATTAAAGCTCATGATCTCTACATTAATCTTGCCAAGTTTCATAATTTTTGGACCAAGTTTGGCTAACGAAATCCATTGCACAACAACACTGCCTCACTGGAGGCAAATCAAAAAGCATGCACTTACAACTTCCATAAATTCCAGATTTGCATACAAATTTTCAAAAATAATGAACACATATATTCCCACACAATTTTCCCCTCTAAACACAATAGAAACATCAAAATCATCAAATTCCAGCACTAACCCTAAGTTAATAGTAGCTGGATGAATTTCATAGTGAAAACGGAAAATTGGAGTTTCATGATTTTAATCCCTAAATCACCTTCTTTACACCTCTAATCACATGTTTAATCATTTAAACACTAAATACACATTATTCATGGAAATTTCGGCAGCATAACCCCTTAGGGTTTCATCTTTCCAATTTGCAAAAACCATGAAAACAAAGCCAATCAACCAACAAACAACCACCACAATAACATTATCAACAAGATAATCAAGGTTCTTAAGATTACCTTGTGATTTCTTGACTTCGTCTCTCTAGCTGTGCAGCCTCTCTCTCTTTCTTTAGTCTTTCTTTTGCTCACTTCAACCCATGTTCATGAATAAATGAAGGTTAGAGGAGGTATTACAACCACTATATGAAGTAAATTCCAAGTTTCCATCCTCTTACCTTATATTTTATGAAAGCAAGAGAAAGCCTTATAAAACATATCACCTTTATCTTTCTTTTTTTATTATATTTTATAACTAAAGGACATGCTCACTTAAGTGAATCATCATCTCTTTTCTCTTTCTTCTATGCCTTGGACAAAAGGCACTCTTCAAATGGCCAAAGATATGCTATTCAATTAGCTCAATTCATCTTCCACACATATTTTTAGTTGGAGTTGCAATTATTGACCTATGTCATCATGTGTTATTTTTTGTTTGACCATATGCCAAAACTTGTGCTAAGGGATATTTATTTACCATTTAATTATTTTTCCCTCATCAAATCCCTTTATGGATGAAAATAAGTAAATAAATTGGGAAAAATAATTGCCTCTTGCTTAATATGGAAAATTACCATTTTGCCTTTACATTTTGTGATTTTCTTACAAGCTCACAAATATTCGTCAAACTTTGAAAATTTATATCTTTATTTATACATGTCCAGTTGATGTGGTTCCAAAGGTTATTTGACCTTTATTAAGTCTAGGTTCAAGGAGAAATATGTTCCTTAGCCAACTGGTCTAACATCATTCCCAGAATTATTATTTTTGGATGCTGTCATAGAAGTTTGCCAGTTTAACGCGACTAAATTTAAAAATTCATAACTTTTTGGGCACATCTTCAATTGACTCATATAACCTATCAAATTAAAGCTTGGAATGTCTACTTTCATTCTGGAAAATTTCACACTTATTGGAGAGCATTTGATTATTCAAAACCACATGACAATCTTACTACCTTGTAGGAAATTTCACTGGCAGCATTTTCCAATTCACCAAAATTCAACATTTATTCTATTTATTGAAATAAATATACACTAGATCTTTGGTGTATGAATTTTGGGATGTTACAGCTCTCCCCCTAATAAAATTTTGTCCCCGAAATTTGTTACATTCATTAATTCCAGGTAACGCTTCAACTGTTATATTTCTTCAACTTCGAGACATGTAAGACACCATGCAACTTGCTCAAGCTTAGGGGTAAAGCTATTTGGTACACTATTGGTCTAATCCTTGAGAAGATTTCAAAAGGACCAATGGACCTTAGACTTAGCTTTTCCACTTTCATTCACGCTTCTGATAGACTGCGCTCGTCTATCCTTGATCTGAACTGCCTCTATTTTTGCTCTTAAATCATTCCCTGCCTAACTGACATTATTGTCCCAAATCACAATCTGGTTAACCAAGTTGAAATCTTTGAAATCCTTGATTAGTTTTACTCATAAATCATCTTGGCTACCACTTGCAGTGTTTTACAGCTCAATACATCATAACAGCATTGGCCTTTCCTGGGTCGTACTTTATCTTCAGGTTGTAACCTTTAAGTAGCTCCATCTATATGTGATTTCTCATATTCAGTCTTTTTTAATCGTATAGATATTTTAAGATCCTGTGGTTGCAGTACTGCTCTATAGTCTCACCAGAGAGAAAATGCCTCCAGATTTTTAGTGCAACACAATTGATACTAACTCAAGATCATGTGTAGGATAATTCTTTTCATGATGCTTCAATTGTCTAGATGCATAAGCCAATACACAGCCATGCTATATTAAAACACTTCCTAATTTATGCCTACTAGCATCAGTAAAGACAACGAAGGTCCACAGTGGATCTGAGATTATTGATATTGGTGTTGACGTTAATTTACATTTTAGCTCAATGAAGCTCTACTTAGAATTACAGTCCTATATATATTACTAAGTTTTTCAGATTAGCTTTGTTAAAAGCAAAGCTATTCTGGAGAAATTCAGTATAATTCTTCAGTAATCTCCAATAAGACCCAAGAAACTATATATTTCAAAGATAGTCTCAAGCCTTTTCTAGTCTAGTATTGCTTCCACCTTGCAAGGATCCCTCAAGACTCCTCGTTGTGAGACTATATGACCTAGAAATCTAACTTCTGGAAGCCAAAACTCATATTTGCTCTACTTGGATTAGAGTTTCTAAGATTTTGGTGTGTTTAATACAATTCTCAAATGTTGTTCTAGCTTTTAATTGCATGGAAAACAATACTATGTATCCTTGACAACCTTTATGCAACTATCTCTTAGTCTTAGCTATTGCAAGAATGTTAAGGCTGATTTATGTATTTACTTGTGGTTGTGGATTAGGGCAAATGACCCTTTTGTTTTCCAAAATCTAGTAGCATATTATTTGTTGTCAACCAATCAATATCCAAAATATTTCCAAACCTTGCAATGGTAAACAAATCAAATCCATCACTGATTCATGCCTCTTGGCATTTATTATGCAATTCAGACAGACTTCGGTTGTGATGGTTCTAAAACCCATAGGGGTAGATACAACAAGGTCATATGAAAATTTGTGTACTAGCGGGACTGGTCATCTCACATAATTATATGCCATAAATGAATGACTAGCACCTAAATCATACATTATTTATACTAAATTGCCATTAAGGTAAAACATATCTTCAATTAGTTCAGGATATTTCCTGGCATCGTCCTAAGTAATTGTATACATTCTACTCTGTACATCTGGTCTAGGCTCAGCAGGATGTTGCTGCTGTTGTGGGCAACTAATAGCATAATGCATTATCCTACCACATATATAACAAGTATTTGGCCGGGTTGGATCTTGCTGGAGTGGAGCACCATTACATGTTTTGCCAAGATGGTGTGACTTTCAACAAAATGAACATGTTCTGCTTTGTTGGGGTATTTGATTCCCATAGCCTCCAACCTGATATGGCTTCTCATTTCCACTCCACGGTGGTCTACTTGGTTCTCTTCATTTCTAGGAAGATATCCCACTACCCGACACAACCTTACTATTGGTACCTCTATGCTCAACAAGTTATTTTCAATAGTACGACATTCTTCAACTGCCTTGTTGAACTCTGTATTGTTAGATATGATTAGTTTTGATGATATCAAATATAGATGTGAAATGATAAGAGCAAAAATTTTATATAATACTTTAACTAATTATTATGTTTAATATTGCATACTTTGTAGATTAGTCAAGCAAAGATTGAAGATAATCAAGAAAATAAAGAAGTTGTCTTGTTGGGTTATAGAGAATGATCATCAAGAAGGAAATCAAGAAGAAAGATTTTGAAGAAAGAAGAAATTATAAGATCTAGTAAGAATATCAAGGTTCAAGCTGTTAGAAGTGATACTGGAGGTTTTTATGATGATACCGGAGGCTTCAATGATCAAATGATGGTTGGAATATGTTAATAGGAAGCTAAGATGACTTATATATTGTTAGATCTCATGTTTTGATGATAACAAAAGAATGGAATGAAAAAGAAGTGATTAATAAATAAGTTTGAGCAAAGGAATGTAAGCATTGGAGTAATGAAGAAAGGCCAAGAGAAAAAGCTGAGAAACATGATCAGAAGCAGGTTTTCTAAGGCATTACTCGAGGAGGTACTCGAGTAATAAGCCAAAACTTGAAGTAACCAGAAGCACCTTCCAGTAACCTGCCAACGTTACTCGAGTACGGACTCGAGTAATAGTGTAAGTATTTTCAAGTTGCTCTTGGCCTGCCAATGTTACTCGAGGAGGTACTTGAGTAACCAGGTAAATACTTGGAGTTGCTCTCGGCCTGCCAATGTTACTCGAGGCGCTACTCGAGTAACCATGTGAAAAACTTCCAGTTGCTTTCAGGTTGCCAATGATACTCGAGTAAGTACTAGAGTAACTCTGTTTCTGAGAATGTGTTGCTCTTGGCACTTTGTACCACTGCCAATGTTACTCGAGTAGGTACTCGAGTAACACACTAAGTAAGTGAAAACTTGAAGGTGGTACCCGATTAACTTGATTTCTTTTTATCTCATTTTCCTCGAGTCATTCTTCTAGTATACAAGTATTTAATGTTCTATTTTAAGTGAATTCCTCGAGTAGGGACCTGAGTATACAGAGATATTTTCAAGGAAAACCTCAAGTCATTAGCCGAGTAAGTTGTGCCCAAAAAGTAAGTTTACTCGAGTAAGTACTCGAGTAACAAGGTAAGTGCTCTCAGCCTTGAAATCCTGCCAACATTACTGGAGTAAAGCATCGAGTAACCAAAAGTTTATTTGAAGGTTTACTCGAGTTGGTACCCGAGTAACTCATAAAGTTGTGAGTGTATTACTCGAGTAGGTACCCGAGTAAACATACATTTCCAAAGGTTTAAAAATTGATTACTCCATGCACTACCCGAGTAATCTTAAATTTGTCTGTTGACTTGCAGTTGATCAAAGTTTTCCCGATGATACTCGAGTAAGTACTCGAGTAACCTTCATGTGATACTTGAGTAGCTACTCGAGTAAGAAAACCCAGAAAGTTTGAAATCATTCCAACGGTTATTGTTTTGTTTCCTATTTGATTAACTTTTCATTATATTAGTATTCTTAGCATTTCAACAGATAAACAATGAAGAAATCTTACCAAATAAGGAAAGTCAAAAGCAATGCTCAAATGTCATCGACCGTCACCTACCGCAAACGTATGTTTTTCAAAAACTGGAAAAGTCAATAATGGCTGCTCACGCTCCAACGGACATGAAGAAATATGTTCCAGCAATCATTACCAACGTATCTATATATATGGGAACATCTAAACAGAGAGATACACAAGAACACACTCACGAACGTATCATCAAGTTCATTACTCTGTTTTTCATTGTACTTGTGATTCTATGCTTCAGTGATTCTTATTCACTCTGTGAGAGAGATATTTCATTCAAACTCAATATTTGTTATTGAGGTAACTTAAGGTTGTGGAACCTTGAGTTGGGATTGGATTACAACTTGTAAGGGGGAGCGAGTGTCCAGGTGTAGGAACTTGCTTGTACTGAGGTGCCAAGAACCCACAGAATCTTGGAAGATATAGTGAAACTCTCAGAGAAGCTCTGAGGACTGGACGTAGGTCAAAGTGGTTGTGGATAAACCAGTATAATTCCCGGTGTACACTTCGGTGATATTTCTCCTTACACTTTCCTGTTTTAATTTCAACGTCAAATTTTATATTTGCAACGAAATTTTTAAGATCACCCAATTCACCCCCCCTCTTGGGTGAAACTCTTGCTCTAACATTTGGTATCAGAGCGTGGGTCTTCTTGTGAATGTATAACAACCTAAGAAGGATCCAATGGCAAGCATGGGTGAAGGAATTCTTCCCGACGGTGCATCCATCACTAGACCTCCAGGATTCAGTGGCGAACACTTTTCTTTTTGGAAAGCAAAGTTCAGAGTATTCGTAATGGCTACTGAATATGGGCTATGGGATGTGATTGAAAGTGGAAACTATCAACCTACAAAGACTGTAGATTCTCAAAAAATTCCCAAGACACCAGTAGAATATGATGAGAATGATGAGAAACTTATCACTCTCAACAGCAAGGCAATCCTGATGCTACAAAGTGCCTTGAGTCAAAGTGAGTATTTCAGAATTTGCACACTTCCAACAACAAAGGAAATGTGGGAAGCTCTGGAAATAGCTCATGAAGGAACTTCGGGAATAAAGGAGAATCGGATCAACACCTTGGTCACTGAATTTGATTTACTTCGAATGAAATCAGGTGAATCAATATCTGAATTTGAACTTAGATATACTCATCTTGTTAATCAACTTGCAGCTCTTAGGAAAGTCTATGATCAGCATACCCAAGTACGAAAGATTCTAATTATTCTTTCTAAAGAATGGGAGGCCAAAGTCACTGCGATAGAAGAAGCAAAAGGAGAATCAATGAGATCAGTTGCTTCTCTATTTGGAAGTCTTTCTGAATATGAAAGCAAACTAAAGTTCAAACGAGAACCAGATGACATTGGTGACAAGAAAAAGAAAGGTCTTGCACTAAAGGTAAAAGAAGAGAACCAAGATGAGGATGAGGAGTTTGACGATGATGAAATGGGCCTAATCATAAAACGATTCAGAAAGTTCTACAAGAAAGGACAAGGATTCAAACACTTTCAAAAAGGTGGAACTAGCAGCAAAGATCATATCATTTGCTACAAATGTGGAAAACCAGGACATATCAAATCAGAATGTCCAGAACTGAATCAAAAGAGCAAAGAAAAGAGAAAAGGCAAATTCTTCAACAAAAAGAAAGCCTTCGTATCTGCTATATGGGGTGATAGCTCCTCTGACGAAGAAAGTGATAAGGAAGAAGTAGCTAATATATGTCTCGTCGCTCAAGAAAAAACAGAAGAGGAGGTAAATGATTCTGAACCTACCTATGATGAATTACTTTTCGAATATAATGCTTTACATTCTGAATTCATCAAAGTAGTTAAAGAATTAATTGTTTTCAAAAAGAAAAACAAAGCTCTTGAAACTAAACTTAAAGAAAAGGATTGTGAAAATTGTTCATCTTTGAAAAAGAAAAACATTGACCTCACAAAAACTCTTGAAAAATTTACACAAGGAAGTGAGATGCTAAATGTTATTTTAAAAGCTCAACGATTTGTAAATGACCGATCTAGAATTGGATATGATCCAAAGTCAGATAAAAGGAAAGGTAGAAAGAAAGCAGGAGGTAAGTCATATTTGAATTATTTCCAGCATTCTGTACATACATCAAATCCTTTTGCATCTTGTAATTACTGTAATAGAAAAGGTCATTATACATCTTCATGCATTCATAAGAAGAAAGGAACAATAGGAACCTACAAATGGGTACCTAAAGGCTCATATGTTCAGAAAATTATTTGTACTAACCCAACAGGACCCAAAAAGATGTGGGTACCTAAGACCCAAAATTATTTGTACTAACCCAACAGGCCCGTAGATCTCCTGAGTTGATACAAGGTAAAATCTCTCTAAATGGCTATCTATTACAAGCATTGTTCGACTCAGGTGCCAGTCATTCCTTCATTGCGTATGATTGTGTGAAACGCCTGGGTATGCATGTGCATAAGTTACCATTCGATTTGGTAGTGTCAACTCCGATGGGTGTTAAGGCCTTGACCACAGAAGTTTGCCTGAATTGTGTTATATCTGTGGAAGGGCACCAGTCTGTTGTAGACCTGATTTGTCTGCCACTTTACCAATTGGAAGTCATCTTGGGTTTTGATTGGTTAACGGCAAACAACGTATTACTTGATTGTGGGAACAAGAGGATAGTATATCCTACTTTTCAGAGGGCTGGAGTTGTGGAGTCTAGTATGAATTTCCTTTCTACAGCTAAAGCTTAGAGATATATTGAAAAGGGTTGCCAGGGGTATATGGTATTCTTCTCCGTTCAGGGGGAAACTGGTGAAACCTTGAGTAATATACCCGTGGTAAATGAATTCCCTGAGGTGTTTCCGGATGATCTTAGAGGATTGCCTCCTGAGAGGGAAGTTCAATTCCCAATTGATATTACGCCTGGAGCGGGTTCTATTTCAAAGGCCCCATATCGTATGGCCCCAAATGAGATGGCGGAGCTAAAGAAACAAATAGAAGATTTGCTTGAGAAAGGGTTCATCAGACCCAGTGTGTCGCCTTGGGGAGCTCCAGTGTTGTTTGTAAAGAAGAAAGATGGGAGCTTTCGCTTGTGTATCGACTACAGAGAGCTGAACAAAGTTACTATCAAGAATAAGTACCCACTTCCTCGAATTGATGACCTTTTAGATCAGTTATCTGGATCGTGCGTATTCTCAAAGATTGATCTAAGGTCAGGGTATCATCAGCTGCGAGTGAAAGCAGAGGACGTTCCAAAAACTGCTTTCAGGACCCGGTATGGTCATTATGAGTTTTTGGTGATGCCATTTGGGCTAACCAATGCGCCTGCAGTTTTCATGGACTACATGAACCGTATCTTTCGACATTATTTGGATCAGTTTGTTGTTGTGTTTATCGATGACATTCTGATATATTCCAAGAGTATGGAGGAGCATGAGCATCATCTGAGAGTTGTGTTGAATATTCTGCGTGAGAAGCAACTTTATGCTAAGTTGAGCAAGTGCGAGTTTTGGCTATCGGAAGTGAGATTCCTAGGCCATGTTATCTCCCAAGAAGGGGTCTCTGTGGATCCCAGTAAAGTGGAAGCAGTACTGGACTGGAAGAGGCCAGAATCTGTGGCAGAGGTACGCAGTTTTCTGGGTCTTGCTGGGTATTATAGGAGATTCATCCAGAATTTCTCCCGTATTGCATTACCAATGACCAGGCTCACGAGAAAGGATCAGCCGTTTGTGTGGGATGAGAAATGTGAAAAATGTTTTGTGGAGCTGAAGGAGAGGTTGACTACGGCACCAGTGTTGATTTTGCCCGATCCCAGTACGACATATGTTGTGTACTCTGATGCCAGTGGGCAGGGATTAGGTTGTGTCCTTATGCAGCAGGGACGTGTGGTGGCCTACGCCTCTCGACAGCTCAGGCCTCATGAATTGAACTATCCCACTCATGATCTGGAGCTTGCGGCCATTGTGTTTGCTTTGAAGATTTGGCGTCATTACCTGTATGGTGTGACTGTGGAACTGTACTGCGACCACAAGAGCCTTAAATACTTGTATGATCAAAAAGAACTGAACATGAGACAGCGTCGCTGGATGGAATTGCTTAAAGACTACAACCTGGAAATCAAATATCATCCAGGTAAAGCCAATGTAGTCGCTGATGCTCTGAGTCGAAAGACCGTGCTTGTTGCAGCTATGATGATACAAGAGAAGAAATTAATTGAAGATTTTCGTGATTTGAATTTGACAAACCAGATCATCTGTGCCAACTACATTGTTTCCCAAGAGGAACATGATCTAAGAACTGAGATTGAAGAAGCTCAGGGGCAAGATGACTGGATACAGCGCAATCTGACTCGAATTGAACGGGGAGAAGTCCCAGGTTATGACCTATCGCCTCATGGATTAGTACGCTATCAGAAAAGAGTCTGTGTTCCACTTAAGGCGGAGTTGAGGCAGAAGATTCTGGATGAGGCACACAAGAGCCGGTACACCCTTCATCCTGGTATGACCAAGATGTACCATAACCTGAAATCGGTATATTGGTGGCCGGGATTGAAGAGTGATGTAACCAAGTATGTGGCAAGGTGTCTCACTTGTCAGAAAGTAAAGATCGAGCACCAGAGACCACCTGGATTACTCCAGAGCCCTGAGATTCCGGAATGGAAATGGGAAAGTGTGACCATGGATTTGGTTGTGGGCTTGCCCAAGATCAGAAACTATAATGCGATCTGGGTTATTGTAGATCGATTAACGAAGTCAGCTCACTTCATACCAATCAATGCTGGTTATTCTCCTGATAAACTAGCAGAGATTTACATTCGTGAGATTGTGAAGCTCCATGGTACACCGACGAATATCATTTCTGATCGAGATCCTCGATTTACTTCAAGATTCTGGAAAGCGTTGCATGAAGCCTTGGGAACTCAATTGAAGTTCAGCACGGCTTATCATCCACAGACGGATGGACAGTCAGAGAGAACAATCCAGACACTGGAAGATATGTTGCGAGCCTGTGTTCTCGATTTTAAGGGAAGTTGGGATCGCTTTCTTCCACTTGCGGAATTCGCCTACAACAATAGCTATCATGCGAGCATTCAGATGGCTCCGTATGAAGCGTTGTATGGAAGACGGTGTCAATCACCATTGTGCTGGAACGAGCTATTCGAGAGGAAGCTTTACGGACCGGATCTTGTTGATCAGACCTCAGCACAGATTCAGATTATTCGTAAGAGGTTACTTGCAGCGCAGAGCCGACAGAAAAGCTACGCTGACAAGAGAAGGCGACCCCTAGAATTTGAGGTTGGAGATCACATTTTTCTGAGAGTATCTCCTGTCACGGGCGTTGGACGAGCGATCAAGAGGAAGAAGTTAAGCCCAAGATACATAGGTCCTTTTGAAATCCTTGAGAGGATTGGGCCTGTTGCTTATCGAGTAGCTCTACCTCCGAGCTTGAGCAGACTCCATGATGTATTCCACGTTTCTCAATTGAAAAAGTACCAACCGGATCCATCTCATATCATTGGGTATGAAGATGTCGAGCTTCAAGACAATTTCACATATGCAGTGGAGCCAGAGCAAGTTATTGATCGAGAGGAGCGACGGCTCAGACACAGGAGCATTCCATATGTGAAAGTGATCTGGAAGGGAATGACTTCGAGGGAAGCAACTTGGGAAGCGGAGGAAGATATGTGAAGAAGATATCCGGCGTTTATGACTCAAGTAGTGTAACAATTTCGAGGACGAAATTAAATTGTCGGGGGGAGAATTGTAACATTCTGGATTTTAATCAAGGAATTATGACTTCAAATGATGTAATTAATATTAATTAATCATATTTGAAGTATATGTTGTGTAATGTGATAATAAGATCATTATTCATGATTTAATAAGTATTGTGCTAAACAGGGGTAAAACGGTAAATTTACCAACCGTCTGGTTAGTTATTGATGAGAAAACCCTTTAGTAATCAAGATCAATGGTTGAGATTGAAAGACCAAGGGGTGGAATCTTGTGTGGAGGAGTTTATATAAACTCATAAGAGGAAGGATGAGATTTTGCCAAGTGGCAAGAGGAGAGCCATGGGATTGAAGTCCAAAAGTCAAACCATTTTCTCTTCCCTCCCACTCTCAAAGTCGGCCATGTGTGTGTATTGAACCAAGAGAAGTGATCATCACTATTCTCTCTCCCTTTCCTCCATTTCCGGCGGTGTAAGCAAGAAAGAGAAATTAAGGGCTTGAAATTGGTCAAGGTAAATGATCTTAAATGCTTAACTACCCTTCACTAATGTTGACCAAGAGGTTGAGAGCTTGGTTTCTATGATTTCAGAATTTCCATTGGTGGTGTTTGATTGTGGGACAAATCTGAAAGTTGGTGGAATCAAGGTGTTGATTTCAGCAAGTTGAAGAGGTAGGTTTGTAATGCATTTTGATATATATGTCAAGATGTTTGCCTAATCAATGAGAATTCTGGAAATTTGACCTAATCATGATGTTAATTAAAGGGTAGGCTTGGATTAGTGGGTAACTGTTCATTTGGTCAGTTTTGACATTTGGGAGTGATTAGAAATCGATTTGAAGTTGAATAAGGAAAGTTGTTAGAAGGAGGTTTTGAGTGATTTGATGATTTAGAGAGAGAATGTGTTGAATGAGTTGAATTTGGGTTGGTTATGGTTGCCAATGGGTTCCTTGTGTTGAAATAAGTGATAATGAGCTTTGACACAAGTTTAAGAACCCTTGGAGTCCTTTTGGTGGATTTTGGAGAAGTTTACCAGTTGCTGCGATCTGGTTTCTGAGGTGATTTCTCGAGTGAGGGAAGAACTCACTCGAGCACAGGATGAATGTGCTCGCGAGTGAGCATGTTGTGCTCGAGTGAGGGTGCCTGAAATCACTGGGGGTGAGCGTCTCGGGTGATCACTCGTGGGTGGTTGCCAAGAGTGCGCTGGCACTCGCGAGTCTTGGGAGCAAGCATTGGGAGATCACTCGAGCACTGGAGTTGTGCTCGAGTGAATCTGTTGCCTGGGAGTGGAGTTGCTCTCGGGTGGACACTCGCGGGACCTCACTTCCTTGTGCTCGCGAGCATTGAGGATCTGTGCTCGAGCACAGGTGTTTGTGCTCGAGTAAATGTGGAGGAAGATGTTGAGGGATGCTCTCGGGTCGTCACTCGCGAGCCTCACTTCCGTGGTGCTCGGGTGCTGGCGAGGTCTCTGCTCGAGCACAGCCTCTTGTGCTCGAGTGAGAGTGTGGAATTGTAGTGAAGTTTGCCCTCGGGTAAACACTCGCTGGAGGTCACTCGCATGTGTGCTCGAGTGAGAGCGGGAGTCATGCTCGAGCACGGCCTTCTGTGCTCGAGTGAAGAGACCAAAAATCAGTGGTTAGCTTTCTAAAGGGGGATCTTTGGGGATAGTTAACCCAACCCTTTAGGCATATGTTTAGGCATTTAATGGCCATCTAAAGAGTCCAAATGAATACCAACTTAGAGTGTTATTGAATTAAGAACTTGGAAAAGGAAATTAACCAAATGTCCCTATTTGATTATAGGATTTGACATCTGCTATCCTCGTGAGCCTACTGTGCCCAGAGACATCAGGAAGGGATCAGGTAGTGACTTTTCTTTTGTACCAAATATGATGCATTGCATGTGTGTTTTATCGTCGATTGGAAGTGGATTTGTATGCTGCGACCTTTGTGGATTTGTGTTAGCACTGTCATTCCAATAGTCCCTGAGTAGCTAACAACGGTTCGGGTTTAGGCAGTATGCCTTCCCGGCGGAGAAAGGGGATGAGGATGAAGTGTGATATATGTGATATGTGAGCCGAAAGGCTATTTGTGAGGCCGACGGGCCATTTGCGAGAGCCGGATAGCTGTATGAGCTGTCAGGCTATGTTTATACACTGCCACGCCAATAGTCCCTGAGTAGCTAACAACGGTTCGGGTTAGGGCTGTGTGCCTTCCCGGCGGAGAAAGGGGATGAGGGTGGAGTGTGATATGTGCTGCTGCTGCATGATGATTTGCTTACATGTTATGTGCTTATGTGTGGTATAAATGTTTAGTTACTACTGGGATTCTTTTGAATCTCATTCTTTCCTTTGAACTAACCTTTCAGACAGGGCGACTGGCTCTAAGGAGAAGCGTGTGACCCGGAGTGGTTAGAGCTTCCTAGGGACATTAGTATGGCTTTTGTTGGTTAATCATTTTGGATAGGGATGATTGTATTACATTTTGAGATGTAAATAGTGTGGAAATACTTGGTTTTGTAATTCCCTAATCAGGAGATAGAACTCTATATATATATAGATGAACCCGGGGGTTGCCGGGATTTTGGTTATACACTCTGTCATACATAAATGTCGATAAACTGCACAGGTGATTATATTCGATAATTGAACTTGAGACCGGAAGAGGAAGGAAGTTTTGAAAATTTCGTAAAGTCCCTACTACTAGTAAACTATTCGACGGTCTCTAATCTAATTTAATTACCTAATATCGAATTATAATTACGTGATTAAAGGCAGGGTGTTACAGTAGCCAGACAAAAATCAAGTTGAAAAGTCAAAAAGTAACTTGTCATAAATGGCTATTATGTGTAACTTCCAATAGGCAATTCAATAAGCCAACTTGGTTAATTGGAGGGCCTTCATGTCATCATTCTTGGGCAAGGAACAAAAGGAAAAATGTTTAAATTCCAATTGCCAAGTTGAAGTAAGTAAATCAAGCAAAAAGCTAAAGTTTGAAAAATTCAAAAAGTTAAGTTTGTAATAAATGTTGATCTTGACATTTATTGTGAGGGAGTGGATAAAGAAAATTGAAGAAGCATGTTTGGTTCCTTTAAGGCTTCATTTACGTCACTTTGGCAAGAAGAAAGAGAAATTGTAACACCTGATTGTTGTTCACCTTTATGCCTTGTGAATATTTATGGCATTTAATGAAATAAAATGGTGAATGTTGGTGCAATTGGAATGACAAAAATAACCCCAGTCACAGTTACAAGGAAATTTGGCTAAAGCAAGATATACAACTAATCTTTGTCTTTCAAAAATCCCATTGTTTAAGCACCAATTTGGGAAATAAAAGAGAAAAATTTTTGGCTCAATAAATGGGGTGAAATTTGGCCAAAGTGAAGGGAGAAGGAAGATGCTATGATTTAATACAATAAATCACAAAATTGGATGGGAAAAATAGTCATTTGACTAGTAAAAATTAAAAGCTCATATTTCCCCTTGTTATTATGGTATAGGATATCCAAAAAGGATAAGATGAGGGGAAAGAATGAATGTTGACAATTAAAATATGACAAGAGGAATAAATTGTAGCCAAGTAAAAATCAAGTTGAAAAGTCAAAAGTAAACTTGTCCTAAATGGCCATTATGTGTTGTTTCCAAGAGGATAATTAAAGAAGCCAGCTTGGTTAATTGGAGGGCCTTCATTTATGTCACTTTGGGGACAAAAAGCAAAGGGAATTAATGATTAAATACACTAGCCAAGTTGAAGGAATGAAATCCATCTAAAAGAAAAATAAGTTTGAAAAGTCAAAAAGTTGATTTTATAGTGAATGGTCATCTTGCAATTGATTATAAGGAAACGGATGAAGCAATTAGAAAAGCTATTTGGTTCATTTGGAAGCCTTCATCTATGTCACTTTAGCCAAGAGGAAAGAGAAATAATTATGTCAAGTTAAATAAGGACAAAGCTCAACTAAAACACATATGGAAATTTCAATAAAATAATATATCTTCAAGAAGGTGAATTAGGATATTTTAAAGGCTTATCATCCTTTCTTTAAGCTCATATACGTCCAACATGAGAGAGAGAGAGAGAGAGAGAGAGAGAGCTTGAAGAACAAAGAGAAAGAGAAAAAGTTCAAGAAGGCAAAATTCAAGGTAAGGTTGTAAAATTCTTGTGTTTAAGCCCTCTAATTTATGTAGAACCTCTTTTAATCTCTTCTCCTCCATGAATATCATGGTTAGCAAGCAAAAATCCAAATGAAGAGGAGGAGAGAAAGGACACCATAGAGAGAGAAAGTTCAAGGATCAAGAGGTAATCTCAAGAACTTTAATCCTTTTGGTTCATATGTTGTTGTTGGTTTGATTTGTGGTTGTTTTCATGAATTTTGTAAATTTGGGATCATGAAACCCTAATGGGTTATGCTTCCAAAATTCCTATAAATCTTGTTTAGTAAGTGTTTAAGAAGTTAAACATGTGATTAGGAGTGAAAGGAAGGTGTTTAAAAGGTTAAATCAAGAAAATCACATTTTCCCTTTTATTGGAGCAAGTTTCGGCTAACAGCTAAAATGTATGTAAGAAATGGAATTGTGTAGGGTTCATATTGATTGTGAAATGTAAAAAGCATTGGAATTTTGATTGGAGCAAGTTTCTTGCAATTTTGATGGTTCCACTGTGTTTAGGAAGGAAAATTGTGTACGGTTCTTATTGAATGTGAAGTGTGAAAAGCATTGGAATTCGAAATGACAAAATGACCCCTAAAACCCTAAAGCTGCCAAGGGCAACTCTGTCATTTGACAATTATGACAACAAAAATGGATTCTACACACAAAATTGTGTAGGATTAGTCTGGGTCAAAATTTTTAAAAAAGTACAGTCGAGCTGGGCATCAAGGGGCATGGACCGGGTCCCTAGGGGTATTTTGGTCATTTTGCAATTTTAAGCTAACTTAACCAACAAATTAAGTTGGAAAGAGTCTATGAATAAGTAATAACCCTTTCTTTCATACGATATGTGAATTTGTACATATGCTTTGTGTGTGCTATCTTCTGTAATATATATGATACATAATGCTTATAGGTACACCGACATACAATGCTTACGGGTACACCAATATATAGTACCAAAAAGGGTACACCGATACATAGTACCAAAAAGGGTACACCGATATATAATACCATGAGGGTACACCATTATGCCCAGTCAAAGGCCTAAGGTACCGAAAAAGTAGCGGTTGCAATAGTGGTTGGCCCTAAATACATATGCACATTTTAAACAAACTAAATTATGTGATATTATAATATTGTATTATCTGGTATTTGGCATATTTATTTATCACATTTTCTATGAATGATTGTCTATTACTATAGAGTTTTGTTTGAATCTCAGTATTTCCAATATTTAAAACAATCCATCAGAAGCTAGTGGACTGAAGGTTAGGGCAGGAAATACCAGCATCA
Organism: Inga laurina; assembly: GCA_963855925.1. Lineage (NCBI taxonomy): Eukaryota > Viridiplantae > Streptophyta > Magnoliopsida > Fabales > Fabaceae > Inga > Inga laurina. The sequence goes on from OY979703.1 coordinate 49,592,916, forward strand.
GAGGGGTTCCAATGCAGCTAAAGATTGTTGTTGGTTGTAGTTAGTTTATTTTAGTAATTTTGGACAAGTTTACATATATGTTTCAAATCCTACGGGGAACTCCTGTATTGTAAATAAGTACACTTTATCAGTATATTTGTGCTATTTTCTGTATACCTATGGAACTATGTCATTATCACTCTAGAAAATATCAAAATGTTAAGGGGTTTGACAAAAACATTTATGTTAAGTAAAAGGGAAGTCAAAAGGTCAACAATTTCAACTATAAGTGCTTTATAATCAAGAAGGCAAATTGTGATAAAGCAAGAGCTATTAATTATTTCCCTTTTTCATGTGTCTTTCAGTCAAGAGGGAAATAAAAGAGGAAAAAAACATTTACTTGGATAAAATACATGCCATGTGGAATTATTTCAAGGCAAGTAAAAAGATGAAGTCATAAAAGTAAATCACATAGTGAATTAGCAATAAAATATATTATTTTAAGAGAGACGAAGATGATATTTTATGAGCTCTTTTCTTTCCATTTGAGACACATTTTCAGCCAAACTAAGAGACCAAGAGAGAGAGAGAGAGAGATCTTGAAGAACAAAGAAACAAGAGAGATTTCAAGAAGGCAAAATCTAAGGTAAGTTGGTGAAATTCAAGTGTTCTTGCCTTCTAGCTAGTGTAAGACTTTCTCTAACCTCTATATCTTCATGAATATCATGTTTAGCAAGAACAAATCATAGAGAAGAGAGATAAGGGTGACACCTAGAGAGAGAAAGTGAAGGAATCAAGAGGTAATCTCAAGAACTTTGATCCTCTTGGTTAATATGTTATTGTTGTGGTAGTTGTTGTTGATGTTGGCTTGATTAATGGTTGTTTTTATTGACTTTGTAAATTTGGGATGATGAAACCCTACGGGGTTATGCTGCCCAAAATTCTACAAATCATGTTTAATAAGTGTTTAAGATGTTAAATATGCGATTAGGAGTAAAAAGGAAGGAGTTTAAGGGGTTGGATCAAGAAAACCCAATTTTCCCTTTTCTTGTGCATGTTTCAACCAGACCTGGAAATGGGAGTTAGGGCAAGTATTTTGCATTTCTAAAGATTTTATTGTGTTCAAAAGGGAAAATTGTGTAGGGTACATGTTCAGTAGGAAGTATGAAAAGCATTGAAATGTAAAATGACAAAACTACCGCTAAAACCCTAAATAGGCGTTTTCAAGGGAAAAATAATATTTTAGTGGTGAATTTGACAATTCTCAAGTAAAAAATGGATTCTACACATGAAATTGTGTAGGTTTAGCCTGGGTCATAATTTTTGAAAATGTACAGTTGGACTTATTCAAAAAAGAAATGGTAAATCACTTAAGTGAGCCCTTAAGTGATGTGAAAAAGTCTAAATCACTTCATCACTCGAGTGATGTGTTCAAACTTTATCACTTTCACTCCACTACCAATAAATGAGCCAGTAATGAAAACTTGTATTGAACACTCGAGTGAGCACTCAAGTGACAACTTTTGAAAAATGCCCTTTACTACAAAAGCATATGGAAGTGATTCACCTTTTTTCTTTAAAGATCACTCGAGCGATGCAACAAGTTTTCATTACTTCCACCTCACTACAATGATTCTAATAGTGATCCTATTTTCGAAAGACTTTATCTAAATAGATCACTTAAGTTATTTCTTCTAAATTACATCACTTTCAGTTCACCATAATGTGTCAGGAAATGATCATATTTGTCTAAAATCATTTTTAAGTTGATCGCTCGAGTGAGTACTCAAGTGATGTTTTCAAACTCACGTCAGTTTCACTTCACTACAATGATGTATCTTGTGATCAAGATTTCCTACAAAAATGTTTGGAATGATCACTTGAGTGAGTACTCAAGTGACCCCAACAAATGTGCATCATTTTCATAGAACCATTGTGACTCAGGTAGTGATCAATATTTTTCAACACTAAATTACAAAAAGATCACTTGAGTGACCAAAAAATGCTTCACCACTTTCACTGCACTGAAGTGAGCTTTGTAGTATATGTTTTCTTCTAAACTGAGATCAAGTATGATCACTCGAGTGACCTTATAATTAGTCATCACTTTTACATTACTACAATGAGCCAAAGATTGATTAGTTATCCTTTCAAAATTTCTTTTCTGAACAAAGTGAAGATCACTGGAGTGATATAGTTACTCAGATAGAACATTGTCTCAAAAATTTGATACTAATTTAAATCATTGTTAAACATGTTCTATTCACTTCTAATTGATTATGTACAATACTAAACCCACATTTAAACATGTTTTAGGTTCTTAACCATGGATTAACACAAAAATTAGCAAAAGAACTTTTGTGTCAGACACATTAAATGCTCTATACCTCAACCAATTGAAATTCTCTCATTCTTCCAACAACAATTTCAAAAGACAGAAGTGTTGGAAACTGTGCCCTAAAGGCCAATCATTATACGTTGAACATTATTATTTAAATGAAATTTCTCCATTCTATTATCATATTATTTGCATGTTAACTGTGATAATTGTATCCTTGGATAATTCATAAAGATTGTCCTAAAATGTCCCTGGTCGGTCATCTATGCGGGAGCAGAGATGAAACAAGATCAGTATGACTTTGATATGATATGGAGATACGAATCAAAGTCTTAGGCACTTGTAAGAGTACAAGGTGCTGGACCGACCCACTATGAGAAAGCTACATGGATCAAGTCATAAGCTTTTCTCATGTATAACCACGTCACAATGCCCTTAGACCTGAGGTCATCATGGATTCCTACATGAGAGTTACTAAGCTTTGAATTAGTCAAAAGTCACTTTGACCGGGTGATAATAAAGGCTATGATCGGGCTTGGTGGTTTTTCATGCAGAGGAATATGAATGATCAAGATGGAATTTGTCCCTCACATTAGTAGAGAGATATTACTGGGCCCCTCGATGAGTGAGTCTGAGAAATGTATGGCCATACTATGATGGAAAGGAGTTTCCGTCTCTATTATTAGGCTACTCAGAAATTGAGAAAGTAATGGTCAGGAACAAGAGGATGACATTATCATGCCTTATCCTTGATTGATATATCGTGTGACAAAAGGGACGTGACATGGTTGTATGACAGGTTGCATCGTGATAACGATCCTCATATGAATTGGGTAGTCGTAATGTCTTGCTAGAGGCCGCTTGCGACTTTTGGGTTAGTATAGTTCTTGGCCCACTGCCAACTTCATATGGGCCTACAGGGTCACACACAAGAATGACCCATCACGAGATAATATTTAATTTAGGGTAGACGAATTTTATATTTATATATATATTATAAAATTCATTAATAATATTATATAAATATATATTTTTGAAATATATATATCTTATATATATATGTATGTATGTATATTATATGATATTATTATATTGTGTTAGTTTTAAATTTAATTTATTAAGATATATTAAATTTAATAACTAACATGATATAGATATAGTATCTCAGATTTAATTTATGAAGATAAATTAAATCTAATGGCTCTTTATTTGGATTAAATAAATAGGTTAAATTAAAACTGTTGGACAGATTTAATTTAAACCGAATTTATTTAATTAGCTCATCAAGATAATTAATAGTTAATTAATTTCAAAATTAATGATGATTAATTTTGAAATTTGAAAATAGCTCTCATAGGTTATAAACTTGATAGAGCAGATATATTGATATGCACATGAGATTGAGAGGCGCAAGGAAAACCCTAGGAGACATTAGAGATGCTAGCAGGCAGTCTCAATTGGAGAGCAGTCGTGTGGATACCGGTAGAGGGAGCGGACCTGACGTGTGGCTCATAGAGATCGTGAAAACTCTGAATCATTAAAAGGTATGAATCCTTCCAACTTGGTTTAAACGCTGTTGATAGATCCTCGATTAGGATCGGTGAAAATTTTTAAAATTCTTCCGCTATGCCTGCCGATCCTAACAAGAAGAAGTAACCTCAAACTCTCAATGACTATATTCAAACAAGCAATAGTCATTAATTCTCTTCAACCTATAATAAATAGGTGAGCATTGAAGACAAATGAACTAACTTTGCTAGCATTTACTATTTCATTAATTGCTAAGTTTTGTGATATGTGTAATATCCCAAAAAGTGATTAAGGGCTAATGAATTCAAAAGTAGATGTAATTATTGTTGAATAAACACTTTTGGAGAATGTGTGATGAGAATTTGGATATTTTAATGATTCCAATGGCTTCCTTGTGAAAATTCGTGTGGGGAGGATGTTTATTGTGAAGTTGGAACCATTGCAAAAGTTGAAAACTCCGTCCATTTATTCTCTGTACAGGGCAGCCGATTTGTGTGGACATTTTAAATAGGCAAATGGTGTCTAAAAATTATGAAACTTTCCAGTCTTAAAGTTCACATCCCAAGCTTCAAAATGGACATATAATTTGTACCATTTCGTTTTGGGAACTTGGAGATATGTCTGTCCAAAGTTTGGGATCAAAACTGGACTCTGTTTTGGAGCAGTGTTGGGTTTTGTGTAATTCTGTATTTGTGTGGTGATTTCTAATAATGGTCCATATTTTTCCTATGAATAGGACTTAAATACCTTTTATTTAGCTTTGGGATCACCTCATTTCGATTTTTCTAGAATTAGTTATGATTTTTCAAAGTTTTGGCAGAAAATCTGCCAGAAAATCCGAAAATGGGAAAATAAGGAATTATGACATCAACTCATTAAAAGATGATGTCAGCATGGATTATTAATCAAATTTCTCATCTTCTTCAGCCATTTCACGCCATTTCCAGCTGAAGCAAGAGGAAAAAACGTGAGAGAGAGCTTGGAGAAAAGTAGAGAGAAGGAAGGAGAAATCTCACAAGGTAGGTCGATTTCTTTAGTGAATTTGTACCTAATGTGTATAATCCTCCTCCTAAGCTATTCCTCTATGTGAATTAAGGTTTTGAAGCAAGGAATTTCATTGTTCAAATAGGCTATGGTTCAGCCATATTTGGGAAAAGTTTGTGGGAGCTTGAGGTAACTTCCAAACTTTCGTATATTGCTTATTCTGGCTGCTGTGGGCAATTTAATCGGTGAAATTTTGCCGGATTGCCATTGGTTTTAAAGTTTGGAAATGATGTGTCCTAGTGGTTATGCTGCCCAAATTGGGTCTTAATGTTAGTTGTAACCTAATGTAATGGTTAATAAAGTGGTTAGGAGTAGAAAGGAACGCGTTTACGGAGCCGAAATCGTAAAATCCCGATTTTCCCCGGAGAACTCATAAATTTCGGCCAGCCCTAGAAATGGGTCTTAGAGTTGGATTTTCAATGATTTGATGGTTCCATTGAGTTCAGGGGTGAAAATTAGGTGGGGTTACAATTGGTCACTTTTTCGGAAAAGGCCGAAAAAGCATAATTACGAAAACGCCCCTAAAACCCTTAAAGTGGGGCTGCCAAGGGTAAATTTGTAATTTTACATTGAATTTTATAATTCCAAGTCTGGAAATGGATTTCTTACGCGGAAATATGTTAGAATAGCCCAGATTAGAATTTTGGGAAAAGTGCAACCGGACCGGGTACGGTGGGGCCGGACCGGGTCTCCAGGGGCATTTTTGTAAATTTTCATTATAGACTCATATAACCTCAAGAAACACTATGGAAGTGTCTAAATGGTGCATTTGGAATTGTAGGATTCGATATTTGCCCTGTTCGCGAACGACCCGTGCCAGAGCACGTTCGGAAAGAACCAGGTAGTGACTCCTCTCTTATACTTTGTGTGAAACATTGTATGTATGTTTGTCTTGCATTGAGAATACATTGTGACATTGTGACATTGTGACATTGTGATGCTTTGTGATCGCAGCGAAAGCTGACGCCTAGTGAATACTTTGTGAATACATTGAGATCGCAGCGAAAGCTGACGCTTAGAGTTTACAGCCATGAGTGCTGTTGTTTGTGGCGAAAGCCATGAACATTGTGATGCTGCTTAACATGATCATATATGCTATGTGTTTATACACTGTATGAGTGGTTTGTTACTACAGAGATTCTTTTGAATCTCATTCTTTCCATTGACTAACATTTCAGACAGGGCAAGTGGCTCCAAGGAGAAGCGAACCACCAGGAGCGGCTAGGATCTTGTGGAGTGTGTTGTTAGGCTGTTGGTTAACTATTTTGGACTTGGGATTACTGTTTATTTTTGGAGATGTAAATATTACTGTTGATTTTGGTTATGTAATCCCCTAGTGGAGACTTTTAAACCTTCAGATTATATATGTATAGAACCCGGGAGTTGTCAGGGATTTAGTTATACACTCTGATGTGTGTGAATGTAAATTAACTGCACAGGTAATTATATTCAAATTTTGAAATTGAGACCAGGATAGAGAAGAGTTTTTGAAAGTTTTTGGTGAAAACCCTACTATAGTGTAGGAACTTGAAATGAGTTTAAGCTATCCGACGGTCTCTAAACCAATTTAACTATGTGATATCGAATTATAATTACGTGGTTAAAGGCAGGGGGTTACAATATGCGCTTGTGATATTTTTTGTACTTTAGTGTTTTTTCATTTACTCTTAGTGCGAGAGATTCTACTAAATCATTTATTGCAGTTAAGCGATTCAGGGCAGTGACATTTTAAGTATGGGCATTGATTACAAAGTGTAAGGAGGAGTAAGTGTTCTTTGAAGGAATTTGCTTGTACTGACACACCAAGAGCCCTGATAATTATTGGAAGGATAGTGAAACGCTCAAAAAGATTTTTGAGGACTGGACATATGTCAAGTGATTAGACTTAACCAATATAAATATTATGTGTCTTTCCATTCGGTGATATCTCTCTATCCCTAATCTCTTCATTAAGTTTTGGTTTAATATTTTAAATATCACCCAATTCACCCCCTCTAATTGGGTGAAAGGCTTGAACTAACATACAAGATTATGATTTTTGTGTTGACTATTAAGTTGTGGATGATGAAAAACTTCAGGAGAGAGTCATTGTTTGAATTTTCAGAATAAATTAGGATTCAATTTTAATGATTAAATGATGATTAAGTGATAGTTATTGCCTATTACTATGAGTAAGACCATAAGAAATCAAAATTAGATTATTTTCCTAATTTTCCTGCAAATTTCAACCAAAGAGAGATGAAAGGGAAGGAGTTGGGAATTTGCTGGATTTCATAATAAGAGAGATAAAAGGGAAGGAGTTGGAATTTGTTGAATTTCATAATTCAAATAAGCTTTTTGTTTTATGAGAATAGAGGGCATGCACCAATGACAAGAGGGTTGGAAAAGGATTCCATGTATGAATATATATAAGAAAAGAATGATATATATATATATGTGTGTGTGTGTGTGTTAAGGTGCAAATTCTCCTTCAAAGTTTTCACTAAGAAATAATGGTGCCCTAAAAGTTTTTTAAGTTTAATGTTGCTCTGAAAGTATGAAAATTGAGCACTGTTGCCTTTTTACCGTTAAAAAGTTAATGTTCAATGTTAATTTTTAATGATCAATGTTAGTTTTTAATAGTATGGAGCAAAATTTATAGGTTTTGAAACTTTCAGTGCGACACTAAACCTGAACAACTTACAGGGCAACATTGCTCCTCATCAAAATCTTCTAGAGCAAAATCTTCCATATATATTGAAATTGGATTAATTGGAACGGAAATTGATTTTTTAAAATACAGAACTAAGTAAGAGAAACAAAGAGGAAGTTGAATTTTTATGCATGAATTATGCATTGTTAGAAGTTGAGAATATTTATTGTATGATATTGTATAATTATACTGGGTTTAAACATTTTGCCAAAGGCCCAAGGGAGAATATTCACATCTAAGAGAGAACCTTTGTGACAAAAGATAAATAATTTTATGATATTGTATAATTATCTGTGTGTTAGCTATGTTTGGCACTAGTGCAAAAAGTTAATTTGGCATCAGTTAAAATTGCATTTTCGCCACAGCATATAGGGTGTAGTAGAATTAGCGTAGCGAAAAATATCTATTACGGCGTCATTTGCTTAAGACATGACGTCATAAATGAATATATTACTGCATTGCATTATAACTAAACTGACGCTGTAATTGACTATTATGGCATCTTCCATATGCTCAATCGATTCCATAATAGAGACGTAATTTGGTTGTTTACGATGCTAATTTTTATCTAAACTGATGCCATAATTACCAATTACGATGTCAGTTATGGTCATAACTGATGCCATGATTGTAATATTTTTTAAAAACATAACTGACGCCAAAATTGTAATATTTTTTAAAAAAGAGCTAAATTTATATATATTAACTCCTCTTTCAAGAACTTGCTATCATATAAAGCCAATGTACAGCAATGCAATGAAGACCAAAAAAATATACAACAATGCAAGTCTTCCAACCATTGTATGACATAAATAAATGGTCAAAACAAAAGTGTGTATCCAATATTATCAAATTACAAAAGATAATCATGTACAACTTATCATTCTACTCTTTTTTTGTTAAATGTAGAAAGTATTCAGACCAAATGTCACATATCTCTCTTATTTGCGCTTCAGAATATGATTCCAAACTTCAAAAATGCTGCAAATTCAAAAAATCTGCATGTAAGCAAAATTATAAGAAAACCAAAGTCTAAACTAAAATTATAACATATATATATTATTACCTTGTTAAATGAGTTAGTAATACCCTTAGTGATGATTTCATACATATACCGCATCACATAATATCCGTACTCAAAACTTTTGAGTTGTTTGTGGCACTTGAATGTACACAAACAAGAACAATCAAATTTACTAAACCAGTAATATAATTCATCAATCCATTATGTAAATTTAAAGTATTTACCTTCAAAAGGACCCAATTGACATCACTTTGGCCATTCTTTCCCACCAACATGGAATGCATCTTCAAAGATCTATTATTAATGAATTGTAAGAGAATGATATATTCAAATATTATAGAACGCGGTTTTACAAAAAACTTACGTTTCAAACACCCACTTTGTATCTTCACTCACTATCCATTGTAAAGAACCAAACCAATATATAGTACGTTCACATGGGCAAATAATAGTGAGCCTCCAATGGTTACTACAAGATGAATTCATATTAATATTATATCGTTAAGAAAGTTTTTACTTAAGTGATAAATGAATTAGAAATAAATACCCTTCTATAAATGGTGCAAACCAACACTTTTTATTCCCTTCTTTAATTGTCCTTCCAATATATGACGTTCTCTCACTTACATTATTATTTCTAGATTATTGTATAGAATGTGGGCACAAGAATCCATAATTATTAATTTTACCCAATTCTTTGAAGAGATTATGGAGATAACTATGAAAATGGGAAATAAGTTAGTGAAGAAATAAAAAAACTTAAATGTTAAATTAAAAAAAAGTGCATACTTACTTAAGAAAAAGTTGAATAATTGATATGTTCAATCAATCAAAAGAAATGAGGTCAAGAACATCCCACTTTAAGATCTTTAATTCAAAAGGGTGCCCTACAATCTCCTTACTCACATTCAATCCAATGAAGTTGTCCATATCGACAACAAATGAAGCCAACCGTCTCAAGCCATTTTGCTTTGGTTTGACATTGGGTCTAATTGCTTGTTGAGAATTTGAATGGAAAGAATCCTTTGATTGTTGTAGTTCCTAATTAACAAATCAATAAGTAATAAAAAAATTGAAAAAGCATACCATTTTAATTAGGGAATGATAGAAAATCACAAGATTATTCATACCTCAGCTGTAACTTGATGAACTAGCCTTCTTAGCCAAAGAATGAAATTTTGTTTAACTTCTCCTACCGTTTTTACTTCCTCAGTAGGAAACGGCACTAAGGCATTAGCATCCACAACCTTTTCAATCATTATCTTCACCTAGTAATCTAGTATCTTCTAGTGGTGGATCATTGTTGCAAACTTATATACCTTTCCATATGCAACTAACAATCTTTCAAGATCCTCTAAATAAAGTGTACATGACACTCCTTCCTCCACACAACTACCTATTGTGCTTAGTGGCATGGGAGATTGTTGTTCATTTTGAGATTGCATATACATCAAAGCAAAGGATGTCATCATTGATTGCATTTTCATAATCTTCTTTTGAAATTCTTGCTCTAAAGCTAACCTCGCACATCAGCTTTCTTTTCTGCTTCTTCTATCAAGATTTGTACTTGCTTTAGTAGTACATCTTTCGAGCCACTAGTAGAAGAAGGTGGTCTAAAGTATTCCCTAATACCTACTCCTCTTAGCATCCCCTTAACACGGCCAGGGTGATCTTCCTTCCCCAATGTTGTGGCCAATATATCATTCCTACCAAAAGGTACAAAGGTTCCTTGAACAGTTGCTTCTTTTAGAGAATCCTACAACAAGCAAGCAACAAATCCAATTAATACATTGTTCCCTGAGCACATAACAAATTGGTTGATTATAAAATACTTACAATCTTTTTTTATACTTCTCTAGCCTCTTTAGTAAGGAACTCTCCTTTTCTATTCATTCGTGCTCTCTTCCATGTTTGACTACACTTAATAGGGGATGGAGGAGAAACATCTCCATCATCTATTACCACTATAGGTTGTCTTTTATTTGTCCACTTCTCTTCCATCATTTTCTTTTGAAGTAATGCATACCCTCCACGAGACAAAGTATGGGGGTAAAGATTTTTCTTCTGTGTCTCCTGGCCCTTTTTTCTTTTTTCCTATAAAACAAATGGAAAGCATTTGTCAAAAATAAAACTTCAAAATATACTAACTCAAATCACATTCTTCTTTTACGTATTACATACCAAAAAATTAGGATGATATCTACTTTCAACAAATTTTAACCATGTCTCCTCATCAATATATGGATATTTCTACCAAGGATTTTCAAAGTTAGAGTCACTATTGACATCACAGTACCTTCAACATACATCTCATTGGATATATATTTTTTTGTAAGTTTTGACTTAAAGTCCCTCCATCGCCCTCCGCATATGAGAGCCACTTTTCCCTTAACAATGGTGTATCAGGTATGTCATAAGTAATCTACAAAAGAAACATGCACAAACAGCTAAGTTAGTAATAACATATCTCAATAATGTAGATAAATAAAAAGAAAATATGATATATAGTGAGAGGTACCTTTATAGTATCACAAACTTCATTTCTATCCTTCTTACCACTTTTTCCCATTCTTTTTCTAAAATGCTAATTTTTTGGTGTGCAACAAGTGCAACATAACTTCTAAATGTGTTCCCTTCTTTCCAATCATTTGTCTCCCCACTCTTATCTAACTCAATATGAATCTTCTTACCTCCATCTATTTGAGCTAACCTGGTAAGTCGTGTGACACCTTTTCTACCCCTTTTTGACTTTTTTCTTTGGCTATTGGTGCTAGACAGATTCTCCATGTATTCCTTTTAAAATAACAACATAAATAATATTAGTAACAAAAATACAATCATTTTAAATTATAATGGAAATAAAATGAAAATGAGGCATCTTGAAAGAACATACAAAAGAATATTAGTTCTCCCATAAACCTTCATCGTGATCAATTCTTACACTATACAAATCATCTTCATCATGATCATTAGTTGCACCATATACATCATCTTCTTTATCTTCTTCATCCAATTGAGGTAAGGATGACATAAAAAGAGGAGTCTCACCAATATCAAACTTTGATTCATCATTCTCATCATGAGAAATCAGACTTTTTTCATGTAGAACCACATACCAATTTTTGTCTGCTGGGTCAGTGACATAAAACACTTGTTTTGCATGAACCGCCATGATAAAAGGCTCCTCCTTATAACCTACCTTATTAAAATTCACCAATGTTAGGCCTGACTTATCTATTTTAACACCACTATTACTATCAACCCACTTATATTTAAAAATTAGCACCTTAAATTTAAAGTAGTCTACTTCCCATATTTCTTCAATGACGCCAAAATACTACATTAATGCCAATATAGGTTTTTTATCTTTGGAACTAGAATAATGCATAGATTCTACTACCACCATGACTCCACTATTTTGCACAGTGCTCTTATCATCTTGATTTCTTGTATAGAATGAATACCCATTAATATCATATCAAGTCCAAGTTATGACATTAAAATTAGACCAACCAGCTAACCATCATATTGTGTCAGAAACATTCATCTTTTGACGATCTTGCTTAATCCTTTCCTTAAACTAGAGTGAGAAGGCTTTGTTGTGCTCAGTTAGCAACCACCTATTTGCCTTTTTAGGATTTTGATCCCTTAATTCCTCTTGATGCCTGGATAAATAATCTTGAACTTCATTAGTGTTATTCAAGACGTATAGATGTGCTTGTTCCACTTTGTCATGAGCCATAAGCTTCACACTCAAACTTCGTGTCCCTTGCCCTACAACTCGCATTCCCTTATGGCGAGACTTGGGAAGTCCTATTGGTTTTACTTCTGATAGATATTCAGTACAGAACTCAACAACCTCCTCGGCAACGTATCTTTCAACAATTAATGCTTCAGGCCGATGTGGATTCTTCACATACCCTTTAAGGATTTTCATGTATCGCTCAAATGGGTACATCCAACGTGGATAAACAGGACCACACAACTTTATTTCTCTCACCAAATGCACAATTAAATGTACCATGATATCAAAAAATGATGGCATAAAGTACATTTCTACTTGGCATAAGGTAATTACAACATCATTTTGTTAGAATCGGCAAGCACAACCGAAGAATTTTTAAAAATTTCACCAATCCTAATCGAGGATCTATCAACGGCGTTTAAACCAAGTTCGAAGGATTCATACCTTTTATGATTCAGGGTTTTCACGATCTTTAGGAGCCAATACGTCATGTCAGCTCCCTCTACCAGTATCCACATGAATGCTCTCCAACCGAGACTGCGTGCTAGCGCCTCTAATGTCTCCTAGGGTTTCCCTTGCAGCTCTTAATTCTAATCTGTATCTCAGTATATCTACTCTATCAAGTTTATAATCTAAGAGGGCTATTTTCAAATTTCAAAATTAATCTTCATTAATTTCAAAATTAATTAACTATTGATTATCTTGATGAGCTAATTAAATAAATTCAGTTTAAATTAAATTTATTCAACAGTTTTAATTTAACCTATTTATTTAATCCAAATAAAGAGCCATTAGATTTAAGTTATCTTCATAAATTAAATCTGAGATACCATATATCTATCATGTTAGTTATTAGATTTAATTTATCTTAATAAATTAAATTTAAAACTAACACAATATAATAATATCATATAATATATATACATATATATAATATGTATTTTGAAAATACATATCTATAAAATATTATTAACGAATTTTTTTATATTACATATATACATATATATATATATATATATATATATATATATATATAATTCGTCCATCCTAATTAAACCTTATCTCATGTTGGGCCATTCTTGTGTGTGACCCTGTAGGCCTATATGAAGTTGGCAGTGGGGCCAATAACTGTTTTAACCCACAAGTCGCAAGCGGCCTCTAAAAAGACATCACGACTACTAAATTCATATGAGGATTGTTAGCACGATGCAACCTGTCATACAACCATGTCATATTCCTTTTGTCACATGATATATTGGTCAAGGATGAGGCATGGATAATGTCATCCTCTTATTCCGACTATTACTTTCTCGATTCCTGAGTAGTCTGACAATAGAAATGGAAACTCCTTTCCATTATAGTATGGTCATACATTTTTCAGACTTACTCATCGAGGGGCCTAGTAATATCTCTCTACTAATTGAGGGACAAATTCCATCTTGATCAATTCATATTCCTCTGCATGAAAAACCACCAAGCCTGATTGTAGCCTTTATCATCATCCGGTCAAAGGTGACTTTTGACTAGTTTAAAGCTTAGCAACTCTCATGTAGGAATTCTTGATGACCTCAGGTCAAAGGGCATTATGACGTGGTTATACATGAGAAAAGCTTATGACTTGATCCATGTAGCTTTCTCATAGTAGGTCGGTCCAACACCTTGTACTCTTACAAGTGCCTAAGACATACTGATCTTGTTTCATCTCTACTCCCGCATAGATAACCGACCAAGGACATTTTAAGACAATCTTTATGAATTATCTAAGGATACAATTATCACAGTTAACATGCAAATAATAATATGATAACAGAATAAAGAAATTTCATTAAATTAATAATGTTCAAAGTATAATGATTGGCCCTTTAGGCACAATTTCCAACACATTTTGCAATTCATCTAATTTCTTAGGATCAATAACTTTACTAAATATAGCATTGAAGAAGGAACTTAACCTTGTAATATTCATTCTCACCTTTTTCTCCAAAAATGTCTCGAATTGCTATTGGTAAGAATTGTTGCATCAGAATGTGGTAATCATGAGACTTCATGCCAACTAATTTTAAATCTTTTACTGATACAAGCTTTTTGACATTTGAAGAATAACCTTGTGGAAATTTTTTTATTATCTATACACTTACAAAAGCTTTCTTCCTCTCTTTTAAATAAAGTATGATGTGCTGGGCGCATGTAGGTTATCTTTCTATCAGTTCTTGGACCTAAGTGTTTTCATATGCCCATTTCAATTAAGTCCATTCTTGCTTTCTTACCATTCTTGGTCTTTCCCTTTATGTTTAGTAGTGTTCCAATTAGACTTTCACACACTTTTTTTCCACATGCATAACATCAATACTATGCTTTACCTCAAGACTTTGCCAATAAGGGAGATAAAAAAAGATAGACCTCTTCTTCCACAAATTCTTTTTAGCTTCTTTCTTTTGGCTCTTAACCATTACCACATTGATGTCTTTCACCCGTTGATACACTTAATCTGTAGTAAGTGGCTCTGGAGGGTCATCATTCTCTTAAAAGCCATTGAATGCCTTTTTTTGTCTCTGATAAGGGTGTCCTGGTTTGAGAAATCTTCAGTGACCAAGATAGACTGTCTTCTTTCCATGTGATAGTTACTGGTAGGATGTTTTATCTTCACAAATAGGGCATGCTTTATGCCCTTTAACACTATATCCATACAAGTTTCCATATGCAGGAAAGTCATTTATCATGTAAGAAATCATGGCTCTTATCTTAAAAGACTCATGATTATATGCATAAAAAATATCCACACCAACCTCCCACATCATTTTCAAATCCTCAATCAATGGTGCCATGTAAACATCGATGTTGTTTCCTGGTTGTTTTGGACCCGAAATCATTAAAGACAACATAATGTATTTGCATTTCAAACATAAGAAAGGAGATAAATTATAAATCACCAATAGCACAAGCTAGGAGCTATATTGACTGCTAAGATTTCTATAAGGATTCATCCCATTTGTACAAAGTCCAAGCCTAAGATTTCTAGGATCACTACCAAACTTAGGAAACAATTGATCAATTCCTTTCCACTGAGGAGAATCAGCCGGATGTTGAAGCATTCCGTCATTTTTCCTCTCTTTAGCATGCCATCTCAACTTCTTTGCCTCATTTGCATTAGCAAATAAATGTCTAAACCTCGGTATTATTGGAAGATACCATAGCACCTTTGTAGGAGGCCCCTTAGTAATCAAGTCACCACACCCTTTTTCTTTCACTTTGTAACGTGATGTCCCACAAACCTGACAAGCATCTAGCTTGTCATATTCTTTTCTGTACAATACACTGTCATTAGGGCAAGCGTGTATTTTTTATACCCCAATCCCATTAGACACAATATCTTCTTTGCCTCATAGTTACGGTCCGGAAGTTCATTACCTTCTGGCAGCATTTCTTTCAATAGCTTTAGCAACTCTGTGAAACTCGTATTGCACCACCCATTTTTTGCTTTCAAGTTAACCAGTTTTAACACTGCTGTTAACCATGTGTACTTTGTGCACCCTGGATATAAAGGCCTTTCGGCATCATCAGTCAAAGCTGTCGTATTTATGTAATTGCTCAATAGTCTTAGCACCAATGTCATCGATCATATCTTCCATTCTATCATCATCTAGATTTATATCATCTTCCTCAATTTGGGACATACTACATTTTTTAGGTTCACCATGCAATACCCAATGTGTATATACTTTGTAGAACCCAAAACAAATTAGGTGATCTTTTATTTCTATAACAGATTTTCGTAACCCATTCAAACACTTGACACAAGGATAATAGAACAATCCATTATTATTAGAGACATTGCGTTTTGTAAATTCTAAAAATTGATCCACCCCACGCTCATATTCATCACTCGTTCTTAAAGCGTCAATCCAACTGCGATCCATAATTACCTAATTAAAACATGTGCAGTATGACAGCTTAATCAAACAAATTCTAGCAAATCTCAATGATATTTCACACTAATATTAAATGAAGAGCAATATGTATAACTTCATACAAACTTTATAACATTTCAATAAACTACAATCCAAACATTAACAAGTAATAATATATGCTTTTACAATAGTTTTAATAGTAAGAAAGAGCATGGGTATTTTGAAATTACCTAAATAAAACAACACCTCCAATGTATCTTCAATTGCTTTGTCTTGGCTAACCAACAATTATATTTGTAGTAGAATTCTCCACGGTTACAAGGTGAACACTAAAAAAGAACAACTTTAAGATGAAGCACTATTTAGTTGATACATTAGAGATACATTGTAATGCATTAAAGGCAAGCTTGTAGAAAAGATTGTGAGGAGCCTCTTTTCAAACTATTGTTTGCTATATTTCTGACTTATGAATAAGCACTTTGTATGATTTAATAGGTATCACAGTTGAGAGTGTCTTGCTTGTAAATTAGATATTTTGTTTCCTTATCAGAATAACAAACACAAATATCATGAAATCCATATTCATTCCACATTTTTCTCTTATCAACAAATGAACTATTTATATATATATATATATATATATCTTCAAATGGAAACTCAACTAACATCACAAAAAATATTGTGAGCTATAAATGGTTGGAATTAAGAACTAGTAGTAGGCAAGGGAAAACACAAAAATTCAAGTTGGTGTTAGAAGTAGGAAGCGATATATTAGGAAGACTGAACTAAAGAGTATATATCAATGACGTCTATAACACATTCACTGTTCTTTTTCCATAGTTCTTAATTAGGTATGCATGAGAAAGAAGATAGTAAAGTCAGAATCAATCATTAATATGAGAGAGAGAGAGATAACTCAAAATAATGAACTCTTACTTCATTAAGTACTCTAAAATATTTTTCTACGTGCAATCAAATTGTCTTTCACTTTCATCATTTTAGAACTTATAAGTAGTAAAATATTGTCATATATAATAAATTTGGCAAACAACAACTATTTTTCGAGATCAAAATAATATAGACCCTTTAAATTGAGGGGAAAAACAGCAAATAATAACAGCAGCAGAAATCAATTTCTTAACCATTAATTTTTGTTTTTGGCCTGACTTAACCATTTGGATATTTGACACTTCTGTATTATTCGGCATACACTTCAACCATTTGAATAAGCAGCATTTAATGTAAATATAACACAGGTCTTGACACACTCCCCCACAGGCTAAATCATGGATGACTTCATTAAGGTTTGTGCATTTGAATATATCATTCCAATAACAAAGTCTAATGCACATCATGAGAGGAAGCAAAAAACAGAAACGAAATAGAGCATCTTTAAAGTAATCTTGGAAACTAAAAGAAAACCATAAACTAACTATATTCTAACAGAAGCAAAAATCTTATCAACATAAGAACCAAATAACGTAACAGAGCATCACAAAAGAAGTCTTCAAAACACAATGAAAACTAGAAACTAGTGTTATTCTTATAGGATGAAAATCCATATAAGAACCAAGAAACGAAACAGAACAACACGAGAAGTACTCTTGGAAACAAATCCTGTGTGCAATAAATAACTTACCAGTCGCTATGACCTTGCAATTTGAAGGAAAATCGATACCTACGACAGCACAGAGAAGACTTCAAATTGAATGAGTTCAAGATAAAGACTCCCACAACAATCTGGAATCTTTATTTGGAAGCCACGACGCAACGGTGATGAAGGGAAGTTACGAAGTTAGTAGAGCTGGAGCAAATTCATACAGAGAAGCCATGAATTTGAAGTTAGCAGAAGGGTTTTATTGAAGGAATTAAGGCGTCGAGTGGAGTTGAAACTAACGCCAAAGAAAAGCCATGAATTCGCTCTTTCTTTGAATGAATTAGGGCGTCGATTGATTTGAAACTGACGCCATAGATACACAATCGTGGATGATTTACTAAACTAGGATGTGGGTGTCGGGCTGAAAATTCGCTGTGAATTGAATGAACTGGGATTAAGTGATTAACTTCTCTCTGCTCTTAGTAAATTGAGCCTCCATTGCCCAACATACGGCATGCATTTGGAGCCTTTGTTGCAACACACAACAAGTGGTGTTTACATATTAATGTTTTAATATTAAAAATTATTTTAAAAAATATAGAAAATTAATAATTCTTCTTTAGTGAAAACTTTAAAAAAATATAAACCCACATCCCCAAATTAAATTAATAGATAATTAGATATACTTATCCTTTAAAAAATCATAATATCTGATATATTATAGATCTAATATATCAATCTCTTTAAACTTGAATATGATTTTTATGAAACTTATATGCTTTAAACTTTTATATCCTAAAATTTATATGATTTTCTATATCATATTTTTTATCATACTTTTATTAGGACTTTTATATGATTTTTATGAAATTTATATAGTTTAGAATAGCTAATTTATATTCAAGACAAAAAAAACAAGAACATCTAATTTATATGTTAACATAATTTTTATCATTTTGATAAGTCTAATTTCATATGGGTGAAAATCCTAATAAAATTATGATAAAAATCATAAAATAGAAAATCATATAGATTTTATGATATTAAAGTTTAAACCATATAAATTTCATAAAAATCATATAAAAGATACATTAGATCAATAATATATGAGAGATTATGATTTATTAATGGATAAGGACTTATTGATTTTCTATACGTTTTTTTCAAAATAATTTATAATATGTTAAAAATTAATATTAAATTGACTAGGTTTAGTTCCACCCATATATAATTCATCATCCAATTTTTTTTATAATTAACTAGGTTTAGTTCCTGAGCTATAAATGACCCATTTAAAAAAATTTATTCATAATATAACTACAATATAATTATATTTTGGGAAAAATTATTTTTAAAACTTTATTTATAGTATTTAATTACAATTATGACATGTTATATTTCAAATTTATTTATTTCACAATTAAATTCCAAAACTTCATATTAATTATGGCTTCTGGTGCTTACTAAATTGATTCCATAATTATTATTGTTATAACATCTTAATTACGACATCAGTTGAATATACATTTGATACTATATTGTGCATTACGGCATCAGTTGCACTTAAAATAGAAGTTAAATTTTTGTCACATGAATTATCACTTCTGTTCTTCAAGTAACTGATGTCATATTGTACATTACGGCATCAGTTACACGTAAAAAAGAAGCGAAATTACATCACGTGAATTATCACTTCTATTCTTCAAGTAACTGATGCAAAATAATGTAGTTAAATTAGCTTTTTGCACTAGTATTGGTTGTCCTTTTTATCATGTGAATACCACAAATGGATAAATGTCTTTGTTAATATGATTATATATGTGATTTCTTACTTTGTTCATTGTCCAAGTGTTTATCTATGCTTGATTAATGAAAAACATTTT
Source organism: Inga laurina (assembly GCA_963855925.1). Taxonomy (NCBI): domain Eukaryota; kingdom Viridiplantae; phylum Streptophyta; class Magnoliopsida; order Fabales; family Fabaceae; genus Inga; species Inga laurina. The sequence goes on from OY979703.1 coordinate 49,612,656, forward strand.
CTAAGTTTATGGCAATGTTATTACTTGAAAAATGTTTGGCCACACAAACATATATATATGCTTGATGCTTGAAGTAAAAATATATATGCCGTAATTTTATATTTTTAATATGACTTTTTAAATTCTTTGGTAAAAGTTATTTCTTTAGAATATTTTTTGTAAGCTATTTGTCTTTTTAAAATTTTTAATTATTTAGTTAATATCATTTTGTCCTTTTAAAATTAATACATACATACATATACATATATATATATATATGTTGGACTTTGGGTCCAAGTCCGCCCTTAATGGGCCGGACTATTTGATTAGGATATAAGTAGCCTAATCAAATAAGAATAAAATCAGCATTAATTGCATATTGGGGAATAATTCAGTAATAATTATGAATTTGTTAATTGAGGAACAAATCACCATAATTAGGAAATTAATTGAGAATCAATTAATTTAATTGCTGTCTTGGAGGGCAAGAAAGAGTGCACATGTTTCCTAATTAGTGGCCTCCATAAACCATATAAATAGGGTGTGCCTCCTTAATTGCAATTCACCCCGCTATTGAGCTTTCTGGCAATCTCTTCTCTCCTACCATCTTTCTGGTTCTGGTGATCTGCTGTACAAATCACAATTAGGCTCTAGTAGTCTAATAATTGTGTGGGCACAATTATGGAGCATTGGAGCCTTAACCCGGATTCAAACATAGATTCGCCCCGATATGCCAGTTCTTTCCCTCTATACTTTTTCTTACTTGGCATCAGAGCCGGTTGATTTTTGTGGCTGTGATTATTCTATGTGAATAATAATATGATATAATTTGTTTATTTCCCCATCATAATTTTTTATTTCTACTGTGCAATCATATATATGAGATTATATTATGATAGTAATATGCTGCTTCATTTTTTTTTCTCCTTCCCTGAATGCATATAGAAACACATTGATTGATAGTAAATATGTTCAATAATTCTATGAACATTTATTTTCTATAAGAGACGCTATGTTGTTGTAGCATATTGCGATAAAAAAGCTTTTGCCTCTTTTTCTTTTCCGATCACGCTCATGTGTCTATCATTTACATATAATATGTAATGCATGATTTTTTCACTCATGTTCTATGTGTATGTATGCGCGTAGATATATGATACTGGGTTTATGATTGTTGGCTGAATATGTTCTCTCCTCTGGCCATTTTCATATATACATATTCATGCTTCCTCTTCTTCCTTTATCTTTGATTTGATTAAAGGTGAGTCTTTGGGACCTATGTGGAACCAAAAACAAGATACTTTAACCTCAAAATGTAGGAAAACTTTTAAAATGCAGAGGATACACATCCAGGTCAAATTATGCAGCGCTGTCACTGTTAAGGAAAAATTGGGTGTTTGAAACTAAGTGTTTTTGCCCAAAGTAAGGCCATGGATGTGTAAAGCTCGAAGAGACAATTCCAACGATGCTTAGAACACATCAAACGGAGTTCGGATGAGGAAGAAATGAAAGAAAGAAGTTGGTCAGTCGTTTATCGCCACCACCACTTCACTTGCAATTTGATTAAAGAAACAAAGGTTTCAGATCAAATAAATGCCATGGATTCATAGTTCACTAAACTACGATTCCAACGACACTAAGAACGCGAAAAATGGAGCTAGAACGAGGGAGATATGGCTTCCTTAAGTTGGCAGGTCACGATGACCCACCAGAGCTCCAATCGGGTCGGGCTGACTCGACTAGAGGTTGAAGACGATAACATGGTAGTCAACGCCACGTCAATAGTCAACCCAACACACGTGGTGCCAATCAGAGTGTGCCATGTCAGCATTCAGAGCCACGTCATTTGTTGACCGAGACACATCATCAACATGTCAGTAAGGTCAAGGCGTTGACCAGACAACCGTTGACTAGTCAACAGTCAAAGTTAACCGTTGAAAATAAAACCAGAAACTGACATATGGCACGTGGGGCCCATTAGGGCCTCTGTTTGACACTTGGCAAGCACCGTCGGAGAGAGGAGAGCACGTGGAGTCTTTTGATCCAGCGCGAGTCACCGGTTGATAGCCACAAGGTGGCGCGTGGAGGTCACGCACCACCGCTGAGAGTGGCCAATGTTGGAATTTTCTAATTTTTCAGGATTTTTCAATCCAGATATCTTCTAGTGGCACGTATGGGCGTATGGGACCTTCGATTGAGATGTGGTTTGTTCGTAAAAATCCCTAAATTCGAGAGCTTCAGTTTGATATATACTTTGCATATATTTGAAGCAATTTTGGATGTAATTTGAGTCAAAAAGGTGCTTGTGTGCACTTAGAGATTCCCAAAAATATTGAAATTGAGTCAAGACTGATTCTATTGTTCTTAGGGATAGGTTGGCTTGCTTATTAAAATTATTTCAGCTACAACATAAGGTTAATGCTAAAAGATTCTTTAAAAGTGAGGGATTATTCAAATGAGTTTTTTAATATAAAATCCTATCCAACCTTAACTCAAACTCTTAGAGATAAAACATGAAAATTGTAGTAACTTGAAATTATTCAATAATTATTGAATAATAATAAATCTTCCCATACTTCTAACCACATTGATTCACTTGGATTGAAGCAATGACTTCTAAAAGTCAACCCTTTATCACAAATGTTGTGACAAAGGACAAGCCAGATAGTGATGTGAGAATCATCTTATCAAGTGGGAGATATGCTGCAATTACATCCAAGCAAGTGGATGTAAACATAACAAAGAGGAGTTGGACATTGGAACTAAACGCTATATGAGCTCATATGGTCAGAAGGGCCTATGAGAAGGAGAACCTAGTTAAGAGACAACAAAATGGGGCAAAAGTTTTTCTTTTGAATGTTCTTTATCATTGAATTTATGGTTAAATTCTTTGTTTTTTTGGAATTGAATTAAGAATATTCTTTTTCTGGAATACGTATAGAAATCCAAAGGGGAATGTGTTCAATAAAGATTATGGTTAAAAGGGTGATGAGCTAACTTGCATGATTAGGATGAGAATCAACCTAGTTGTCTCCTGAATATTAAACTAGTAAACTTATTATATTGTTATCCTTTGTCTTATTTAAACAAATATGATTTGTATACCATAATCGTCTAAGTGATCAATTATGACCAAGTCTATTTAACAGAGCTTATGAAGACAAGCTCAATAGAGATGACTAAGGAGTTAGAAACTCTCAAATATCTTTTTCGTTCAAGAAGAATGAGATGTCAAGGACATCCTACCAACTAGTCTTCAGCATTTAGTGTTGGAAATTGAGCCCTAAGGGCCAATCATTGACTTTGAACATTATTATTTTAATGAAATTTCTCCATTATGTTATCATATTATTTGCATGTTAACTGTGATAATTGTATCCTTGGATAATTCATAAAGATTGTCCTAAAATGTCCCTGATCGGTCATCTATGCGAAAGCAGAGATGAAACAAGATTAGTATGACTTTGATAAGATATGGAGATACGAATAAAGTCTTAAGCCCTTGTAAGAGTACAAGGTGCTGGACCAACCCACCATGAGAAAGTTACAAGGATCAAGTCATAAGATTTTCTCATGTATAACCATGTCACAATGCCCTTAGACCTGAGGTAATCATGGATTCCTACATGAGAATTGCTAAGCTTTGAACTAGTCAAAAGTCACTTTTCACTGGGTGATGATAAAGGCTATAATCGGGCTTGTGGTTTTTCACGCAGAGGAATATGAATGATCAAGATGGAATTTGTCCCTCACATTAGTAGAGAGATATTACTGGGCCCCTCGATGAGTGAGTCTGAGAAATGTATGGCCATACTATGATGGAAAGGAGTTTCCGTCTCTATTATTAGGCTACTCAGAAATCGAGAAAGTAATAGTCAGGAACAAGAGGATGACATTATCCATGCCTTATCCTTGATCGATATATCGTGTGACAAAAGGGACGTGACATGGTTGTATGACAGGTTGCATCGTGATAACGATCCTCATATGAGTTGGGTAGTCCTAAAGTCTTGCTAGAGGGCGCTTGCGACTTTTGGGTTAGTATAGTTATTGGCCCACAGCCAACTTCATATGGGCCTATAGGGTCGCACACAATAATGGCCCAACACGACATAATGTTTAATTTAGGGTGGATGAATTTTATATTTATATATATATAATATAAAATTAATTAATAATATTATATAGATATATATTTTTGAAATATATATATCTTATATATATATGTATATATATTATATGATATTATTATATTGTGTTATTTTTAAATTTAATTTATTAAGATATATTAAATTTAATAACTAACATGATAGAGATATAGTATCTTAGATTTAATTTATGAAGATAAATTAAATCTAATGGCTCTTTATTTGGATTAAATAAATAGGTTAAATTAAAACTGTTGGACAGATTTAATTTAAACTGAATTTATTTAATTAGCTCATCAAGATAATTATAGTTAATTAATTTCAAAACTAATGATGATTAATTTTGAAATTTGAAAATAGCCCTCATAGGTTATAAACTTGATAGAGCAGATATATTGATGGGCATATGGGAATTAAGTGCCGCAAGGGAAACCCTAGGAGACATTGGAGGCGCTAGCATGCAGTCTCGGTTGGAGAGCATTCGTGTGGATACCGGTAGAGGGAGCAAACCTGACATGTTGGCTCATAGAGATCGTGAAAGCTCTGAATCATCAAAAGGTATGAATCCTTCTAACTCGATTTAAATGTCATTGATAGATCCTCGATTAGGATCGGTAAAAATTTTAAAACATTCTTTTGTTGTGCCTGCCAATCCTAATAGTGGCATCAGAGCTAAGTCAATTGTGCATTTAAATTGAGTTTTCTTAAACATGTGATATATATAGGATGTGTATGTTTGTTTATAAGAAACATTCGAATATGCATGTGATTTGGTTAGTACGAAACGAAATTATTTAGAAAGATGTGATCTTGTAATTCTGCTGAATTTCGTTTTTGTTTAAATTGAATCTTGAAATTGTTTCGGTTTCGGTTTTGAAATATGTATGTGATTCTCATTTTGGAACAAGCATGAAATTGATTCTGAACATGTATATCTTGAAACATGTATGTGACTTACATTTTGAACAAGCATGAAATTGGGTAGGGTACTTGAGATTGTAGTTGGCGACAATCAAATCGGGTCTAGGTTCGGATATCTATTTGGGTAATAGGGATCCGAACTATGGGGAAGACAATCTGGATCAGAAGCGTTCTGGGCCATTGTTGTTTTTGTTTTAAAAAAAATTGGGTCCGAATTCTTGTTGTGGACCCCGCCCGTTAACCGGCTAGTGGGACCGCTGTGACCACCTCTGCTTAGCGCAATATAATCTAATCATGACATTTATTGCTTTTCATATTGTATGAATTCTTGTTGTTGTTTATTATTTATACTTGTTTGGGTATGGTAAACAACATGGCTTTAGAATTTTACAAAGGGTTGTAATATTTAAATACGGCCTACATGCCGTGCCTTTCTCTAAATACTTTCGATGTACATTCTCTTCTTATCTCACTCCCCTCGAATGTTTAAATGATGTTTCTCTCAATGTATTTATTTTTTTATTTAGAGACGTCCTCTCATTAGCTTGGGAGGATTTTAGGTTAGGTGAGCCATGTTGTGTCACGTTTAAATTATGCTTTTGATAAGATCATTGCATGATTACTTTTAAGTTTATATGTATGAGATACGACCACAATTGCATCCATATAAACAAAACTGATTAATTAAGCCCTCTGAATCAAATCTTAAGTCAAAATGCCATCAATTAATGGATACTTGTCAAGACCTAGATCGCTCAATTGTGGAAACCACCAAAGTGGATGCACTTGAGTTATCTTGATGAGACAAGCTTGAGTAATGGTGCTGCTCATAATATTCATTATTGTTTTGACTTAATTGAGATTAACAAAATGGTTTTGAATCTCAAGGCATTAGATGGGGTTAAACATGCCGGATCATATGATGATTAAATCCCATAAAGATCTAAGAGTTACATGTGATGTAATTGGTAAATAGGTTACCTACCTAAATAACTTGAATTTAAGTGTCTTGCCAAAACAGACTTAAGTTTAAGACAAATATGGATCTTAGCCCACTAATTATTATGTTGAGGGTTGTTAATTTAGTGGGAGATTACTAACTAACTTTGCATATTTTAATTGTAGAATCATGTCGACTAGTAATACTGCTACACTATCGTTGCGATCGGTCCTTGAGAAGGACAAACTCAATGGGACAAACTTTCTTGACTGGTTCAAGAACTTGAGAATTGTTCTCAAGTAGGAAAGAAAGGCTTATGTCCTAGATCAACCCATTCCTGAGGAGCCTGCAGCCAATGCTCCAAGAGCTCAGAGAGATGCTTACACAAAGCATAAGGATGACTTTATGGATGTAGGTTGCCTGATGCTTGCCACTAAGGTTCCAGAGCTCCAAAGAGATCTGGAACTCATGGAGGCTCATAAGATGATAGTCCATCTTAAGGAAATGTTCCAGCAACAGGCAAGGCAAGAAAAGGTATGAGACCATAATGGCCTTACATTCCTGTAAAATAGCTGAAGGTGCATCAATTAGTACTCGTGTGTTAAAGATGAAAGACTATATTGATCACCTTGAGAGGCTTGGATTTCCCATGAGCCAGGAGTTAGCTACAGATTTGATCCTTAACTCACTCCTAGAGAGTTATGACCAGTTTGTTATGAACTACAATATGAACAACATGAAAAAATCAAATTCTGAGCTACATGGGATACTCAAAACTTCTGAGCAATGCATTAAGAAAAAGCCTAGCACAGTTTTAATTGTTCAGAAAGGAAAGGGTATGAAAAAGAAAGGGAAGGGCAAATAGAAGGGTAATGGCTCAGGTGGTAAGACCAAAAAGTCAAACAAGCCCAAAACCAAGCTTGCACCCAAGAAGGCAAAGCCTCTGAAGGAAGGAGTCTGCTACTTCTGCAATGAACCCGGTCATTGGAAGAGGAATTGCAAACTCTACCTGGAAGATCTGAAAAAGAACAAGAAAGATAGCGGGGCTATCGCTTCAGGTATTTATGTTATAGACATTCATTTTTCTACTTCCTCTACATGGGTATTAGATACTGCATGTGGTTCTCACATTTGTACAAATGTGCAGGGTCTAAAGGACAGTAGAAAGCTGAAGAAGGGCAAGGTAGACCTACGAGTTGGAAACAGAGCAAGAGTTGCTGCTTTAGCCGTAGGCACTTATGAATTAGTTCTGCCTAGTGGGCTTTTGTTAGTTTTGAACAATTGCTATTTTGTTCCTGCTTTGATTAGTAACATTGTTTCTCTTTCTTATTTGGATAAGGAAGGTTATACTTCCATTACTAGGAATGGTAAATGTTCTATTTATCATAATGACATTTTCTATGCTGATGGTGATTTGCATGTTGGTCATTATATACTACCTCCGGTCCTAAATATAGGACAAAGTTTGTAGTGCAAATTGCACTACAAACTTTGTCCTATATTTAGGACTAGAGGGAGTATTAAATTTGGAACATCCTAATAATGGGAATATCTATAACGTAACTACTAAGAGGATAAAATCAAACGATTTGAATCCGACCTACCTATGGCATTGTCGTCTAGGCCACATAAATGAGAAACACATTTCTAAACTCTATCAAGATGGATTTCTAAACTCATTTGATTTTGAATCATATGATACATGTAAATCTTGCTTATTAGGAAAGATGACTAAGGCACCTTTTACTGGGCAAAGTGAGAGGGCCACTGAATTATTGGGCCTCATACATATATATGTATATGGACCATTAAATATAGCTACCAGAGGAGGTTATGTTTACTTCATTACATTTATAGATGACTTTAGTAGATATGGCTATATCTATCTAAAGAAACATAAATCTGAATCTTTTGAAATGTTCAAAATATTCCAAAATGAAGTACAAAACCAACTTGGTAAAACAATTAAAGCACTTTGATCTGATCGAGGTGGTGAATATTTGAGCAAGAATTCATTGACCATCTTAGGAGTTGTGGGATAATCTCACAATTGACTCCTCCAGGAACACCACAATGGAATGGCGTTTCTGAATGGAGGAATCGAACACTATTAGATATGGTTTGATCTATGATGAGTCAAATAGATCTTCTACCGTCCTTTTGGGGACATGCCCTAGAGACAGTTGCGTTCACACTAAATCATGTTCCATCTAAGGCAATTGAAAAGACACCATATGAGATATGGACTGGAAAGAAACCAAGTTTATCTTTTCTCAAGATCTGGGGATGTGAGGTGTATGTTAAGCAACAAGCCTCTGATAAATTAGCGCCCATATCCACAAAGTGCCTTTTTGTGGGGTATCCTAAAGAAACGAAAGGATACTATGTCTACAATCCCATCGATAACAAAGTGTTTGTTATTCGAAATGGCAAGTTTCTAGAAAGAGAGTTTATCTCTAAAACAACCAGTGGGAGCGACGTACATCTCGAAGAAATTCGAGAGCCACAAGATAGTATAGAACCACATATAGAAATTAGAGAAATCTCACAACATGTTGCTGAGCCTCCTTAAGTAACACATGGTCTACAAAGATCTGATAGGACACGGCATCAGCCTCAGAGATATGGATTTCTGATTACTGAAGGTCATGATGTGTTGCTCATTGAGCAAGATGAGCCCACCACCTATCGAGAAGCCACAGTGGGACCAAACTCTGAGAAATGGCTAAATGCCATGAAGTCTGAAATGCAATCCATGTACGACAATCAGGTATGGACCTTAGTCGATCCACCTGAAGGTGTAAAAACCATTGGGTACAAATGGGTTTTCAAGGAGAAAACTGACATGGATGGCAATGTAAATGTCTTCAAGGCAAGACTGGTTGCAAAAGGATTTAGTCAAACTCATGGTGTAGACTATGATTAAACCTTTTCCCCAGTTGCAATAGCCAAATCAATCAGAATCCTTCTTGCTATTACAACATATTATGACTATGAAATATGGAGATGGATGTCAAAACAGCCTTCCTTAATGGAAAGCTGCTTGAGGATGTGTACATGACACAACCTGAAGGTTTTGTGCGTCCAGAGGACTCTGGTAAAATTTGCAACCTTCAAAGATCCATTTATGGATTGAAGCAAGCATCTCAGAGTTGGAATCATCATTTTGATGAAGTAGTTAAAGAGTTTGGATTCATTCAAAACATCGATGAACCTTGTGTTTACAAGAAGGTTAGTGGGAGCATAGTTGTATTTCTAGTGCTTTATGTAGATGACATCCTACTCCTTGGGAGTGATATTCCTACCTTGCAGAGTGTCAAGTCTTGGTTAGGAAAGTCATTTTCAATGAAAGACTTAGGTGAAGCCACCTATATCCTAGGGATTAGAATCTATAGGGATAGATCCAAAAGCCTAATAGACCTAAGTCAGAGCACATACATAGACAAGATACTGCATAGGTTCAGTATGCAGGATTCAAAAAGGGGTTACATGCCCATGTCTCATGGCATCCATCTTAGCAAGGATCTGTGTCCTAGTTCACCTGATCAGCGAGATCGCATGAGTAACATTCCATATGCCTCGGCCATTGGATCCATCATGTATGTCATGTTATGTACTCGATCAGATATCTCGTTTGCCTTAAGTATGACCAGCAGATACCAACAAGATCCTGGTGAGGGTCATTGGACTGCCGTTAATAATATCCTAAAGTACTTAAGAAAAACTAAGGACTTATTTTTTGTCTATGGTGGATTGGATGATGAGCTCTGTGTAACCGTTTACACAGATGCAAGTTTCCAAAGTGACCAAGATGGCCTTAAATCGTAATCTAGATTTGTATTCCTCTTGAATGGTGGAGCAATAAGCTGGAAGAGCTTCAAGTAGAGCACTATAGCAGATTCTGCAACAGAAGCTGAGTATATAGTAGCATCAGATGCAGCTAAAGAAGCTGTTTAGATCAGAAAGTTCATTACTGAACTAGGGGTGGTGCCTACCATCTCAAATCCAATAGATTTATTCTATGACAATAGCGGTGTTATTGCACAAGCCAAGGAGCCTAGGTCACTTCAAAGGACCAAGCATATACTCAAGCGATTTCATCTTATTAGAGAAATCAATGATAGAGGTGATATAAAGATATGCAAAGTAGCAGGAGAAGATAATGTTGCTGATCCTCTTACTAAGCCACTTGAACAAGCAAAGCATGAGCGTCATGTTAGGGCAATGGGAATTAGGCAAATTAATGATTGCACCTAGGGCAAGTGGGAGGATGTTGGAAATTGTGCCATAAGGGCCAATCATTATACTTTGAACATTATTATTTTAATGAAATTTCTCCATTCTGTTATCATATTATTTGCATATTAACTGTGATAATTGTATCCTTGGATAATTCATAACGATTGTCCTAAAATGTCCCTGGTTAGTCATCTATGCGGGAACAGAGATGAAACAAGATCAGTATGACTTTGATAAGATATGGAGATACGAATCAAAGTCTTAGGCACTTGTAAGAGTACAAGGTCCTAGACCGACCAACTATAAGAAAGCTACATGGATCAAGTCATAAGCTTTTCTCATGTATAACCACGTCACAATAACCTTAGACCTGAGGTCATCATGGATTCCTACATGAGAGTTACTAAGCTTTGAACTAGTTAAAAGTCGCTTTTGATGGGGTGATGATAAAGGCTACGATCGGGCTTGGTGGTTTTTCATGCAGAGGAATATTAATGATCAAGATGGAATTTGTCCCTCACATTAGTAGAGAGATATTACTGGGCCCCTCGATGAGTGAGTCCGAGAAATGTATGGTCATAGATGGAAAGGAGTTTCCGTCTCTATTATCAGGCTACTCAGGAATTGAGAAAGTAATGGTCAAGAACAAGAGGATGACATGATATATCGTGTGACAAAAGGGACGTGACATGGTTGTATGACTGGTTGCATCGTGATAACGATCCTCATATGAGTTTGGTAGTCATTATGTCTTGCTAGAGGCCGCTTGCGACTTTTGGGTTAGTATAGTTATTAGCCCACTACCAACTTCATATGGGTCTACAAGGTCGCACACAAGAATGGCCTAACATGAGATAATGTTTAATTTAGGGTGGACAAATTTTATATTTATATATATAATATAAAATTCATTAATAATATTATATAGGTATATATATTTTCGAAATATATATATCTTATATATATATGTATATATATTATATGATATTATTATATTGTGTTAGTTTTAAATTTAATTTATTAAGATATATTAAATTTAATAACTAACATGATAGAGATATAGTATCTCAGATTTAATTTATGAAGATAAATTAAACCTAATGGCTCTTTATTTGGATTAAATAAATAGGTTAAATTAAAACTGTTGGACAGATTTAATTTAAACTGAATTTATTTAATGAGTTCATCAAGATAATTTATAGTAAATTAATTTTGAAATTAATGATGATTAATTTTGAAATTTGAAAATAGCCCTCACAGGTTATAAACTTGATAGATCAGATATATTGATGGGCAAATGAGAATTGAAAGCCGTAAGGGAAACCCTGGGAGACGTTAGAGGCGCTAGCGCGCAGTCTCGGTTGGAGAACATTCGTGTGGATACCGGTAGAGGGAGCGGACCTGACGTGTTGGCTCCTAGAAATTGTGAAAACTCCGAATCATCAAAAGGTATGAATCCTTCTAACTCAATTTAAATGCCGTTGATAGATCCTCGATTAGGATTAGGAAAAATTTTAAAAAATTCTTCCACTATGGCTGCCAATCCTAACATTTAGAGGCTAAAGCAACCGAAGGATACAAAAGGTTTATGTTATCAAGCACAGGAAGAACAACATTGCTTAAACTTATGTTAGTATGAGCAATGTAACCTTTTCCAAGCCGTGTGGATAGTGTTGGAAGATAGTGAAATAGATGATCTTCTTCCATAAAGTTAAAACTAAGTTTTAACATAGTGTATTAATTCCTAACATGTCATTTAGGCTACACTTGAGGTAACTGTCAAACTAAGAAGTTGAGACAAACTAAATGCCAAGTTCTTTCTAACAAACAATAAGTGTACATTGTGACAAGACGTCTCCCAGTGAGTGGGAGGAAGCTATGTCTCCTAGCGAGTGGGAATGAGCCACGTCTTCCAGTGAGTGGGCATATATGAAAGTAGATATTGCCCCTTATATGTATGTTGTGACCTTCAGCAATATGATTCGCCACATTAAACTTGAGTGTGAAAGACTGAAGGATCCATTATCTATGAGTCAGACGAACTTAGCTAAAGAGTGGGAGGATTCATCCTCTAAGCATAAGGTCAAGAAACTTATGAGATAAACTTGATCTAGATGAGGTCAAAATGGTTTCTACAAAGATGAGAAGCTATATTGATAATCCTTAAGGGTTGTAAAAGTGGCAATCCATATGAGTTGTGAATGTTTCACAGAAACATATGGCTTCATGTCAAATGCAAAGCAATAAAAAGATATAATCAAGGGATTTGAACTTGCACATTACCTCTGCATAGATAAACCACCCTGATTCACTCCATGCAATTGCAACTGACAAATCACATCTTTGTTATCTCTTTAGTTAAGGATCGATAGAACTATGATTATCAAATCCTTTATTGGATTTTGATATTTCTATTTAGGGATAAAAGATTCCGTTTCTTGCCACATGTACACATTGATTAAAAGAAATGATCAAACTAGCAAAAGAGTATTTGCTAAACAACATGTGATAAAGGGCTAATACCCTTTTAAATAAGTTGAGAACTTATTCTACCTAGCGAGAAAGACAAAGAAACATTTTTGAGAAAATCCACTGCAATTGGCAAATTATGACATTAGTAAACCAATGAACGGAGGGAAAAACACAGAACTTGTTGTTTCGTTAACATTGTGGATGTTTACTCAAAATACAGTAATGTTTACTTGATTTTTGGCAAGTGTGAAGCTGTTAGATAATGGCTGAACTAGTCAGGAATCAGTTAAACTAAAATGATAAGACCTTTTTCGAACTAATAAGGGTAAAAGAAACCCACGTGATTAGTTCAAGCTGCTTTGTGTACAAGAAAGGCATTGTTAGGTGACTATCAATACCTAGAACCCTTCAACATAATAGAATTGTTGAAATAGAGAGATAGACCTCTCCTTGACATGGTTAAGTAAATAATGGCACAAGTGAAACTATAAACCATATGTTGGTATGTAATCTCACAGCTATTATCTTCACACTAAACCAAATGCCCTCTATGTCAGTCATGACCTTACCCTATGAATCGTGGATAGGCCTTAGATTAGGCCCAAGCTCTTAAGACCATAAGGGTTAGCAACTTCATATCCATAATTCTTCCTATGAGTAAGGAAGGTTGGGGCCAAGATATGCAAGGTATTTCTTTGTGAGATGACCTGAGAATTTGACAGGACACATTTTCATTAGTGAAAATGATGGTGGCTTAGTGACTGAAAGAAAATCGTGGGACACAACATTCATAAAACTCAAATTTCCTAGCAGGAAATAAGCATTAATCACACTAAATCTCTTTAAGAGGTTCACAAAAATAGGGAATAATCAAGTGTTCCTAAGTTCACTGATTCGAGTAGAAGGGTTGAGACCCTTTTCACAATGAAAGAGGAAAGAGGTAAAAGGATTACCTCACCCATGCATAAGATAGGAAAAGAAATCCATTTTAGAGTAAATAGTCATCTAGTAAATGACTATAAAAGGAATAGATTCCCTAATAGATTGAATGCTCTCTTCATCATTTAGAAGATAATGATGACTACCTATAAGTGTCTGAAAGATACTAGAAGGACTTGTTAAGTTGAATTACAAAGTGTCATGTAGAAGGATTTGGATTCCTTTCTGAAACTAGCCAAATACATGTTTGGGTAATTTGTCACCTAGCCAAGAGGCGATTGGGAACAAGTAGGTTCACAAATCTGTTGGTGACATGTAAAGCCTAAAACACTTAGTGGATAAGGGGTACCACAATGGAAGGTTGTCCGTTTTGCGTTTTAACTCTGAACTTTGACTATGACAACAAGCTTAGTCTTGAAATTACATCAAGATGATGTAAAGACCGCTTTCCAATTTGGAATTTTAGAAATTAGATAATGAACTCTACATGAAGCAGCTTAAGGGCTTAGTAGAAACAATCACCCAAATAGTAGTATATGAGGTTTTCACAAGGTGAAAGCCTCACCAACTTCAAGAGAATCGAAGAATACTACATGAGTACCAAACAGTCTAGTGATGATTCTTTGTGAAGTTATCCTTTATCAAATGACATATGTTTAGCTGAAACAAGTGTCAAGGGAGTCAAAGGAATAAAGGATCAGAGAATCCTTAAATTCTAAGTTAAGAAAATCACTAATTGAACAAATATCTTGAATGACAAGGTAAACGGAGATTGCACAAGGAAGATACAGTCTTTGCTACCTGAGACATATACAAGTGTGATCTTTAGGCATCCAAGGATGCCAAACTGTAAACCCATGGACACCCCTGAAGTCCAGGGCATAAACCTAAAGAGGTTATATATCCTATGAGGAATCCAACATAAAAAAAAAGGTGGATAGAGTCCCATGTGATCCTATGGTTGGTAATATGAATGTACATATTGGCGTACATAAGGCCAAATGTTTTTGGTCGAACTTGGAAGATATTTTTTTGGTCCTGCTATAAAATGGGTTATAAGAATAACCATGGATTAAGTTGTTAAGACAACAACTTTCCTTTGAAAGTATACTCTAATACAAGACCTAGGCAAATGGTGATGGAGTAAGGAAATAAACAAAGTATTTTTTCTTGTTATCCATGGAAATAGAACAGAGGGTGTGTTCTGCCATCATTCAAAGTGCCATATGGTTAAAGTAATTCCTATGAGAGATTAGGAATGAATGGTGGATAGAAGGATCCAAACGATAGCATCTTATGATGAGGATCCTAAGTATCACAGCAAGGCGAAACATACTTTTTGATATATCTCTATGAGAGATATGCTTTCAAAGAGGGAAAGTGACAATTCAATGACCTTTTACTGATAGAATATTGGTAGATCCCCTTATTAAGCCCATAGCTTGATTTTCATTGAGTTAGTGAAAATCTTGGGGCACAAAAGGTCATGAACTTCTTTTATATGAAGATAAAAGAAATAGTATGTATGTTATGAGCAAAAACATATAAGGTATACAAGTTTGTATGTCGTATAGGTTAGAAGAGGTTGGTTCACTCACATGAACAATCATCTTCCCATGTTTTACGGGGGCATAAGAGGGTAAGACGAGAAAATGATCGCCATGAGATGGTTAAGAAGAATCTTTGCATATGAGTAGCCTTAGTTAGACTGAGATGAGATCTATGTGTACATATACACATACAATGGATCGGAGCATGAATACAGACTTGTAGCAAGGCAAAGAACTCTTTTTCACAAATGAGATTGTAAAAGAGATATTGTGAAAAAGAAAGCTCTTGTTCGAATGTTGAGTACATTTTGGAACTAATGTCTATACGAAGAAAGATAAATAAATTGACATACACCTAAACCATTCACCGTAGCATGCAATTCATACTGCATGTGCTTACGAGTTAGACTGCAACATGTGACGTAGGTGAAAGATCCCTAGTTCACTACACTGTGAGTCCCAAGAAGGAAAACTCCTTCCGTGATGCCCTTAAGACTTCGGCGGCATCATGAAAGCTTGGTTTGGTGATAGCTACTTTAGCTGAAGCTCTATGATCACACTTGATTCGGTCAGACAAGTGAAAACTAGGAAAGCGACCAAGTCAAAATGGACTGATTTTTAGTCAAAAAGGAAGATTTACTCCTAGATACATAAAATGTGCTAGTATTTGTGGTTGACCCCTTACTAGCTCTATATGTAGATAATAAGTGCTGATACTTTGTGTGTGGAAGGCAATATGAGTTAATCAACATATTAACTTGAGAGGGATTAGATATGCCATAAGTAATATGTATGGGAGAATTTGGAGCATATGAGGCAATGAACATATAGCTTAAGGTTATATATAAAGGCTATCCTTGGATGCTAATCCGATATAAGGGATTTCTAGTATCACAGGGACCAAATCTTAAAGACATTTTTGCCCATGCGATCACGGCAGATGCCAAGTATGAAACAAGAAAGAGTAACGCATGCACAATGGGAGGCCTATCAAGTGTGAGTAGGAGATGTTGAACTTGAGGTCCAAGTCCACCCTTGATGGGCTAGACTATTTGATTAGGATATAAGTAGCCTAATCAAATAAGAATAAAATCAGCATTAATTCTAGATTGGGGAATAATTCGTAAATAATTATGGATTTGTTAATTGAGGAACAAATCACCATAATTAGGAAATTAATTGAGAATTAATTAATTTAATTGCTGTCTTGGAGGGTAAGAAGGAGTGTATATGTTTCTTAATTAGTGGCCTCCATAAACCACTATAAATAGGGTGTGCCTCCTCAATTGCAATTCACCCCGCTATTGAGCTTTCTGGTAATCTCTTCTCTCCTACCATATTTCTAGTTCTGGTGATCTACTGTGCAAATCACAATTAGGCTCTAGTAGTTTAATAATTGTGTGGGCACAATTATGGAGCATTGGAGCCTTGGCCCGGATTCGAATATGGATTCACCCCGGTATGCCAGTTCTTTCCCTCTATATTTTTTCTTACATATATATACACATATGCTACCGACATATTTCATAGATCTTATTATTGTTCATCTTGCACCTTGTCCATGCCTTTGTTTTTGGGTTGTTATATATTACTCCCTCCGGTCCTAATTATAGGATATATTTACCTAACTTTGGAGAAATTAAGAATAATAGTTAAATTAGTTAATCTTATTTATTTTCCAAAAATACCCTTATTTAATAAGGGTGATTTAGAAATATTACATGAGTCTATCAAATTAAACATTGAACTTTGAACAGTTCGATAAATGACATGAAATGGCAATGGGCTTGCCCGCATCCAACAAAAATTACGATGATTTATCGATTTTCGATGACATGGTAAATTTGCAGAAACATTCAGTTTAATTTTGTATATATTAATTAAACTAATACCCCTCCTCTGCAAACTTAACCACCTAGTTTGGGGTCAACTTTAATGTTAAACTTAAGATATTTTTTAGATATATTGATGATGAGAATGGAATGATATATAGAATATAGGTGTATTATAAAATTATTATTGTATTTCATTATTATTGAGAAAGTAGCAATAGGGGTATTTTGTGAAGAAATTGATAAAAATTAAAACTTTGTCCTATAATTAGGACCAAAATCAACTCTCAAATGTTGTCCTATAATTAGGACCGGAGGGAGTATTTTGATGAATTTGGTTAAGTAATGTTTTGATCATGGTGTCTAGTGTTTGGCACAATTAGCATTATTAGTAAAGTTTGTGAAATGTTATGCATATTTATATATGTATATATGTACACTAGTAATTAAGTTATTAAATTCCATAGTAGCAAGGGTACATATATAAGGTTGTGCTAAAATAGGACTGTGTGATTTAATTTGATGTTAAATATCCGATGGAGACATCCTATATATATCAAGTTCGATGGAGGATATTTTAGGAAGGGATGTGTGTGTGTGTGTGTGTGTGTTTGTGTGTGTTTAAGCAAACTTGGGATAAGTATATGCAAATTTAGATCATAAACTCAAATCGTAAATTTGTAAGAGTTTACTTTCATCAATAAATAGTTATTAAAAAGTATATAATATTGAATAATAAAAATATAAAATGACAATAATTTGGTTTGAATATATTTTAAACCATACTATTGAAATTAAATTCATCAACGATCATAGTTTATCGCAGTTAACAAAGAAATTCCTATAAAGTCACTAAATATAATCAAATCCAAAAACAAATTGCCACAAATTTAAGAGTAAGATGACATGATTTTGTAAGTTGGAAACATAAAAGGGTAAATTCGGTGAGTTAACTCATGGGTTTTGACCGACTTTGTAATTATCATGAGTTTAAGAGTGAATTGACACAATTTTATAAGTCATAAAAACAACAAATTCGGCAAGTAACTTGCAAGTCTAACAACAATGACTAGGAAATTACAATACTACTCCACGTCATTTTTCGATTGATTGTGCCAGATTTATCATTCAAATAATATATTTAATTTGTGACATCTTCTATATTATTCAGATAATATGAATTCAATTGACTTTGTAATTATCCCAGACAAGGTCCTGCTGTGTCTTTGGATGTTCGCCATACTGAAAAAATAAGACATGTTTTGCAGAAATATGCATTTGTGTTCATTATATTTAAGAAAAGATGGTCAAAAGGGGATCTTCAAAGAGAATTAGCACAAGCATGGCATCTTCATGATAGAATACATGTGCATGGCAGATGAAAGAATCGATTTCTAATTCAGCTTCAAAATGAATCCGATAAACAATATATCATTCAAACAAGCCCATGGTCGATTCAAAATGTTGTTATGATAGTCTAGGACTTTTGAAATGATGTAGTGCTTGAACGAGAGCCCCTTCCTCCTCTCAAAGTGTGGGTTCAAGTTTGTGGTCTCCCTATTGATTACCATACTTCATCCACAACCAAGATTATGGGCAATGTCATAGGTGATTACACTAATTATGACGAAGATGAGGATGAGCTGCAAAACATTAGGTTCATTCAAAGTTCGAATGTTGATTGATCCTGCCCTTACATTAATTATGGGCTGTCATGTTCATTTTGAAGGTGCTAATAAACCAGAATAGGTTCAATTCAAGTATGAGCATTTGTTTTGAACTTGCTGTTCTAGAGGCCGTCTTGGACATAATGTAATGGATTGTGACTGGGACGCTTGGCTCATCAGGTTTAGCATGACCTTTCATAGTACTCAATTAATATATAGGTTTAGTTATGATTTTATTAAAGATTATGAGAAACCAATGGTAGCTCATGAGAATATAACTTTCTATCATAAATCCCATCAACATTATACTACAATGGTTTCATCGAATCAATCTGTAAATGGCGGCGATTTTACCTTGTTTGGTTTGCTCATCATCATCGACATGCTCCTTTGCATGCCAACCATTCTCATCATTATTCAAGACCTTTAACTTTAGTACCTTCAGCAAGTTCATCCTCAGAATTAGGTCACTTTGATGATGATTCGGTTAATATCACTAAATCTTTCTTAAATGAGCCTTTGGTTGATAATCAAAATATGGAGGTAGAGTTTTCCTTTTTTCCAGATTCCGATCATGCTAATCACTGACCAAATGGAGTAAGCTCTAACCACCATCAAAGTTAAAAATCTAATAATGCATCAATCCATGATCATTCACCAAGTGGTGCAAATCATCTTGAAGCTGATTTTATAGGAGTCTTGGGGATTCAGTCCTCTCCTAGAAACACGAATCTGAATGGCAACGTGGCAAAAGGAAATGTATCCCACAATTCTTTATTCAATGATATTCCCTCTGCTACAAGTCCTATACTGGAGCCCCCATTAATTTCAGGTAATAATCATGAAGAATTTCGACTAAGAGCTCCAGAGTTTAAACTACCTGATCTTCACAATTCTCTAGTTTAGTTCATTCTAAACCAAGTCGAACCAAATGTTCCCTTATATCTAGATTTGCATGTTAAAATATTTGTATGTTAATTTTCTCTTATATGATGATTTTGTGGACGATATTTGAACTTAATGTAATAAATTTGGATGTAATTGATAAATATTTCCTTACTTTTTTTTGATAGCCACATACAACACTGTTTATAATAATATATATATATAGAAAGAGTTTATGTTGTTATTATTATTAGTTGTTTATAGTAGTATTTCTTTGTTTGTTTTTATCAGGTATGGTGGATTAGAGGAGAAAATCAACTTGAAGTTGCTGATCTAAAAGGTCAAAAGAAGAAGCTGCCCTTATGCCCCACCATTTGAAAAAAACAATAACAAAGAGAATAAAGAAGATCCATGGGATTGAAAAGAGAGTAAGGCATGAAGATTAAGACTTTGTAAAAGATGAAGGTGGGACATGGAGAGAGCACAATTTGTCAAAGTAAGAGGCAGCAACTATTGTTGACTGGAGAGCTAATCACCTGCCTATAAATTGCCATCGTCTCAGGGGGAGTGGGGAGACGTCCCTCTCGGACAGAAGAAAGACTTATTATATCTTATTAGATTTAAGTAGCATTTACTCCCCTGCGCGATGCGCGGGATGCAAAGACTTCGAGAATTACAAAGATAATAACATTCATCAGAATATGCTAACATTGAAAAAGGTACATGCTTACTACAGTTGTATGCTCAATAAATGAACTATTGTATGCTGTTCTACTGATTTATACTCAATAAACAGTTGTATGCTCCACAAATTTCCTTGGAAAATGCTTACTACACCTCTTTTCTTTCATACAAGGTGCCTTTGGCTTCAAGTGACCACATGGACCATAAATCATAAATCTTTGCACCAAATCATACAATTTTAGGAGATGACGATTCATCAAGGATTTTAGTAGAAATGATCTTATCAAGCTCATAAGCATTGTGATTCCAAGGTTGTTAAATCATGCAGATATTTCACATATACATAATGGAAAAACTGATGTAATACATTGTGATTCCAAGGTTGTCAAATCACAAAACCTAGGTTACATCAAACTAATGTGTGAAATATCTACTGTGTAATTATGAATCCCCAATTTTCTCTTCACAAACCAAGCTAATTGTAATCTGATTAGGATTCCCAATTCCTAGAGTACTTATGAATATAATGAGTAATCCCGAAGCCAAGACATACACATCATTACATAAAAGTTATTTGACATATTGGGAATTGAAAAAACGCTGTCATACATAGTTGGTCCAATGTTGTCAAATCATATAACCTATCTTACTTCAAACTAAACAGATCTTCTAAGTGCCTTCAGTTTGTATTTTAACCAAAAAAAGAGTTCAAAAGTTGTCACCTAGGCATAGCACTTGGACTACCTCACTATTTGCAAAACAGATTTAATATAATACCCACTTGGAACTAAAGGCACTTAGGCGTCGCACTTCAAGTCCAAACAATATTGCCTTCATGTTCTACTATAATTAACTTTTAACTCTCATGTGCAATGTCTTATTCTTATTATGATGATTATTTTCTTTAAATAATTTAGATTGCATTGGTTCAGCATTTAACATAAAATGGGCTATGCAATGTCCTAACTGTCGGAAGATTGAGAAAGGCCAGTATATCCAGAATTTAGCATGGATGATTGGGTGGATGATAAGGACCTTTATGATCTTAGCTACTCTGAAATGGTACTGTTTCTATTTGAGTTGTTATTTTTGCTTGCAATAGAAAATTTCTGTGTCTATATCATCATTTTTGTCATTTTTGTTCCTTTAGTTTGCCAAAAGCATGCTACAGCTTTGTGTTGTTAGCCAAACATCCTGACATAAATACCTATTCTTTTAAGGCTATTTGTATTTTGGACGATGCAATATTTTCCTTCTTTAGTAAATCACCTATACTGCCTTGAGAGACGAGCAATGTTCAAACTTGAGTCCTCCCACATACTTCGAAAATACACACTTACACCTTGAACCCAATATATGACAATGTTAATTAAAAATGCCTAAAAACTCATTCATTTTATTTTTTGAGTGGCTCTCAACCAAAAATATAGTAATAGAAAAAGTTTTATTGAATTTATGACAATACTTATATACGTCACAACGAAGATAATTCAAGGTTTGTTCTCGAAATTAAATTATTATCTATTAAGCAATCATGTTTTTTAATTTTATAAATTTTTAAAATTGGCAATTCAATATTTCAAAAAATCACGTCTTCCCTAATTTGGACTTGTGAAGTTGTTAGCTCACTCTTCTTAAAATCTATGGATACACCTTTATAGTACTTTGTGTATGTGTGTCACAAAAACTTTTCAAACATTTATACCTTCCATCCTTTAACAACTATATTGCTTTTTCTGTACGCATTCAATTGTATGATGCTTTGAAACTATATCTTCTACTGCGTTTTGTTTAATCCATGTGAGTGCTTGATGTTTTTAACTCCTGAACCTCATTATTTCTAGATGCAGTTTTGGTTCTGAATAACAGCCATGTAACCTCAGATCTTTCTGGTCTGAACTATAACTGAGGCACGTAAGTTAAGATCTTTCCACACATTTTACATGACTACCCTGACATGGTCAGCCTCTAAATATTTACACCCATTTTACATGACTACCCTGACATAGTCAGCCTCCAAATATTTACACCTGACACAGTAACACAATACTATTACTCAAGACTAAGGGCTACTATTCCATTTTTGGAAGAAAATGTAACTGTTCATTCAGTATGAGGTTTTGTTTTTGCCTATAAATGGGGCCTCAGGATTAGAGGATCTTATGACTTACAAAACAATCAGAGTGACACCACAAACAAATCAAAACTTAATGTCTCCCATATGGCAGAATATCTTACAATATACTGTACGTGAGGCTCGATATTTGATTGGTAGAAGACCTTTCCCATTGCTTTTCAGTCTGTCTACTTATGAGGCTCGAGACTTGATTGGTATTCTGAATGAATTTAGCTTTCCATAGAGCCCTACAACATTTTCATATCACAGACCTGGACTACCTGTCCTCTTATCACAGACATTAGTATGAAATTGAAAGAATAAACCAGTCTTGGATGCATACATCTCATTATTGTCTATTAACTCTCTCTTAGTAAATAGAAAGATAAAAATAACAATTTATCTTCAACATATTTATACATTGATGAAACTAAAAAACCACAAGATAAAAATATAAGGTGGAAGGATCAACACACACATCGAGTTGTAAATAATCACAATCTTCACAGATATATGCAACTAAAGTTATCTAGAGAAACACATAACTTCATATCTTTCCCCACATTATACACCACCCTGACACGCTAAGCCACCAAATCTTAACAACTGACGTATTGACACAATACTTTTTACCTCGTGTCTTTCACAGTACAACCCTGTGACACAACACTCCTCTTCAACACATTTGTCCATTGATGAAACTCAAAAACCACAAGGTAAAAATATAAGGTGGAAGGATCAGCACACACCTCGATTTGTAAATCATCACAACCTTCACATATACAACTAAAGTTATGTAGAGATATACGTAACTTAAGATCTGCATAATACTTTTACTCAAGCCTAGGGGCTAATAGTCCTTTTTTGGTTGGAAAGTTAAACATTTAGTTATTATGAGGTTATGCTTTTTACTATAAACGGGGGCAATCTACTACAAGATCTTATGACTGACAAAATCGTCAGAGTGACAACACAACCAAATCAAAACTTTATGTCTGACATGTGGTAGAAGATAAAGTAGTATACTATACATGAGTTTATAAATCACAATATACAGTACTAAACAGTCATCAATAGCTGCATAACCTTTCCACATCATCCTTAAACGTTCAAGTAATGGGTATCACTAACAAATACTTAGGATTGCAACTTATTATGTCCACACCCAAACCACCCATCAACTTTCCAATTGCTTTTCACTCTTTCTACAACATTCCATGAAGCACAATTCATTAATGACTATCAACTCTTAATAATAATTTACTTATGTTATACAATAAAACTTATCTTGCAAGCTGTTTTTTTACAACTATCTCAGATCCTAATTAAATATAAGACTTAGTTAAAAGGTCCACCGTATTCTTATGTTAAATAAGTCAATCCACTAAGACAGTAGGAACTCATGTGTTTTGTTCAGGTAACATCTGTTTTAATAAATGTATTGGTGTATATGTCCTTTAAGCTCCCCTAAGCTTTTTCAGTCATGTAAACTATGCAAACTTATGACTAAAACATTGGCTGTATGTGAGGCTTCAAGTTCACTTCTGCATTTAGTGTATGATCATCGCTTGCAACTGTGGTTATTCACTTCTGCATTTAGAGTATGAGAGTGGCTTACAACTGAATGAATTTGACAAAACTGTTGTGGGTATTTAAATGACAATGTAACACACAATTCCTTACTAGGAAAATTTACTTCACTATAACACAGAACATGTCGTAGTAAGTAATGGTCTTAATACATTGTCATTAATAATCACCCTATTGCTTTTGAACATCTAACAAAATTGATCTCTATTACATGTTGCTGCACAACATAAGCATACCATTTCCTTAAACTACAAAATACAGGAACTAGATTTGCTACTACCAAATAACATAATGGTTTACTAACATACATGTAGGTATGAAATATACTGAACCATACATGGAGTTACACAGTACATAACCAACCACTATACTATGTATATTTGGAACCTTATGGGTTTTTAAAACCACTCCATTTTAACAAAATAACCACGCACCCTACATGGATTGCAAACACGTTCTTCAAATCATACTTGCTTTTGCAAGCAACTCCCTCCTCAGAGGAATGATTTCATCAAAGGTAGGGTTCCAAAAAATCCTTATTGCATAGTTGTAGCTTACAATCGAAAACTCATCTGCACAAGGGATTAAAAGTATAAACCATTAGTTCCTTACTAGACTCATGATTGCAACAACAAAATTACTGTGTTCATTATACATACCTCCTTCATTCTTGATAAGACCATATTGGACAACTAATACCAGTTGTTGTATTGTATTAAAATGCTGATATTCTAACCATGAGTAAACCGCATTGTCACCTTGCAACCGCACATTGAACCTATTTGATCTAAGTAGAATGAAATGCTATTAGTACTACTACTATTTAACTTCCATGAAAGTATGAACAATTAAGTATTGAACAACTCAACTGCTTGTCCTCCATCTGGAAAACTAACTCCTACGTAATGAGACCATGAACTCGCTCCCAACCAAAATAAACAGTAGAAGATAGAATCCCACAAACATCTGGAAGGACAGCTACCAAATATATAAGTACACACTAATTATACAAATGAAAACCCCACAAACATTGTCACCCACGTTAATATAAAAAAAAGTATTCTTCACCTGTTGCACACGATGAATACATCAACCCCCTTCAGATGTCAGCAATGTCGACCATCTTGAACCCATGCTCAGGGGTTTCAACAATTTACTCATCAACTTTTGTGTTTACGAGGGCCACAATATGGTATTGGTGGTGAAACCCTTGACCACCCTCTACCACCATAAACTTCTTAAAGTAAGAAACTTTGCATGGCTTTAGAACGTTGGCTAAACGATCAATAACCTCATCAGTACCCAAGCGAACTATCATCCTTGATCCCTGTGTTTTTCTAAATAATTCAAATATTATAAAACCAAAAAAATAAAAAGCCACTAGAACACAGTAATTAAGAACATACCTTCTCATCAAACACAACAATATCAAATGATAAAACCATTTTCGGGTAGCAAAAATCCAAGTCATACAAGTCATAATCAGTACATAGGAATGAATGATCTACTTTAACAAATATTCTCCAAGCAGATGAACCAGATGAGATGCTGTCAAGATGACTGTATGGTCCGGCCATGGCGTCAACATCAAGAAAATAGATAGAAGGCTTTCAGATTCAATATTATATTGGGGGTGAGTGTCTGAAAATGAGAACCCATTTATTTATAATGAACTGCCTTAAATGAACCCCAACAACATGTTGCTATTTTTACATAGGTTGCATACAACACAAACCACATGCTCCTTTTTTTTACTACATTTAGTATATTAGTATATTTATTTTCTTCATTTCATTTGCACTATTTGAGTTGATAAATCATGACTTTATCTACTGGATCTCCAACCTTGCAGATAAATATAGACCGAGCAAAGCTTCAACTACATGTACAAATGAAGAGTAACCACCTGGACGGAGACACATTGCTAATGGTCTGAAAAGCAACTAAATAAAGCATTATCGGAGCCACATTGAGATTCAAGTGCATGACACGAAGCCAGAGGCAAGCTGGAACTATTCATATGAACAGTGAAATGAGAGAGAAGCCACCGAAAACACTGGCTTGGCTCAGCTACTTGTCATGCAGATTTAATATATTAAAGGGATTTTATGCATCGTATTACTTTTTGCATACCTCCATCTTGGAAGGCTTAGGTAAACTTTCTTTATGGACAGTATATGTAGTCCACTTTTATGGATGGTATAAGTTGTCACATACATGGAAGGTTTTACTTCCTATAAGAATGGCTAGATTTCTCCGTTTTCATGCATCTTGTGGTTGTATCTTTACATTTTAGAATTTAAGAATCAAGTTTTATGTAATGTTTATGAAGTTTTCAATTTATATTCATTTTGTTTTTAATTTCATTATGAGCTAAATTTTTATTTTTCTAGGGTGATAGTGTAGCTTATTAATAACGGATTGAATCTTAACTTATTAAATATAGTTTTAATTTTTTTCCTTCATTATTGAGTTTTAATTATTGTTCTTAATACTTTTAATTGATTGACCATCTTTTGAATGATTTTAATAGTATGTTGAGACTGGAAGGAGATGCATAAGTTTACATCCTATAATTAAAATCATACCTTGTATATGAAGTAGGAATATATTCATATGAGTTATGTAGTCTTAACGAGTTCCATAAATCTGAATGCATGATTAATTGCTTGAATTCATATAGGAATATATTGGATTAGCAATTTTATAAGTAATTGCTAATCTAATATATTCCTATATGAATTCAAGCAATTAATCCTGCATACAGATTTTATAGAATTGCTTGACCTTAGAAGAGGCTAGTAATTGAATTAGGGAAACTCGGCTATCAATCATGTGGAATAAATTAGACTAGAATAGATAGGTGATTCAATCCAAAATTTGTTAAATGAAATCTGACCTCTAAGGTTTTTTCTCATAGTTATTTTCATATTCATTGCATTCATATTTAATCATTTTTATTTTATACTCTCAATCACCAACTAATCGATCGACTAAATAAAATTAAAATTACCCATTTTGGTACTTAATGATCAATCCTCATGAAAACGATACTCTACTCACTTCTATATTACTTGATTGCGACGGTGTATATTTGCACCTTTTAAACAATCATTTACACTCGTAACGGGTGGTTAATTACAGACAATACCATTCTTGCTTCTAAGGGCATGTCAAAACTTCATAAAACTCACCATAGAAACATGGCTAGCATGCTTTTAAATTAGATGTTGCCAAGGCATATGACAAGGTATCATGGCCTTTTCTGAGGAAAGTTCTTGAAATAATGGCTTTCCCTCAGTGGATGATTCAGTTAATTTTGCAATGTATAACAACAGCCTCTCATCAAGTCATAGTAAATGGCTCTCTAGGCTCTACTTTTAAGCATTCTCAAGTCTTTATCAGGGTGACCCTAAATCTCCTTATCTATTTTTGTTGTGCGTTATTAGTCTTATCATGCATGATCCATTAGGAAAAAATATATCATTGGTGGTAGGTCTTCTTATTTCTCGCACAGCGTAATTATTGACGCATTTAATGTATGCAGACGATACTCTTTTATTTTGTTGAGCAACAAAGAAGATTGCTAGATTGTTAAAGCCTTCTTAATAGATATGCCCTCAACTCTAGTCAACAAATTAATTATCAAAAGTCAAGTCTTGTATTTAGTCCATCTGTGTTATACCGAATGAAAAGAAAATTATCAGAACTATTGGGGTTAAGTTTCATTCTTGTCTAGGTAAGTATTTGGGTACGTGTACTGATGTATCATACGCTAGTAAAAGGAAATATGAAGAAGTGATTGAGAAAATTGATAAGAGACTGGTTGGATTGAAAAGTCATCTTCTTTCTCAAGCGCGAACATTAGTGTTGATCAGGAATTCTATTTCTTCTTTGTTGGTATATCCTTTTAGTTGCATGAAGTTTCCACAGAAGTTATGTCATAAAATTTCTATAAAGATGGCAAACTTCTTTTAGGGATCGTCCTCTAGTGCAAATAAAGCACATTTCTTATGTTAGGATGACTCATGTTTTCTGAATTGAAGGACCAGTGGAGATTGAAGATCATTTAGATGGAGCCCTTTAATTGTGCCTTACTAGCTAAACATATGTGGCGTACAATTTCAAATCACTCTACTTTGCTTAGTCAAATTATGGTAAGAAAGTATATGGACCCTGATCACAATTTGGATTTTAAACCAAGCTATAATAGTTCTATTGTGCAGAAACAAATAGTTAAGGTTAGCTTTATCAGTTCCAATCACCTTATCTGGCAAGTTGGGCATGGATCATCGATTAAGTTAAATAGTCGGCTTTGGTGGCCATTGTAGTAGTCTGGTTTATCATTTCCTTCTATGTGGGTATCGGACCTTATACTGCATCCAAATGGTAGATGGAATATCCAACTTCCATCCTCACTTTACCCCTTATAAGAAAAATATAACTAAAAGGAGATTTGGCATATTGGGGTGAATCCATGTTCGGATCAGGGTCAAAGCTCCAATACTCCATACTTGTACCCACACAATTATTAGACTACTAGAGCCTAATTGTGATTTGAACAGTAGATCACTAGAACCAGAAAGATGGTAGGAGAGAAGAGAATTGCCAGAAAACTCAATGGCGGGGTTAATTGCAATTGAGGAGGCACACCCTATTTATAGTATTTCATGGAGGCCACTAATTAGGAAACGTGTGCACTCCTTCTTGCCCTCCAAGACAACAATTAATTGATTCTCAATTAATTCCCTAATTATGGTGATTTGTTCCTCATTTAACAAATCCATAATTATTGTTAAATTATTCCCCAATCTACAATTAATGCTTATTTTATTCTTATTTGATTAGGCTACTTATATCCTAATCAAATAGTCTGGCCCATCAAGGGCAGACTTGGACCTGAAGTCCAACATCTCCCACTCACACTTGATGGGCCTCCCATCGTGCATGTGTTACTCTTTCTTGTTTCATACTTGACGTCTGTTGTGATTGCGTGGGCAAAAATGTCTTTAAGATTTGGTGCTTGTGATACTAGAAATCCCTCATATCATATCAGCATCCAAGGACACCCTTTATATATAACCGTAAGCTATATGTTCATTGCCTTATATACCCTAGATTCTCCCATACATATTACTCATGGAATATCTAATCCCTCTCGAGTTAGTATGTTGATTAACTCAGATTGCCTTCCACACACATAGTATCCATACTTACTAGCTAGACATAGAGCTAGTAAGGGGTTGACCACAGATACTAGCACATCTTATGTATCTAGGAGTAAATCTTCCTTTTTGGCTAAACATCAATCCATCTTGACTTGGTTGCTTTCCTAGTTTTCACTCGTCTGACCGAATCGAGTGTGATCATGGAGCTTAAGCTAAAGTAGCTGTCACCAAACCAAGCTTTCATGATGTCGCCTAAGTCTTAAGGACATTGAGGAAGGATTTTTCCTTCCTGGGACTTACACTGTAGTGAACTAGGGATCTTTCACCTACATCCTGTGTTACAGTTTAACTCTGAAGCACTTGTAGTATGAATTGCATGCTACGATGACGTGTATGTCAATTTCTTTATCTTTCACCGTACATACATTAGTTCCAAAATGTACTCAACATTCGAACCTATAACTTTCTTTTTTGACAATATCTCTTTTACAATCTCATTTGTGTAAAAGAGTTCTTTGCCGGCTACAGGTCTATATTCATGCTTTGATCCATTTTCTATGTATATGCACACATGTGGATCTCATCTCAGTCTAACCGAGGTGACTCAAACGTAAAGATTCTTCTTAACCATCTCATGGTGATCATTTACTGGTCTTACCCTCCCATGCCCTCGTAAAACATGGGAAGATGATTGTTCGTGTGAGTGAACCAACCTTTTCTAACCTATACGACATACAAACTTGTATACCTTATATGTATTTACTCATAACATACATACTATTTCTTTTATTTTCATATAAAAGAAGTTCACGACCTTACATTTTATTTGCGCCCCAAGATTTTCACTAACTCAATGAAAATCAAGCTATGGGCTCATTAAGGGGATCTACCAACATTCTGTCAGTAGAAGGTCATTGAATTGTCACTTTCCCTCTTTGAAATCTTATCTCTCATAGAGA
Organism: Inga laurina; assembly: GCA_963855925.1. Classification (NCBI taxonomy): domain Eukaryota; kingdom Viridiplantae; phylum Streptophyta; class Magnoliopsida; order Fabales; family Fabaceae; genus Inga; species Inga laurina. Next base: position 49,642,745 of record OY979703.1, read on the forward strand.
TATATCAAAAAGTATGTTTTGCCTTGCTGTGATACTTATGATCCTCATCATAAGATGTTATCGCTTGGATCCTTCTATCCACCATTCATTCCCAATCTCTCATGGCACTTTGTATATTTCCTTACTCCATCACCATTTGCCTAGGTCTTGTATTGGAGTATCCTTTCAAAGGAAAGTTGTTGTCTTGACAACTTAATCCATGGTTATTCTCATAACCCATTTCACAGCAGGACTAAAAAAACTTCCAAGTCTGAAAAAAAATATGTACACAATGCGTACATTCATATTACCAATTATAGTCTCACATGGGACTCTATCCACCTTTCTTATGTTGGATTCCTAATAGGACATGTAACCTCTTTAGGTTTATGCCCTTGACTTTAGGGGTGTCCATGGGTTTGCAGTTTAACATCCTAAGATGTCTAAGGATTACACTTGTAATGTCTTAAGTAGAAAAGACTGTATCTTTCTTGTGCAACTCCATTTATCTTGTCAATCAAGATATTTGTTCAACCCATGACTTTCTCAACTCAGAATTTAAGGATTCTCTTATCCTTTATTCCTTTAACTCCCTTGACACTTGTTTCATATGTCATTTGACAAAGGATGACTTCACAAAGAATCATCATTATACCATTTGGGACTTATGTAGTGTTCTTCGATTATTTCAAAGTTGCTGAGGCTTTCACCTTATGAAAAACCTCATATACTACTATTTGGGTGATTATTTCTACGAAGCCCTTAAGCTGCTTCATGTAGAGTTCATCATCCAATTTCCAAAATTCCAAATTGGAAGGTGGTCTTTTCATCATTTTGATGCAATTTCAAGACTAAGCTTGTTGTCATAGCCAAAGTTCAGAGTTAAAACGCACAAGGGACAACCTTCTATTGTATTACCCCTTAGCCACTAAGTGTTTTAGGTTCTATATGCCCCTAACAGATTTGAGAACCTACTTGTTCCCAATCGCCTCTTGGCTAGGTGACAAATTACCCAAACACGTATTGGCTTAAAAAGAATCCAAATCCTCTTGCATGGTACTTTGCAATTCATCTTAACAGGTCCTTCTAGTGTCTTTCAGACACTTATAGGTAGTTATCATCACCTTCTAAATGATGAAGAGAGCATTCAATTCATTAGGGAATCTATCCCTTATAGTCATTCGTTAGATGACAATTTACTCTGAGGTGGGTTTCATAGGATTCTTTTCCTATGTATGAGTGAGGTAATTCTCTCATAACTTACCTCTTACCTCTTTCGTCGTGAAAATGGTCTCAATCCTCCCACTCAGATCAGTAAACTTGGGAACACTTGGTTATTCCTTGTCACTTATGAACCTTTTAAAGAGATTTATTGTGATTAATGCTCATTTCTTGCTAGGAAATCTGGGTTTTATAACGTTGTGTCCCACGGTTTTCTCTCAGTCATTGAACCGCCATCATTTTCACTAATGATGTCGTGTCATGTCAAATTCTCATGTTATCTCACAAAGGGATACCTTATATACCTTAGCCCTAATCTTCCTTACTCATAGGAAGAATTGTGAATATAAAGTTGATGACCCTTATGGTCTTAACGAGCTTGGCCCTAGTCTAAGACCACGATTCATAGGGTAAGGTCGTGACTGACATAAAGGGCATTTGGTTAAATATAATAGCTATGAGTCCACCTACCAACATATGGCGATAGCCTCATTGATGCCATTATGTTTATAACCAAATCAACGAGAGGTCTATCTCTCCATTTCAACAACTCTATTATGTTGAAGGGTTCTAGGTATTGATAGTTGCCTAACAATGCCTTTCTTATACACAAAACTACTTAAACTAATCACATGGGTGTCTTAAACCCTTGTTAGTTCGAAAGGTCTTATTCTTTCAGTTTACTGATTCCTGACTAGTTCAGCCATTATCTAACAGCTTTACACTTGCCTAGAATTAAGTAAACATTATTTTATTTCATGTAAACATCTATGACGTTAATGAAACACTAAGTTCTGTGTTTGGCCCTCATGTTCATTGGTTCACTAACGTCATAATTTGCCAATTGTAGTGGTTTCTCTAAAAAATGTTTCTTTGTTTTTCTTGCCAGGTAGAATGAGTTCTCAACTTATTCATAGGGGTATTAACCCTTCAGCACACGTTGTTTAGCAAATATTCTTTTGCTAGTTTGATCATTCCTTTTGATCAAGGTGTACATGTGGCAAGAAATGGAATCTTCTATCCCTAGAAAGAAACATCAAAGTCCAACGAAGGATTTGAGAATCATAGTCCCATTGATCCTTAACTAAAGAGATAGCAAAGATGTGATTTGTCAATTGCAATTACATGGAGTAAATCAGGGTGGTTTGTCAGTGTAGAGTTAACGTGCAAGTTCCAATCCCTTGACTCTATCTCTTTGTTGCTTTGCATTTGACATGAAGCATGCTTCTCTGAAATATCCACAACTCATGTGGATTGCTACTTTTACAACCCTTAAGGATTATGAATGTAGCTTTTTCATCTTTGTAGAAATCATTTGACCTCCTCTAGATCAAGTTTACCTCATAGGTTTCTTGCCCTTGGGCTTAGAGGATGAATCCTCCCACTCTATAGCTAAGTTCGTCTGACTAATGGATCTTGAATCCTTCAGTCTTTCACACTCAAGTTCAATGTGGCGAATCACATTGCTGAAGGTTACAATATGCATATTAGAGGAAATCTTTACTTTTGTATACGCCCACTCACTGGAAGACATGGCTTACTCCTACTCACTGGGAGACATAGCTTCCTCCCACTCACTGGGAGATGTCTTATCACAACATACACTTGTTTGTTAGAAAGAACTTGGCATTTAGTTTGTCTCAACTTCTTAGATTGACATCTACCTCAAGTGTTGCCTAAACAACATGTTAGGACTTAGTACACTATGTAAAAAATTAACTTAGTTTTAACTTTATGGAAGAAGATCACCTATTTCACTATCTTCTAACACTATTCACACGGCTTGGATAAGGTTACATTGCTTATACCAACATAAGTTTAAGCAATGTTGTTCTTTCTATACTTGATAGCATAAACCTTTTGTATCCTTCGGTTGCTTCAACCTTTAAATGCTGAAGACTAGTTGGTAGGATGTCCCTGACATCTCATTCTTCTTGAATGAAAGAGATTTGAGAGTTTTTAACTCCACATATATCTCTATTGAGCTTGTCTTCATAAGCTTAGTCAAATAGACTTGGTCATAATTGGTCACTCAGACGATTATGGTATACAAATCTTATTTGTTCAAATGAGACAAAAGATAATTAGATAATAAGTTCACTAGTTTCATGTTCAGGAGACAACTATGTTGACTCCCATCCCAATCATACTAGTTAGCTCATCACCCTTTTAACCAGTCTTCATTTGAACACTTTCCCCTTTGGATTTCTAGACACATTCCAGAAAACTCCCACTCAATCAAAGAGCAGTTGTATTAACAAGAGAATAACGCAATATCATCTAACTAGCATGAATGTTCAAGAAAACAAGAAGAGAATATACTGAATTCAATTCTAAAAACAAACAGAGAATTTAATCTTAAATTCAATGGAAAAACAAGAACATTCAAAAGTTTAAGCCTCATATTGTTGTCTCTTAACAGATTCTTCTTCTTGTAGGCCCTTCTGACCATATTAACTCATGTAGCATCTAGCTACAATGTCCAGCTCCTCTTTGCCATGTTTACATCCACTTACTTGAATATAATTGCAGCATACCTCCCACTTAATGAGATGATTCTAACATCTCTATTTGTCTTATCCTTTGTCACAAAATATGTGATAAAAGATTAACTTTTAGAAGTCACTGCTTCAATCCCAATTGAATCAATGTGTTTAAAAAGCATAGGAAAACTTGTTATTATTCAATAATTATTGAACAATTTCAAGTTGCTACAATTTTCAGGTTTTATCTCAAAGAGTTTGAGTCAATATTGGATAGGATTTTATATTCAAAAAATTTATTTGAATAATCCCTTACTTTTAAAAAATCTTGCAGCATTAACCTTATGTTATAGCTGTAATACTCTTAATAAGTAAGTCAACCTATCCCAAAAATAATAGAATCCACAAAGACTCAATTTCAATATTTTTTGGGAATTTCTAGGTGCATACAAGTACCTTTTTGACTCAAAACAGATCCAAACATACTTCAAATATATGCAAATTATATATCAAATTGAAGCTCTCGAATTTAGGGATTTTTAAGAGCAAACCGCGTCTCAATCAGATGTCCCACGCTCTCTCATGCGCCCCTTGGTGTCTGGATGGAAAAATCCTGAAAAATAGGAAAATTCCAATGTTGGCCACACACCGCCTTGTGGCCGTCTATCGGCAACACGCCCCGGCTCCCAAGTGGGGAATAATTGTTGAATTTTGACCAGTGTTGACCGTTGACCGTTGACCGGTCAACCTTGACCCGTCACTGCTGACGTGGCGCTGGACGCTGCCGTGTCTACCTCTCATTGGCGCCACATGGCATTGGTTGACCGATGACGTGGCGTTGACTGCAACATCATCATCTTCAACCTCCAGCCGGGTCAACCCGACCCGATGGGAGCTTTGGCAGGTCATCGCGACCCTCAAACTTCGGGAGGCCATATCTCCCTCGTTTTAGCTCCATTTTTCACGTTCTTGGTGTCGTTGAAATCGTAGTTCAACGAACTATAAATCTATGGCATTTATTTGATCTTAAAACCTTTGTTTTATTGATCAAATCATGAGTGAATTTGCAGCGGTGACTAACGACCCGCCAACTTCTTTCCTTTGTTTCTCCCTCATCTAGACTCCATTTGACGCGTTCTAAGTATCGTTGGAATCATCTCTTTGAGATCTACACATCTATGGCTTCATTTAGGGCAAAAACACCCTTCCTTTGTTTCTCCCTCATCTGGACTCCATTTGACGCGTTCTAAGTATCGTTGGAATCATCTCTTTGAGATCTACACATCTATGGCTTCATTTAGGGCAAAAACACCCAGTTTCAAACACCCAATTTTTTCTCGACATAGATGTGTGTCCTCTAGGTTTCAAAGGCTCTTCTAACCTTTTGAGGAGTTAAGGCTTTTCATTTTTGAATCCATATAGGTTCCAAAAGACTCACCTTTAATAAGATCGAAGAGATGAGGAGAAGAGAAGAGAGCGAATATGTATATATATATGAGAAAATGAAACAGTTGGCATGCAAAATGTATATATACATATGAGAAAAAAAACATGAGACAGAGAAGAAGGAAGAAAAAATGCATCTCTTGTTGTATGAATATATCAAGTTCAATTACTTAGATAAATTTCAGCATGTCCATGTCCAAATACATGCGAAAGTCATATGAGAGCAATCATATTAAAAAAAATGCAGCGGAAGCCCAGAAGCATATAGTAACAACGTTTGCATTTATGAAATTCATAAACAAATGATAAAATCATATGATCAAATATGAGAAAAAAATGCTCAAGACAGCATAAAGAATATCATCATATAATAGCACAACAGAAAAATTCATCTCGTATTGGCACTCAAAAGAGCATACCCAAAATTATGATTTTGTGCAGCGGAAAAATAATAAGCATGATGAAACATATAAAAATAATTATTTTTCAGAATTATTCACATAGAATAATCACAGGCTCAAGGATCAAATGGCTCTGATACCAATGTAAGAAAAATATAACTAAAAGGAGATTTGGCATAACGGGGCGAATCCATATTCAGATCCGGTTCAAAGCTCCAATACTCCATACTTGTGCCCACACAATTATTAAACTACTAGAGCCTAATTGTGATTTGTACAGCAGATCACCAGAACCAGAAAGATGGTAGAGAGAAGAGAATTTCCAGAAAACTCAAAGGCGAGGTTAATTGCAATTGAGGAGGCACACCCTATTTATAGTGGTTTATGGAGGCCACTAATTAGGAAACGTGTGCACTCCTTCTTGCCCTCTAAGATAGCAATTAATTGATTCTTAATTAATTCCCTAATTATGGTGATTTGTTCCTCATTTAACAATTCCATAATTATTGTTGAATTATTCCCCAATCTGCAATTAATGCTGATTTTATTCTTATTTGATTAGGCTACTTATATTCTAATTAAATAGTTCGGCCCATCAAGGGCGGACTTGGACCCGAAGTCCAACACCCCTAACAGATGGTTCAACATTTTTCCCACTGTACAGTCCCTATCTACCAGGCTCCAGATATTGTTAGATGGACTGGCAATATGTATGCTTCATATACTATGCACGATGGCTATCGTTTATTACAAAGAACATTAGCTCCAATGGTAACAAATATGCAGGTTATTTATCACATGATTTGGAGATCATCACTCCCCCCAAGGATTTGCTTGCTTCTCCAGAAGATTGCAAAAGGTATTTGCCAACTACTAATATGCTTAAACTTAGACACTTGACTGTTTTTGAGGTATGTTCCTTCTATGCCTCTACCAATGAGTCTTTAGGTCATTGACTTCTTCACTGTTGTTTTGCTAAACCTTGTTGGTCTGGAAGTAATTTGGGAATTAGAGTTGATGAATTCCATCTAAGATCGATATTACAGTGGATCGATAGTCATGTGTTTACATGATTTTAAAGATGACGATAATTTTTTATCTTTCTTTCCTTTTCAATTACTCGAGCCTCTCTAGAATGCATGAAATAGTATTTGTCATACAGGAAAGAGATTTTCTCATATACAAGTCATTTACATGGCCCAAACAAGAGCTATTGAATTTACTACCAAACCCAAACAGTGGATGGAATTTCGTAACATAACCCAGGAAAAACCACGATCTGTTGTTCTCCAGACACTAGTGCCACAATAGATTATGCAATCTTGGATTTTATGATTCAAACTTCAAAAGCTCAAATCTAGCAATCGTTGTGTTTGTGTTTATGTTTACTTCAATCAGATCACATATAATACTTGGACCATTGTACTTGTTCGTTTGGGGAATCTACACTTATTACAACTAGTGGCTCTAAGGTATGCTTTAAACTTTATTATGCCCCAGCACCATTTGGCAGACCCCCAATACCATTATCTTTTTTGCCATCTTGTCAAAAGATCACATGTTAAAATACTTACTAAAACTGGGATAGTTCCATGGAATCTTTCCTATATTTTACAAGATGTGTGTAATATGTTACACTCTTTTGTATTTTACTCCTTTACTACATAAATACAATTTTATGGTTTTATCAAAAAATAGATAATATGAAATGAATTCCTTATTTAATTTATATTATATTTAATTCAGAAAATATCCTCATTAAATATTTATACTAAATACATGTGAATACCTGATTTAACACTTTTTTTTATTTGATTAAGGGTTTCCCTTTCGAGTTTTGGAGGGCAATGAATTCTTACCTCTCTCAATAAGTGTACTTCTTAGAATGTGAACTTATTTTCTTCTCCTTATAGGAGTGAGGCCCCTTATATCACTTCAACCAATATCTTGTTGGTAATTTAACACCAAACTTAAATGAGTGCTAATGCACCTCAATAAGGCGTATATACTATGAGAAATGATTTTTCAAAGTTTAAGTTAAAAATTTGAAAACTTTTTGGCAAAAAGAACAATATAAATGACGTGAATTTTGTTTACTTAAGATATTCGCATTTTATTTCATTATATATATATTTTGCCAAGAGATTATATTTTTCTCTGCAGGGGCATTTGAGAAGATTTAATTAGAGGCTAGCATTACCATAAAATGACTATTATAAATTACTTATGAATTTTTGAAATGACCAAAACATACTTTTTATTATTTAAGATTACATCAATTTCAGTTTAGTCCTTTAAGTTATAAAGAGTACTTTTGGTTCGTCAATCTTATACCGTTAATTTCATATAGCGGAAAATGATTACCCAACAAATTTTCATAATTATGCCTCAATTAAATGATAAAAAAATAGGTTTACAATTATTTATATACTTTAAAATTAAAATAAACCAGGAAATCATCATATTTATCTTAATTTTAATTATTTTTAATATAATCATTTTATATTTTCAAGTAAATTAAAGTCAATCAGCATTGGTTTATTTTAATTTTGATTCCCTCAATCACCTTTATATTTTAAAATTATAACGAATCAAGCTTATTTTAATTCTAAAGTATAAAAATGACTCTTATCAGTATGAGTTTTAGCAATTAATTTTAGAAATACTATTTAAATTTATTGAGTCATCATTTTTCACTAAATGAGACAAATATTGTTAAGATTAAAGGAGTAAAAATGAACTTTATAAATTTAAAAAACCAAACCAAAAATTGACATATAAATTTAGATGACTAAACATATACTTTATTTCTTTATAATTGACTAAGGGCTTGTTTGGTATTAGGGGAGGGAAGGAAAAGTGTGAAAAGGGAAAAATTGTTTGGTTAGATTTAAAAAAGTTAGAGAAGTAGGGATTAAAAGTTTTTTAGTATTAGTTTTTTTTTATTATTTTATCATACATATGCTCTTTATTATAATTTTGTAACCTCACTTCTCCAATATTTTTAAAATCAACTTATAAGAATTTTTCATTGTAACACCCCAAATTTTATTCACCAATATGCAGTGTTATTATTTGAAATATTCAATGAAATGGAATGGTGAATATTCATAAATTTTTCATTTTCATAAGAATTGGGCTAAAACAAGTTATGGAATTAATTCTTGGGTTTTCCCAAAAGCCCAATATTGAAGCCCAAAATGGAAGAATAGTAACGCATAATATTTGGCCCAATATTAAGTTTAATTTGGCCATGGATGAAGAAAAAGAAATAAATCTAAAAATGTAATGTCAAAATCGTAATTTTGCCAATTAAGCACATGATTAATTATTTTTCTAATTAATTGAAGTTAATTTCAATTCATTAAAGAAAATAAAGGATGAATATATAGTTGGAACATTCTTGGGCAAATAAATCAAGGTCTGAAAAGTCAAAGTGAACTTGTGCATAAATCAATTAAAGAGATTGGAAAAAATGTTGGTAAAATCATTATTTCCCTTATTCTTTTTGAATTTCGCCCAAATAAAGAAATAGGAAGGGAAAAATAATTATTTGGATTATGATATTTCAAGTGTCATTAATCTAAGCCAAGAAAAATAAGTAATGATTGATTAAGTTAAGCACATATGAAATTAGATTAAAATACAATATAGTGTACATGTAGTTAAGGCATATGTAATGAAGCCCAATTGCATCATAGAAGGGGGACATTAGGCGTCATTTGGGCTAACCAAAGGGGAAGAGAAATTAGTTCAATTTTAAATGCAGTTATGACACTAATTAGATGAAGATAAGCCCAAATACAATTGTGCCATAACATTCTAATTTTTGGATAATAATAATTAGGGGAAAATAAGAGGATATTTTATGAAGCTTTTGATTCATCTTTCTATCCTTATTTCCGTCCCCAAGAGCGAGAGAGAGAGAGAGAGAGAGAGAGAGAGAGAGAACTCGAGCTAGAAAGAAGAAGGAGCAAATGAAAGCAAAAATCTCAAGGTAAACCTTGTTGATCTTGTGTTCAAGCTTTCTTTCTTGCATAATAGCTTCCCTAATCTCTTATTCTCCATGGAAATCATGGTTTAGCAAGCAAAAATTTCAAGGTTGAGGAGAGAGGAAGGAGACATCCTAGAGAGAGAGAAACCAAGGACCCATAGGTAACTTCAAAAATTTCAAATCCTTGGTGTATTGATGTTGTTGTTGTGATTCTTGGTTTGATTTGTGGATTGTTTGATGAATTTGTAAATTTAGGAAATGAAAACCCTAAGGGGTATGTTGCCCAAATTTTCTTAAATCTTGTTTAGTATGTGTTTAAAAGGTTCAATAAGGGATTAGGAGTAAAAAGGAGTAAGCTTTAGGTGTCGAAACACAAAGTTGCATTTTTCCCTTTTTTCCCTTCTATGTTTCAGCCAGATTGTTTAGAGGGGTAGGAGCTAGAATTTCATTAATCTAATGATTCCATTGTGTTGGGGAGAGAAAATTGTGTAGGGTTGATGTTGATCACTTTGTGAGAAAAGCCCTAGAAAGTGAAATTACAAAAATACCCCTGAAACACTAAATAGGGGCTATCAAGGGCAAAATTGTCATTTGACAATGATTTTATGCAAACCAAGGTCAAAAATGGATTCTACATGCAAAACTGTGTAGGAATAGTCTGGGTAAAAATTTTTGAAAATGTACGGTTGTACCGGGTAGAAAAGGGCCTAGACCGGGTCCCTAAGGGCATTTTAGTAACTTTACAAAATTTGACTAATATAACCAATATAAATATTTTGGAAGAGTCTAGAGTGGTACATGAATGGGTATTAACCTAATTCTTGTATATTTGGAATTTTAGGATCGGATTGATAGCCTGAGTAGTTGACACGAAATTCAAGGAACTGTTTTGTTACAAAAAGGGACACAAGGTAGTAACTTTATCTCTCATACACTATGTGAACGTTGATATGTTGTATGTTCCTATTTTCTGTGACATGAACATGTGCCTAGGGCACATTACCTAGCTGTGGTCTAGGACTCAGTTGAAGTACACCGATAAGTAAGGGATCCAAACCGTCATTTAGCCCTGAGCATTATGTACACACACTATATAGTATGAATTTTTCATTTTACATTATATGGTGCATTGCATATTTAATTTTTGCATTTTATATGATTGGTTGTATATTACTACCGAGATTCTTTGAATCTCATCCTTTTTCAAATAAACAACTATTCCAGCAGAAGCTAGTGGCTTCAAGGGCAAAACAGCAAATACGGGTAGTTAAGGTGTGCGGATCCCAAGATGGGAGCTATTTGATTATATTATTTGAATTTTAATATTTTGGACAATTTGTATATATATTATCAAACCCTGCGGGGAGACTCCTGCATGTAAACAAGTACTTTTTATCAGAATGTTGATTAGTTGAGGAATGGAACATTTAATACATCTGACATAAGAGTATTTTTTGCTAATCTTTTGTGTTAATCCTTGATTAAGCACCTGAAGCATGTTCTAACAATGACTTAGGAAAGTATAGAATCAATTAGGAGCAAAATGAACATGTTTAGGAGTGATTTGAATAAGTATCAAAATGTCTGAGTCGTTGTGTTGTCTGCATGACTACATCACTCGAGTGCTCATTCAAGTTATCTTCACTTTATTCAGAAAGGAAATTTTGAAAACATAACTGATCACTTCTTGACTTACTATAGTGATATAAAAGTGTTGACCAATTATAAGGTCACTCAAGTACTCACTCGAGTGATCATACTTGATCTTAGTTCAGAATATAACACATCATCACCAGGCCCACTTTAGTGCAGTAAAAAGTGAGTAGCTCTTCTAGTCACTCCAGTGCCCACTCGAGTGATTTCTTTGCAATTTAATTTTTCAAAATATTGTTCACTACCTGAGTCACTATGGTACTATAAAAGTGATGCATACTTGAAAAGGTCGCTCGATTGCTCACTCAAGTGATCATTCCAAACATAATTTTTAGAAAGCTTGATCATTGGATAGATAACTATGGTGAGATAAAAGTGATGTGAATTTAAATACATCACTTGAGTGGTCAACTTAAAAAAGTATTTTTAGGAAAACTTGATAACTGGCTAACTCATTGTGGTGGATTGAAAGTAACGCAATTTAGAAGACACCACTCGAGTAGTCACTTGAGTGATTTATTTGAAAATATTTTTTGAAAAATAATATCACTATCAAAATCACCATGGTGGAGTGGATAAGAGTAAATAATGGATCACTTCTAGTAGATATTGTAGTGAGGAGTTTTTCAAAACACATCACTAAAGTGATCACAGAAATTTTCAAAACTGGCTCATTCACAGTTGTGAAGTAAAAGTGACAAAGTTTGAATATATCACTTAAGTGGTTACTTGAGTGATCAAGTGATTTTTGCGCTAATGCTATTTTAATCATGAAAATGATCATCTATGAGGATTATTGATGATACTAGACTAGTTTGATAGTGAAATTGCAAATTTGTTGATTGGTGGATTGAGGTTTCTGGGAGGTAGTCTGTTTGTGATGAAATTGTGAAAAGTCAAACCAAGTCCAAATGTTATGAAAATTTCTTGGAATAAAGTAGACATCTAGAGTTTAATTTGATAGATAGTGCATAATTTTTAGACTTGTATAGTAAGAGAAATGGATTTTCAAAGTGGTGCCCTATTTTTGGACTCGATTTTGGAACAGTGTGGATGTTTATGGAATTCTCTAATTCTATGGGTGTAAATGGTGGTGGTTCATATTTTTCTTTGTAGAGGACATAAAGGTCTTTCCATAGAACTTTGAACCACTCTATTTCAATTTTTATAGATTTAGTTATGATTTTTGGAAGTTAGACCAAGAACAGAGAATTTCTTGGCCATGAGCAAAAGAATTGCTTGGTTGCGGCCCAAAAGTTTCTCACCTCTGTTGGTTGTGTCCAAGACCCCTATTTTAGCATTTCACATTTTTTATTTGGTTTAGCTTTCCTAGCGCCACAGGCACTTGTTCGACCTTCCAATGGCTACCTAAGTGGCTCAAAAGATAACCAACATGATGTGTTTAGCCTCCATAACTTCTTAGACATGGTTATATACTTCCAATGACTTGCTATCATGTCTCTAATTATGTGATTGGGTATCTAGGGCCATGACAGGTCAAAGAAGAGGAAATGGAAGAATTTCCAAGAAGTTACAATGGTTGGAAGAAAAGGGAACCAAAGAAGGATATAAAGTCATGAGGTAGGGAACTTTCCTAACCTGCATAACTTCTTATGTGTGCTTGTGTATTGATGTGTTAATTTCTTTGATAAATTGTATGAAGAATATGTGAATGAGTGAAGCTCATTTTAATTATACTATAACTATTAGTGTGATGTGTTGAACATGGAGCATACATATATGTCATTATGTTGGCATGAATTTATGTAAGCAAGCATGTCATGCATAAAACATTTCTTGTATGCATTTGTTATCATTGTTTGCTACTGGAATTCTCTTGAATCTCACTCTCCCTCACCAACCATATATGTGTTAGATCTTATGTTTTGATGATAACAAAGAATATTATGAAAAAGAATTGGTTAATAAATAAGTTTGAACAAAGTAATAACAGGGAAAATCATCACTTGAAGTAAGCATTGGAGTAATGAAGAAAGGCCAAGAGAAAAAGCTGAGACACTTGATCAGAAGCAATTTTTCTAAGGCATTACTTGAGTAAGTACTCGAGTAATGAGACAGAAACTTGAAGTAACCAGAGACACCTTCAAGTAACCTGCCAACAATACTCGAGTAAGTACTCGAGTAATAGTGTAAATGTTTTCAAGTTGCTCTCGGCCTGCCAATGTTACTCGAGTAGCTACTCGAGTAACCAAGTAAATCATTTGGAGTTGCTCTCGGCCTGCCAACGTTACTCGAGTAGCTACTCGAGTAACCATGTAAAAAACTTCCAGTTACTCTCGGCCTACCAACGATACTCGAGTATGTACTCGAGTCCCTTGTTTCAAGAAATGTGTTGCTCTCGGCATTTTCAACCCTGCCAACGTTACTCGAGGAGATACTCGAGTAACTCACTGTGGTAAGAAAAAATCTTAAGCTAGTACCCGAATAACTTGATCTGGTTTTTATCACATTTCACTCGAGGCACTACTCAAGTATGCAGGTATGGAATTACTTATTTAAAGTGAATTACTCGAGTAAGTACTCGAGTATCCAGAGTTATTTTTAAAGAAAAACCTCAAGTCATTACCCGAGTAAGCTATGCAGAAAATTTATATTTACTCGAGTATGTACTCGAGTAACAAGGTAATCAAACTTGAAGTGCTCTCGGCTTTGAAATCCTGCCAACATTACTGGAGTAAAGCATCAAGTAACCTAAAGTTATTTGAAGGTTTGCTCGAGTTGGTATCCGAGTAACCTATCAAGAAAAGAATGCAATACTCGAGTAGGTACCCGAGTAAACAAGTATTTCCAAAGGTTTGAGATTTTGTTTATTCCATGCACTACCCGAGTAATGTTATATCTGTTTGTTGACTTGCAGTTCATCAAAGTTTTCCCGATGATACTCGAGTATGTACTCGAGTAAACTTTAATGAATACTCAAGTAGCTACTCGAGTATCCAAGTCCAGAAATTCAGAAATCATTCTAATGTTCATTGATTTGTTTTCTATATGATTAACCTTTCATTGTATTAGTATTCTTAGTATATCCATAGATAAACAATGAAGAGATCTTACCAAATAAGGAAAGTCAAATGCAACGTTCAAATGTCACCTACCGCCACCTATCGCAAACGGATATTTTTCAAATACTAGAAAAGTCAACTGTGGCTGTGCACGCTCTAACAGACATGAAGAAAAACGTTCCAACAATTATTACTAACGCATCTATATATATGGGAATCTCCAAACAGAGAATACAACAAGAACACACACAAACATATCATCAAAGTTCATTACTCTGTTTTATATTATACTTGTAATTCTATGCTTCAGTGATTCTTATTCACTCTATGAGAGAGATATTTCATTCAAACTCGATATTTGTTATTGAGATAACTTAAGGTTATGGAACCTTGAGTTGGGATTGCATTACAACTTGTAAGGGGGAGCGAGTGTCCAGGCGAAGGAACTTGCTTGTACTGAGGTGCCAAGAACCCACTGAATCTTGGAAGTTATAGTCAAACTCTCAGAGAAGCTATGAGGACTGGACGTAGGTCAAAGTGGTTGTGGCCGAACCAGTATAACTCTCGGTGTACACTTCGGTGATATTTCTCCTTACTCCTTATTGCTTTATATTCACCGTCAAGTTTTTATTTGCAACGAAATTTTAGTATCACCCAATTCACCCCCCCCCCCTCTTGGGTGAAACGCTTACTCTAACAATATGTTGGTAAGCTCATAAGAAGAATGCAAGAAGAAAATGTGATAGCAAATTGAAGATTAGTATGTGATAATTAGGCATGTGCAAATTATCACTGTATGAGAATACCTGTATGAACATGCCTAATTGAATAGTCTTGAGGAATATGTAAATGAAGTATTTAATAATGATCAGAGAAATGAGTAGCGAATCAATCTGATTGAATTAAATGAAGATAAGAATCAATAAATAATACTGAAGTTATGAACCGCTAAAAGATGCTTCTGCAAGATTTTAAAAATTTTTCTGAAAAAACCCACTCAACTATAAGTTCAAGTCTTGTCTTGAGGTTGGGAATTGAAAGAGTTTTTACAAATGAATAGCAATGAGTGGTTCAAATGTACTGTGTAAAACTCATCAAATAACCATATAAGGTAAAGGTGTTACAATTTTGGTATCAGGGCAGTGATTCTAGCAATGGAATTTATCTGCTCAGAGATACAGGTCCAATCAGAGCAAAGGGTTCTAACTATAGGTTACATTCTTTGCTCATATGAATAGTATAGTGTTTCCCTTTTAGTCCTATTATAACTAGGAGTTAAAGATAGCCAGGGAACCTAAGGAATTAGACCACCCCTATTTGTTAATCATCTTGTTGAAGGAAAGGCCAGCAATCTATATAAAGGAAGTGGCTCTGCTTGATAGGGATGTTAATGGTGCCCAGTCCTAGTGAGGATTCATCTGCTGGAGACAAAATAATGAGATCCTAAGGATAGAAGTGGAAGTGCACGATTCAGATTCTGTTGCTAACTCTAGGGCTCCTCATATTAAGTTAAAGTATGACCTATATTTTTCCCTATGTTATGAGAACACATAGAGGGTCTATAATAAGAAGCTGGTATTTCTCATGTTTCCTGAGGAAATAGTATCTAGCATTTCTGGGCAGGATAGCATAGTATACTGGGATCGAGGTATATGTAGGATACTGTTGCCTAGAGATATATGGGCCAATACAAGCACTAATGCCCCATATACCTTATAACTCTATGGTTAAGCGTTCTCAGGCGAGAGAGATCATGAGATGGGTGATACCTAAGAAGTACCTTGGGAATTAGAATCCTTTTGATTAAAGGTATAGAATTTTAATTAGAAGTTCTTAAATGACATAAGGAATGATTAGAGGCATGGAGATGATAAGGTAAACATTGATTTTTAATTTGAATTATTTCTGTTGCAGTGAATACTGCCTAGAAAATTTCATTTAATGAGGATATGGAAATTGGAGGCATAGTGATTGTTTTGAGGTCTCTCAATACTAGGTAATGACCCTTAGTAACATCGTGGTGTTAAAGGTATGTACTAGGATATATGGTGATATATGATAAGTAATGATTTTACCGTATATCAATCCTAGAGGATCCGATCTTATGATATTGAAGGTTAAGGATAGGTCTGAATCAGATTTAAACTAAAATAGTGCTTAGGTCAAAATATGAATCAGGTTGCATTATGGTTCTATTTCATGATAAAAGCTAAACCTTGTGAACCTTGTAGATAATGTTGAACCTTCAGTAATGCTTTGAGGATATTACTCGAATACTGTGAAGGTTAGATAATTTAGGACAATGATTTCTGATCTATGTAATGTTGAGGTTCTAGATTCAATTATGAATTTAGAAGATTCGGTTAATATTCAGAGAGTTATTACCTAATAAATTGTAACCTAAGAATCAAATAATAGTTGAATTGATTCTTTAGGCATTTGAATTGACCCGGATGTTTTAAGGTACTAGAATTTGTGAAAAATGTGTATTAGGTTTTCTTAAGGTTGCTAGTTGCTGAAGTAGCATAGGAAAAGATCTTGATTATAGAATCTTCCCTTAGAAGAACGATTAAGAGTTTGTTCCATGATGGAACAAAGTAATAGAAAGACTGAGAAATGTCTTGAGTTATGGTCTCATGGCTGAGCATATAATAGAAGTTATCTAGTGGCTTTTGAATTCCTTGTACGATGTGGGTAGATTACCCCGATATGGGAAGTAAATTATGCCTAAAACCAAACCGATATCGAAAGTCTATATAGAATGACCTCAGATAAGATGGCGAAATTAAGGAAAACATAGTATAGAATTGCTAGAGAAGAGGGGCCTTATAAGATTTGGGTTTCTTGTTACAATAGTACTTTCATTCAAAGATGCCCAACTAGAGAGAGATACCTATGGGGGTTCTTATCAGAAAGGGCTACATACAAAGTATTAAGAATGGAGGAGAGACTAGTCAGAGTGGACTGAGAAAGCATCGAGTAATGTATCGTAGAGTAGAGCCATTGTGACATCGAACCATAAAGTAGAGTTTCCTAGACATCGACTCTTAAAGGTAGTGCATTGTAATGAGTCCCATATCGGATGAGTTTCTTAGAATAAGGGTTTATTTGACCCAGTGTATTACCATGAGTTTCCTAACACTGTGTGTTGAAAGAAAGATAGAAGAAGGGAATTAAGAAAGAACAGGCTCAACGGTGTAAAGGATAACAACTATTGCTCTCTTATCTTATGTAATGGTTCTGCATGTATGGATTTACCATCACGTGTATTCGTTTCATGAATATACGATATTGTTACGAATGTAAAGTATGTTATGAATGTCAAGTATGTGTTACCAATGTTATGAAAAGCCCTAAGACCTAGTGGGTAGTATGTCTTAGGTAGGCAGCATTATGTTATGAAATACCCTAAAACCTAATGGGTAGTATGCCCTTAGGCTGATAATTGTTAAGTTATGAAATGGTTTGTTTAGCATGCTTCATGAACATTACATAAGTATATGAAGGGTTTGAGTAGCAAGAAGTAGAGCTTGGAATAAATTCAGAATACCTTGTGGGTTGTGCGCCTTGAGGTCATTAGTCTCAATATGTATTCAGTAAAGATAATAAACCGAATGTTTTGAGGCTATAAGACCTGAGGGAAAGGTATGTCCTTAGGCCGGCAGAAGTGGAGGCTCGAGGCAGTAAGTCCTAAAGTGGTTATAAGCATAGGGGAGATTCCCTGGGCAGTAGGACCCGATGTGCAAGATTGCATGGGGCAATGTCTCTAGGTAGTAAAATCCTACAAGCCCGTTATATTGTTGTGGACTAGTGTTTCCAGAAGCCCTATGACCTAGTGGACCATATTGTCTTTAGGCTTAGCAGATGTATTCATAATTATGTCAAGCAGTGACCCAAGGAATGGGGGCAGAGACCCTCAGCTATATGATCTTATATACTAGTTGTTTATGTTGCACACTAATTGTTGAAAGTCATTATGATGAATGTGAATGCTAAATACTATCTGAGATTTATGTTAAGAATATAATGATGGTTGTGTTGTATGGTTTGTGACCCTACACATAAAAGAGATAGATTGAGTAATAAAAGTGTTTCCCCAAGGTATAGATGATTCTATACGATATTCAAATTTTGAGGATGAAATTTATTGAATGGGGCGAGAATTGTAATATCCCAACTTTTTAAGACTAGATGCTAGAGAATAAGCCTGGATTCAGTAAACTACTAGCCCCAATTAAGCAAGTATCCTAAGAGGGCATAATGATATTTGCTAATATTTCATATATCTTTATGGCATTTAAGTCAATAAAATGAGAAAACAAGGCAATTTGTGGTCACACACAACATGAGTATGTTTAGAACATAAATTGTAAACATTTGAATTTGCTGCCAGTGAGTTTTACTATGTAGCAATCTTGTTGTGTGACTTTTTTAAATAGGCAAATGATACCCAATGCCTATAATATTCTCCATAATGAAGGTAGACTTATCAAGCTTTAATTTGATAGTCATATAGGTCATTTGAAGCTGTACATAGAGAGTTATGTATTTTTGAAGTTAGCCTAGTGATACTGACGATTTTAGTGCTAGCATCCAAAAACTATAATTATGTGAACTGTGATCTTCTATTTGGCTAAAGGCTTTATTTTTCCTTTAAAATAGACTTAATAAGGGTCACATAGCCTTTGGAATCACACCAATTAGATCTCTATAAATAAAGATATGAATTTTCAAATTTTGATGAAAATTCGGTCAGATTTCCAATAAGGTGCGAAAATGGAAAAAAATGTATAGGCAAAATAGTCATTTGGCTAGATTTAATCCAAAGCTAATATTTTTCCCTTTTACTTGTATGTTGGATGGACAAATAAGGGAGCAAAAAAGGAAATGAATATTGAAGGTAAACATGCCAAGAGATGGAGCATTTTTAACCAAGCAAAATAAGGTTGAAAAGTCAAAAGCAAGACATATGTTTAATTGCCATTAAAATAATATAGTTAAGAAGTTGGATGAAGCTGATTCAAAAAGTTCTCTTAGCTCCTTCAAGGCTTCATCTACATCAAGTGGGAGAGAGAAGGAAGAGTAGAGTTTGATTTAACCAAACCACTCTTAGTCAATTAATTCAAGCTACTTTTAGCAAGACACTTGACTTTTTGACACATCACCACATCTCTCCTTCCTCACTTTATTTTCGTCTAAGCAAATAAAAGGGGTAAAGATTAATTGAATTAAACATTACACACTCTCTCTCCAGCTCTCAAAGTTGGCCAAACTCAAGAGGAAAGAGAAAAGGAAAAGCAAGATCAAGTTAAGGGCTTCTAGCTCACTTTTCACCTACATTATCCCTTCTTTGGCTTAAATGATCTTCATGAATATTGTTCTTCTCTCCAAGAGCTTCATTTTGATGGTTTTTGTTTTTAAAAAGGAGGTGTTTTGAGTCTCTTAGCAAGAGCCAAAGTTGGAGAACCAAGAGAAGAGCTCAAAGAAGAGCAAGAGGTGAGTTTGAGCTTTAATTTGAACCAAGTGTTGTGTTGTTTGGTGGAGTTTTGTGGATTTTATGATGCTGCCTTATGATTTCGTCCAAGATATGATTTTAGGGCTATATATTGTTTTCATCATGAAAATAATCATCTATTAGGATTATTGATGATACTAGACTAGTTTGATAGTGAAATTGCAAAACTATTGATTGTTGGATTGAAGTTTTCGGGAGGCAATCTATTTGTGATGAACCTTTGAACAAACAAACCTAATCCAAATGTTATTAAACTTTCCAAGATTAAAGTAGACATCTAGAGCTTTAATTTGATAGGTGGTGCATAATTTTTGAACTTGTATAGTAGAGATATGGATTTTCAAAGTGGTGCCCTATTTCTAGACTTGATTCTGGAATAGTGTGGGAATTTATGGAATTCTCTAATTCTGAGGTTGTAGATGGTGGTGGTTCATATTTTTCCTATGTAGATGACTTAAAGATCTTTCTATAAAACTTTAAACCTCTTTATTTTGATTTTTGTAGATTTAGTTATTTTCAGAATTTGGGCCAAGAACAAAGAATTTCTTGGCCGCGAGTAGAAGATATTCTTAGCCGCAGCTTAAAAGTTTCTAACCTCACTTGGCGTGGCCAAGGATTTTTGGCTGGGATCAAGACCCTTATTTCAACATTTCACATTTTTTATTTGGTTTAGCTTTCTTAGCCCCATAGGCACTTGTTTGGACTTCCAATGGCTACCTAAGTGGCTCAAAAGATAACCAACATGATGTGTTTAGCCTCCCTAACTTCTTGGATATTGTTATACACTCCCAATGGCTTGCTATCGTGTCTCTAATTATGTGACTGGGTATTTAAGGCCAGGAGAGGTCAAAGAAGAGGAAATGAGAGAATTTCTAAGAAGACACAATGGTTGAAAGAAAAGGGAACCAAAGAAGGACAAAAAGCCATAAGGTAAGGAACTTTCCTAACTTGCATAACTTGTTATGTGTGCTTGTGCATTGATGTGTTAATTGCTTTGATGAATTTTGTAATGCCCCAATTTGGGATAAAGGGCTAATGACTTCAAAAGTGGATGTAATTATTGCTAATTAAACACTTTTGAAGAATATGATGCGAAATTCAATCTGAATATGTTGTGATCAGTGCCTAAACCCTGTATTTCAATTCAGTTGTGAATTAACATCCAACTTGAATTAAATGATAGGGAGGGTGCATATTAAGTTGATATGGAATGATAAAATGTGTTTAGTAGTGATTCAAGTGGAATTGCCATAATCAGGGGAAAAGTGGGAACACAGAAAGTTACCATTCGATTGATTAGTTACTGAAGAGGAAAGTCATTGGTAATTTGAAGATTAGTGGTTAAGATTTATTGTAAGAGGGTAAAATCAAGTGTGTGTGCGCTCATGTGTGATTACGCAAGAAGTTACAAGATCCTGAGAAGTCACATATTATGGACCATGGATTAAATCAAAAGTTCAAACCATTTGTTTCTCTCTCTATTCTCTATCGTCGTGCAAGCATAAGGAAGAAAGAAAAAGAAGAAACCTCAAGGTCATTGCTCTACTTGACCTTGAATGATGAAATCCTCTTCATTAATCTTGATCATAGTGATGAGAGCTATATCTTCATGGTTTTAAATTTTTAAAGGGTGGTGTTTGAATGTTGGAAGAAACTTGAAAGTGGTGGAAACAAGGATCTAACATTGGGAAGAGGAAGAGGTAAGAGCTCTCTTTTGATATATTCATGGTGATCATTAGTTAAGTTTTGGAAATTTGTGATTTTTCCCTGATTTTGGTGTCATTTTGGAATGGATGAATTGCCTAGTGTATGGTGTTGGATTTGGTGTCATATGGTGTCCTTAAGCCATTGGTATTAGTTAGAAATTTTGGAAACCAAATTGGTCATTTTGTGGTTTTGGAGTTCAGTATGGTTAGAAATGTAGAATATGATATTGTAAAGAGAATTTGGCTATTTTGGTGTTTTCGATATGTTCATTATGAAATTTGGTGGGGAAAGGGTTGTTTATGAAGTTTGGGAGCCATTGGACACATTGTGGGGAGTTTGAAAAATTCTTCCAGCTACTGTGTTTTGGCTTCTGATAAGCCTCACTCGAGTGTAAAGGGGTGTTACTCGAGTATAACATCCTATTTTCCTTTTTCCTTCAGTTTTTTGTTGCACTTCCATGCCAGAATACAAGAGTGTATATTTACACTTGCGAGTGATAGGGGTCATCACTCGGGTAAACTTGGAGTTACTCGAGTACAAGGGTATCTTACACTTTGAGGCCGTGTCTCGGGTTGTCAATCGCTGACCATTTTTTAAGAGTGTGTGCTAGCACCCGTAAGTACTGAGCCATCACATGTTGCTAGAGCTACTGCTCAAGTGCACTCCTCATTCTAGGGTTTCTATTGCTCTCGGGTAGTCACTTCCTGTACCACACTCAGTCAGAGTCGTGTGAGTATGAGGGTATCACTTGAGTATTAGGTCCATAACTCAAGTGCTATGATCATTCTTTGTCTCAATGGGTGCTCTCGGCCAAGCACTCACACAAGTGAGCCAACTTCACTCAAGTACAAACCATCTCATCACTCGAGTGCATCATATATCACTCAAGTGCAAGAGCTGAAAATTAATGTTTTCTCTTCTGAAAAAGGGATCTTCAATGTAATGTTCCTAACCCTTTAGGCATATGTCTAGACTTCTAGTAGCCACCTAAAGAGTTCAAATGATAACCAACTTTAAGTGTTGTTAAATTAAGTAATTGGAGTAGAGAAATAACCTATCGTCCTTCATTTGGTTTATGGTTTATAGGATTTGATATTTGCCCTATTTGTGATCAGCCTGTGCCAGAGAGCATCAAGAAAGAATAAGGTAGTGACTCTTTCCCTTATACTATGTGATACATGGTATGTTTGATTGATCATTGTTTATGGGTTTATCACCTGCGGCCCATCAGTGTTGACGGTGGGAGGATCGTGCCTTCGGGGCAATGGAATCTAGGGGATGAGACTATGTGGAAGACATCAGGCTATATGTAAAATCCGAAAGGCTATTTGCAAAACCTTCACCCGCGGCCCATCGGTGTTGACGGTGGGTAGACCGTGACTTTTGGGATGTGGAATTTGAGGGATGAGATTATGTGATTATGTGCTTATGTTGCAGCCTATGTGTTGTGTTTTATGCTGTGATGCCACTTGATGATTTACTTGCATGCTTTGTGATTATGTTTGGTATGTGCGATTTGTTACAACTAGGATTCTTTTAAATCTTATTTTTTCTATTGACTAATCTTCAGATAGGATAAGTGGCTCCAAGGGGAAGGAGACGACCAAGGGCGGGTATGACTCCTTAGGGAGATTTATATTTCGGTTGTTGGTTACCATATTTTGATATTGGATTACTGTATATTTTGTAAATATTATTTTGGATATAGTTGTGTATTACCCTAAACGGGAATTTATAAACCCATAGTTTATATTAAGAAACCTGGGGGTTACCGGGATTTTTATTGTACACTCTGATATTTATGAATGTGATTAAATTACATAGGGTAATTATATTTGAAACTTGAATCTGAGACCAGGATAAGAGAAAATGTTGAAAGAATTTGTAAAAACCCTACCGTAAGGAAGGGATTGTAAATGTGTTTTGATTTTTATTGGTCTCTATTTTATTTTAATTATGTATTTCAAATCATAATTACTAAGGGGGTTACATTTTTTGTATCAGAGCATGTTAAAGATGCGACTAATTAGTCCATGATTGGGGGTTCTCACTGCATGAAAGTGGGACAAAGCATTAGCTCTTACCGTGACATGGCCAGGCGGTTTGCGCCATACTGGTTGCTTGCAATCGAGAGGCTGGGCGTAAAACATGTGTGCTGAGGTATCTTATGTAGTCCCTTGAAAAAGTTGACCAGGTGTATAGGCGCCTGTGTTAAGCGCCTGAACTCTACATTTTTGGTATTAGAGCTGTTGTTCCTAGCAAGGGTAGAGTTTGCTAGTATAGTTCCCTTAGTTTGACTATAAGGATAGAAAATGATTTGTGAATGGTTATTGTATACATATGTTTGTTTTGCTAATGTGGATATATATGAGATTTGTGGATATATGTGTATACCTATTTGAGATATTGATAGGATGAGTTATTTGTAGAATGAAGAAAACAAAAGGTCGCCCCAACGTACAGAAGGTAGACCCTGAGGTGGAGGTAGGCAATGACAATCCACCGGATCCTATGTAAGAACTGATGGGTCTGATTAAAGATCAGAGGGATATGATTGCTAAGTTGAAAAAAAAACTCAAAGAAGAGAAAGCTAAATAGCATAAGGGACGGGGTTAGTCCACACAAGAAGAAACCTAGGAGGGGACTCATAGAGAAGAAACTTTTGAAGGGTCAGCACGACCATTAGAATCACCTCCTCATGCTGGACCAAACCAAGAATCACATGGGGTTCCAGCTAAAGAAGAAAGAGATATGCAATATTGGGTCTCCAAGTTCTACAAGCACTTGCCTCCGGTATTCAAAGGGAGATTTGATCCCCAAGCAGCCGAAGACTGGTTGAATAGGCTGGAGAAGATCTTTGAAGTTCTTGAGTGCTCGTCTGAGGTAAAGGCACGCCTGGCTATATACAAGTTAGAGGGAGACGTAGATCATTGGTGGAGGAATATCGCCCTAACATTGAGGAGTAGAAATGTGCCACTGACCTGGGAAGTGTTCAAGCAGCAATTCAATGAAAAGTATTTTCCCAAGTCAATACGGCTTGAGTAGAAGACTAAATTCATTTCAATCAAGTAGGGTGACTCAGAGCCTTTTGACGATTATTTGTCTCGTTTCATATGGTTATCCAGATATTCCTCATATCTGCGGAAAATGGATTATGAGTAGTGGAGTTTTGATATGTTAAAACATGGGTTACAGCGAGAACTGAGAAAGATGTAAGCCACCCACCAGTTCATTGAGTTCAACAAGGCGACTGAGGAATGCAGGATCACTGAGAACAATCTAAGAGATCTATATCCGACTAAGGTACAAGTAGCCGCAGTGAACCCGGTAAGGGTACTACTTCCTAGGAGTCTTTTGACGATTATTTGTCTCGTTTCATCCGGTTATCCAAATATTCCTCATATCTGCGGAAAATGGATGATGATGAGTGGAGTTCTAATATGTTGATGTGTGTGTTGCGGCAAGAACTGAGAAAGATGTTAGCCACCCACCAGTTCACCGAGTTCAATAAGGCGGTTGAGGAATGCAGGATCACTGAGAACAATCCAAGAGATCTATATTCAACAAAGTGTACTAGTAGCCGCAATGAACCCGGTAAGGGTAATACTTCCCAGAAGCGGAAGGGCTAGGGATCTTCTTTGTCTAAGGGTAGTGGTAGAAAGCCTTACCAGCCTATAGATCGTGAGCCCTAAAGATTTATGTCAGAATGGGTATGTCCCCATTGCAATTAGTTGCACTATGGTAGAAACTGTTAGGGCCACATGATCTATTTTAATTATAAATAACCTGGGCACCTTTCTAGAGATTGTTGATGGCCACAAGCAGAGTAAAGGCCTAGGACTCAGGGCTGAGTATTTGCCATGACTCATGAGGAAGCCCGGAAACCTCCTAACTTGATCCAAGGTAAAGTCCTTCTTCATGGTTATTTGTTATAAGCGTTGTGACTCAGGTGCAAGTCACTCCTTCATTGCCTATATTTGTGTGAGATGCTTGGGATTGCATGTGCATAAATTGCCATTTGATTTAGTTGTGTTGACGCCAATGGGTGTCAAGGCTATGACTGTTGAAGCCTGTCTAAACTATGTTATAAATGTGGAAGGGCTTGAGTCTACTGTGGATTTAATTTGTTTGCCGCTTTATCAATTAGAAGTCATATTAGGTTTTGATTAGTTCACAGCAAATAACATGTTGCTTGATTATGGAAACAAGAGGATAGTATATCCTGATTCTCGAAGTGTTGAAGATTGGAGTAGCAGTCTGAATTTCCTTTCGATAGCCAAAGCTGGGAGATATTTAGAGAAACGTTGCCAGGGGTATATGGTGTTCTTTTCTATCCATGGAGAGACCAGAGAAACTCTAAGTAGTATACCCGTGGTAAATGAATTCCCTGAGGTATTTCCCGTTGACCTTAGTGGATTGCCTCGGAAAAAGGAAGTTCAATTCCCAATTGAAATTATGCCTAGAGCTGGTTTTATATCGAAGGCCCTATACCATATGGCCCCCAAATGAAATAGCAGAGTTGAAGAAGCAGATTAAAGACTTGCTTGAGAAAGGGTTCATTAGACCCAGTATGTCACCTGGGGAACTCCAATGTTATTCGTTAAAAAGAAAGATGGATGTCTTCATTTGTGTATTGACTATAGAGAGTTAAACAAGATTACTGTGCAAAACAAGTACCCTCTCCCAAGAATTGATGACCTTTTAGACCAATTGTTTGGTTCGTGTGTGTTTTAAAAGATTGATCTAATGTCAGGGTATCATCAGCTGCATGTCAAAGCGGAAGATATTCTGAAAACTGCTCTCAAAATGAGATATGGGCACTATGAGTTTTTGGTGATGCCGTTTGGGCTAACCAATGCACTTGTGGTATTCATAGATTATAAGAACCATATCTTTCAACAATATTTGGATCAATTTATAGTTGTGTTCATTGATGATATTTTGATATACTCTAAGAGTAGGGTGGAGCATGAGCATCATTTGAGGATTGTGTTGAATATATTCCGTGAGAAGCAGCTCTATGCCAAGTTGAGTAAATACGAGTTTTGGCTATCAGAAGTTAAATTCTTAGGCCATGCTATCTCGCAAGAAGGGGTCTCTGTGGATTCTAGTAAGGTGGAAGAGTACTAGACTGGAAGAGGCCAGAAACTGTTGTTGAGGTATGCAGATTTCTGGGTCTTGTTGGTTACTACTGGAGATTTATTCAGAATTTCTCTCGTATTGCTTTGCTGATGACCAAGCTCACAAGAAAGGATCAGCCGTTTGTGTGGGATGGGAAATGTGAAAATTGCTTTGTGAAGCTGAAGGAAATATTGACTACGGCACCTGTGTTGATTATACCTGATCCTATCTTGGCTTATGTTATGTATAGTAATGCGAGTAAGCAGGGATTGGGGTTTGTCCTTATGCAGTAGGGACATGTGGTGGCCTATGCCTCTCAATAGCTCAAACCTCATAAAATGAATTATCCCACTCATGATCTGGATCTTGCGGCAATTGTGTTTGCTTTGAAATTTTGGCGGCATTATTTGTATGGTATGACGATAGAACTGTGCTGCGACTATAAGAGTCTCAAGTATTTGTATGATCAGAAAGAACTGGATATGAGACAATGTCTTGGGTGGAGTTGCTAAAAGACTACAACCTAGAAATCAAATACCACCTGGGTAAGTTGATAGAAGTCTTTCGAGATTTGAATCTTTCCAACCAGATCATTTGTGCCAATTATACTGTTTCCTAGGGAGAAAGTGATTTGAAAGTTGAGATTGAAGAAGCTCAAAGGCAAGATGGTTGGATACAGTGTAATATGGCTAGAATTGAATGGGGAGAAGCTCAGGGCTATGATTTGTCACCTAGTGGATTGGTATGCTACCATAAGAGAATCTCTGTTCCATTGAAGGCAGAGTTGAGGGAAAAGATCCTTCACGAGGCGCATAAGAGTCGGTATACTCTTCACCCTGGAATGACCAAAATGTATCATAATTTTAAATCTATGTATTGGTGGTTGGGATTGAAGAGTGATGTGATGAAGTATGTGGTATGGTGTCTTACTTGCCAAGGGGTAAAGATAGAGCACCAAAGACCACCGGGTTTGTTGTAGAGTCTTGATATTCTGGAACAGAAATGGGAAAGTGTAACCATAGACCTTATTATAAGATTGCCCAGAATCAAGGACTATGATGCGATCTGGGTGATTGTGGACCTGTTAACAAAGTCAACTTCATACCGATCAATGCTAGCTACTCTCCAGATAAACTAGTAGAGATTTATATTCGAGAGATTGTGAAGCTCCATGGCATACCGAAGAATATCATTTCCGCCAAGATCCTCGATTTACTTCGAGATTTTGGAGAGCCTTGCATGAGGCTTTGGGTACTCAGTTGAGGATCGGTATGGCTTACCATACTCAAACAGATGGATAATCAAAGAGGACTATTCAGAAACTAGAGGATATGTTGCAAGCTTGTGTCCTCGATTTGAAAAGGAATTGGCATTACTTCTTTCCACTTGCCGAGTTCACCTATAATAATAGCTATCATGAGAGCATCTAGATGGTGCTGTATAAAGCATTGTATGGCAGGAAATGTCAATCAATCTTGTGTTGGAATGTGTTATCTGAGAGGAAGCTTTATAGGCTGGAACTTGTGGGATCAAACCTCAGCACATATTCGAATCATTCAAAAGAGGCTCCTTGCAGCGCAGAGTCTACAGAAAAGCTATGCTGACAATAGGAGAAGATCACTAGAGTTTGAGTTTTGTGATCACTTGTTTTTGAGAGTATCACCAGCTACCAATATTGGGTGAGCTATCGAGCGAAAGAAGCTAAGCCTGAGGTATATAGGCCCTTTTTAAGATTCTTACGAGAATTGGGCCTGTTGCTTATTGAGTAGCCCTACCCCTAAACTTGAGCAGGGTCCATGATGTGTTTCATGTTTCCCAACTAAAGAAGTACCAACTAGATCCATCTCACATTATTGAATATGATGAGGTCGAACTACAAAACAACTTCACGTATGCGGTGGAGCCAGAACAGATTATTGATCGAGAAGAACGATGGCTCAAGTAGTGTAACAAATTTCGTATATGAAGGTGATTTAGAAGGGAATGACACAAAGAAAGGCAACTTGGGAAGTAGAAGATGACATGCGTAGACGTTATCCAAAGTTTATGGTTCAAGTAATGTAACAAATTTTAAGGACGAAATTTATTTTTCGGGGGGAGAATTGTAATGCCCCAATTTGGGATAAAGGGTTAAAGACTTCAAAAGTAGATGAAATTATTGTTAATTAAAACCTTTTGAAGAATATGATGTGAAATTCGATCTAAATATGTTGTGATCAGTGCCTAAACCCTGTATTTAATTTCAATTGTGGATTAACATCTAAATTGAATTAAATGATAGCGAAGGCGTATATTAAGGTGATATGGAATGATAAAATGTGCTTAATGGTGATTCAAGTGGAATTGCCATAATCAGGGGAAAATGGGAACAAAGAAAGTTACCGTCGATTGATCTATTACCGAAAAGCAAACTCATTGGTAATTTGAAGATCAATAGTTGAGATTTATTGTAAGAGGACAAAATCAAGTGTGAGCGTGCTCATGTATGATTATGCAAGAAATTACAAGATCATGACAAGTCGCATATTATGGACCATGGATTAAGTCAAAAGTCCAAACCAGTTTTAGATTTTTAAAATGTGGTGTTTGAATCTTTGAAGAAACTTGAAAGTGGTGGAATCAAGGATCTAACATTGGAAAGAGGAAGAGGTAAGAATGAGCCCTCTTTTCGTATAATCAGGGTGATCATTAGTTAAGCTTTAGAAATTTATGATTTTTCCCTGATTTTGGTGTCATTTTGGAATGGATGAATTGGCTAGTGTATGGTGTTGCATTTGGTGTCATATGGTGTCCCTAAGCGATTAGTATTAGTTTGAAATTTTGGAAACCAAATTGGTCATTTTGTGGTTTTGGAGTTCAGTATGGTTAGAAATGTAGAATATGACATTGTAAAGAAATTTGGTTGTTTTGGTGTTTTCAATGTGTTCCTTATGAAATTTGGTAGGGAAAGGGTTGTTTATGAAGTTTTGGAGCTACTGGACACATTATTGGGGAGTTTGGAAAATTTTGTCAGCTGCTGTGTTTTGGCTTCTGATAAGCCTCACTCGAGTGCATAGGGGTGTTACTCGAGTGCAGCATCCTGTTTTCCCTTTTCCTTCAGTTTTTCGTTGTACTTCCATGCTATAATGCAAGAGTGCACGTTTACACTTGCAAGTGATAGGGGTCGTCACTCGAGTGAACTTAATGTCACTCGACTGCAAGGGTATCTTACACTTTAAGGCCGCGTCTCTGGTTGTTAATCGCTGGCCATTTTCAAGAGTGTATGCTACCACCCGCAAATACTAAGCCATCACATGATTGCTAGAGCTAGTGCTCGACTGCACTCCTTATTCTAGGGTTTCTATTACTCTCAGGGAGTTACTTCCTGTGCCTCACTCCATCGAACTCGTGTGAGCATGAGGGTATCACTCTAGTATTGGGTCTAAAACTCAAGTGCTATGATCATTCATTGTCTCAGTGGGTGCTCTCAGCCAAGCACTCGCACGAGTGAGCCAACCTCACTCGAGTGCAAATGATCTCTTTATTTGAGTGCATCATCTATCACTCGAGTGCAAGAGCTAAAAATCAGTGTTCTCTTCTGAAAAAGGGATCTTCGGTGTAATGTTCCTAACCTTTTAGGCATATGTCTAGATTTCTACTAGCCACCTAAAGAGTTCAAATGATAACCAACTTTAAGTGTTATGAAATCAAGGAATTGGAGTAGAGAAATAACCTGCCATCCTTGAATTGGTTTATGGTTTATAGGATTTGATATTTGCCCTGTTCGTGATCAACCTTTGCCAGAGCACGTTAGGAAAGAACAAGGTAGTGAATCTTTCCCTATACTATATGTGATACATGGTATGTTTGATTGATTATTGTTCGTAAGTCTATCACCTGTGGCCCATCAGTGTTGACGATGGGAGGATCGTGCCTTTGAGGCGGTAGAATCCGGGGATGAGACTATACAGAAGCCATAAGGCTATATATGAAAGCTAAAAGGATATTTTTGAAACCTTCACCTGTGGCCCATTGGCGTTAAAGGTGGGAGGACCGTGCCTTTGGGGCGGTAGAATACAGGGGATGAGATTATGTGATTATGTGCATATGTGGCAGCCTGTGTACTGTGTTTTATGATGTGATGCTGCTTGATGATTTACTTGCATGCTTTGTGATTATGCATGGTATGAGTGATTTGTTACTACTGGAATTCTTTTGAATCTCATTCTTTCCATTAACTAATCTCCAGACAGGGCAAGTGATTCCAAGGGGAAGGAGAAGACCAAGGACGGGTAGGACTCCTTAAGGAGATTTATATTTCAGTTGTTGGTTACCATATTTTTTGATTGTGGATCACTGTATATTTTGTAAATATTATTTTGGCTGGATACAGTTGTGTAATCCCCTAAACGGGAATTTATAAACCCATAATTTATATATGAAACCCGAGGGTTGTTGGGATTTTTGTTGTACACTCTGATATGTATAAATGTGATTCAACTGATCAGGGTAATTATATTTGAAACTTGAATCTGAGACCATGATAAGAGAAAATGTTGAAAGAATTTGTAAAAACCCTACCGTAAGGAAGGGATTGTAAATGTGATTTGATTTTTATTAGTCTCTATTTCATTTTAGTTACATATTTCGAATCATAATTACGAAGGGGATTACAAATTGTATAAAGCATATGTGAATGAGTGAAGCTCTATTTTAATTATATTATGGCCATTAGTATAATGTGTTGAACATTAAGCATGCATATATGTCATTATGTTGGCATGAATAAGCATTTCATGCATAAAGCATTTCTTGTATGCATTTGTTAGCACTGTTCGGTACTAGAATTCTCTTGAATCTCACTCTCCCTCACTAATCATATAGGTAGGTAAGCTCAGAAGAGGAATGCAAGAAGATGTACAAGAAGAAAATGCGATGGCGAATTGAATATTAGTATGTGATAATATTAGTATGAATTTTTGAAGTGAGCCTAAGAAAACTATATATTTCTTGGAACAGCATCTAGAGAATTTGATTCTGGAAATTTTGAGCTTCCCATTGGCTAAGGGCTATATTTTTGCTTGAATTTGGACTCAATAAAGGTTGTATTGCCTTGGAATCACTCCAATTTAATTTTTCTAAATTTAGTTGTGATTTTTCAAAGTTTGGGTAGAAAATCTTTCAGAATTTGTAAAAAATTCGAGAATGGGAAACTAAATGAAGGGATAATTATGAAATATTATAAAACATTTTTCCCATCATCTTCCACCTCCAAACTGATGCCTTATGTAGAAAAAAGAGAAAGAAAACTTGAGAGAACTCTAGAGAGAGAAGGAGAAGAAAACTTATGAGGTTGGTCAATTTCTTTGGTGAATTCATTCCTAAGGTGTATAATCTTTCTCCTAAGCTTCTCTTCTATGTTATTTAAGGTTGTTTGAAGAAAATTTCTTTGCTTAAGAGGGCTACAATTTTAGCCATAAGAGGAATAGGCAAAAGGAAGAAGAGGTAACTTCCTAAACTTCAAATATTGGTTGTTCTGGCCGCTGTGAGTAATTTAATAAATAGATTTCTATTGTTATTGCCCCGGTTGTAAATTTAGGAAAGTATGTGTCCTAGATGTTATGCTACCAAAATTGAGTCTAAATGGTGGCTATAAGTTAATTAAATAGTTAATAAGGTGGTTATGAGTAGAAAGGAGCAAGTTTGCATAGTCAGATTTCAAAAACCCCAATTTTTCTTAGAGAATCCTAAGTTTCGATCAGCTCTAGTTTAGGAGGTTAGAGTTGGATTTTTGATGATCTAATGATTCCATTTCATTCATTAGGGAAAATTAGGTGGTATTACAGATGAACAATTTTTCAGAAAAGCCCAAAAAAGCAAAATTACCAAAACACTCCTGAAACCCTGAAATAAGGGCTGCTAAGGGCATTCTGGTCTTTTGGCAGTGAATTTGATAATTCTGAGTCTAGAAATTGATTCCTTGGGTGAAAATATGTCAAAATGCCGAGGTCAAATTTTCGTGAAATGTACGGTCGGACTGGGTTTGGTGAGGGGTATTTTGGTCATTTTTCAATATAGACTCGTATAACTACCAAAAACACTATGGAAGTGTCTAATTTGTACATTAGGAATTTTAGGATCGAACTTGGAGCCGAGTTGTTTGCACATAGATCGAGGAACTATTTATATTTCATAAAAGGGACACAAGGTAGGGGACTTACCTTATTTGCATGTTTTTGATATCTCTGCTTGTGTAGTGATGTATGGAATTGCTTTACTTGATTGTGTAAAGCATATTTGAATAACTAAAGCTCTGTTTCTATTTTCATTGTAGCCATAGTTTTGTTGCACGAAACATTAAACATGCAAAAATGTCATTATGGGTCATGCATTTAGTTAAAGCTAACATGTCATACACATAGCATCACTCATACAAGCATTATGGTATCTATTTCCTACTGAGATTCTCTTGAATATCACCCTCCCCTAACAACAATTTAGATAGGTGAAGACATAAGGTATGATGAGAATAAAGAAGAGCACCGTACGAGGGGAATGCAGTAGTGGAACAAAAATGGGAAGATATCTGTGTTTCACTGGAATAGGTCTTGATACCTTAGTAGCCTTGTGCGGCTACATAATTTGTAATTGTTATATGTAATCCCTATGGGGAATGTTTGTAATCGTGCATATATATAAGTATATTTATGTTATTCTTGTGTTGCTCACCGAACCATACATTAATATTCCGCTACAAGTCAAAATAAGTAAGGGTGTGACAATTTTGGTATCAGAGCAAGGATTTTGGCCACAAAATTGTCTACTTAGATTAAATATGATGGTTCTGGCAACTGGATAGTATACTGATATGCTGGCTTATACAATGATGAAACAGTAAAGTGAATTACTTTGGCTAGCTCACAAGTCCTCGAAAGGAATAGACACACCTTGAGGAACAATAGAGTACCCGGAAGGTAGCACATAGTACCATACTAGAGAGGGGATGGTACAAGAATGACATGGATGTCGAGGAATCAGTTATGAGTAATGCTTGAGCATTAGCCTTATCCTGGAACAAAATCACCAGTAGGTTGAACGGTGTCCCTCCATAGTTGTGGATAGTCAAGTGTCAGGAAGATAAGCTATAATTGACAAGATAGAGACAATTCAGGTTTCGTTACCGATCCTAGAGTTGGAACGATATACGTGATATGTGGTTTACAACCAGATCGAGGATTATGGGAGGATATCTGGATCATATACCTGCGGGATGTTTGTGAGTTGACACCCCTGTGGCCCAGTATATAGTATACACGGATAAACTGACCCCAGTGGCGAATGGTCAGGGATAAGTTAAATCGGGGATTCTGGATGATATAGGGATCCACATAACACTGCACTTCTTTCTAGATATAGTGTTTTGGCCCACGAAAAAGAATGAGATTATATAGCGGAGTCAAACTGACAACTCTGCAAACATCAGGGAACATATCAAGGTACTTATTCAGGTACAGGTACTGGAACTGACAGATAGTGTTAGTTAGCCGAAGATAGTTGGCATAACTCTTGAGATAAGTCTTAGGGTACCGATAGTGGGAACAGATATAGCTGGCATCAGCGTTTTGGCACTTGTACATGAAAGTTAAGCATGTTCAACCTAAGGAAATGCCATGATGGGTGACCCCCTGGGAAGTTGTTGCACATGTTATGTCATGTTATGAAAAAGGGTAGGCACATGTTATACAGTAGTTTAGAGGACTATATATTATTACAGGTTTTCCTTAGCTACTACAAACATCTGTTATATGTGACTTTAGGAGTACCTGTGTAACCAACATTTGTAAAATAACATATATGCCCTTGTGTTTATGTGTAATTTACCTCCTTGTTTCATATAGTAAAACACAAAGATGATAAGGCTAAGACATATAGATGCGATGCAGGATCAAGAAGCTAGACTTGACCCAATACAGTAAATATTAGGCATGCTAATAGATCAACAAATAGTGATACATAATATTAACGGTGAGCTGCGAGTGGTGCAGAAGAACATAGACCAGGGGAAGGTTAGAAATCCAATATTACCCAGGAAAGGCCATTATAGTGACTCTCTCTTTCATACACTATGTGATTATCTATATGTCGTATATGCCATATTTTGTGACAGGAGTTGTAAACAAACAGCCTGGTTGTGGTGTGGAACCCAACTGGGATAGAGAAACATTTTTGGGCAGGTAGTTGTCTGTGTCAAGACAGAGAAACATTTCTTAGCAGGCAATTTTTTGTGTAGGAATAGGGCACAAGTAGGGGTCATTTAGTTATATGATCTTGAATAACCCATGCAACAAGTAAGGGCACAATAGGGGTCATACAGTCATATAATCCATAATAATGCATACAGCCAGTAAGGGCATAAATAGGGGTCATACAGTCATGTGATCCTAAATAATATATGCAGCCAGACAATCAGATTTATGATGTTATAATTCTATTACTTAAATAGTGCATGGCATATTTATTTATCATATTTTCTATAGATGATTGTGGGTTACTACGGAGGCCAAGTGGGATCTAACTGAGGTAGTAAGACAAAGGTGGGTAGACAGTACTGCCTCACTTATATTATATTTAATAGTGTGAAATATTACAGTGGGGACCACATAAACGTGGTGAACATACGTGTGACTTTTTGGGTGTTATAGGAGAGATTGATAGTCGCACCAATGTTGATCATCCCAAAACATAATATGGCCTTGATGGTCAATAATGTTATAGTATGTGTGATGAATAGTATTACACCCTATGTGGTATACAGTGATGTGATTGGTGTGGTCAACAGTATTACCCCTATGTGGTATACAGTAAACTAGTGTGGTTAACAGTCACACAACCTATATGGTTTATAGTGACACATGTAAACAGAGATTGGGATGAGCTCTAATGTAGTGGGGCTGAATAGTGGCAAATACCTCTCAATAACACCAATGTTAACAATCCTATATCCATAGTCGAACTTTATGGTCCACACAAATGCAAGTAGGCATGGATTGGGATGTGTTATGATGCAACAGGGTCAAGTAGAGGCATGTGTATCTCAACAACTGTAGCCTTACAGAATCAATTACCTACTCATGTTATAGTGCACACAATGTGATTAGTAAGGGTCAAATAGTAATTTGATCCCAAATAGTGCACACAGTACAGTTAGTAAGGGTCAAATAGTCATTTGGTCCTGAACACCAGACAGGTAGGCATAGATACAAACAATCATGTGTAAAGGTAAACATGTTGGCAATAAGCCCTAATGTATGTGTTTGCATAGGGCAGTAAGACTGAAATATTCAATGTTATGAGAATAGAATAAAATATGCCATAAGGCTAAGTATATTGGGGCAGTGCTCCGACAAGGCAATGAGCCTAAAATAATATACTGAGTGTCCTGAGGGACAATCAGTATAATAATGGATTGGATAACTCATGAGAACAGAACTAGTTGAATATGTAAGTATTGATAGGTAGTTCATCTATACATATCACGTAATTTGTGGTGCACACTTTATAAGTATGCATAACCTAGGGATGAGTTACATGGTGATAAGGATTGATCCCCAAGTAGTAGACATTCAAATTTCGAGGATAAAATGTATTTAACGAGGGAAGAAATGTAACATCCTGATTGTTGGTCACCAAAATTCCTCATATTCAAGGGAATAAAATGATGAATTAAAGAGCACATGGAATGACAAAACAAGGCAATTGTTGGTCACACACATGAGTATTTTGGAACACAAATTGTAAACATTTGAATTTGCTATCGTGAGTTTCCCTGTGTAGTAGTCTTGTTGTGTGGTATTTTTAAATAGGAAAATAATGGTTAATGAAATTTTACAAGATGAAAGTAGACATCCTAAGCTTTAATTAATGGGTAATACGTAATTTTTGGAGTTGTATGTAAAAAGTTATGAATTTTTGAAGTGAGCTTAGTAAACTATATATTTCCTGGAACAACGTCCAAAGAATTTAATTCTGGAAATTGTGAGCTTCCCATTGGGTAAGGGCTATATTTTTCCTTCAAACTAGACTCAACAAAGGTTATATAGCCTTTGGAATTACTTGAATTTGATTTTTCTAAAATTGGTTACAATTTTTCAAATTTTGGGCAGAAAATCTACCAGAATTTGTAAAAAATCTGAAAATGGGAAACTAAATTATGGGATAATTATAAAATATTATAAAACATTTTCCCCATCATCTTCCTCTTCCAAATTCACACCTTATGCTAAAAAAAGAAGGAGAAAACTTGAGAGAATTCTAGAGAGAGAAGGAGAAGAAAACTCACGAGGTAGGTCGATTTTTTCAGTGAATTCATTCCTAACGTGTATAATCCTTCTCCTAAGCTTATCTTCTATGTTATTTAAGGTTTTTTGAAGCAAATTTCATTCCTTAAGAGGGATAAGGTTTCAACTATAAGAAGAATAGCCAGAAGGAAGAAGAGGTAACTTCCTAAACTTCAAATATTGGTTGTTTTAGCTACTGTGAGTAATTTAATCGGTGGATTTCTATTGTAATTACTCCGATTGTGAATTTGGGAAAGTATGTGTCCTAGACATTATGCTGCCAAAATTGAGTCTAAATGGTGGCTATAAGGTAACTAAATAGTTAATAAGGTGGTTAGGAGTAGAAAGGAGCCAGCTATAGAGTCAGATTTCAAAAACCCCAATTTTTCCTGGAAAATCTTGAGTTTTGTTAGCTCTAGATCAAGATGTTAGAGCTGGATTTTTGATGATCTAATGATTCCATTGTGTTCATGAGGGAAAATTTAGTGGGGTTACAATTGAAAACTTTTTCAGAAAAGCTCAAAAAACCATAATTACCAAAACACCCCTGAAACCCTGAAAAAAAAGGCTACCAAGGGCATTCTGGTCTTTTGGTAGTGAATTTTGTAATTCCAAGTTTGGAAATGGATTTCATGGGTGAAAATACGTCAAAATAGCCTAGGTTAAAATTTTGGAAAAATTACGTTATAATCAAGTACGGCGGGGCTAGGCCGGGTCCCCAAGGGTATTTTGGTAATTTTTCAATATAGACTCATATAACCATTTGAAACACTATGTAAGTGTCTAAATTGTACATTTGGAATTTTAGGATTGAACTCAAAACCCAAGCTATTTGCATGTAGATCAAGGAACTATTTCTGTTTCACAAAGGGACACAAGGTAAGGGACTTACCTTATTTGCATGTATTTGTTATCTCTGCTTGTGTAGTGATATATGTGATTGCTTTACTTGATTGTGTAGAGCATATTTGAATAACTAAAGCTCTGTTTCTCTGTTTCTATTTTCGTTGTGGCAAAGTTAGGGTTGGTAATACGGGCCAACCAACAGGCTGTGCATAGGCCCCTACTCTCACGGGCTGGAAAAACACCAACCTTAACCAGTAGGTGCAGGTTCGTAGGCTGGCCTATAGCCCGAACAATTTTAACTTTTCCATCCGTTTTAAGTTGGTTACAAGAAGAGAGAAAAGTGGTGAAATTAACCGAACAGAAAAGTAGCTAATAAATTTCTAACCAGTCCAGTCACAAAAGTCCATATACAATTCTGTTTAAGGGACATCATTTAAGGATGAGTGAGCTTCAATATAAAATTCACAGTGCTTTAGCAGGATATTTGATAAACCAAAAGGCAAAGTAAAACTGTGCGCTTTTACTTTTTCCACTATGGGAGGGGATATAGATGAAGATTAAG
Organism: Inga laurina; assembly: GCA_963855925.1. Classification (NCBI taxonomy): domain Eukaryota; kingdom Viridiplantae; phylum Streptophyta; class Magnoliopsida; order Fabales; family Fabaceae; genus Inga; species Inga laurina. The sequence continues at coordinate 49,681,012 of OY979703.1, forward strand.
ATATGGAGAGAAAGAGAGATGAAAAGAATGATAAATGAAGAATAAAGCAGGTCATTTACAAATAGGATTATTAATGTCATGTATGTTTTAGGGGAAACAGAGGAAAGTCAGAACTCACAAATCATAACTCAGGTCCACAAAGGAGCTGAGGACGAGCAGTCCTGCCAATCCAGCACCATGAAGTAGCGAAGAAGGTGGAGACCACTATGATGATGGTGGAGTTGTAGTAGAGAAGCCAAGAAGGTGACGGGTGGAGGAGTACGACCATAGGCAACAGCGATGAAGGATGAGGTACTGAGTGCCAGAAAAGGAGACAGCCGACAGAAGGAAGAGTGACAAGGGCTGAGCAGCGATGAAGACTGAGCGGCTGAAGAACACGACAGGCTAAGGTTGAGAAGTGAGAATGACAATAGAGAAGGCGGAACAGAGGGACTATAAGAGCACCATACATAGTAACAGCTGATGGGCTAAGTCGAGGGAGGAAGACATGGCGATCTCAAGGCACCAAAGGCCAAGGCCAATTAGGGATTTCGCCATTTAGAGTTACTAGGGTTAAGGGATGTCGGCTGTCGGGCGATTAAAGTCTGAGAGAGTGAGAGATTGAGCCATTGAGAATTTGAGATAATGAATTAGATTTGAGAGAATGAGAGTTCACACCTGACACTTTATAGTCATAGATAGGTCCAGCACTCAAGTCAGATGAAGTTAGATTTGTTATAAAAAAATGTGGCCCACTAACAATGTATCACTCTCCTAGCCCACATGTACAAACCCAATAGTCTAAAATAGGCAACCATCAATATTATAAAAAAAATTCAGGCGATGCGAGCGAGCCTGTGTGACCCACATTTTTCTGGGCCTTAGAAAAGCCAACCCTAACCCAGTCAAAACCCGCGGGCTACAGCTTGAGCTCATGGGCTGGCCCCATTTTACCGGTTCTAGCTATTGTTTCATTGCACTAAACATTAAACATGCAGAAATGTCATTATGAGGTATACATCTTGTTAAAGCTAACATGTCATATATATAGCATCTATCACGCATGTATTATGGTATCTATTTCTTACTGAGATTCCCCCAAATCTCACCCTCCCCTACTAACAATTTAGACAAGCGAAGACAGAAGGTATGCTGAGAACAAAGAAGAGAACCGTACGAGGGGAATACAGTGGTAGAACAAAGACAGGAAGGTGTTTGTGTTTCACTGGAATGGGTCTTGATATCCTAGTAGCCCTATACGGCTATATAATTTGTAATTGTTATATATAATCCCTGCAGGGAATGTCTATAATCATGTATATGATATCAGTATATTTATGCTATTCCTGTGTTACTCACCGAACCACGCATTAATATTCTGTTGCAAGTCAAAATAAGTAAAGGTGTGACATCATGTGTAAATTATCACTGTATGAGACTCTTCTGCAATATTTTGAAAATTTTTCTACAAAACCCACTCAACTACAGGTTTGAGTCCTTACTTGAGGTTCGAAATTGAAAGAGTTTTTACAAATGAATAGCGATGAGTGGTTCAAATGCGCTACGTAAAACTCATCAGATGACTATAAAGGTAAGGGTGTTACACCTTTGGGAAGGATTAATGGCTTTCAAAATATATCCTCCCACCTCCTTAATAAATTTATTTTAATGCTATTTTTCACATACCACTTTAATTAAAGCATCTTCTTTCAAACTTGGTCAAGATATGCTTCCTTTTCTCTCTCCCACTTGAGGTAAATGAAGCCTTTTGGGAGATGATAATGATCCATTTAAAATATCACAACTTCACCTCCTTACTTACAATATATTTTATTGTAAATTTTACCACATATTTTCCTTGACTTTTCTTTGTTTCATCTTTTGTTTTTGGCCATGAATATTTTCTCTTCCCTCTCTCCATTCACTTGGCTCAAATTTATGGCCTATTAGAAGAGTGAAATAGCATTTTGATTTATCATATTTTCACCTCCTCAAATATTACTTTTAATTTGCAACAATTTTTGACTTTTCAACATCTTTTGCTTGGCCCAAAATTCCTCCATATTAGAGCATAAGATAAATCAAGTATTTGATCCCTATCTTGCTTCTATTGTTGGATGAAAGTGTGAGGCTTTGGAAGATGGATAATGATTTCAAAAATATCCTTTATCCACCTCTTGCAATTACCATGTACTGGCTCTTTAATTACAACTTTGATTTTGACTTTTCAAACTTCATTTACTTGGCTAAAATTGCTCCCTCTTGATTAAATGCGAGACAAGAGTTAATTTTCCCTTGCTTTTATTCATGTTAGATGCCCCACACACAAGAAAAAGGGAAAAATTTTGGGTTGTGGATTTAATTTAGCCAAAGGACTATTTTACCCATATATTTTTGCCATCACCTTGTTAATTTCACACCTTGCCCAAAAGCTGATAGAATCTTCATCAAACTTTGAAAATTCATAACTTTATTTATTTACATCCAATTGTAGTAGTTTCAAAGGCTATGTAACCCTTATTAAGTCTATTTTTAAGGAAAAATAATGCCTTTGCCAAATAGACGCACATCATTCCATAATTTCTATTTATTGGACACTGCCAGAGAAACCTGCCAGTTTCACTTGGCTAACTTCAAATATACTTAACTCTTAGTATACAGTTCCAAATGACTTATATGACCTATCAAATTAAAACTTAATATGTATACTTTTATTCTAGAAAATTTCACATTCATTGGACATCATTTGATTATCTAAAAGCACATGACAATCTTACTACCACATAGGAAAACACACTAGCAGCAAATTCCAACTTTTAAAATTTGTGTTCCAAACTTAATCATGTTGTGTGGACCACTAATTGCACTATTTACCCATTCCAAATGTGCCAAAATTCATCATGTGCCCCTTTTAATAACACAAAGGTAGAAGAATTTTTTGTGATTAAAATTTAGGATGTTATGAACTGGTTCCTCAAGAGGAATGTCATTAGTGGCAATGGGTTCAGTGCTATCACTTATGCCCCTTTATTATGCATCGAAAGCATTAACTTTATTATTATAGCTTAGGAGAATCAATAAATAAGCCCCCAGCCAAAAAATTTAACAATTATTCCTAGGGTACTATTCGTTTGGTAAAACCAAATTTACAAGATTAATTAACTTTATTCACTAGGTTTATATTCACTCTAACTTTTTAATTCTACTATTCATTATTATCAAGGTTTTTTCTAGACTTATCAATTCCTCATGTTACTTAACTAATGGGCTCGTACTATACGATTATCCATTCCTAGTTCAATTTTGCACTTATAAAACAATTTATCTGTCATGTAGATTATACAGTTAATCACATCTAATGTTATTTTATACATGACAATTACCTTCTTCTTTACAACTTCTTCACCGGCACATCGGCTTACACTTCTCTTCTGTGCTCGTGTGCCTATATGGTTGGTTGAGGGAGGGTGAGATTCGGGGAAATCTCAATAGCAAACTATACCAAACAATACATGTAGGATAAATGCTAATGCATGATTTACTTGCCTTACGTAGGCTCATGTTAACATAATGACATACCTGCATGCTTAATACTTCACATTTCTTACATATAGCCATAGAATCAATAGAAAGCAGAGCTTTAACCATTTAACTATGTTACACATAGACAAGTAAAGTAATCATGCACATCAACACACAAGCATACATATCAACACATGCAAGTAGGGTAAGTTCACTATCTTTTGTCTTTTAGTCCCTTTTTTGTACCTTTTCTTCCAACCACTGATGTTGCTTAAGACCCTTTAATTCCCTTTTCCTTGTCAAATCATGACCTTAGGCATATGATTTCACAATTAGAGTCATGACAAATGAATATCCTATATGGCTACCTTAGCCATTAGAATATGTCCCTTATCTTTGGGCCCATACTTTAAAGTCCATACATTAGGCTCAATGTGAAAATATTGGGATCACACTAGCTTTATAGGCTTAACATTAACCCTTAAACTTCACATTTACTACTTTGGGCCCAAAGCCCATTAAATTCACATGGATTAAAACTTGGCAGAATTTTTTAGTAAACTTTGAAAAATCAAAACTAATTCTACAAAACTCCAATTAGGATGGTTTAAAGATCTATGTGACCCTTATTAAGTTCATTTTAAAGAAAAAAAATGATTACTTCTACATTTAACATGCACAAAATCCCAGATTTCACAATTATTCACTTCTGTCATAGGACAACTTCTAGAATCATTACCAAACTTTAAAAATTTGTATCTCCCAATGTACTTGTTCAATTATTACATATTACCCATCAAATTAAAGCTTGTTGGGTCAAATTTATTTTTGAAAAAAAGTTTGGGCATTGGAACTCATTTAACTAGAACAAACATGTCACAATCAATTTGCCCCAGATCAATCTCTAGATTCAATGCCCAATTTTCAAAAATCTAATTTAATTTTATAAAAATCCAAATTGGCTGATGACAAGTACATTGTAAACCTCTTTAAGTTTAATTTCAAAGAAAAATATCATTTACTAAAAAATATAGCCACACAATTTCCAGAAATTTGTCAAAAATTAACTATTCTAGAATTGGTTCCAGAAACAAGGTCCAACTTTGAAAAATCATAACTTTAAATCCACTAGTCCAAAAATTACATTCTACCTTTTCAAATGAAGCTCAAGATGTTTACTTTCATCCTATGAATTTTATAGCATTTGAACCAGGTTTGAACGATAAAAAACACACCACAACATCACTGCCTTCCAAAAAACAAAATCTGGCAGCACTACTCTTAAGTTCCAAATTTGTGATTTCTCATTTCTAAACCTTATTTAACACCATTTATAAGAGCAAACCATCATGAACTCTAAGAATAACCATATAACAGAAAAAAGTACCCATTCCATAAAGCTCCACCAAACCACATAATATATGGTTCAAAAGAAAGGTCTTACTCATCTGTTGCTTCTTCTAGCCTTTATTCTTTGATTCAACCACTTTAGGTCATGTTAAAGTTTTCAAACCACATCCTCTTGAAAAAATAAAACAAAAAAATGAAGACATTTTATGAAGACATTTTTTGTTGGAAAGGTAAGTAGGAAGGTAAAAATCTAGAGAGAAGTCTCTTACCTTATCTTGAGCTTTTAGATTCTCTTTCTCTCTCTTCTCCCTTGAGTTGGCCGACCAAAATAAAGCAAATGGAAGTGAATGAGGTGTTTTAATCACTTATCTTCTCCCTCCATGTGGGCTGGTCAAAATTTTCAAGAGAAAGGAAAAGAAAAAGAGAAAAATAATGATGTGTCATAATGTGGTGGCCTTCTTGAAAGTTTCTTAGTTAGCCTAACTAAGTGGAATTTGGTTAAGCCAACAAGATAATTCCTCTTCCTTTTGCCTTTCTTGATAGAAATTAGAGGGAGGGAAAAGAGGGAACTGTTTTACCTAATGGTTCATGGCTTCTTGAATACAAGGAAGCTTATCACCAAATAGATACTTGGTTGCATTTTCTTGTCTCCTTTCTTCTTGTCCAATGGTTTTCTTATTGAATTTTCTTGTCTTCTATTTTCCCTTCTCATAATTACTCTTACTTTTTTAATAGAAAATCCTTGCCATTAATCTCGGGTTCCAATTTTAGCCTCAAGATCATAAGGCAATTGTCCCTTTTGCCCTTGATTACGACAATATTAATTATTGTGCCATTAATTCTTTCAATTCTCTTTCTTAATTCTTTCTAGACATTACTTTCATTTTCCTTTAGATCTGGGTTAGGATTTATGTCATATTGACATATCCAAAAGTAATCAGGTATTTTCTTCGACTAATTTACACCAAAATTCATACTTTATTTTGGGTTTTCTAATAGTCATTCTATCTCTTAGACATTCTTTGGGCTCTTACTAATTAGGGCTTAGTTGTAATACAATGAATTCTGAGACTTGAGGCTAGAGAATAAGCCTGAGACTAGTGAATTGCTAAGCCCTAGTTTAGCAAGATCCCAAATTGCAATTAAGGGTTAATGACTCCAAAAGTGGATGTGATTAGTGATAAATAAATCCTTTTGGAGGATTCGATGTGATTTGAGATTCAAATGTGTTATGATTAGTGCCGAAACCTTGTATTTGAGTTCAATTATGGATTAACCTCTAAATTGACTTAAAATAAGGGGAAGGGCATATGTATGGTGTAAATGAATAAGAAAAAGAATTTGGTGATGATTCAGTATGAATTGCCATAATCATGGGCAAAATGATAAAGTTACCTACCGATTAATTGGTTACTGAAGAGGAAACTCAGTGGTAACTTCAAGATCAATGGTTAGGATTGATTTGTGTTGAGATCAAAGGGTGGAATCCCATGTGCATGTGCCTATGTGAACTCATGGTTGATGGAGCAAGAGGGTGACATATGGCAAGATGTGCACCCTTGGATCTTGGGTCAAATGGTCAAAACACTCATTCCTCTCTCCTCTCTTCATTAAGGTCGGCTTTGGGCTCCCAAAATCTGACCTCTCTTCATATTCAACATTTCTCATCTCTCTCCTCAAGCTCCCATTGACGTTCAAGTGTAGAGGAAGAAAGAGAAATGGAAAGGTGAGCTTTTAGCCTTGTATATGTGCTCTATTGCTCTAATCACCTTCTATAAAGTTGTTCATAGTAATGAGAGCTCTATCTCTATGATTTTAGATTCTTGATTGGAGGTGTTTGATAGCTTGAGGAAAATTGGAAAGATAGAGAATCAAGGAATTGGTTTGGGAAAGCGGAAGAGGTGAGTATTTGAAGCCTTTTGATCTAAATTTTGTGAATTATTGTTAAGTATTGTGAATTGTGAATTTGCCCTGATTTGTGTGTGATTTTGGAAATGATGAATTGTATTGTGTATTGTAGTGGTTTTGATGCCATATTGTGTCTTGGTATCATTGGAATTGATTTGGAATGTGAAATGGAAAGTTTGGGAATTCTGTCCAGTGTGAATTCTGTCTGAGCAGTCTGTTCGTGTGGACGTTTTGACTGGGCAAATGATGTCTGAAATTTATGAAACTTTCTATTCTTAAATTTCACATCCCAAGCTTTAAAATAGACACATAATTTGTGCTATTTCATCTTGGGAACTGTGATATATGACTGTCCAAAGTTTGGAATTGAAATTGAACATTGTCTTGGGACAGTCTTGGGTTTTGGGGAATTATGTGTTTGTGTAGTGATTTCTAGTAATGGCCATATTTTTCCTGTGCAGAGGACTTGAATAGCTTTCATTTGACTTTAGAATCACCTCAATTCAATTTTTTTGGAATTAGTTATGATTTTTGGAAGTTCAGCCAAGAAATAGAATTTTCTTGGCCGCTGCCCAAATGTTTCTGAGTTGTATTTGGCCGTGGCCAGTGGATTTGTGGGCCGTGGCCAACCCCCAAAAATGACATTTTGGACTTTTAAAAGGTGATCTTTGGTCAAGTGTTTCCCAAGCCTTTAGGTATGTGTTTAGGCTTTGATTAGCCACCTAAAGGTCATGAATGGTAACCAACTCTAAGTGTTATGAAGTTGAGGATTTGGAATAAAGAATAACCATATGTCCTTGCTTTGGTTATAGGGTTGATATTCATTCTGATCGTGAGTAAGCGGGGCTGGAGCATACGTAGAAAGAGTGTAGGGAACTTACCTCTCCTGCATGCTCTGATATTTGTGTTAGTGTGTTGATGCATGTTATTGCTTTGTTTGATTATGTGATACATGTATGAATCATTTAAAGCTATGTTTCAATTTATGCTATGGCCATGAGTATGTTGTTTGAAGCATTGAGCTTATAGATTTGTCAATGTGTGAACATAAATTATGTGATGCAAGCATGTCATGCATTAAACACATATCTTGCATGCATATTGGTAACTGTTTTCCCTATTGAGATTCTTTATAATCTCACCCTCCCCTATCAACATTTTAGATAAGGAGGGAAGAGCGAGGATGGTGCAAGCATCAAGGATAGTGAAGACTCCTTAGAGTATTTGAGTTTGGTAGTTGGTTATCATAGATGTTGGGATAATTATATATGATATGGATGTATATTTGAGTATGTATTCGAATATGTATTTGAGATGTGTATTTGAGAAGACTTTGTGTAATTCCCATATGAGGGCTTGTAGGGGTGAATATGCCCTGTAAGGCTTTGAGTTAATATATGGAATCCGTGATTACTGGGATTATTGTTGTGCACTCTAATTTATTATGAATGTGATATTTTGCATAGTAATTGTATTCAAAAAGTAAATATGAGACCAAGTTTATAAATGATTTCGAAAGGTATTTGTGAAAACCCCGTCATGTGATGGATTAGTAAATGTTATTTGTTTATTATTGGTCTGTATTTCACTTTAATCGCGTATTTCAGATATACTTATGGAAGGGGGTTACATTAGTAGTCTACTTGGATAGACATAATCTCAAGCTTCTGGTCTCAAAATTTGGGATATTACATTTCTCCCCCCGTTCAATTAATTTTGTCCCTGAAATTTACATCCGGTCTGATTCTTAATAATACTTCAAAAGGACCATTGTAGCGAGGGTTTCATTTCTTTCTTTCTACATTCTATTAACACCTTAAATTCTAGAGCTCTATTGACACTTCAAATTATAGAAGTCACATCAAATTCTAGAGGACACCCCATATTCTAGAGGTCTATTGGCACCTCACATTCTAGAGGTTTTCTCATTCAATTCTATTGTGATAATATCTAACTTAACAAGTTCAGATTTCTAGTCTCTTTTGTCAGTTTTAGTTCCCGTATCATCATGATCGTCAACCGCACCACTTATAGTTCAAAGCACCAGGGATGATAGTCAGGTCACTGCCTTTTAGTTCATATATGTTGTCTCATATTCTACTTTTCTAATTTTTCAAATGTTTGAATCCTTGTGGTCACAATACGTTTTTACAATCGCACTATACAAAATAGTACTGTTACATTTTCAAAGAAAACATTTTTTGTTGCCAGCTCAATTTACAAATGGGGTAATTCATCTAGTGTGGTTTCAACTATTAAGCGGCACACGACACCTTTCCATCCTGCTTTACCAGGACATATACTAGTGGGGTAATTCTTTCTTTGTTTCTTTGTTATTCTGTTGTAGCCTATACTAGTCACTTCATTGCAAAATTTATAGGTCGCAATTCTCTATAGACCATACAGGTTGCCTTATTCATTCTTTATAGGCCACACCCAGGTCACATTCTTTACAGACCATACATAGGTCACATTCTTGGATCAAGAATATTTATCACTAGTGCGAGTTTCAACCTCTCCTACAACTCTATGAAATCCTCTCATAGACATAATCCCATTTAAGAAATTCTTTCTTTCAATTCTTTCCTTTAGTTCTTTCTTTCAATTGAGCTTTATCAATGGCAAAGTGATTCAAGAAAAATTTTGAATTCATCTGGCAAGACCTAACAAACTGAGTATTTCTACAATAGTTTCTGGCCTCTTCCAGTTCTATACTACTGCCACTATTCTGGGTTCCTCTAAGGATCCCTTTTTTGAGATAACATAGTTAAAAAAAGACTACTACAAATTGGTCAAAAATTCTATTCAAAAATTTAATTCTTGAAAAATTATCTTTACAATTCAGTTTATACAATTCAAAAAAATAGCAAGTGCATTAATTAGTTCAAAATTCAATTTTCACAGATGCTCAAAAACCAGACAACTATTCTAGAAGGTCATTCATTCTTTATACATTCCAGGCTCCACTCTTGCTACTTAAGTCATCATACCCTAATGTAATGTTCATGAAGCACGCAAAACAAACCATCCATTCTCAAGTATTCATATTCATTCACATAACATGCAGTCTATTAGGAAATTCTCAGGACACACAATCCCTTATATTCTAGCCTTACAGCAATTTTTCCCGCCTTTCGGCCATTTCAATTTTAGCCTTTCATCCATTTTAGGACACACAATCTATCAGAAAATTCTCAGGCTTTACAACCTCTTTGGAACACTGCCCGGCAATTCTTAGTCTTACAACCATGGACTTCCTCCCTTCTAGTTTTGAATGCTTTTTGGGTCTGATTGCCTAAGGACACACTAGCTTAATAGGTCTAATTGCCCACCGTATATTCATGAAATGAATATACTCAACAATATATACATATGTGTAGAGTCATTACATAAGATACAAGAGCAAGAGTTCACTTGACTTGTTTTGTCGAGCTTGTTCTTTCTTAATTCTCTTTTTTGTCCTTTTTTCTACAACAGCACTAGAGCACCCTATGGCGACTTACCAGTTCACAAACCCTTTTCTCTTACAATTCTACGTTTTGTCATCTCATCTAGGGTCATTCTGTATAGACTTTTGATATTGATCCAGCTCCAGGCATAATTCTACTTCCCTTACCTACCGGGGTAATCTCCCAGGTCGCATATGAGACCATAATTCATGATTATTCTCATTCTTTCTATTACTTTGTTCCATTAGGGAACAACTTTCTCATTCTTTCTAAGAGAATATTCTGTGATCAAGATCTTTCGCTATGTTGGATTAGCAACTATCAACCTCTAAAAGCCTCAATTCATTAAAGTCATTCTAGTACCTCTATTCAATCAATTCATTATAGTACCTCAATTCACTCAATTCATTTTGGTACCTTAATTCATTCAATTCAATTCAAGTATCAAAGGAATCAATTCAACTATCATTTGATTCTTAGGATACAATTCACTGAGGTATATGGTCAAGCATCTATCACATTCTTTTGCCTCAAATTCAATTTATCTTATAGAGGCTTCTAGATTCTAGCATATTCTTTAAATCATTCTCTTAATACCTCGAATCACCTCGAGTCATTGTTCATATTACTAAAACATCATTCTAGGTAAAGAAGCATTCTATAACATTCTTTCATTCTTTCATTGCTTCTTAACCTCAAGGTTATGCCCAGTCAACAATTGAGCATCCTTAACTATATTTTATACCTCAAACAATTTTAAGCTATTTCAGTGTTCTTAAGAACCTAAGGCTAAAAATAGAGTCTTGGATCACAATCTAATTCTTAACTTCATACTGAATCTATAACCTCAATGTCAATTGGGTCCTCAATCATACCGAATATGCAAGCTAAAAATCATCATAATTCAAAGCTTTAATTCTATCCTTTACAATATTCAAGTATTAACCTCAAGCTTCATTGAAGATTCAACCTTAATCCTGAGGTTCAAAATTCTCATTCTATATGCCTTTAAATACAGTTCATCTAACTAAGATGAACCATAGTTATAGAAAAATTTTAAGACAATTACTATTCCTCATGTTTTCATAACCTTACCAACTTAACTTCCTAGGGGGGTCACCCATCCTAGGTTTACTCTAGCCTAAATGTAACATCCTAGATTTTAATCAAGGAATTATGACTTCAAATGATGTAATTAATGCTAATTAATCATATTTGAAGTTTATGTTGTGTAATGTGATAATAAGATTTTTATTTATAGTTTAATATGTATTTTGCTAATCAGGGGTAAAATGGTAAATTTACCAACCATCTGGTTAGTTATCGGTGAGAAAACTCCTTGGTAATCAAGATCAATGGTTGAGATTGAAAGATCAAGGGGTGGAATCAAGTGTGGAAGAGAATTGGTGAAATCATGGTAAGGGAGCTTGAGATGGTGCCAAGTGGCAAGTTGTGGACTCTTGGATGAGTCAAATATTCAAACACTCTTCTCTCTCTCCCTAGTCGGTTGTGTGTGTGTGAAGCCATGAGATCATCATCATCCACAACTCACTCTCTCTCACTACTCTCTCCATTTCCGGCGAATTTACTAAGTAAAGAGAAAGAAAGGGTTTGAATTATAGGTGAGTATTTGACTCTAAATGCTCACTTTGCTTTCATTAATGTTGTTCATATGGTCAAGAGCTATATTTCCATGATTTCAGACTTGGGATTGGTGGTGTATGACAATTTGAGGAAATTGAAAGTTGAAGAATCCAAGTTCTGAATTCAGCAAGTGTAAGAGGTAGGTTTGCAATGCATTTTGATATATGTGTCAAGGTGTTTGCATAACTAATGTAAATTCTGGAATTTGACCTAAATATAATGTTAATGGAGGAGTAGGCATTGGGTAATGGGTCACTGTTCATTTGGTCATTCTTGACTTATGGGAGTGATCAGAATTTGATGGGAGTTGAATGAGGGAAATGTGTCAAGTTGTGGTTTTGGAGGATTTATGGTATAGAGAGATAATTCTGTGGATTGAGTTGAATTTGGGTTGTTTTTGGTTGCCAATGGGTTCTTTGGGTTGATTTGGGTGAGAATGACTTATAGTAAGAGTTTTAGACCCATTGGAGTGCATTTGGCTAAGTTTGGAAGATCATACCAGTTGCTGCGATCTGGTTTCTGAGGTGATTTCTCGAGTGAGAGAAGAACTCACTCGAGCACAGGATGAGTGTGCTCGCGAGTGAGCATGCTGTGCTCGAGTGAGGGTGCCTGAAATCACTGGGGGTGAGCGTCTCGGGTGATCACTCGTGAGTGGTTGCCAAGAGTGCGCTGGCACTCGCGAGTATTGGGAGCAAGTATGGGGAGATCACTCGAGCACTGGAGTTGTGCTCGAGTGAATCCGTTGCCTGGGAGTGGAGCTGCTCTCGGGTGGGCACTCGCGGGACCGCACTTCCTTGTGCTCGCGAGCATTGAAGATCTGTGCTCGAGCACAGGCGATTGTGCTCGAGTAAATGTGGAGGGAGATGTTGAGGTATGCTCTCGGGTCGTCACTCGCAGCCTCACTTTCGTGGTGCTCGGGTGCTGGCGAGGTCTCTGCTCGAGCACAGCCTCTTGTGCTCGAGTGAGAGTGAGGAATTGTAGTGATGTTTGCTCTCGGGCAAGCACTCGCTGGAGGTCACTCGCATGCGTGCTCGAGTGAGAGCGAGAGTCATGCTCGAGCACGGCCTTCTGTGCTCGAGTGAAGAGACCAAAAAGCAGAAGTTAGCCTTCTAAAGGGGGATCTTTGGGGATAGTTAACCCAACCCTTTAGGCATATGTGTAGGCATTTAATGGCCATCTAAAGAGTCCAAATGAATACCAACTTAGAGTGTTATTGAATTAAAATTTGGAAAAGGAAATTAACCAAATGTCCCTATTTGATTATAGGATTTGACATCTGCTATCCTCGTGAGCCTGCTGTGCCCAGAGACATCAGGAAGGGATCAGGTAGTGACTTTTCTTTTGTACCAAATATGACGCATTGCATGTGTGTTTTATCGTCGATTGGAAATGGATTTGTATGCTGCGACCTTTGTGGGTTTGTGTTAGCACTGTCATTCCAATAGTCCCTGAGTAGCTAACAACGGTTCGGGTTTAGGCAGTGTGCCTTCCCGGCGGAGAAAGGGGATGAGGATGAAGTGTGATATATGTGATATGTGAGCCGAAAGGCTATATGTGAGGCCGACGGGCCACTTGTGAGAGCCAGATAGCTGTATGGGCTATAAGGCTATATGTATGCACTGCCACGCCAATAGTCCCTGAGTAGCTAACAACGGTTCGGGTTAGGGCTGTGTGCCTTCCCGGCGGAGAAAGGGGATGAGGGTGGAGTGTGATATGTGCTGCTGCTGCATGATGATTTGCTTACATGTTATGTGCTTATGTGTGGTATAAATGTTTAGTTACTACTGGGATTCTTTTGAATCTCATTCTTTCCTTTGAACTAATCTTTCAGACAGGGCGACTGGCTCTAAGGAGAAGCGTGTGACCCGGAGCGGTTAGAGCTTCCTAGGGACATTAGGATGGCTTCTGTTGGTTAATCATTTTGGGTTTATTGTATTACATTTTGGGATGTAAATAGTGTGGATATTTTGGTTTGTAATCCCCTACGTGGAATTTGAGACTCTATATATATATAGGTGAACCCGGGGGTTGCCGGGGTTTAAATTACGAACTCTGATATATGTAAATGTAAATTATCTGCACAGGTGATTATATTCGGTAATTGAAAAAGAGACCCGGATAGGAAAGAAGTTTTGAAAATTTTTGTAAGGCCCTACTACTTGGTAGGTAATTTAATACGTTCTGAACCATCCGACGGTCTCAAACCCCTTTTTATTATGTATTATCGAATATTAATTACAGTAATTAAGGCAGGGGGTTACATTTTGGTATCAGAGCTGTAGTTCTTGGCAAGGGTAGAGGTTGCTAGGATAGATCCCTTAGTTGGTTTAGGGATATAAGAGTATTTGTGAATGGTTGTGGTGTATGCACACATATGTTTTATTGATGTGGATATCTATAAGCTTGTAACTATATGTGCATACCATTTCTGTTGAATTAATGGGGTAAGCTATTTGTAGAATGAAGAAGACTAGAGGACGCCCCAAAATTCCGCGTGCAGACCCTGTGGTGGAGGTCGATGATGAAAATCCACCAGATCCAATGCATGAGCTAATGGGTCTAATCAAGGATCAGCGGGATATGATAACTGAGCTAAGAGAAGAGCTCAGAGCTGAGAAGGCAAAGAATAGGGAAGTTCCGGCTCAGTCTACTGCGGAAGAAACTCAGGAGGAGACCCGACCTGAGGATACTGCTGAGGGGTCAACACGACCTCAGGAGTCCCCATCCCATGTTGCTCTGAATCGAGAGTCACATGGAATGCCACTCAGAGAGGAAAGAGATTTGCAGTATTGGGTCACCAGATTCTGTAAGCATTTGCCTCCGGCATTCAGAGGAAGGTTTGACCCACAAGCGGCTGAAGACTGGTTGTACCGGCTGGAGAAAATATTTGAAGTACTTTGTTGTCCAGAAGATGTAAAGCCACGGTTGGCAGTCTACAAACTAGAGGGTGATGCGGATCGTTGGTGGCGGAATATCGCCTCAACATTGAAGAGTAATAAGACGCCATTGACTTGGGAGCTGTTCCAACAAGAGTTCAACGAGAAGTACTTTCCCAAATCAGTGCGGCTGGAAAAGGAAACCGAATTCCTTAATATAAGGCAAGGGGACACAGAGAGCTTTGACGATTATCTGTCCCGTTTTGTTCGGTTGGCTCGATACTCCTCCTACCTCCGGTTCAAGGATGATGAAGAATGGAGTTCTGATATGCTTATTCGCGGTCTGAGACGGAAGTTGAGGAAGCGCCTGGCTACGCATCAATTTACTAAGTTCAACAAGGCGGTTGAACAGTGCAGGATTACGGAGAATAACTTGAGAGAGTTGTATCCTGCTGGAGTTACTAGCCACCGCAGTGAACCCAGTAAGGGTAACGCCGCTCAGAAGCGGAAAGGGCAAGGATTCTCGACATTCAAGGGCAGTGATAAGAAGCCCTATCAGCCCAGAGACCGAGAACCTCAGAGATTTGTGACTGAGGAGAAATGTCGCCGTTGCAACAAATCGCATTATGGGAAAAACTGTCAGGGAGAGATGGTTTGTTTCAACTGCAAGCGGTCAGGACATCTTGCCAAGGATTGTCAGCAACCAAGAGCCGAACAGAGGCCGAAGACACAGGGTCGAGTATTTGCAATGACCCACGAGGAGGCCCGTAAATCTCCTGAGTTGATACAAGGTAAAATCTCTCTAAATGGCTATCTATTACAAGCATTGTTTGACTCAGGTGCCAGTCATTCCTTCATTGCGTATGATTGTGTGAAACGCCTGGGTATGCATGTGCATAAGTTACCATTCGATTTGGTAGTGTCAACTCCGATGGGTGTTAAGACCTTGACCACAGAAGTTTGTCTGAATTGTGTTATATCTGTGGAGGGGCACCAGTCTGTTATAGACCTGATTTGTCTACCGCTTTACCAATTGGAAATCATCTTGGGTTTTGATTGGTTAATGGCAAACAACGTATTACTTGATTGTGGGAACAAGAGGATAGTATATCCTGATTCTCGGAGGGCTGAGGTTGTGAATGCGAGTATGAATTTCCTTTCTACGGCTAAAGCTGAGAAGTATATTGAGAAGGGTTGCCAGGGGTATATGGTATTTTTCTCCGTTCAGGGGGAAACTGGTGAAACCTTGAGTAATATACCCGTGGTAAATGAATTCCCTGAGGTGTTTCTGGATGACCTTAGCGGATTGCCTCCTGAGAGGGAAGTTCAATTTCCAATTGATATCACGCCTGGAGCTGGTTCTATCTCAAAGGCCCCATATCGTATGGCCCCAAATGAGATGGCAGAGTTAAAGAAACAGATAGAAGATTTGCTTGAGAAAGGGTTCATCAGACCCAGTGTGTCGCCGTGGGGAGCCCCAGTGTTGTTTGTAAAGAAGAAAGATGGGAGTCTTCGCTTGTGTATCGACTACAGAGAGTTGAACAAGGTTACTATCAAGAATAAATACCCACTTCCTCGAATTGATGACCTTTTAGATCAGTTATCTGGATCGTGTGTATTCTCGAAGATTGATCTAAGGTCAGGGTATCATCAGCTGCGAGTGAAAGCAGAGGACGTTCCAAAAACTGCTTTCAGGACCCGGTATGGTCATTATGAGTTTCTGGTGATGCCATTTGGGCTAACCAACGCACCTGCGGTTTTCATGGACTACATGAACCGTATCTTTCGACAATATCTGGATCAGTTTGTTGTTGTGTTTATCGATGACATTCTGATATATTCCAAAAGTATGGAGGAGCATGATCATCATCTGAGAGTTGTGCTGAATATCTTACGTGAGAAGCAACTATATGCTAAGTTGAGCAAGTGCGAGTTTTGGCTATCAGAGGTGAGATTCCTCGGCCATGTTATCTCGCAAGAAGGGGTCTCTGTGGATCCCAGTAAAGTGGAAGCAGTACTGGACTGGAAGAAGCCAGAATCTGTGGCAGAGGTACGCAGTTTTCTGGGTCTTGCTGGGTATTATAGGAGATTTATTCAAAATTTCTCCCGTATTGCGTTACCAATGACCAAGCTCACGAGAAAGGATCAGCCGTTTGTGTGGGACGAGAAATGTGAAAAATGTTTTGTGGAGCTGAAGGAGAGGTTGACTACGGCACCAGTGTTGATTTTGCCCGATCCCAGTACGACATATGTTGTGTACTCTGATGCCAGTGGGCAGGGGTTAGGGTGTGTCCTTATGCAGCAGGGACGTGTGGTGGCCTACGCCTCTCGACAGCTCAGGCCTCATGAATTGAACTATCCCACTCATGATCTGGAGCTTGCGGCCATTGTGTTTGCTTTGAAGATTTGGCGTCATTACCTGTATGGTGTGACTGTGGAACTGTACTGCGACCACAAGAGCCTTAAATACTTGTATGATCAAAAAGAACTGAACATGAGACAGCGTCGCTGGATGGAATTGCTTAAGGACTACAACCTGGAAATCAAATATCATCCAGGTAAAGCCAATGTAGTCGCTGATGCTCTTAGTCGAAAGACTGTGCTAGTTGCAGCTATGATGATACGAGAGAAGAAATTAATTGAAGATTTTCGTGATTTGAATTTAACAAACCAGATCGTCTGTGCCAACTACACTGTTTCTCAAGAGGAAAATGATCTAAGAACTGAGATTGAAGAAGCTCAGGGGCAAGATGACTGGATACAGCGCAATTTGACACGAATTGAACGGGGAGAAGTCCCAGGCTATGACCTATCGCCTCGTGGAATAGTACGCTATCAGAAAAGAGTCTGTGTTCCACTTAAGGCGGAGTTGAGGCAGAAGATTCTGGATGAGGCGCATAAGAGCCGATATACCCTTCATCCTGGTATGACCAAGATGTACCATAACCTGAAATCGGTATATTGGTGGCCGGGTTTGAAGAGTGATGTGACAAAGTATGTGGCGAGATGCCTCACGTGTCAGAAAGTGAAAATTGAGCACCAGAGACCGCCTGGATTACTCCAGAGCCCAGAGATTCCGGAATGGAAATGGGAAAGTGTGACCATGGATTTGGTTGTGGGCTTGCCCAAGATCAGAAACTATGATGCGATCTGGGTTATTGTGGACCGACTAACGAAGTCAGCCCACTTCATACCGATCAATGCTGGTTATTCTCCTGATAAACTAGCGGAGATTTACATTCGTGAGATTGTGAAACTCCATGGTACACCGAAGAATATCATTTCTGATCGAGATCCTCGATTTACTTCAAGATTCTGGAAAGCGTTGCATGAAGCCTTGGGAACTCAGTTGAGGTTCAGTACGGCTTATCATCCACAGACGGATGGACAGTCAGAGAGAACAATCCAGACATTGGAAGACATGTTGCGAGCCTGTGTTCTCGACTTTAAAGGAAGCTGGGATCGCTTTCTTCCACTTGCGGAATTTGCCTACAACAATAGCTATCATGCGAGCATTCAGATGGCTCCGTATGAAGCGTTGTATGGGAGACGATGTCAATCACCATTGTGCTGGAACGAGCTATCCGAGAGGAAGCTTTATGGACCAGATTTGGTTAATCAAACCTCAGTACAGATTCAGCTTATTCGTAAGAGGTTGCTTGCAGCGCAGAGTCGACAGAAAAGCTACGCTGACAAGAGAAGACGACCTCTAGAATTTGAGGTTGGAGATCACATTTTTCTGAGAGTATCTCCTGTCACAGGCGTTGGGCGAGCGATCAAGAGAAAGAAGTTAAGCCCAAGATACATAGGTCCTTTTGAAATCCTTGAGAGGATTGGGCCTGTTGCTTATCGAATAGCTCTACCTCCGAGCTTGAGCAGACTCCATGACGTATTCCACGTTTCTCAATTGAAAAAGTACCAACCGGATCCGTCTCATATCATTGAGTATGAAGATGTCGAGCTTCAAGACAATTTCACATATGCAGTGGAGCCAGAGCAAGTTATTAATCGAGAGGAGCGACGGCTCAGGCACAGGAGCATTCCATATGTGAAAGTGATCTGGAAGGGAATGACTTCGAGGGAAGCAACTTGGGAAGCGGAGGAAGATATGCAAAGAAGATATCCGGCGTTTATGGCTCAAGCAGTGTAACAATTTCGAGGACGAAATTAAATTGTCGGGGGGAGAATTGTAACATCCTAGATTTTAATCAAGGAATTATGACTTCAAATGATGTAATTAATGCTAATTAATCATATTTGAAGTTTATGTTGTGTAATGTGATAATAAGATTTTTATTTATAGTTTAATATGTATTTTGCTAATCAGGGGTAAAATGGTAAATTTACCAACCATCTGGTTAGTTATCGGTGAGAAAACTCCTTGGTAATCAAGATCAATGGTTGAGATTGAAAGATCAAGGGGTGGAATCAAGTGTGGAAGAGAATTGGTGAAATCATGGTAAGGGAGCTTGAGATGGTGCCAAGTGGCAAGTTGTGGACTCTTGGATGAGTCAAATATTCAAACACTCTTCTCTCTCTCCCTAGTCGGTTGTGTGTGTGTGAAGCCATGAGATCATCATCATCCACAACTAGAATTGTAACATCCTAGATTTTAATCAAGGAATTATGACTTCAAATGATGTAATTAATGCTAATTAATCATATTTGAAGTTTATGTTGTGTAATGTGATAATAAGATTTTTATTTATAGTTTAATATGTATTTTGCTAATCAGGGGTAAAATGGTAAATTTACCAACCATCTGGTTAGTTATCGGTGAGAAAACTCCTTGGTAATCAAGATCAATGGTTGAGATTGAAAGATCAAGGGGTGGAATCAAGTGTGGAAGAGAATTGGTGAAATCATGGTAAGGGAGCTTGAGATGGTGCCAAGTGGCAAGTTGTGGACTCTTGGATGAGTCAAATATTCAAACACTCTTCTCTCTCTCCCTAGTCGGTTGTGTGTGTGTGAAGCCATGAGATCATCATCATCCACAACTCACTCTCTCTCACTACTCTCTCCATTTCCGGCGAATTTACTAAGTAAAGAGAAAGAAAGGGTTTGAATTATAGGTGAGTATTTGACTCTAAATGCTCACTTTGCTTTCATTAATGTTGTTCATATGGTCAAGAGCTATATTTCCATGATTTCAGACTTGGGATTGGTGGTGTATGACAATTTGAGGAAATTGAAAGTTGAAGAATCCAAGTTCTGAATTCAGCAAGTGTAAGAGGTAGGTTTGCAATGCATTTTGATATATGTGTCAAGGTGTTTGCATAACTAATGTAAATTCTGGAATTTGACCTAAATATAATGTTAATGGAGGAGTAGGCATTGGGTAATGGGTCACTGTTCATTTGGTCATTCTTGACTTATGGGAGTGATCAGAATTTGATGGGAGTTGAATGAGGGAAATGTGTCAAGTTGTGGTTTTGGAGGATTTATGGTATAGAGAGATAATTCCGTGGATTGAGTTGAATTTGGGTTGTTTTTGGTTGCCAATGGGTTCTTTGGGTTGATTTGGGTGAGAATGACTTATAGTAGGAGTTTTAGACCCATTGGAGTGCATTTGGCTAAGTTTGGAAGATCATACCAGTTGCTGCGATCTGGTTTCTGAGGTGATTTCTCGAGTGAGAGAAGAACTCACTCGAGCACAGGATGAGTGTGCTCGCGAGTGAGCATGCTGTGCTCGAGTGAGGGTGCCTGAAATCACTGGGGGTGAGCGTCTCGGGTGATCACTCGTGAGTGGTTGCCAAGAGTGCGCTGGCACTCGCGAGTATTGGGAGCAAGTATGGGGAGATCACTCGAGCACTGGAGTTGTGCTCGAGTGAATCCGTTGCCTGGGAGTGGAGCTGCTCTCGGGTGGGCACTCGCGGGACCGCACTTCCTTGTGCTCGCGAGCATTGAAGATCTGTGCTCGAGCACAGGCGATTGTGCTCGAGTAAATGTGGAGGGAGATGTTGAGGTATGCTCTCGGGTCGTCACTCGCAGCCTCACTTTCGTGGTGCTCGGGTGCTGGCGAGGTCTCTGCTCGAGCACAGCCTCTTGTGCTCGAGTGAGAGTGAGGAATTGTAGTGATGTTTGCTCTCGGGCAAGCACTCGCTGGAGGTCACTCGCATGCGTGCTCGAGTGAGAGCGAGAGTCATGCTCGAGCACGGCCTTCTGTGCTCGAGTGAAGAGACCAAAAAGCAGAAGTTAGCCTTCTAAAGGGGGATCTTTGGGGATAGTTAACCCAACCCTTTAGGCATATGTGTAGGCATTTAATGGCCATCTAAAGAGTCCAAATGAATACCAACTTAGAGTGTTATTGAATTAAAATTTGGAAAAGGAAATTAACCAAATGTCCCTATTTGATTATAGGATTTGACATCTGCTATCCTCGTGAGCCTGCTGTGCCCAGAGACATCAGGAAGGGATCAGGTAGTGACTTTTCTTTTGTACCAAATATGACGCATTGCATGTGTGTTTTATCGTCGATTGGAAATGGATTTGTATGCTGCGACCTTTGTGGGTTTGTGTTAGCACTGTCATTCCAATAGTCCCTGAGTAGCTAACAACGGTTCGGGTTTAGGCAGTGTGCCTTCCCGGCGGAGAAAGGGGATGAGGATGAAGTGTGATATATGTGATATGTGAGCCGAAAGGCTATATGTGAGGCCGACGGGCCACTTGTGAGAGCCAGATAGCTGTATGGGCTATAAGGCTATATGTATGCACTGCCACGCCAATAGTCCCTGAGTAGCTAACAACGGTTCGGGTTAGGGCTGTGTGCCTTCCCGGCGGAGAAAGGGGATGAGGGTGGAGTGTGATATGTGCTGCTGCTGCATGATGATTTGCTTACATGTTATGTGCTTATGTGTGGTATAAATGTTTAGTTACTACTGGGATTCTTTTGAATCTCATTCTTTCCTTTGAACTAATCTTTCAGACAGGGCGACTGGCTCTAAGGAGAAGCGTGTGACCCGGAGCGGTTAGAGCTTCCTAGGGACATTAGGATGGCTTCTGTTGGTTAATCATTTTGGGTTTATTGTATTACATTTTGGGATGTAAATAGTGTGGATATTTTGGTTTGTAATCCCCTACGTGGAATTTGAGACTCTATATATATATAGGTGAACCCGGGGGTTGCCGGGGTTTAAATTACGAACTCTGATATATGTAAATGTAAATTATCTGCACAGGTGATTATATTCGGTAATTGAAAAAGAGACCCGGATAGGAAAGAAGTTTTGAAAATTTTTGTAAGGCCCTACTACTTGGTAGGTAATTTAATACGTTCTGAACCATCCGACGGTCTCAAACCCCTTTTTATTATGCATTATCGAATATTAATTACAGTAATTAAGGCAGGGGGTTACACTAAACACCTTTAACCACGGAGTTCTACTAGAATATGGGTCACAAACCGATTCTGTATCAGATTCTCTGAAGCTCATACCCTTCTATACTGGGTATATATTACTATTGCTCCATTTCATTCTCTATATACAGCTCTACCCCTTTCACTAAATTAGTTTTCCACTTAGTGGTCAGGGAAAATTTTATTTCCTCTGAGTTTGTCCATCACCCATATTTCATTCTAGTTACGGTATCACTAATAAGGTATCGATATACCTATTCTCAACAGTAGAGAACATTAACCTAATGCTAGAATCTTTGGTCTAATACCACCAAATGTATCGCCCATTACTTATCCCCTTTTATTATGCATCTAAAGTGTTAACTTTATTATTATGGCTCAGGAGAATCAGTAAATAAGCTCTCAGCCAAAAAATTTCATAATTATTCTTAGGGCACTATTCGTTTGGTAAAACCATATTTACTAGATTAATTAACTTTATTCAAGGGGTTACTATTCACTTTAACTTTTCAATTCTAACATTCATTATTATCAAGGTTTTTTCTCAGCTTATTAATTCCTCGGATTACTTAACTAATGGGCTCATACTGCGTGATTACCCATTCCTAGTTCTATTTCACACTTACAAAATAATTCATCCATCATGCAGATTATACAGTTAATCACTTCTAACATAATGTTATACATGACGATTAGTGCGTAATAATCTTCAATTCTTCTTTGCAACTTCTTCACTTGGAATATCATCCTATACTCCTCTTCTATGGTTGTGTGCCAATATGGTTGGTTAAGTGAAGGTAAGATTTGGCAGAATCTAAGTAACAAACAATACCAAACAATGCATGTAAGATAAATGCTAGTACATGATATACTTGCCTTACATAGGCTCATGTTAACATAATAACATATCTGCATGCTCAATGCTTCACATTCCTTACATATGGCATTAGCAACAATAGAAAATAAATCTTCAATTATTCAACTATATTACACATAGACAAGTAAAGCAATCATTCACATCAACACACAAGCATACATATCAATACATGCAAGTAGGGAAAATTCACTACTTTATGTCTTCAAGTCCCCTTTTTGTACCCTTTCTTCTAACCACTGAAGTTGCTCAGGACCCTTTAATTCTCTTTTCCTTGTCAACTCATAACCCTAGGCATACGATTACACTATTAGAATCATGACAAATGAATATCTGATATGGCTACCTTACCCTTTAGGATATGTCCCTTATCTTTAGGCCCATACTAGTCCCAATTTCTAATAATTTTGAACACATTGGTGGGTTATCTTTAAATTCCATACATTAGGCCCAATGTGTAAATAATGGGATCATACTAGCTTTATGGGCTTAACTTAACCCTTAAAATTCACACTTACCACTTTTGGTCTAAAACCCATTAAATTCCCATAGACTAAAAGCTAGCAGAATTTTTCACTTAACTTTGAAAAATCATAACTAAGTATACAAAACTCCGATTAAGGTGGTTCAAAGCCCTATGTCACCCTTATTAAGTCAATTTTAAATTAAAAATGATTATGATTGCTCTTGTACTTCACAAGGTCAAAATCCCAACAACTATTCACTTCTGTTACAGGACAACTTCCAGAATCATTACCAAACTTCAAAAATGTATATCTCCTAATGTACTTGTCCAATCATCACAAATTACCCATACAATTAAAGCATGTTGATTCTACTTTATTTTTGAAAAATTTCATGGGCATTGGAACTCATTTGTCAAGACAAAAAATGTTACAATCAATTGGCCACAGATCAATCTTCAGATTCAATGCCCAATTTTCAAAAATCAAATTTAATTTTATAAAACTCCAATTTGGATAATTCCAAGTACATTGTAAACCTCTTTAAGTGTAATTTCAAAAAAAATATCATTTACTAAAAAATGCATCCACACAATTTCCCAAAATTCATCAAACCTTAACTATTACAGAATTGGTTCCAGAAACAGGACCCAACTTTGAAAAATCATAACTTTAAATCCACTAGTCCAATAATTACATTCTACCTATCAAAATGAACCTCAAGATCTCTACTTTCATCTTACAAATTTCATAGCATTTGGACCATGTTTGACTTATCAAAAACATGCCACAACATCGCTACCTTTCAGAAAACAAAATTTGGCAGCACTACTCTTAAGTTCAAAATTTGTGATTTCTCATTTTTAAACCTTATTTAACACTATTTACAAGATCAAATGACCATAAACTCTAAGAATAACCATATAACTGAAAATTAGGGTAAAAATACCTAATCCATAAAGCTCCACTAAACTACACAATATATAAAGCTCTTATCACCTCTTTCTTCTTTTAGGATTTATTCTTTGATTCAACAACATTGGGTGTTGATAAATGTTTCAAACCACATCTTCTTAAAAACCTAAAACCATAAATATGAAGCAAATAGAAGTGAAGGAGGTGTTTTATCACTTATCTTCTCTCTCTATGTGCGCTAGTAAAAAAATTCAATAGAAAAGGGAGAGAAAAAGAGAAAAATAATGATGTGTCATAATGTGGTGGCCTTCTTGAAAGTTACTTAGTTTGTATAACTAAGTGGAGTTTGGTTAAGCTAACAAGATAATTGCTTTTCCTTATGCCTTTATTAACTGAAATTAGAGGGAGGAAAAAGAGGGAACTATTTGACCCAATGGTTAATGGCTTCTTGCACACAAGGAAGCTTATCACCCACTAGATACTTGGTTGCATTTTCTTGTCTCTCTTCTTCTTTGTCCAATGGTTTTCATTGTGAATTTTCTTGTCTTCTATTTTCTGTTCTCATAATAACTCTTACTTTTTCAAGAGAAAATCCTAGCCCTTGATCTTGGGTTCCAATTCTAACCTCAAGATCACAAGGCAACTGTCCCTTTTGCCCTTAATTATGGCAATTTTAATTCTTGTGCCATTAATTCTTTCAATTCTCTTTCTTAATTCTTTCTAGACACTACTTCCCTTTTCCTTTGGATTCAAGTTAGGTTTTATATCATACTGACATATCCAAAGGAATCAAGTATTTTTTTTTCGACTAATTCATACTTTATTCTGGGTTGATTTCTAATAGTCATTCTATCTCTTGGACATTCTTGGGGCTCTTACTAATTGAGGCTTAGTAGTCTACTTGAGTTAGACTTAATCTCAAGCTTCTGGTCCCAAAATTTGGGATATTATAGGATCAATCATGGAAAAGGGATATTGCCTTGAGACGTGATCTCAGGAGCAGGTGCAAAGGTATGTGGAGGAAAATGATGTGAGGGGACAAAAGAAATAGGCTAGGGCTCAATTATGGCAGTCTGTGTAGGCACCAAGGCATTCAATATCTCTCCAAAAGACCTTGAAAGATTTCCATACTCTAATATTCACTGGGTCTGAGCCTCTTGCTGAGCAATCATTGTCTTTAATTTTTGATTGACCATATCACACATCTATCTCATTCTATCATCAATGTGTATGAGGAACTCAAAATTTGTGTTGGCTAGATTGACATGAAAACCTTGGAGAACCTCCTTTGGATATATCTTATTAGTAAAGCCCAAAAAAGAATAAGCAAGGGAACCACCATAACCAAAGGATTGTGTATTATCTAACCTTGAGGTCTCTGGCTCTATCCACATCCTCTTTCTTGGTGTGGTGGCAAGAGGGTTTGGTAGAGGCATATCTATCTTCAATTTTCCAATTTGATGCCAACCAAATTGAGGTAGCCTTACTAGGAATTCATTTGGCTTTGAGTACCAAATGTCAGTTGCCTTTAAGAATAGGGAGATCAACTAAGGATATAGCATTGGTATTGACTTAGTAGAGGTGTATCTGTATCTCTTTATCTCAGAGAAGTTAAGCTCTCCTAAATTTCTCTTCTCATTTCTTAAGATAGAAGCCATCAACTTGTAATCTCTATTAATAATGTGAGTGAAGTTATTGGACTTGTTCACTATGGCTCGAGAGTAGATATACTAGATGACCCTGTGTAGGTCACACATCATACTTGTATTACAGCTTAGAATTTCCATAAGATCTCTTGGTCTGAGAATTCTATAAATTTCTACAAGAGTGAATTCTTTTGGTGTTCTAAGTGCTGGATTTTGTTACACTAGGGTAGAGTAAAGCCATGTTTCATATTTGAGGTCTAAAAGAATCAAAATGCATAAGTATGGTGACTTATCAGCCAGTCCTTGGGTAGTTGCATTCAACTGTAGGGATGCTCCTAATATGAAATGATATCACTTTTGTCACTAAAGCAATTAATTAAACTAGGACAAACTACTAATGCAATATAGTGGTAACCTAGGTCATTCTCCAAATAAGCAATATGTGGGTTTTTCTTTGGGTTGAATTTAGGAGATAAAAAATGAAGTGAAATAAACCTAAACTAAAATGCAAGTCACTACTTTTTAAATGCAAGATGCAAATGACCCTAGAACCTATATGAGAATGAAACTAACCTAAATGAATGTAAATGTATTTGGGGGGTTCTTTATAAAAGGGAATTAAATTCCTAAGCGAAAGAAATCAACTAATAGTTAAGAAAATCAACTAAGAAAAGGTAACACAGGTTTACTTCAAGTACGGTGAAGGGAACATCTAGGGATTCACATTGAGTTTACTTTCTTAGCCTAATTAATTTATTAAACCAAAGGAGATTGATAAAAAATTGGAATTAATACATTTAATCACCTGATTGAAACATGAGAAACCTTCAAGTTCAATAATACTTACTCTACTAGAAAAATCATAATGAAATAAGCAATGGCTTATCAAAGCCATTAAAAACCAATCACAATTAATTTCAAAATAATTTCAAAAATCATGTTTACAGTTGTCTAATTAAACAACTAAACAATTAACCAGCCCAATTAAACAATCAATAGGATAAACCAAATTGACAAAATAATAAAAACTCAATTAATAATTCAACTGACAATCCAAAGGTTTGCAAACAATATCCCAACAAGTGTCTCAGCATAAGATCAATCCAAATATCAATTCAATCCAAAAGAAATATGTCTACAATCTAAAACTAGATTGTTTTCATGCAATACAACTCAAAATTATTTAAAACTAAATAATTTCAAGTCTTGAATCAAAATAATAAATGGAAAGTCACACTCTCTCAAGTCTAATTGTTTGCATTCTCCACCCAAGTTGCCTCCTAAATAACTCACATTTCCATGGAATTCTCCTCTCCAAACTTCTTAGAAAATTTCATGGACATTGGAGATATGAATAAAGGATGAGATGGGGAAGGTGTTGATATGTAATGGCTTATGAATGGACCTACGGGTTATTAGTACAAGCTTTTCACCCAAGAGAGGGGGTAAATTGGGTGTTACCAGAAAATTCATTGTGTATATAAAAATTGACGGAAAATTTAAAGCAGTTAAGAGCAAGGAGAACTATCACCGAAGTGTACACCGAGAGTTATACTGGTTCGGCCACAACTACTTTGACCTACGTCCAGTCCTCCAAGTTTCTCTGAGTTTCACTATATCTTCCAAGATTCAGTGGGTTCTTGAAACCTCAGTACACAAAAAGTTCCTTCATTGGACACTTGCTCCCCCTTACACATTGTAATCAAATCCCCAACTCAAGGTTCTACAACCTTAAATTGTCCCAATAACAATGAAAATCTCTCTCACAGAGCAAATATAAAATCACTGAAGTATAAAGAGTGAATATAAAAAACAGAGCACTAAGAATATATTGATCGATGTGTGTCTGTATGTTCTCTATTATTGTATATGTTCTTCATTGAATGCTCCATATATATATAGATGAATTATAATGTCCGTTGGAAGCATTTCAAACATTTCTATTAGAGTCAAGCAGCTTTGTTTGATCATTCTTTGATTTTGAAAACTAGCCATTTACGGTAGGTGAGCGTTTTGGACATTGCAGACGATATGTTTGACTTTTCTCTCAATGCATGATCTATTCAACGTTTTTCTGCAAATATACTTAGGAAACTAATACAATGAAAGATTAGTCTTATAGATAACAAATTAATGAACAACAAATCAAAAATAGCTTAAAAACACAATTCTGGTTATGATTACTCTGGTGGTTACTCAAGTAAACCATCACCATTACTCGAGTAACCCCTCGAGTAATGTCTTTCAAAATTAGCCAGAGAATAAGTCAACGTTGTCTGACCAAATTACTTAGGTACTCTATCAAGTAATTTACTTCACAAAAACTTTTGCATATTTGGTTACTTGAGTGTTCCCTCGAGTAAGTCTCTCTTTTCTTCTTTGGTTACTTAAGTGATTATTAGAGTAAAGTTTCAATTTCTTTTCTGATTACTCAAGCAATCCCTCGAGTAATGTCATCTAAATTTTGGCCGAGAGTACCTACTTCAATGCTTACCTGATTACTCGAGTAATCCCTCGAGTAATTCAATCTTTTTATTTCAACTTACTCAAGTGATCCCTCGAGTAATATACCTTTTTCATATCTGGTTACTCGAGTAATCCCTCAAGTAATGTTAGTCATTTCTTAGCCGAGAGCTACTAGATGATTTCTTCTCTGATTACTTGAGTAATCCCATGAGTAATGCTTCAAAAACTTTTTATAATACTCGAGTGATCCCTCAAGTAATGACATCTAAAATTTTTGATAGAGCTTTCTGGAACAATTTCTCACACATTACTCGAGGGCTCCCTCGAGTAATACCTTCAAAAATCTCAGTGTTCCTTTCTCCTATACTCTGTCTTTTACTAAATCTTCATTACTTGAGTACCTACTCGAGTAATGCTTTTGCCTGCCACAGAAAGCTTAGTTACTTTGTTCAAACCTTTTTGTTTATTATCAAAACCTTTTTTTAACATTAATCCAATCTTTCTTATCATCAAAACATATGTGATCTAACATTCTCCCCATTTTTTATGAAGGCAAAACTTGGTGATTTTGAACAAAGTTTTTGAAATTGAGTTTTCAATCATATGCTTCTTGATAACATTTCATATGGAATCTTTTGTTCAATTTAAACTTCAAAACTCTTTCGAAATGACTTTGGGAAGATCATTTTGAATCCAAATCTAATGATTTTTGAGAAATTTTGTATTTGAAATCTTTTTGAATCCAATTTTAATGATGTTAAAATCAAAAACTCATAACTTTGAAGGTATGTTCTAATTCTTCATTCGTTCATCTTGCATACACATTAAAAAACTTATTAGTCCACAATTGATAAATAACTTCAAATTTAAATTGTAGAATGAGTTCATGATACCAACATAATCCACTTAAAATAGAAAATAATAAAGCTAATAAAGCTCCCTTAAACCCTATACACCCATATCACTATGCATTCTTTTACAAAATCACATCATTTTCACAAAATCACCCAAGTTCTTCTCTTCCTTTTTGTCTTCATCACAATATAGGATTCAATCTAGACAAGGACACGGACTGGATGGCTAGACTATAAAAAGAGGGCTGACTGGAAGAGGAGTAAATCCAGAGCCATGTGAATTACTTGAACTGGAAGATTCTAAAGATGATGATTCATGTTCAGGGAGATTCACTGGAGGTATCTGTAGAGGATTTTGAGGAAATAGAATTAAAGAGGTAACCTCTACCTTCTTTGTACCAGCAGGTGACTGATGTTCACTGAAAGAAATAATTACCTCCTCGGTGCTTGTAAGTGAAGCAATAAGTATGAGCACTGGCTCAGGCTAACTGGCTGGATCGGAGGGACTGAGTCATCAATATTTATGTGAATGGTCTCGGATGTTTCTAGGTTAAGCATAGAGAATAGGAGGTTTCTGGGGATGGTGATAGGCAAAGTAGGAAGAGGGATAGAAGAAGGTCCAAGCTCAGAAGGTCTAGGCTCAGAAGGTGATATTGGCTCAAGAATAAAAGAAGACATAAAAGGACCAGGAGTAGAGGGGCCAGATGCCATAGCATCAAGTCTAGCATGGAGTGATCTCAGAAGCTCACTCTGGGCCTGCTGTTCTGCCAACATCTCTTCATGCCTCTTATCCATTTTCTCCATAAGCTCTCCTATCTTCACATTCATATAGGTTTTCAACTTCGCAATTGTATTTGTAATGTTGATATGAAAACCCTTCAGGATATTCTCTGAAAATGTCTGTAATGTTACACCAAAAAAAGAAGGAGAAGATGTGGATGCTGGAGCAGAATACTATGTCTCATCCAATTAACTTGTTGCAGTCTCAGTTTTCTTCTTTTTGGGACTTGACTCAAGTGGGTTCTTTAGGGGTAGTACAATATGTAACTTCCCAATTTGGTTTCTTCCCATTGGAACTAGCCTCTCAATTGGTTCATTCTTCTCTAAGAACTAAATCTTGTTCTTTTTGAGAAATAGAGATATAAGCTGAGGATAGGGCATTAGAGTGGTGATTTTTCCTTCAAATCTGTATGTCTTAATCTCAGCAAAAATGAATTCACCCAAGTCCTTTTTCTCTTTGAGAAGAAATGAGGCAATTTTTCTATAATCCCTCTCTATGAAATAAGTGTGATTATTTTCTTTGTTCACTATGACTCTAGAATAGATATAACATAGGACTTTGTGAAGATCACACATATCACTTGGATTGAAATCAAGGGGTCCCACTATTTCACCTAGCCTTATAATAGAAAACAGCTAGTTTGAGTCAAGATTAGAATAATTATCTTCAGGTAGGTCCTCTATTCCTAACCAAGTGTTGATTTTGGAAGGTGAGATTAGGATTTCTTACCCTCTAACCTTAAAGACCATTTCTTTTTCCAGGGAATTTTGAAGGACATCATTGATAGGTTCTAAATTGAAATAGAAATGCCTCACTATCTTGGTGTAAAATGGAAGTTTAATTGAAAGCCAAGGCATATAGGATTCAAGATAAGGCATGATGTTAAATTTCAATACCTCTTGAAGAAGTTTTGAGTCAATAAAGTGCATGTTGCACACTCTTCTTCTTGAAAAGTAATCCATGTATTTCTGGGACTCCTCTAATTTCTTCACATTAAAACCTTTTTAAGGAAATGTGATTCCTTCTTCTTCTGGTTCCTTTGAAGATTGGCCTTGCTTCTCTCCTCTAAATTTGTGAGCCTCATCTAGTATACTTGCTATGGCTTAGGTAAGTTTTCTTTCAAACTTGGACTTTTTGGATGGTTTTTTAGAGAAGGAGGGAGTGTCAGATGTAGGGATGAGCAAAAACCTGGTGGTCCGGTCTAACCCGAGCTGGTCCGGTCTGGTCTGGTCCAGTCCAAATAATCAATATAATGAAATCGGACTAGACGGGACCAGATTGACTGGTCGGGTTGGACCGGGTTCCAGACCAAGGGACCAAACCACCTAGACTGGTCCGGTCTGGTTCAGGTCAATTTCTTAAAAAATATTTTTATAATTTAGATGTTATTTTTTATTTTTTATTTAATGTTGTTAGAGTTTTTTTTAAGGATTTATAATCAAGTTTTATTTTTTATGATGATTTTTATATGATTATAGATATTTTTATTATCTTAATTATATTTATCATGTTTAAATATTTTTTCTAAATATATTTTTTTATTGTTGTTGGATATTCTTATAGATTTATGATGTTTTAATTTTTGGTGACATATTTTATATTATTATAGGTATTTTTGTGGTCTTAATTGTGTTTAATAGGTTCAAATTTTTCCTTCCAAAGAAGAAAAAATAAAAATAAAAAAATATTAAATTTAGGTCATGGACTAACTAGACCAGTCCAGGTAGTCCACCAGACCCGGTCTAGTCCAGTCCGACCTCGGGTTGGTGTTGGACCAGACTAGACCACGGACTGCTTTGTGCAACCTGAGATCTTCTCAAAACCAGACCTCGAGTTGATGTCAAACCCGGTCCGGTCCGGTCCATGCTCATCCCTAGTCAGATGAATTAGAAGAAGGTGGAGATGGCGCTCTGGTCCCTTTGCCTCTACCAGGAGGAATAGCCTACTTAGATTGAGCTCTTGTGTCAATGGGTTCCTTGATCACAACTTCTTTGACCTTAGGTTTGGCTTGTGGCTTGGATTTCTCTTTCGACCTGGGAGTGAGCTTTTATCTTTTGTCTAGAAGAGATGGAGTAGATTCATGTAATTACTAAGATTCAGAAGGAATATCGAGAATGGTGCTTTTGGTTCTAACCATTTTGATTGAGAGAACAAGATTTTCTGGAAATTTTCTTATGGAAGTTGAAGGTTTAGGGCAGAGGATTTTCAACAATTTGATGAGGTTTTTCGCAAGGAATTTCAATGGGTTTTTTTAAAAATGGAGTTAAGAAGTGTCTATGAAAAGTTTTTTTGGAAGGTTACTCAGAGAATTACTTGAAGTAATTTTGTGAAAATGATGGGACGCACAGTGATATACCTTTGTTGCATGATATTACTCTAGGGCTCCCTCGAGTAATCTTGGGCTTTATCGAGGGCTCCCTCAAGTAAATACATTTAAAAAACTTAGATTAATGCAATTAAAACATGTACCTATCATAAGTAATATTATAATTACCTATGTATATTCCCTCGATCATTTGATGGCATTTTAAGACATATCTGAATGGAAATTAGATTGATTTTTGATTTGTACTCATGATTACTTGAGTCCTTACTCGAGTAATTTCCATAGTTGACTCGAGGACTCCCTCGAGTAATCTGTCCCTTCATTTTCTGACTACTCATTTCTAACTGTTATGTTGTTTCCTTTTGAATTAATGCTTCTCTGTCATATTTTCCAAGTAATTACTCAAGTGGTTACTTGAGTAATATATACAATTACTTCAAGGTGTTAGTTGGGTAAGGATGGTTACTTGAAGTTGTCCCTTGAGTGATATAGTACTCTTTTAACCTCTGCTTTTTATACCCCAAAACATAATATCAAGATCCTGTAAAACAAATTGCTAGAAACTTCAATGCTTAAGTTAGTAATCATCAAAACATCAATAAATAACATCATCTAACATTTTGTAAACACTAAATAACTTACAATTCATTGGGATTTACCATTCCTAATTCTCTTCTAATAAATAGAAATTGATCTTTTAGAAGGGGTTTTGTGAAGATATCAGCTAGTTGAAGATGAGTTGGAATCAATATCACTTTTACATCTTTCTTTTGAACATGATCCCTTATAAAGTGATTTCTAACATCAATATGCTTGGTTCTGGAGTGTTGAACTGGATTCTTCGCCAAGGTTATCATGCTAGTGTTGCCACAGTATGTTGGTATTTCCTTGATATACATACCAGGATCATGTAATTGTTGCTTTAGCCATAACACTTGTGTACAACAACTTTATACTGCAACATATTCATCTTCCATTGATGAAAGAGACACTATATTTTGTTTCGTGCTAAACCATGATACGAGTGAACCTCCAAGAAATTGGCTTTGTGCATTGGTACTCTTTTTGTTTATCCTGTATCCTCCATGATCAGAGTCTGAGTATGCAACTACATATTCATTTCATCCTTTAGGATACCAGAGACCTAATTCTGTCGTGTCATCAAGATATCGAAAGATACGTTTGACAGTTTTAGCATGTGACTCTTTTGGTGCTGATTGATATCTTACACACACACCAATACTGAATTGGATGTCAGTGAAAGAGGCAAGCTTCATCCAAGAAGGGGGAGAATTAGGTGATGTGATAAATTTTTTGGTTGACACGATGATATGACAATAACTGTAAATAGAGTAGAGTTGAGAAGATTAGCACACAAAGAGTTATACTGGTTCGGCCCAAAACCCAGGCCTACTTCCAGTCCTCAAAGATTAAGACATATTAAGATTTTCATATTCTTCCAAGATTCAATGGGCTCTTAGAACGCTGTAAAACAACAATCATCCTTGAATGGACTATGAGCAAAAATATTCTAACACTTCGAAATTTCTCTACCCTTACGACAAGTCTTACATGCAGAAAAACAAACCTATGAACTTTCTCTCTTACTTATGTATACAAGTCTTATGAGCAGCAACGTTCTCTCCTGCTTACACCTCTATAAGTCTTACGACCAACAACGTTCTTTACTACTTATACCTTGTAACTCTTATAAGCAGAAAGTCTTACTAGGAATTCTCTCAACTGCTTCTCTCGTAAGGATATCTACCCTCTCAAGGTCACTTTACCTTGAGATCAAATGAAAATAGAATTTAGAGTGCATATAGACTCTCACACAGAGAAAATATAATAAACACTAAAGTACAATATGAACACAGAGAAAATATGAACAACAGAGACTCATAATTTGCTTGTGCGAATTCTTGTTCTGAGTTCTTTTGTTTGATGGTCTTTGAAGCCCTGCATTTATAGTCAGTTGATTTTGTCTATTGAATAATCGTCGTTGTGGAGCCAAGTATTTCATTGTGGAGCAGCATGCGTACGTTTGAAATATTTGAACAAGATATCGTGCTAGGTACGTGCTTAGTTGATCATAATGATTTTGTCTGTCATTGTTTGACTTCCTCTGTGCCTTTCTAATTCAAACGATCAAACTCATATTTCATAATTGAAATATATGTTAAATGAAGTTAAATGATAATAAGTTAAAATAGAATAAATAAATAATATTAAACCATGTTCTGATTGATCGATGTAAGTCTGTTGCATTTTGTCATCTGACAGAGCATTACTGAAGTGCACTGAGGTGTGAATCTTCATATATCCTCTTCTGCTTCTACTTTTGCTTTGTACTTCCACGTGATTTTAAGAGAGTGCATTTTCAGACTTGTGAGTGATGTGGGTCCTCACTCGAGTATATCTTGTCTCACTCGAGTGCACATGTATCTTGCACTATGAACTTTCATCTCTGGATAACACTCACATCCTATATTTCAAGAGTGTGATTTTGCACTTGTAAGTGATGTGGGGCCTCACTTGAGCATGTTGATCCTCACTCGAGTGCGCAGTATATTCTTGTATAAAATACTCTTTTGCTTTAGCACTTGCATCAGGAATGGAGAGAGTTAGATTTCTCACTCACGGGTGCTGAGGTATCACTTGAGTGCAAGTACTCTCCACTCGGGTATACTTGCTCTTCTATGCACTGGCTAACTCTTGGGCAAACACTTTCTATGCTTTACTCGCTTGGACTCGAGTGCAGTTTTCACTTTGAGTTAATCTTGCTCTCGAGTCAATACTTCCTGTATCACACTTTACAGGACCTAGTGAACTTGGGCTATCACTTGAGTATTAAGTCCATGCTCGAGTGCAAAATCATTTTTTGTCTCTGACATTGCTCTTTGTCAAACACTTGTACGAGTGAGTCTTCATGCTTGAGTGCAAATAACATCATCACTCGAGTGCTAAGACTATCACTCAAGTTAACCTGGTGTTTTAAGCTGGAGTCTGCTTCTGTCAAACACTTTTAGTTTAACACTCACTTGTGCTTGAGTGCAAAAGTGCTAATCACTCCAGTGCTAGCTTCCATCACTCGAGTGCATTAGTTAAAATCACAGCATTGACCTCTGAACTTTGTGAGATGCATTTTGTAACTTTTTCAACCATTGTCTAAACTTGTAAATCATAAGTTTCTTACCACAACACATAATAATCTTTTGTTATCATCAAAACTTGGAATCTAACATTCTCCCCCTTTTTGATGATGACAAAAGCCTTATGATGGATTTTAAAAACTTGATTGAAGTGAAAATTTTTGAAAAACCTTTCAAGATTTCCAAATGCATATTCACTAAAGTTTTGACTCATTTTCTAGATTTTTGCACTTAACTTCTTAAGTTTCTTGCAATACTTCCAATGGACACTTAAAGCCAAGATAAGTCATAGTACTATAATATTTAAACAGAAAACTCAAAATGATCATATATAGAGTAATGAATTTGCAGAGTACAATGATAAGCTTTAATCAACATCTACCCATAAAACCTAAACACATCCAAGTCATAAAACAGAAAAGCTTAATACAGAAAACCTACCCTAATACATAAAAACTACCCAATACTCCCCCTAAACCAAAAGACTCCCATATCAGACAGAATAGCTCAAGAACCATCACACATCCTTCTCCCCTATTTTGTCAACATCAGAAGGGGGCAGAGGAAAAGTAAGGTCAGAAGGCTGTGCTGGGGGATATACCACCATGGTTGTGAATAGATCAAATGGTAGAGATAATGGGTTAGGTATAAATGGTGGAGATGATGGCTCAGGAGCAGAGGCTGCAGGTAGTGACAATGATGGCTAGTCATAAGTAACCTCAACCTGGGAATGAGGGTCAGTGAAAAGTACATATGTATGAGGCTGAGAAGGTAAGGCCGTGGTAGGAGCAGACTCTGGAGGCGCCTCAGTAGAAGTAGTTAGAAGATGAGTACGCAAGTAGATCTCTATGTCAGTGATTCTTCGTGACTGTTCTTCTTGTGCCCTGAACATCATATCAAAATTGGCATTAGCCTTGTCCACCAATCTTGAGACTTGTGTTTCCAACTTGTCTACCAATTTCTCATACTTACTTAACAATTCCATTTTTAGGCTTGCTACTGACTTATTGATCACTCAGCCAAATAGCTTGGTAGTTATGCATTTAAGAAAGATGGAGGTAGAGTTGGTCCTTATGCAGAAGACTGAGCCTTATCACCTCTCGAAGGAGTGGCTTCTCTCTAAGATGTAGCCTTGGTTTGGCTAATTGGAAGATTGATCTCCATATGTGTCAACTGAACCTTACCAAACCTCAAAATGTTTACCATCCCAGTTCCCTCCAAGTACCAAACTTTGTTGTGCTTTAGGATGAGAGACACAAGTTGTAGATGTGGAATTATGGCGGATCTCGATGAAGAAAATCTAAATCTTCTTATCTCATAAAAAATAAGCTCCCCCACATTTCTTTATTGACTAGCTAGGAATGAGGCCAATAAATGTAGTCTCTCTGGGTAAAATGGGTATAGTTTTTGGATTTATTAATAATACTATGGGTGTATATGTAATAAAGGGCATAAATAGAGTCATGCATATTAATAGGCTTAAAGTTAAGAGGTCCTATAGGGTCATTTGGCCTTAATTTCTAGAAGGCTTCATTAGCAGAGAGTGTAGGTGGATCAGAAGGCGGTGCAACATAACCAAGTATATCATTTATGATAGTAGGAGATATCATAATGTGTTGACCTCTAATAGTGGTAGACATTGCTTCCTCTATCAACTCTCCAACCCTAGATTTTATGTCTTGGACTTTTAAGTTGCAATAAAAAGTTCTCACAACAAAAGGAGAATATGGAAGATGTATGTTCAACCAGGGATCATAATAACCAAGGAAAGATTAGAAATCCAGACTACAACTTTTCTTTAGATGATCCAAATACACATAAACTATAAGGTAAAAACTTCTATGAGCAAACTCAGAATCATATACCTTCTGATCAAGTGGCTTCAGTTTCTGAACATTGAAGCCTTTTGGAGGATTTGTGACTTGTTCTTCTTCTGGAGCCTGTGAAGTGGAAGGCACTCGTGAAGCAGCTATACTGGTCTGGCCAACATGATGAGAACCCAAGGCACCAGCTTGGGAGGCAATCTTGCCTACCAAGGCATCAAGCTTCGATTTGTCTAATGCTTCCCGGAGGTGCACATTGAAGGAATCATCAGAGGAAGATACTTGAGGTTCTTCTATGGTAGTCATCTTTCCTCTTCCCTTTACTTCCTTCACTTGAGAGCGAGTGACAACAGACTCTTTGAAGACAACTGCCTTTGGTTTCTTTGGTGGAGGTTGTTCCTTTTTAGCTATCTTAGATATAGGATGAATCTTCTTAGCCGGAGTTCTTTTCTTGGTGATTTTGGGCTTAGGATGTGGTGTTGGAGTAGAAGATAGTGATGGTGTTGGAGATGAAGTATGTGAAGGTGCTTCTCTTACAGATTCTGACTCACTAGCTTCAGAATGAGGGGGTAAAGGTGTTGGAGAGTTTTTGGATACTTGAGGAATTTTGGTTCTAACCATTTTGAATGATTCAAAACTAGATTAAAGAATTAATAGCACAGAAAAAGGCTTGAAGACAATTTTCAGAAATGTTCTTATGTTAGGGCAAGAAAAAGGAAATTTATGATGATAAATCTAACCTTTCAATGAAGATTGAAGAGTTGCAATCGAAATTTGAAGAGATATGAGGTGTTTAATCAGTAGAAGACGATTGGAGATGAAGAGGTATGAATGACGAGAAAAGTGACACTTTCGAGTGAGAAGGAGAAGTACGACTGTCTGAGCTATTGCGTATTTGATATAAGTTCCAATACTCAAGTGATAACCCTAGTGCTTGAGTATTATTCATACACCACTCAAGTAATACATTTTAGTGCTTGAGTGTCAAACAGAAAAAGTTCATAAAGCACGTAAATGCATACCTGGTTTAAGCAAGTAAAAGCATGTGAGTACTTGTATGCTCTTCTGTACTTCATGTTTGTTCTTATATCACTTGAGTGATATTCTTCCTCACTCGGGTGAGGTCTGCCGTTTTGGTATGTTTGAGTGAGTGCTAAAAGTTCTTGTATACTCTGTTAATCCTTATTTTACATAGCTAAAAGTAGAGCATATGATATAGTTCCACACTCAAGAATTCATCTCTGACTCGAGTGATAAAGAGCCTTGTACTTGAGTGAACCATCCAACACCCGAATGACAATCCTGCAAACAAATTTTCTATATACTCTGATGCCTAAATCAGTATGATTATCATCAAAACTTATATTAAACGTAACAATTAACAGGAAAAACTTACAACTCATTGGGATTAACCATTCCCAATTCTCTTCATATATATAAGAATTGATCTTTAGCTATCAGCTTTGTGAATATGTTAGCAAGTTGAAGATGCATCCGTTTAAATTCTACTTTGACATCCTTTTTTTTGTACATGATCTTGAATGAAGCAATGTCGGATATCTAGGTGCTTGGTCCTTAAAAGTTGTACAGGATTCTTGGCTAAACTAATAGTGCTAGTGTTGTCACAGTAAATTGGTATCTCCTTTAGGTATATCCCCAAATCCTGAAGTTGTTGCTTCAACCATAGTACTTGAGAACAACAGCTTGATATAGCTATATATTCAGCTCCAGTGGAAGATAATGACACTGTGTTCTGCTTCTTGCTGAACCATAATACCAGAGAGACTCCAAGGAATTGACATTGTCCACTGGTACTTTTCTTGTCAGTTTTATATCCTCCATGATCTGAATCTAAATAGGCCATTAAATATTTGTTTCCTCTGTTTGGATACCATAGGCTAAGTTCTGCAGTGTCTCCTAGGTATTTGAAGATTCTTTTTACAGTCTCTGCATGTAATACCTTAATGCCAGATTGATACCTTGCACATATTCTAACAATGAATTGTATATCCGGCCTGCTTGCTATTATATAGAGTAATGAACCAATCATTCCTTTATATTTAGTGATGTTGAAGTCACGGCCTTTTACGTTTGCATCCAATAAAGTTGTAGAGCTCATTAGAGTATCAGCTCTATTAGCATTGTCTTTTCTGTACTTTTTCAATACATCTTTCAAATATTTTGTTTGAGATACAAATATCCCATTCTTCTTTTGCTTAATTTGAAGTTCAAGAAAGAAGTTTAGTTCTCCCATCATGGACATTTAAAACTCTACCTGCATAAGCTTGGAAAATTCTTGACAAAGAGATTCGTTAGTAGCACCGAAAATAATATCATCAACATAAATTTGAACAACTAGAAGATCATTTTTGTTACGTTTGATGAAAAGAGTTGTGTCTACTTTTCCCCTAACAAAGTTTTGATCACGAAGAAATTTGCTTAGCCTTTCATACCAAACTTTGGGTGCTTGTTTTAAACCATACAAAGCTTTCTTAAGATTGAAAACATGATCAGGTTTTGTTTCATCTTCAAGTAGGAGGTTGTTCTACATATACTTCCTCCATAATATAACCATTTAGAAAAACACTTTTTACATCCATTTGATAAAGTTTAAAACCTTTAATGCAAGCAAAGGCTAAGAGTACTCGTATTGCTTCCAATCTTGCCACTGGAGCATATATTTCCTCATAATCAATACCTTCTTCTTGATTATAGCCTTTGGCAACCAACCTTGCCTTGTTTCTCACAATGATTGCTGATTCATCAAGTTTGTTTTTGAAAACCCATTTGGTTCCTATAATTGAGTGATCTTTAGGTCGATGTACCAAATCCCAAATTTGATTCCTTTGAAATTGATTTAATTCTTCTTACATAGCAATCACACAATCATTGTTAGATAATGCTTCTTCAATATTAGAACGTTTAATCTTAGAAATAAAAGCAGAAAAAGTTACCTCCTAAAGAATTCTATTTTTTGTTTTAACACCTTCATGAATATCTCCAATTACTTGATCAATTGAATGATCTTTAATATGTCTCCATGCTTTTGGATGAGCATGATCATCAACACTTTCTTTATTTGAAAATCATTTGTTTCAAAATTATTCTGATTTGAAATAGTTTTGTTTTTCCTTATCAAATCCATTTCTTCTTCATCAAATTCTCCTCTATGGTCTGACCTAATAGAGACAGTAGAAATACCTTTCTCATTTTGAACCTTCTTAGCAAACATAATAAATTCGACAAACATTTCATCTTTTGCAATAATAAATATAGTCCATGTAAATCTTGTAAAGTCATCGACAATTACTAAAGTATATAGATTTCCTCCAAAATGTTTTACTCTTACTAGACCTACCAAATCCATATGAAGTAATTGTGAAGGTTTGGAAGTATAAATCTTAAACTTTGTTTTGAATGAAGATTTAGTTTGCTTGCCTTTTTGACATGCCTCACAAATAATGTCGTCTTTGAATTGAAGTTTAGAAAGACCAACAACTAAATCTTTTCTAATTAGTTTGTCAAGTTGGTTCATACTAACATGAGCCAGATACTTATGCTATAACCAACTCTCCTCTGATTTTCTAAGAAAATAATTTTTAGAAGCATTTGAATTTAAATCAATAGTATAACAGTTACCATCCCTTTAAGCTTGGATCTTTGCCTTGATGGATTATTTGTTAAGTGGTAGATCCTTCTTGTTTACTATCAAGCATTCTTCTGAATCAAAAATCACGTAGTTATCTTTGTCAGTACTTTGACTCACACTTAGGAGGTTATGGCAAAATCCTTCAACGTAATATACATCATTGATTTGAACTCCATCGAATTTTCCCTCTTTACCAATTCCAACAATACGTCCAAATTGGTTACCTCCAAAAGTTACCTTTCCTCCTTCTCTGGTTTCTAACATGGTGAACTTATTTTTGTTACCAGTCATGTGTCTCGAGCACCCACTATCAATGTACCACTTGTTTGATCGTGATGCTTTAAGACATACCTAAAGTAATATGATCAAGCTTTAAGTACCCACACTTTCTTGGGTCCTTTGTGGTTAATATACAATATTTTTTATCCATGTGTCCCTTTTGGAACCCATTTGTACATACCAATGACCTGTCCTTTTCTAAAATAACATGATGAAGTATAATGTCCTTTCCTATTATAGTAACTGCATGATGCAAATGAATTTGATGTATGTACAGAATTCTTAAAATGTTTTATATAAGTCTTACTGCCATTTTTCTTATTTCCTCTATTTTTATCCTGATTAGATTTATATCCAATTCCAGATTTATCAAAGGAAACCTTTTGAGATTTTAGAATGACTTTATAACTTTCACTTCCTTTAGTATATCTTTACATAGTTTTTGTTAAATCACTTATTTCTTATCTTTTTCTTCACATAATGCACATAATGATATGACAGTATTTTCTAACTCTTTTACTTTCTTCTTATGGATAACCATTTCTTTAGTTATCTTGATGAATTCAATATGCAATGCATTATATTCAGATAATAACTCATCATAAGTAGGTTCAAAGTCACTTCCCTCTGAATCCGATTCTTCTTCTTTGGCTACCAAGCATAGATTTGCAACTTTATCATTGTTGCTTTCTTCATCCGATGAGCTATCACCCCATATAGATGATATGTATGCTTTCTTCTTCTGCTTCTTGTCTTTATTTTTGAAGCATTCATATTTGATGTGTCCAGGCTTTCCACATTTATAGCATACTATCTGTTGCTCCTTGTTTTCTTTCTTGCTTGGTCCACCTTGATAATTCTTGAAATTCTGTTGCCCTCTTCAGTAGAACTTCTAGAATTTCCTCATGATCATTCCCATATCATCATCATCAAGGACATCTTCTTTTTCTGAAGACTCATCTTCCTTGATGGCTTTAAGTACAACTCCTCTTTTCTTTTTATCATCGAACTCTTCTAGTTCCTTCTTGAACCTTAACTTTCCTTCATACTCTATAAGGCTACCAAAGAGAGCATCTACGAATCTCATTGACTCTCTTTTAGCTTCTTCGATAGCTGTTACCTTTGCTTCCCATTTATTCATAAGAATGTTAAGGATCTTTCTTACCTAGGAATTTTGATCAAATATTTTCCCAAGTGCCGATAGTTGATTAAGAAGATGAGTATATCTAAGTTCAAATTTTGAGATTCTTTCTCCAAGTTTCATCCAAAACATATCATACTCTATAATTAGAGTATTGACTCTATTTTCTTTGATTCTAGATGTGCCTTCATGAGTGATCTCAAGAGCATCCCACATATCTTTGGTTGTTGGTAGTGTGCAGATTCGGAAATATTCCTTTTGACTGAGGGTACTCTGTATCATTAAAATAGCTTTACTATTTAACGTTACTAACCTCTTGTCATCTTTATCAAAATCCTCTGGGCTCTTTTTAATAACTCTATTTTCGATTTTCTTTATTGGAACATAGTCACCGTCTTGTATTACATTCCATAGACCATATTCGTTAGCCATCACAAACACTCTGAACTTAGATTTCCAGAACGAAAAATGTTCTCCATCAAAACCAGGAGGTCTAGTGATAGAAGCTCTATATGGAAGGATGTTCTCACCTATTATTTCCATTTATCGGATTCTTCTTAAGCTGTTAGGCTCTTCAGAGATGACCTTGCTTTGATACTAAATGGAAGAGGCAAGCTTCACCCAAGAGGGGGTGAATTGGGTAATGTGATAAATTTTTTTGTTGATGTGGTGATATGACAATAACTATAGATAGATTAGAGTTAAGAAGATTAGCACACAGAGAGTTATATTGGTTCGGCCCAAAACCCAGGCCTACGTCCAGTCCTTAAAGATCAAGACCTATTGAGATTTTCACTATCCTTCCAAGATTCAATGGGCTCTCGGAATGCCGCAAAAAAACAATCGTCCTTGAATAGACCACGAGTAAAAATATTCTAACACTTAGAAATTTCTCTCCCCCTTATACAAGTCTTATGTGCAAAAAAAAAAACCTATGACCTTTCTCTCTTGCTTAGTATACAAGTCTTATAAGCAGCAATGTTCTCTCCTGCTTACACCTCTGTAACTCTTACGAGCAGCAACATTCTCCACTGCTTGTACCTTATAAGTCTTATGAGCAGAAAGTCTTACTAGGAATTCTCTCAATTGTTTCTCTCGTAAGGATATCTACCCTCTCAAGGTCCCTGTACCTTGAGATCAAATGAAAATAGAATTTAAAGTGTATACAGACTCTCTCACAAAGCAAATATGATAAACACTAAAGTACAATATGAATACATAGAAAATATGAATAATAGAGACTCGTGAATTTGCTTGTATGAATTCTTGTTCTGAGTTCTTTTGTTTGATGGTCTCTGAAGCTCTACATTTATAGTCGGTTGATTTTGTCCATTGAATAATAATCATTGTGGATCTGAGAGTTTCATTGTAGAGCAGCATGCGTTCGTTTGAAATATTGAACAAGATATCATGGTAGGTACGTGCTTAGTTGGTCGTAATGATTCTGTCTGCCGTTGTTTGACTTTCTCTATGCCTTTCTAATTCAAACGATCAAACTCATGTTTCACAGTTAAAATATATGTTAAATAAAGTTAAATAATAATAACAAGTTAAAATAGAATGAATACATAATATTAAACTATGTTCGGATTGATCGCTATAAGTCTGTTGCATTTTGGGCTTCTGACAGAGTATCACTCAATTGCACTGAGGTCTCACTAGAGTAAATCTTCATATATCCTCTTCTACTTCTGCTTTTGTGTTGCACTTCCACGTGATTTTGAGAGAGTGCATTTTTAGACTTGTGAGTGATGTGGGTCCTCACTCAAGTACATCTTGTCTCACTCGAGTGCACATGTATCTTGCACTATGAACTCTCATCTTTGGAAAACACTTGCATCCTATTTTCAACAGTATGATTTTGCACCTACAGGTGATATGGGGCCTCACTCGAGAACACTGATCCTCACTTGAGTGTATAGTATATTCTTGCATAAAATACTCTTTTGCTTCAGTTCTTATATCAAGAATGGAGAGAGTTAGATTTCTCACTCACGGGCTTTGAGGAATCACTCGGGTGCAAGTACTCTCCACTAGGGTACACTTGCTCTTCCATGCATTGGCTGACTCTAGGGCAAACACTTTCTATGCTTCACTTGCTTGGACTCAAGTGCAGTTTTCACTTTGAGTTAATCTTGCTCTCAGGTGAACACTTCCTATATCAACTTTATAGGACTTGAGTAAACTTGAGGCTATCACTCGAGTATTGAGTC
Source organism: Inga laurina (assembly GCA_963855925.1). Classification (NCBI taxonomy): domain Eukaryota; kingdom Viridiplantae; phylum Streptophyta; class Magnoliopsida; order Fabales; family Fabaceae; genus Inga; species Inga laurina. Next base: position 49,725,680 of record OY979703.1, read on the forward strand.
CATGCTCGAGTGAAACGATCATTTTCTATCCCTAATATAGCTCTCTGTCAAACACTTGTACAAGTGAGTCTTCATGCTTGAGTACAAATAACATCATCATTCGAGTGCTGAGGCTATCACTTGAGTTGACCTGGTATTTTAAGCTAGAGTGTGCTTCTGTCAAACAATTTCAATTTAACACTTGATTGTGCTTGATTGCAAAAGTGCTAATCACTCGAGTGCTACCTTCCATCACTCAAGTGCATCAGTTAAAATCACAACAATACCTCTAAACTTTGTGAGATGTATTTGGTAACATTTTCAACCATTGTCTAAACTTGTAAATCATGAGTTTCTTACCATAGTACACAATAATCTTTTGTTATCATCAAAACTTGGAATCTAATAGTCAGGTCTACTTTAGTAAGATAGAGTAATGATCCAATCATTCCTCTATATCTTGTGATATTGTAATCTTTTCCCTTGACGTCAGCATCATGCAACGTAGTTGAGCTCATAGGTGTGTCCATTCCATTGCTTCATCTATTCTATATTTCTTCAATAGCTCTTTCACATACTTTGTTTGAGATATGAAAATTCCATTCTTTCTTTGTTTGATTTGTAAACCGAGAAAGAAATTTAATTCTCCCATCATTGACATCTCAAACTCCTCCTGCATTATCTCAGAAAATTCTTTGCACAAGGTTTCATTAGTAGCACCAAAAACTATATCATCAACATATATTTGTACAATTAAAATATCTCGTTTTCATTTCGTAATAAGTGTTGTATCAACTTTTCCTCGTGCAAAACCTTGATCGATGAGAAATTTACTAAGTCTTTAGTACCATGCTCTAAGAGCTTGTTTTAAACCGTATAAAGCTTTTCTTAGTTTGAAAACATGGTCAAGCTTAGTCACATCTTCAAAACCTGGAGGTTGATCTACATACACTTCTTTTATAATTAGCCATTTAGGAATGCACTCTTTACATCCATTTGATACAGTTTGAATCCCTTGATGCATGTAAAGGCTAAGAGTACTCGTATGGCTTCCAATCTAGCCACTAGAGTATATGTTTCCTTATAATCAATTCCTTCTTCTTGATATAGCCTTTGGCCACCAAACTTGCTGTGTATCTGATAATGATTATGGATTCATCAAATTTGTTCTTGAATACATATTTAGTACTAATGATCGGATGATCCTTAGGTTGGGGTACCAAATACCAAACTTGATTTCTTTCAAATTGGTTTAGTTCTTCTTGCATTGCTATTACCCAATCATTGTATGATAAGCCTTTGTCAATGTTAGAAGGTTCAATCTCAAAAATAAAGGCAGAAAAACTAACTTCATTAAAAATTTTATTCCTAGTTGTGACTCCTTCATTCATATCTCTTATGACTTACTCTAGGGAATGACTTTTATTGTATTTCTAGGCTCTAGGTCATCCTAGTGACTGATCTTCTTCCTTCGTTTAATCAACTTCTGGGATGAAAGATTTAGGATTAGGTTGACCATTCTCTTGATTTAAAACAACTCCCTACTCATCGTCAATAGTTTTGTCAAAGGATTCAAATTCATCGAATACAACATGAATTGATTCTTCAACAACACATATTTGTTTATTGAAAACTCTGTATGCTTTGCTCCGGTTAAAATAGCCCAGGAATATTCCTTCATCAATTTTAGAATCAAACTTTCCTAGGTTATCTTTACAATTATTATGAATGAAACACTTACAACTGAAGATATACAGATGAGCAAGGTTTGGCTTCCTTCCTTTGTATAGTTCGTATGGTGTCTTTCCAAGTTTTGTTCTGATGTAGGCTTTGTTTGAAATATAGCTTGATGTGCTCATTGCCTTGGCCCAGAAAACTTGAGATACATTCTTTTCATTCAGCATTGCTCTAGCCATTTTTGTGAGTACTCTGTTCTTTCGTTCCACGACTCCATTTTATTGAGGTGCCCTTGGAGTAGAGAAATTGTGATCAATGCCATTAGTATCACAATATTCTTCAAAGGCTTGATTTTCAAATTCTCCACCGTGATTTATCTTGATACTGGCAATGGACATACCTTTCTCATTTTGCACTTTTTTGGTAAAAACAATAAATTCTCCAAAAGTTTCATCCTTCGATGATAGCAAAATAGTCCATGAAATATAGAGAAATCATCAACAATGACCAATGAATATAAGTTGTCACCAAAACTTTTAAGTCTTGCTGTTACAACTAAATCCATATGTAATAATTGAAGTGGTATGTTGGTTGTGATCTCATTTTTCAATTTAAAAGATGATTTAGTTTGCTTACCCTTTTGACATGTGTAACACCCTGCCTTTAATCACGTAATTATAATTCGATAATGCACATTTAATTCGGATTAGAGACCATCGGATAACTTAAACTCATTTCAATCTCCTACTTTGTAGTAGGGTTTTCACAAAACATTCAAAATCTCTTCCTGTTCCTGGTCTCCATTTCAAAATTCGAATATAATTACCTGTACAGTTTATCTACATTCATGTATAACAGAGTGTATAACCAAATCCCCGGCAACTCCTGGGTTCTATACATATATATAATCTAGAGGTTACAAGTATCCACTAGGGGATTACACAACCAAAATCGAATATAAAATTCCTAATTCAAAATATCCAGTAATCCCGAGTTTAAAGTAGATAACCAACATCTCAAAAAATCCTTAGTATCACTAAAGATCCTAAGTGCTTCGGGTTGGCCGCTTCTCCTTTGAGCCACATGCCCTGTCTGAAAGGTTAGTCATAGGAAAGAATGAGATTCGAGCGAATCCCAGTAGTAACAAACCACTCATACAATGCATAACACAAAGCATGTATATAAATCACAACCAGCAACAGCAGCAGCAATCTCAAAGATACATGGTTTTCACCACAAACGACAGCACTCACGGCTGTATGCACAATACGACAGCTCTCGCTGTAATAATAATCACGACAGCTTACGCTGTAATCACAATAACGACAGCTTGCGCTGTAAACGACAGCTTGCGCTGTAAACGACAGCTATCACCAGCTGTAATCGCAGCAGCATCAAAGAATCATCACATAACAATGATAACACACACATACAGAGCATTATACATAGTATAAGAGAGAGAAAGTCACTACCTGATCCTTTCCCGACGTTTCTTGGCACTGCGGGCTCCCGAGGGCGGCAAATATCGAATCCTACAATTCCAAATGCACCATTTAGACACTTCCATAGTGTTACTTGGGGTTATATGAGTCTATAATGAAAATTTACAAAACTACCCCCGGGGACCCGGCCCGGGCCCGCCGTACCCGGTCCGGTTGCACTTTTCCCGAAATTCTAATCTGGGCTATCCTAACATATTTCCGCCCAAGGAATCCATTTCCGGACTCGGAATTATCAAATTCAATGTCAAATTACGAAATTGCCCTTGGCAGCCCTACTTTTAGGGTTTTAGGGGCGTTTCCGTAATTATGCTTTCTCAGCCTTTTCTGAAAAAGTGCCCAACTGTAACCCCACCTATTTTTGCCCACTGAATCCAATGGAATCATCAATCATTGAAAATCCAACTCTAAGGCCCTCAAACATCCCTGGCCGAAATAATTGTGTTTTCCAGGAAAAATCGGGGTTTTACGATTTCGGCTCCGTAAACACGTTCCTTTCTACTCCTAACCACTTTATTAACAATCTAATTGAGTTATAACAACCATTTGAACTAAAATTGGGCAGCATAACCCTTAGATATACACTTTTCCAAAATTTAAAACCAATGGCAATCCGGCGAAATTTCACCGATTAAATTGCCCACAACAGCCAGAATAGTTAATATACGAAGGTTTGGAAGTTACCTCAAGCTCCAACAAGCTTTTCCCAAAAATGGCAGCAAACCCTAACTTTTAAAACACCCAATTTGAGCTTTCCAAACCTTAAAGAACAAAGAGGAGTAGTTTAGAATCGGAGTTATACGCGTTAGGAGCTAAATCGTCGGAGAAATCGGCTTACCTTGCGAGATTTCTCCTCTTTCTCTCTCTAAGAGCTCTCAACTTTCTCTCACTAGTGCAGCTGGTTCATCACGACAGAAATGAGCTGAAGAAGATGAGAATATATCTAATTCCATGCTGATGTCATCTTTTAGTGAGATGATGTCATAATTCCCATTTTCGGATTTTCTGGCAGATTTTCTGCCCAAACTTTGAAAAATCATAACTAATTCTAGAAAAATCGAAATGAGGTGATCCCAAAGCCAAATGAAAGGTATTTAAGTCCTCTTTATAGGAAAAATATGAGACATTACCAGAAATCACCACAAAATTTCAGAATTACACAAATTTCATCATTGCCCCAAAACAGAGTCCATTTTCGACCTCAAACTTTGGACAGTCATATCTCCCATTTCCCAAAACGAAATGGCACAAATTATATGTCCATTTTGAAGCTTGGGATGTGAACTTTAATACTGGAAAGTTTCATAATTTTCTGACTTCATTTGCCTAGTAAAAACATCCACACGAGAAGACTGCCCAGAATAGAGTTTCACTGGACAGAATTTCAGATTTTGCATCTCAACTTCCAATGGTTCCATTTTCATACCAAACATCATTCCCACATAAATTTTCACAAGGAAGCCATTGGAATCATTAAAATATCCAAATTCCCATCACACATTCTCCAAAAGTGTTTATTCAACAATAATTATATCCACTTTTAAAGTCATTAGCCCTTAATCACTTTTTGGGATATTACATTTCTCCCCTCGAAAATTAAATTTCGTCCTCGAAATTGCTACACAACTTGAGCCATAAACTCCGGATATCGTCTTCGCATATCTCCCTCCGCTTCCCAAGTTGCCTCTCTTTGCGTCATTCCCTTCCAGATCACCTTCACATATGGAATGCTTCTGTGTCTGAGCCGTCGCTCTTCTCGGTCAATGACTTGCTCTGGCTCCACTGCATATGTGAAATTGTCTTGAAGCTCAACATCCTCATACTCAATGATGTGAGACGGATCCGGTTGGTACTTCTTCAATTGAGAAACGTGGAATACGTCATGGAGTCTACTCAAGCTCGGAGGTAGAGCTACTCGGTAAGCTACAGGCCCAATCCTCTCAAGGATTTCAAAAGGACCTATGTATCTAGGGCTTAGCTTCTTCCTCTTGATCGCTCGCCCAACACCGGTGATAGGAGATACTCTTAAGAAAATATGATCTCCAACCTCAAACTCTAGAGGCCGTCTTCTCTTGTCAGCGTAGCTTTTCTAGCGACTCTGCGCTGTAAGCAACCTCTTGCGAATAATTTGAATCTGTGCTTAGGTTTGATCAACCAAATCTGGCCCATAAAGCTTCCTTTCGGATAATTCATTCCAGCATAAAGGTGATTGACACCGTCTTCCATACAACGCTTCATACGGAGCCATTTGGATGCTCGCATGATAGCTATTGTTGTAAGCGAACTCAGCCAGTGGAAGGAAACGATCCCAACTTCCTTTAAAGTCGAGAACACAAGCTCGCAACATATCTTCCAGCGTCTGAATTGTTCTCTCAGATTGTCCATCCGTTTGAGGATGATAAGCCGTACTGAATCTCAGTTGAGTACCTAAGGCTTCATGCAATGCTTTCCAAAACTTTGAAGTAAATCGTGGGTCTCGATCGGAAATGATGTTTTTCGGAACACCATGAAGTTTGACAATCTCTCGGATATAAATCTCCGCTAGTTTATCAGGAGAATAACCAGCATTGATTGGTATGAAGTGGGCTGACTTCGTTAACCGATCCACAATTACCCAGATCGCATCATAGTTTCTGATCCTAGGTAATCCCACAACCAAATCCATGGTCACGCTTTCCCATTTCCATTCTGGAATCTCAGGACTCTGAAGTAAACCAGGCGGTCTCTGGTGCTCGATCTTCACTTTCTGACAAGTGAGACACCTTGCAACATATTTGGTCACGTCACTCTTCAAACCCGGCCACTAATACACTGATTTCAGATTCTGATACATCTTGGTCATACCAGGATGAAGAGTATATCGGCTCTTGTGTGCCTCATCCAGAATCTTCTGCCTCAACTCTGCCTTAAGTGGAATGAAAACTCTTTTCTGGTAATGAACCAATCCACGAGGCGATATGTCATAGCCTGAAACTTCTCCCTGTTCGATTCGAGTCAAATTGCGCTGTATCCAGTCATCTTGACTCTGAGCTTCTTCAATTTCCGCCCTTAGATCACTCTCCTCTTGAGAAACAGTGTAATTGGCACAGATGATCTGGTTTGTCAAATTTAAATCACGGAAATCTTCAATCAATTTCCTTTCTTGTATCATCATAGCTGCAACGTGCACAGTCTTTCGGCTAAGAGCATCAGCGACTACATTTGCCTTACCCGGATGATATTTTATTTCCAGGTCGTAGTCCTTAAGCAATTCCATCCAGCGGCGCTGTCTCATATTCAGTTCTTTTTGATCATACAGATATTTGAGACTCTTATGGTCGCAGTACAGTTCCACAGTCACACCATACAGGTAGTGACGCCAAATCTTCAAAGCAAACACAATGGCCGCAAGCTCCAGATCATGAGTGGGATAGTTCAATTCATGAGGTCTGAGCTGTCGAGAGGCGTAGGCCACCACACGTCCCTGCTGCATAAGGACACACCCTAATCCCTGCCCACTGGCATCAGAATACACAACATATGTCAAACTGGGATCGGGTAAAATCAACACAGGTGCCGACGTCAACCTCTCCTTCAGCTCCACAAAACAGTTTTCACATTTATCGTCCCACACAAACGGCTGATCTTTTCTCGTGAGCTTGGTCATTGGTAATGCAATACGGGAGAAATTTTGGATAAATCTCCGATAATAACCAGCAAGACCCAGAAAACTGCGTATTTCCGCCACAGATTCTGGCCTCTTCCAGTTCAGTACTGCTTCCACTTTGCTGGGATCCACAGAGACCCCTTCTTGCGAGATAACATGGCCTAAGAATTTCACTTCTGATAGCCAAAACTCGCACTTGCTCAATTTAGCATATAATTGCTTCTCGCACAAGATATTCAATACGATTCTCAAATGATGCTCATGCTCATCCTTATTCTTGGAATATATCAAAATGTCATCGATAAACACAACAACAAACTGATCCAGATATTGCCGAAAGATACGGTTCATGTAATCCATGAAAACCGCAGGCGCATTGGTTAGCCCAAATGGCATCACCAAGAACTCATAATGACCATATCGGGTCCTGAAAGCAGTCTTTGAAATATCTTCTGCTTTCACTCGTAGCTGATGATACCCTGACCTTAGATCAATCTTTGAAAACACACACGAACCAGAGAGTTGATCTAATAGGTCATCAATTCGGGGAAGAGGGTACTTGTTTTTTATAGTAACTTTATTCAGCTCTCTGTAGTCGATACACAAGCGAAGACTCCCATCTTTCTTCTTTACAAACAACACTGGAGCTCCCCAAGGCGACACACTGGGTCTAATAAACCCTTTCTCAAGCAAATCTTCTATTTGTTTCTTTAACTCCGCCATTTCGTTTGGGGCCATGCGGTATGGGGCCTTGGATATAGAACCAGCTCCAGGTATAATGTCAATTGGGAACTGAACTTCCCTTTCTGGAGGTAATCCGCTCAGATCGTCCGGAAACACCTCAGGGAATTCACTTACCACGGGTATATTATTCAAGGTTTCACCATTTTCCCCTTGCACAGAGAAAAACACTACATACCCCTGGCAACCCTTTTCAAGATACTTTTCAGCTTTGGCTGCCGAAAGAAAATTCATACTAGCATCCACATCTTCAACCCTCTGAGATACAGGATATACTATCCTCTTGTTTCCACAATCAAGCAATATATTATTTGCCATTAACCAATCAAAACCCAAAATGACTTCTAATTGACTAAGAGGCAAACATATCAAATCTACAATAGATTGATGCCCTTCCACAGTTATGACACAACTCAAACAAGCTTCTGTGGTCAAGGCCTTAATACCCATTGGAGTTGACACTACTAATTCAAATGGCAGTTTGTCCACATGCAATCCCAGGCGCTTCACGCAATCATAGGCAATGAAGGAGTGACTTGCACCCGAGTCAAATAAAACTTGCAACAGATGGCCATTAAGTAGAAGTTTACCTTGTATTAGCTCAGGAGATTTGCGGGCCTCCTCATGGGTCATAGTGAATACTCGGCCCTGTGTCCTCGGTCTCTGGTCTGGTCGTGGCTCTTTGCATTCAGCAGAAGTATGCCCCACACGCTTACAATTGAAGCATATTATTTTGCCATCACAAGTTTTGCCTTGATGTGGTTGGTTACACCGACGACAAATCCATGGTCCAGAATATGTTCTTTGCTGGTCACGGCTCCCAGACTGGTAGGGCTTCTTACCACTTCCAGACGAAGATCCTTGCCCCTTTCGCTTTTGTGAGGTAGCACCCTTATTAGGTTCATTGCGGTGGCTAGTAGCTCTGGCAGGATACAAATCTCTCAAGTTGTTCTCTGTAATCCTGCACTGTTCAACCGCCTTGTTGAACTTGGTAAATTGATGAGTAGCTAAGCGCTTCCTCAACTCTCGCCTCAGACCGCGAATGAGCATATCAGAACTCCATTCTTCATCATCTTTGAACCGGAGATAGGAGGAGTATCGAGCCAATCGGACAAAACGGGACAAGTAATCATCGAAGCTTTCCGCGTCCCCTTGCCTGATATTCAGGAATTCTGTCTCCTTCTCGAGCCTCACTGATTTGGGAAAATACTTCTCGTTGAATTCTTGTTGAAACAATTCCCAAGTCAATGGCATCTTGTTGCTCTTCAAGGTTAGGGCGATATTCCGCCACCAACGGTCTGCATCCCCTTCGAGTTTGTAAACGGCCAGTCGTGGCTTCACCTCATCCGGACAATTAAGCACCTCAAATATTTTCTCCAGTCTGTTCATCCAATCTTCGGCTGCTTGAGGGTCAAATCTCCCTCTGAACGCAGGAGGCAGATGCTTGCAGAACCTGGTGACCCAAAACTGAAGGTCTCTTTCCTCTCTAAGCGGCATCCCATGTGATTCTTGATTTGGGACAATGTGAGGTGGGGACTCCAGGGGTCGTGCTGACCCTTCAGCAGTGTCCTCATGACGGGTTTCTCCTTGAGTTTCCTCCGGAGTGGACTGAACTGGACCTTCCTTGTTCTTCGCCTTCTCTGCTCTGAGCTCTTCTCTCAACTCAGTTATCATATCTCTTTGATCCCGGATTAGACCCATCAGCTCTTGCATAGGATCTGGTGGATTATCATTGACGACCTCCACCTCTGGGTCTACACGCGGAATATTGGGGCGTCCTCTAGTTTTCTTCATTCTACAAACAACTTGCCCCATTAATTTAGCAGAGATAGTATGCACATATAGTCACAAAACTCATATATATATCCATGTCAATAAAACATACATGTGCATACACAACAATCATTCACAGATAATCTTCTATCCCTACTACTATCTAAGGGATCTATCCTAGCAACCTCTACCCTTACCAGGAACTACAGCTCTGATACCAAAATGTAACACCCTGCCTTTAATCACGTAATTATAATTCGATAATGCACATTTAATTCGGATTAGAGACCATCGGATAACTTAAACTCATTTCAATCTCCTACTTTGTAGTAGGGTTTTCACAAAACATTCAAAATCTCTTCCTGTTCCTGGTCTCCATTTCAAAATTCGAATATAATTACCTGTACAGTTTATCTACATTCATGTATAACAGAGTGTATAACCAAATCCCCGGCAACTCCTGGGTTCTATACATATATATAATCTAGAGGTTACAAGTATCCACTAGGGGATTACACAACCAAAATCGAATATAAAATTCCTAATTCAAAATATCCAGTAATCCCGAGTTTAAAGTAGATAACCAACATCTCAAAAAATCCTTAGTATCACTAAAGATCCTAAGTGCTTCGGGTTGGCCGCTTCTCCTTTGAGCCACATGCCCTGTCTGAAAGGTTAGTCATAGGAAAGAATGAGATTCGAGCGAATCCCAGTAGTAACAAACCACTCATACAATGCATAACACAAAGCATGTATATAAATCACAACCAGCAACAGCAGCAGCAATCTCAAAGATACATGGTTTTCACCACAAATGACAGCACTCACGGCTGTATGCACAATACGACAGCTCTCGCTGTAATAATAATCACGACAGCTTACGCTGTAATCACAATAACGACAGCTTGCGCTGTAAACGACAGCTTGCGCTGTAAACGACAGCTATCACCAGCTGTAATCGCAGCAGCATCAAAGAATCATCACATAACAATGATAACACACACATACAGAGCATTATACATAGTATAAGAGAGAGAAAGTCACTACCTGATCCTTTCCCGACGTTTCTTGGCACTGCGGGCTCCCGAGGGCGGCAAATATCGAATCCTACAATTCCAAATGCACCATTTAGACACTTCCATAGTGTTACTTGGGGTTATATGAGTCTATAATGAAAATTTACAAAACTACCCCCGGGGACCCGGCCCGGGCCCGCCGTACCCGGTCCGGTTGCACTTTTCCCGAAATTCTAATCTGGGCTATCCTAACATATTTCCGCCCAAGGAATCCATTTCCGGACTCGGAATTATCAAATTCAATGTCAAATTACGAAATTGCCCTTGGCAGCCCTACTTTTAGGGTTTTAGGGGCGTTTCCGTAATTATGCTTTCTCAGCCTTTTCTGAAAAAGTGCCCAACTGTAACCCCACCTATTTTTGCCCACTGAATCCAATGGAATCATCAATCATTGAAAATCCAACTCTAAGGCCCTCAAACATCCCTGGCCGAAATAATTGTGTTTTCCAGGAAAAATCGGGGTTTTACGATTTCGGCTCCGTAAACACGTTCCTTTCTACTCCTAACCACTTTATTAACAATCTAATTGAGTTATAACAACCATTTGAACTAAAATTGGGCAGCATAACCCTTAGATATACACTTTTCCAAAATTTAAAACCAATGGCAATCCGGCGAAATTTCACCGATTAAATTGCCCACAACAGCCAGAATAGTTAATATACGAAGGTTTGGAAGTTACCTCAAGCTCCAACAAGCTTTTCCCAAAAATGGCAGCAAACCATAACTTTTAAAACACCCAATTTGAGCTTTCCAAACCTTAAAGAACAAAGAGGAGTAGTTTAGAATCGGAGTTATACGCGTTAGGAGCTAAATCGTCGGAGAAATCGGCTTACCTTGCGAGATTTCTCCTCTTTCTCTCTCTAAGAGCTCTCAACTTTCTCTCACTAGTGCAGCTGGTTCATCACGACAGAAATGAGCTGAAGAAGATGAGAATATATCTAATTCCATGCTGATGTCATCTTTTAGTGAGATGATGTCATAATTCCCATTTTCGGATTTTCTGGCAGATTTTCTGCCCAAACTTTGAAAAATCATAACTAATTCTAGAAAAATCGAAATGAGGTGATCCCAAAGCCAAATGAAAGGTATTTAAGTCCTCTTTATAGGAAAAATATGAGACATTACCAGAAATCACCACAAAATTTCAGAATTACACAAATTTCATCATTGCCCCAAAACAGAGTCCATTTTCGACCTCAAACTTTGGACAGTCATATCTCCCATTTCCCAAAACGAAATGGCACAAATTATATGTCCATTTTGAAGCTTGGGATGTGAACTTTAATACTGGAAAGTTTCATAATTTTCTGACTTCATTTGCCTAGTAAAAACATCCACACGAGAAGACTGCCCAGAATAGAGTTTCACTGGACAGAATTTCAGATTTTGCATCTCAACTTCCAATGGTTCCATTTTCATACCAAACATCATTCCCACATAAATTTTCACAAGGAAGCCATTGGAATCATTAAAATATCCAAATTCCCATCACACATTCTCCAAAAGTGTTTATTCAACAATAATTATATCCACTTTTAAAGTCATTAGCCCTTAATCACTTTTTGGGATATTACAACATGCATCACAAATCAAATCGTTTTTGAAATTTACTTTGGGTAATCCAATCACTAAATCCTTTTTAAGTAACTTGCCTAGTTGAAGTATATTGAAATGAGCTAATCTCTTATGCCATAGCCAACTTTCATCGGTGTTACTTAGAAAATAGTTTGTAGAATCATTTTTATTGATATCAAGAATATAACAGTTACCTTTCCTTTTTGCTCTAAGCTTTGCCTTGATATTATTCTTGTCTAATTGTAAGTCTTTCTTGTTTATAATTAGACATTCCTCTAAGTCAAATATTACCCAGTTGTCTTTATCGATACTTTAACTTACGCTGAGCAAGTTATGGCACAATCCTTCAACGTAATAGATGTCTTTGACTTGTATGCCTTTATCATTTTTTATTTCACCAATTCCTACTATCTTTTCAAATTGATTTCCTCCAAATTTTACCTTTCCACCTTCTTTAGGTTGTATTATGGTAAAACTTTCAAAATCACTAGTCATATGTCTAGAGCATTCACTGTTTATGTACCACTTATTGAGTTTGGATGCATTAAGACATTTCTTCTTCTAACTCTTCTTGTGCAACCAAACATATATTAGCTATTTCTTCATCATTGCTCTCTTCATCTACTAATTGTCTCCCCATATGGCAGATACAAAGGCTTTCTTCTTATTATAGAACTTGCCTTTTCTCTTTTCTTTATTTTTCTTAGCCAGTTCTTGACATTCTGATTTGATATGTCCTGGCTTTCTACATTTATAGTAGAAGATGTGTTCTTTATTGCTTGTTCCTCCTTTCTGAAAGTTTCTGAATCCTTGTCCTTTTTTGTAAAACTTTCTGAATCATTTTATTATCATATCCATTTCTTCATTATTGAAATCTTCATCATCTTCTTAGGTTTCTTCTTTCGCTTTTAGTGTAAGACCTTTCTTCTTCTTTTCTCCAATATCTTCTAGTTCTCGTTAGAAATTTAATTTGCTTTCATATTTAGAGAGACTTCTGAATAAAGAAGCAACTGATTGCATTGATTCGCCTTTTGCTTCATCTATCGCAGTGACTTTAGCCTCCCATTCTTTTGAAAGTATGTTTAGTATCTTTCTTACTTGGGTATGTTGATCATAGACTTTTTCACGTATTGCAAGTTGATTAATAAGATGAGTATATCTAAGTTTGAATTCAGCTATTAACTCACCTAATTTTATTCAAAGTAAATCAACTTCAGCAGCCAAAGTATTGATCCGATTTTCTTTTTTTCTCGAAGTTCCTTCGTGAGCTATTTCCAGAGCTTCCCATGTTTCTTTAGCCATTGAAAGTGTGCAGATCCTGAAGTACTCATTTTGACTCAAAGCACTTTGATTAATTAGAATTGCCTTATTGTTGAGTGTGATGAGTTTCTTGTCATTCTCAACATATTCTGCTGATGTCTTAGGAACCTTCTGTGAATTTACAATTTTCTCAGGCTTATAGTTTCCACTCTCAATCACATCCCATAGTCCTTATTCTGTAGCCATTATTAATACTCTGAAATTGGCTTTCCAGAAAGAGGCTCCATCGAGAAGAATTCCTTCACCCATCCTTGCCATTGGATCCTTCTTAGGTTGTTATACCTGAATAAGAAGACCTACGCTCTGATACCAAATGCTAGTATAAGTGTTTCACCCAAGAGAGGGTGAATTAGGTGATACTAGAAAATTCGTTGTGTATATAAAAATTGACTGAAATTTAAAGCAGTTTAGAGCAAGGAGAAATATTACCGAAGTATACTCCGAAGTATACACCGAGAGTTATACTGGTTCGGCCACAACCACTTTGACCTACGTCCAGTCCTCTAAGCTTCTCTGAGAGTATCACTATATCTTCTAAGATTCAGTGGGCTCTTGGCACCTCAGTACACAGCAAGTTCCTTCACTGGACACTCGCTCCCCCTTATATGTTGTAATCAAATCCCCAACTAAAGGTTCCACAACCTTAACTTGTCTCAATAACAAATATTGAGTTTGTAATGAAAATCTCTCTCATAGAGCAAATATATAATCACTAAAGTAAAAAGAGTGAATATAAGAAATAGAGAACTAAGAATATATTAATCGATGTGTGTTTGTATGTTCTCTTTCATTGTATATGTTCTTCGTTGAATGCTCCATATATATAGATGAATTATAATGTCCATTGGAAGCATTTCAAACATTTTTGTTAGTGTCACGTAGCTTCGTTTGATCATTCATCGAATTTGAAAACTAGCCTTTTATAGTAGGTGAGCGTTTCGGACATTGCGAACAATATGTTTGACTTTTCTCTCAATGCATGATCTCTTTAATGTTTCTTTGCAAATATACTTAGAAAATTAATACAATGAAAGATTAGTCTTATAGATAACAAATTAATGAACAATAGATCAAAAACAAGTTAAAAACACAATTTTGGGTATGATTAGTAAGTGGTTACTCGAGTAAACCATCACTATTACTCGAGTAACCCCTCGAGTAATGTCTTTCAAAATAAGCCAGAGAGTATGTCAATGTTGTCTGACCAGATTACTTAGGTACTCCATCGAGTAATTTACTTCACAAAAAACTTTTGCATACTTGGTTACTCGAGTGATCCCTCGAGTAAGTCTCTCTTTTCTTCTCTGGTTACTTAAGTGATTTCTTGAGTAAAGTTTCAAATTCTTTTCCGATTACTCGAATAATGTCATCCAAATCTTGGCCGAGAGTACCTACTTCTTTGTATACCTGCTTATTCGAGTAATCCCTTGAGTGATTCAATCTTTTCATTTCAACTTACTTGAGTGATCCCTTAAGTAATATACCTTTTTCATATTTGGTTACTCGAGTAATCCCTCGAGTAATATTAGTCATTTCTTGGCCGAGAGCTACTGGATGATTTCTTCTATGATTACTCGAGTGATCCCTCGAGTAATGCTTCAAAACCTTTTTATATTACTCGAGTGATCCCTCAAGTAATGGCATCCAGATTTTTTGACAAAGCTCTTTGGAACAATTTCTCACACACTACTAGAGTGATCCCTCGAGTAATGAAGGATCATTACACGAGGGCTCCCTCAAGTAATACCTTCAAAAATCTCACAGTGTTCCTTTCTCCTATTCTTTGTGTTTCACTTCATCTTCATTACTTGAGTACTTACTCGAGTAATGCTTTTGCCTGCCACGGAAAGCTTAGTTACTTTGTTCAAACCTTTTTGTTTATTATCAAAACCTTTTGTAACATTAATCCAATCTCTATTATCATCAAAACATATGGGATCTAACATGGGTCTGTACATGGTAAGAAGGAAGATATTAGTGATTGAGGGGGGAAGTCCATGGTTGTGAATGAAGTAAGGGAATAGTCATGAATGGCAAGTAAATTCCAAAAACTTCTATAAGCTAAATTGATTTAAATAGATGAGGAATCCTTGTGGAGATTAACATGAGAATGAGAGAGAGATCAGAGGATCTCGCCTCCTCTTTTTTTTTGGCTAAAATCCAAGTGGAGATATCACTGAAGTGTGTTTTGCCTCTCTCAACAAAGCCTTTTCCATGCATATGGCCTAGTTCGCACCTAGAACATCATGTTTAAGGGACTCGGCCATCTACCAACTATGACATGATTTTGTTGCTTGGATAAATAGACTTAATGAATATAAACAAAGTGTTTTGCATAAAAAAAAGTACCAATCATGTTTCAAAAACATAAACTAATAATGTAGGGCTTAGATTTATGATTATTTGTCATAATTATTTTTTATGCCGATTACATTTGTATTTTTAGGGCTATCTGTAGAATTTAAATTGCATAATATAGCTTTTAGATAGAATAATATTCAATAAACCATCAGGGCTTAAGTGAAACACAATAAAATATACATTTTTAAAAAAAAAAATTGCCCACTTTTTGGATCAATATGAAATTACATGGTCTAAAGAGTGAGCATTTTATTATTATAAATTGAAATTTTTTAAGACTAGTCATTTATACAACCGATCTAAAAATATAACTTTTAAGACTAGTTGAAGGTCTGATCTTAATAAAGGCAGACTTTTTAAACCGATCCATATAAGATTAGACTCAAACCCAATCTAAAAAGCCAATCTCAATTGGTTTAAAAGGCCTTTTTTCTAGTAGTGTTTACAAGACAAATAAGTGAAATTACAAGACTATCTCAACTATGTATAAGACAAGGAGCATATTCACAAGAATATATGCTATTTACAAAACACATGTAGGAATGTACAAGTCAAATATGCATATTTACAAGACATGTGAGAGAATTTTCAAGACCATCTCAACCATGTACAAGATGTGACAAGCATAAGAACATATACTATTACAAGACACGTGAGAATTTGTGTCAGACCCCTTAACATTTTGATAATATACAGAGTGACAACACATTAGTTTGATAGGCATATAGAAATAGTATAAATATACTGATACATAGTACTTGATTACATTTATAGGAATACCCATAGGGTTTGAAAAATATATACAGATCCCCTAACAGTAGCTCTTGATATAAACCAGAACCTTCAGTTACCGGTATCTACCTCTTTGCCCATGAAGCCGCTTCCACCAGTTGAGTAAATTTAGATTTATGGAAAGGGGTAAGATTCAAATGAATCTCAGTAGTAACATGCAATCGATCATATAAAATGTGATAAATAAATATGCAATGACTATTTAAATAACAGAATTATAACACTGTAAATCTAACTGTTACTCGGCGTTTAGGTACAAATGACTGTTTGTGCCCCTATTGACCTTGCTGTGTGCACTGTTCAGGATTATATGACTATATGACCCCTACTTATTGTCCTGTTCTAGTGCAGATGATTGTCTGCCCGGACATGTATCACTACCCTAGTTAGGTCCCACTGGGCCTGATGGTCCTTGTGCTTTTCCTACCGGGTGGTATTGTTCTTTTCCCACACCACAACCAAGTTGTGTGCCTAGAACTCGTGTTACAGAACATGGCAATATAAAGTATATAAACAATCACATAGTGTATGAAAGATAGAGTTACTACCTGAATTGCCCTTTCTTAACTTGTTTATCATCTAATATCCTTGTTCCAGTTTAAGCTAGTGAGAAGTCCTAAAATTCCAAGTTTACAATAAATAAGTTATTACTCATTCATGTTCCCTTTCTAAATGCATATAGTTGGTTATCTTTACCCTTAAAGTTTGAGGTAATTACATTTTGCCATTACCTTTTAATTTAGCATATTGACTAAAACTGTAAAAGTTTTATCAAACTTTGAAAATTCATATTTTTATTTATAAATGTCCAATTGTTGTGGTTCTAAACGATATGTGACCCTTATTAAGTTTATTTTTAAGGAAAAATATTGCCTTTAGCCATTGTGGACACAACATTACAAAATTACCATTTCTTGGATACTACTATAGAAACTTGCCAATTTTACTTGGCTAACTTCGAAATACATAACTCTTAGTGTATAAGTCCAAATGACTTGTATGATCTATTAAATTAAAGCTTAATATGTTTACTTTTATTCTATAAAATTTCATAGGCATTGTACATCATTTGCTCATTAAAAGACATCACACAACTAGACTACCACACAGGAAACACACAATGGTGGAAATGTGCAAAGTTACAGATTATGTTACAATAATCCAGAATCCATAACCAGGGGCTATTCCCACATAGTTTTCATGCATAACATAATGGTAACATCAATTTGACCAAATTCCAGCTCTACCCCTGTGTACTGTGTCAAACTCCTTACATTTCGATATTTGCTAGAGTGATAAAGGCACAGTTCTACAAGCATACAAAATATAGCACAAATATACTGATAAAGTGTACTTGTTTACAATATACGAGTTCTCCATAGTGTATGAAAATATATACAACTTTGTCTAGAAAGTACCAAAATAAACTAACAATAACCAACAAATCCGTCTTTGTGATCCGGCCACCTTAGTTGCTGGTTTTTACCATTTTGTAATTAGAGCCACTAGCTTCTGCTAGAATATTTTTAAATTTAAAAAAGGGAGAGATGCAAATGAATCTCAGTAGTAACAGACAATTAATCATATAAAATGCAACAAATAATTATGCCAGGTACCATATAATGCAATAGAATAAACACATTGTAATAATATTCATCGGTATGTGCATATTTTTCAGGGCAACAACTGTTAGACCCCGAGCCAGGGCCAACTATTGTTAGTCCCCGACTTCCGTACCTTAGCCAAGCTTTTGATCACAGACTAGGCAGTGTACCCTCTTGGTACTGAATTCTTATACTGGATCCCCCTTTATGGGGCCGTTAGGGTATTAGTGTTTCTCCCGTAGACGGTACTTATATTTTCCCGAACTAGTTAGAAAGTGCATTATACATATCACAGAAGATGGTATACATAAAGTATATACATGTTCATATAGTTTATGAAGGATAGAATTCTACCTTGGTTTATTTTTCAGTTCACAACTGTTCCTGAATTTTGTTCCGGCTCGGGGTAACTGTCCAGTCCTAAAATTCCAAGTTTTACAAAAACTGAGTTAATACTAATTCATACTCTAGACTCTTTCAAACTCATTTTTTTGGTTATCTTAGTTAAAAACTGCAAAATGACCAAAATGACCTTAGGGACTCGGACCAAGTCCCTTTATACCCGATCCAATTATACATTTTCAAAAATTATAACCCGAGCTAATCCTACACAGTTTTGCTTGTAGAATCCACTTGTGACATTAGAATTGTCAAATTCACTACCAAAAGACATTTTTGCCCTTGGTAGCCCCTATTTAAGGTTTTAGGGCTCATTTTGTCATTTCACATTATAAGGCTTTTCACACTTCATACTTAACATATACCCTACACAATTATCCCTTCTAAACCCAATGGAACCATCAAATTGATAAAATTCCAGCTCCTTCCCTTAGAAAATGTGATGGCTGCAACTTAAAGGGAAAAGGGAAAATGTGATTTTCTTGGTTTAACCCCGTAAACACCTTCATTTTCACTCATATTCACATGATTAACCATTTAAATACAATTTGAACATGATTTGTGGAAATTTGGGCAGCATAACCCCTTAGTGTTTTATCATCCTAAATTTACATAAACAACTAAAACAGCTATAAATCAAGCAAACAACACAACATCATATCATCAGAGAATCAAGGTTCTTGAAGTTATCTCTTGATTGCTCAACTTTCTCTCTCTAGGCATCCTCTCTCTCTCTCTCTTCCCTTAGAGTTTTGCTTGCTCAACATGATTTTCATGGAGGATAAGAGATTAGAAGAGGTTCTATGTAACCCCCTGCATTAGAAGAGGTTCTATGTAACCCCCTGCCTTAAATAACGTAATTATAATTCGATAAAACGTAATAAAAGGGGTTTGAGACCGCAGGATAGTTCAAAACTTGTCAAATCACCCACTAGATAGTAGGGACTTACAAAACTTTTCAAAACTTCTTTGCTATCCCAGTCTCGATTTCGACTATCGAATATAATCACCTGTGCAGTTAACTTACATTTACATATATCAGAGTTTATAACTTTAACCCCGGCAACCCCCGGGTTCATCTATATACATATAGAGTTCTATCTCCTGAATAGGGGATTACAAAACCAAGTATTCCAACTAATTACAACTCAAAACGTTATACAGTAATCTCTTGTCCAAAATGAACAGCCAACATAATCCATACTATGTCCCTAGGAGGCTCTAACCACTCCGGGTCGCTCGCTTCTCTTTAGAGCCACTCGCCCTGTCTGAAAGGTTAGTTCAAGGAAAGAATGAGATTCAAAAGAATCCCAGTAGTAACAAAACATTTATACCACATATAAGCACACAACATGTAAGCACATCATCATACAGCAGCAGCACATATCACACTCCACCCTCATCCCCTTTCTCCGCCGGGAAGGCACACAGTCCTAACCCGAACCGTTGCTAGCTACTCAGGGACTATTGGCGTGGCAGTGCATAACTATAGCCTTATAGCTCATACAGCTACCCGGCTCTCGCAAATGGCCCGTCGGCCTCACAAATAGCCTTTCGGCTCACATATCACATATATCACACTTCATCCTCATCCCCTTTCTCCGCCGGGAAGGCACACTGCCTAAACCCGAACCGTTGTTAGCTACTCAGGGACTATCGGAATGACAGTGCTAACACAAATCCACAAAGATCACAGCATACGAATCCATTCCCAATCAACGATATCACACACATGCAATGCATCGTATATGGTACGAAAGAAAAGTCACTACCTGATCCTTTCCTGACGGTTGCTGGCACAGTAGGCTCACGAGGATAGCAGATGTCAAATCCTATAATCAAATAGGGACATTAAGTCAATCTCTTTTCCAAGTTCTTAATTCAATAACACTCTAAGTTGGTATTCATTTGGACTCTTTAGATGGCCATTAAATGCCTAAACATATGCCTAAAGGGTTGGGATACCTATCCCCAAAGATCCCTCTTAAGAAAACTAAACACTGATTTTTGGGTCCCCTCACTCGAGCACAGAAGGCCGTGCTCGAGCATGACCCCCCATTTTCACTCGAGCACATGCGAGTGTGACGCAGGAAGTGCTTGCCCGAGAGCAACTCCCGCGACAATTCTACACTCTCACTCGAGCACAAGAGGCTGTGCTCGAGCAAAGATCTCAGGAGCACTCGAGCACCACGGAAGTGAGGCCTGCGAGTGACAACCCGAGAGCATCTCTCCACATCTTCCTCTACCTTCACTCGAGCACAAACACCTGTGTTCGAGCACTGATCCTCAGTGCTCTCGAGCATAAGGAAATGAGGTCCAGCGAATGTCCACCCGAGAGCAACCCAACTCCCAGGCAACAGATTCACTCGAGCACAAACTCCAGTGCTCGAGTGATCTCCCAATGCTCGCGAGTGCCAGCGCACTCTTGGCAAACTGCCCACGAGTGATCACCCGAGACGCTCACCCCCAGTGATTTCATGCACCCTCACTCGAGCACAAACATGCTCACTCGAGCACGTTCATCCTGTGCTCGAGTGAGTTCTTCCCTCACTCGAGAAATCCTAACAGATGCCCAAAACGCTGAACTGATATGGTTTTCCCAGAATTTACCAATTGATTACCAATGGTCCTAAAACTCATACCATAACTCATTCTCACTTATTTCAACACAAGGAACCCATTGGCAACCACAACCAACCCAAATTCAACTCAAACATCAAGATCACCTCTCTAAACCATAATCCATCAAAACCACTACTTAACACCTTTCACTTATTCAACTTCAAGTCAACTTCTAATCACTCCCAAGTGTCAAAACTGACCAAATGAACAGTGACACTCTAACCAAACTCTACCCTTCATTTAACATCATAATTAGGTCAAATTTCCAGAATTTTCATTGATTAGGCAAACATGTTGACATATATATCAAAATGCATTACAAGCCTACCTCTACAACTTGCTGAAATCAACACCTTGATTCCACCAACTTTCAGATTTGTCCAACAATCAAACACCACTTTTCACAAATCTGAAAACATAGCAAGGGAGCTCTTAACCATTTGAGAAATATCAATGAGGGATGATTAAGCATATAAGATCATTTACCTATCTTATTTTCAAACCCTTACTTTTCTCTTTCTTGCTTACTCGCCGGAAATGGAGGAATGAAGAGAGAGAAATGAGTTGGTGAGATGATCATTCTTTCCTTCTTCCCATGCAAGAAAACCGACTAAAAGGAGAGAGAAAGTGAGTGTTGAAACTTTGACCTCATCCATGGCCCATAGCTTGCCACTTGGCATCATCTCCTTCCTCCTACAATGATTTCACCTAACTTCATATACACAAGATTCCACCCCTTATACTTTCAATCTCAACCATTGATCTTGATTACTAAGGAGTTTTCTCATCAGTAGCTAACCAGACGGTTGGCAAATTTACCGTTTTACCCCTGATTAGTTCATTACTCACTAAATCATTACTAACGATCTTAATATCACATTACACAATATATACTTCAAATATGCTTAATTAACATTAATTACATCATTTGAAGTTATTATCCCTTGATTACAATCCAGGATATTACATTCTACATGAATTAGAAGGCTTGAATACAAGGATTTCACAACCTTATCTTGAATTTTTGCCTTCTTGAGCTCTCTTTACTCTTGCTATTCCTCAAGCTCCTTCTCTCTCCAGTTTTCCCAAGTTGGCCAAAATATGAGTCCCAAATGGAAAGAAAAGAGCTTATAAAATATCATCTTCATCATTCCTAAAATAGTATATTTTAATGCAATTATCACATGTGCTTTTGGCTTGAGCTTATCTTTAATCAATTAGACTTAATTCTTTCCCTTCCTTTAGCCTAAAATGACGCCACTTGGGGGTTCCAAATGAACTAATTAGGCCTCTTTAGTTGCTTCATCATTTCTCAAAATAATGTATTTTATTGCTAATTAACCATGTGATTTACTTTTTGCTTCATCTTTTTACTTAATGCAAGATAATGACACATGGCTCTATTATCATCTAAGTAAATATTTTTTCCCTCTAATTTCCCCTGTTTGGGTGAAAATATCAAAGAGAAAGGGGAATAAATTTTGCTTCTTTAATTTCCAAAATCCTCTCTCATCAATTAATTAATTTTTTTTAGCTTCAAACATTCATTTCATTGCTCCAAACCAAAGAGTTTGCAAAATCATTCAAACTGAACACCATATATCAGCAGACAATAACAAGCATATCAGTAAAAAAAATTACACACCAAAACTACAACTAAAAACAAAACAAACTATTATTCCTAGCCATCTTATATCCTCGGCTAGGATTGCTACCAAAGGAGAAGGGGGCTGTAACACCCACTCTTTGAGCACTTCTCCTGTATAGCTGTCCGTGCACACTAATTGGTTGTCCGGTTGCTTCTTCTCAGAATCCACTCAAAGAGAGACTCTCTTAGAGCTTTACTTAGATTTGAAATCTCCTTCACTATACTCAAGCACTCCCATTCTGGACAAGATATTGTTCTGTTCATAGCTTGAATAAGTGAAAGACAATCAGAGTTAAACTTCACAGATTGAAACTCTTTCTCTAGACACCATTTAATTCCACAAAAGCATGGCTAGAGCTTTTGCTATAAATGGAGATTTCACCTCCACCAATACACCCCTCAAACATATATACCTATTCACTCTACTTCTACCAATAATTCCCACCTCTGTAACCTCACAACCATTCATAAAAGCCCCATCACAGCATATTACCACATCAAACATATGATTGATATTCCTATTCATCTCAGATCGTTCCTCTTCCATAATAACCAAGGCCTTATCAATTACATTATTCCATCTATTTGTATTCCAAAAGGACTCAACTAAATTAACAGCAATTTGAACAACAATTATGGGCTCATACATTTTTGCCACAGCTCCTTTTTGCCACTTTCTTCCTGACTTTATCTTTAACAAAACATAGGGCATCAGTTTTAGACCTCTTCTAAAGCACCGGTAACCCTAGATATTTCCTCGATTCCCCTGCTTTAATTACACCTTGAATTTGAACTATTTGCCTTCTTAATTCTTTAGGCGTACCATTAGAGAAAAAAGCACAAGAATTTTGATAATTAACCCTTTACCTAGACGCTTCACAGTAGCACTCTAACATATTCTTAACTATCTCGACATTCTCTTTTTTAGCTTTCAGAAAGAGCACCGAATCATCAGTGAAGAAGCAATGAGTAATCATAAGAGAGTTTCTACTCAATTTAATCCCTTTAATCACCTTATTCTCAGCATTGAAACTAAGCAGTCTTGACAATACATCGGAGATGATTATGAACAAATTAGGAGATAAAGGGTCTCCCTACCTCAATCCACGTTCAGGCTATACAGAAGCAACAATCCTACTTGATAGTAAAATATTAAACTTCATGGAGCTTATGCAAGCATAGATTTGCTCTACCCATATTTCATGAAAGCCTATGCCTACCAAAATAGCCTTGAGGAAATCCCACTCACCCTATCATATACCTTATTCATGTCCAACTTCAGAGCCATCTCAGCCTTATTACCGCTCTTAACAGCCAAGTAGTGCAATGCCTCATGAGTAATCAATATATTATCAAATATTAGACGTCCGGGAACAAAAGCTCTTTGATTGGGGGTAATAATTTCATTCATTATAGTCCTTATCCTATTTGTTAATACTTTAGAGAAGATCTTGTATGAAAAATTGAACAATCCCATAGGACAGAACTGACTTAACGAATCAACATTTTCCACTTTAGGTAGAAGAACAAAATCTGTCTCATTAAGTCTTTCTAGAGAAAAGTCGTGTTCAAAAAATTGTTGAACCAAAAAACATAGTTTTTCCTCCACAGTAGGCCAAGATTTTTGATAAAATATCCCAGAATACGTATCCGGTCTTAGAGTTTTCAATGCTCCCAGTTGAAACACAGCCTCCTTAATCTCCCTATATTATACTTTTTAAAGCAACATCACCCGTCACCATAGGTTTAACAAACTGTATTAGTAAGCTGAAATCACGTTGCCCAATAGTAGTAAAAAGATCTCTAAAATATGCTACAAAAGCACCCCCAATGTCGTCTTGTTCCTCCAACCACTCTCCATTTCCCCCTTTAATTCAGAGTATTTTATTCCGCCTTCTTCTCTGGAGTATTGATTGGTGAAAGAACCAAGTGTTTTGGTCCCCCCATCTAAGTCATTATACTCTTGAACGTTGTTCCTAATACTTCTCCTCTTTTTCCCATAAGGCCTCAAGCTTCAGGTGACTTCCTTTGCCCTCTCCACCTCCTCCAACCCCCATCCCTGAGAATAGCAATCTTTAAATTGTATTATTAACTCATCCATCGGCTTTTTATTGCTAGAGAATTTCTACTTGCTCCATCTGACTAGCACCTTCTTAACATTCTCCAGATTTCTTTGGAAATCAGCACTAAGTCATCACATTCACCCCAACCACCCCAGTTGTCCCGGACCAGCTATAAAAATTCAAGCTCATCACCCCAAAAGCTCTCAAATCTAAATATCCATGGTGTCTTGACTTCAGTGTATTCGAAACTTAGCAAAACTAGGCAATGATCAAACCTAATTGCTTCTAAAATACATCCCTATGCCTTATCAAACACCCCATTCTAGCATAAATTGCAAATAATCCTATCCAGCTTTTCTCTTATAAAAGCTTGTCCTTGTCTACCATTCATCCAAGTGAATTGTCCACCCTTCAAGTTTACCTCCATCATACACAAATCATCCATAAACTCATTAAAATTCTCCAAATCCTTTGAATCATATACCCTTCCTCCATTCTTATCTGAGTTGTATAACAAATCATTAAAGTCCCCCATGATTACCCAAGGAGTATCAAACCCAGGATTCAATAATCTCAATTATCCCTACTATACCCTCTTATTCTTTCTCTCAAGAGGCCCATACATAAATGGGACAAAACCAGACCAGCTAATCTCGACCCACCATCAACTTTTACATGTATGAAATTACTTGAACTACTAACAAAGCTCACATTAACAACAACAGTAAACCACAGTGCCAAACCCCCTGACAAACCTACTGGCTCCACATATAGCCCACTGTCCATCTTAAACTTACTCCTTATTTTTTCTATTTTCATTCAAGTTTTTTAAAGAAAAATAACACAAGGAAAATATTTTTTTTATTAGGAACTTTAAGTGTTGAATTGTCAAGGTAGCCCCCAAACCTTGACAATTTCATGCCAGGGCACTCATAATTCCATAGCGGCTGCTTCTGGCCAGCCACCCAACCTTCCAGTAACAGCATCAACAAACATCCCCTCCTACTTAATGGACTTTAGCCAATTCCCATCCACTTTTGCTAAACCTACAAGCACCTCAACAAGCCCATCTATCTCAAGTTTTTTCACTACCATATGTTTCTTTCTTTTTTCCTTATCCCTCTTACCTGGAGACTTACCCACATTAAAGCTACTAATCGTAAGCTTTAGACTATTTTCCCTACCTGACAGCATCTTATTTCCTTTAAACTTGCTTCTTTTTGCTCTTGGTAGAGACTACTCATCCTTAGCACTTTTCTTCAAGCTAACCCCCTTTAATTTCCTAGCCAACTCCTTTTCATCTCCCAAAAGTTTCCACAACACCATCATGTTTCCTGGTTCAGACTTCTGGATATTCTCTTCTTCATTAGGCAACTCCATAAAGTACTTATTATTTGCCTTAGATCTGTTCCCTGACCTCATCTTTGTTATTGGAGAAATACATTTACCAGTTGGATTTTTGTTCCTCAGAGATACGAAACTTCTAACTGTCTCTTCAACTTCTTTTGCAAACACTAGTTTCATCACCTTATTACCATCCAGGTTCTTTTACTTGTTGATCAACATGCCCCATACATGCCAATTCCAAGGCCTTCTTATCTCCTTTACCTCTATAATTCTCCATAGCTTTGCCTCCCATACTGTCATTTTTCCCAATACCTCTCACAGAGCTATTTAAAGATTCCTCCATTCTTGCATCCTTCCCCAAATGTCTATCTTGATTCTGTTCCCTTCCAGCCCTTAGATAGTCTCTACCTTAACAACTTCAGCCATTGCCCTAGCCATCGATACACCCCAACCCCCTATAATGCATGCCAATAGCTTGATTACACATTTTAGACCATGCCCAACCTGTTCACAAGTATAACAATAATGGTACAGCCTCTCATACTTGACATCCCCCCACGACTAGAGCCATCTAACCTAACTATTTGGAAACTTATGATTAACTATTCAGATAGATCAATCTCTACTCTTGCTCTAACAAATTTACTAGTAATATTACCATTAATCCTTGGATTCTCCAGAGCTAAGACTAGACTAATTTTATGCCCAAACTTAAACACATTACTTAGCACCATTCTTCTGAGAGGCACTCCATGAAATTGAATCCAGAAGTCACATACCTAGAGATTGACCTCTGAGAAAGTTAGTGATGATGGCCATAATCGCATCACAATATGATTTCCCATAATGCTCCACGGACCATCTCGAACAATTCTTTCAGAGTCCCCCTTATTATCGAATTTGCATAAGAAGACATTACCTTCGACATCAACTATTTTAACCTTGCCTGTCACATTCCTTTCCTTCGATACAAGCAGCTGTTAGATTCCAAGTTTTGATGATAACAAAAGATTGTTGTGTGTTGTGGTAAGAAACTCATGTTTTGTAATGGTTGAAAATGTTACCAAATGTATCTCATAAAGTTTAGAGGTCATTGCTGTGATTTTAACTAATGCACTTGAGTGATGGAGCTAGCACTAGAGTCATAAGTACTTTTGCACTCGAGCACAAGCGAGTGTTGAACTGAAAGTGTTTGAAAGAAGTAGACTCTAGCTGAAAATACTAGGACAACTCGAGTGATCGACACAACACTCGAGGGATAATGTGATTTGTACTCAAGCATGAAGCCACACTCGTGCAAGTGTTTAATAGAGAGTAATGTCAAAGACAGGATATCATCGTTGCACTCGAGCACAGACTCAATACTCGAGGATAGCCTCAAGTTCACTGGAGTCCTACCAAGTATGGTACATGAAGTGTTTACTCGAGAGCAAGATAAACTCAAAGTGTAAACTGCACTCGAGTCCAAGTGAGTGTAGCATAGAAAGTGTTTGCCTGAGAGTCAGCCAGTGCATGGAAAAGCAAGTGTACCCAAGTGGAGAGTACTTGCACCAAAGTGATACCTCAGCACCCGTGAGTGAGAAATCTAACTTTCTCCATTCTTGATGCAAGTGCTGAAACAAAAGAGTATCTTATACAAGAATATATTGTTCACTCGAGTAAGGATCAGTGTACTCGAGTGAGGCCCTACATCACCTACAAGTAAGAAATCACATTCTTGTAAAATCAATGCGAGTGTTATCCAGAGATGAGAGTTCATAGTGCAAGATACATGTACTCGAGTGAGACTAGATACACTCGAGTGAGGACCCACATTACTTGCAAGTGTGAAAATTCACTCTCTCAAAACTCACATGGAAATGCAACATAAAAGCAGAAGTAGAAGAAGAAATATGAAGATGCACTCGAGTGAGTCCAACATGCACTTGAGTAATACTCTGTCAAAAGCTAAAATGCAACAAACTACAGCGATCAATCCAAACATAGTTTTAATTTATTTATTCATTTTATTTTTACTTATTATTATTTAACATATATTTTGAGTGTGAACAAGAGTTTAATCATTTGAATTAGAAAGGCTCAAATGAAGTGAAACAACGACAAACATAATCATTACGACCAACTAAGCACGTACCTACCACGATATCTTGCTCAAAGATTTCAAACGTACGCTTGCTATTCCACAGTAAAATGCTCCGCTCCACAATGATTATTATTCAATGAGCAAAATCAACTGACTATAAATGCAGAGCTTCAGAGACCTTTAAAAACAAGAACTAAGAACAAGAATTCACACTAGCAAATTCACGAGTCTCTGTTGTTCATATTTTCTCTGTATTCATATTGTACTTCAGTGTTTATTATATTTGCTCTGAGAGAGAGTCTGTATACACTTCAAATTCTATTTTCATTTGATCTTAAGGTACAAGGGCCTTAAAAGGGTAGATATCCTTATGAGGGAAGCATTTGAGAGAATTCTTAGTAGGACTTTTTGCTATAAGACTTACAAGGTACAAGCAGTAGAAAATGTTGCTAGTCGTAAGACTTACAGAGGTGTAAGCAGGAGAGAACGCTGCTGCTCATATGACTTGTATATGTAAGCAAGAAAGAAAGGTCGTAGGTTTGTTTTTTCTACACGTAAGACTTGTCGTAAGGGGGAGAGAAATTTCTAAGTGTTAGAATATTTCTGCTCGTAGTCCATTCAAGGATGATTGTTGTTTTGTGGCCTTCCAAGAGCCCATTGAATCTTGGAAGTATAGTGAAAATCTCAGTAGGTTTTGATCTCTGAGGACTGGATGTAGGCCTAAGTTTTGGACCAAACCAATATAACTCTCTATGCGCTAATCTTCTCAACTCTACTCTATCTAAAGTTATTGTCATATCATCACATCAACCGAAAAATTTATCAAATCACCCAATTCACCCCCCCCCCCCTTTTGGGTGAAGCTTGCCTTTTTCATTTGGTATTAGAGCAAAGTCTTCTCCAAAAAGCCTAACAGCTTGGAAGGATCCGGTAAATGGAAACAATGGGTGAGAACATCCTTCCAGACGGAGCTTCTATCACTAGACCTCCTAGTTTTGCTAGAGAACATTTTTTATCTGGAAAGTGAAGTTCAAAGTGTTTGTGATGGCTAACGAATACGGTCTATAGAATGTAATACAAGATGTCCAATGAAGAAAATAGAAGAAAGAGTCATTAAAAAGAGCCTATAGGACTTTGACAAAGATGACAAGAGGTTAGTAATGTTAAATAGTAAATCTATTTTAATGATAAAGAGTACCCTCAGTCAAAAGGAATATTTCTGAATCTACATACTACCAATAGCCAAAGATATGTGGGATGATCTTGAGATCGCTCACGAAGACACATCTGAAATCAAAGAAAATAGAGTCAATACTCTAATTATAGAGTATGATCTGTTTCAGATGAAACCTAGAGAAAGAATCTTAGAATTCAAACTCAGATATACTCATCTTGTTAATCAACTATCGGTACTTTGGAACACATTTTATCAAAATTCCCAAGTAAGAAAGATCCTTAACATTCTTACGAAAGAATATGAAGCAAAGGTAACAGCTATCGAAGAAGCAAAAGGAGAGTCAATGAGATTTGTAGCTACTCTCTTGGGTAGCCTTTCAAAGTATGAAGGAAAGCTAAGGTTCAAGAAGGAACTAAAAGAGTTTGATGATAAAATGAAAAGAGGAGTTGCACTTAAAGCCACCAAGGAAGATGAGTCTTTAGAGAATAAAGATGTCCTTGATGATGATGATATGGGAATGATCGTGAGGAAATTCAAGAAGTTCTATAGAAGAGGCCAAAAGAATTTCAAGAATTATCAAGGTGGACTAAGCAAGAAAGAAAACAAGAAGCAACAGGTAGTATGCTACAAATGTGGAAAGCCTAGACACATCAAATCTGAATGCTTCAAAAACAAAGAAAAGAAGAAGCAAAAGAAGAAAGCATACATATAATTTATATGGGGTGGTAGCTCGTAGGATGAAGAAAGCAACAATGATGAAGTTGTAAATCTATGCTTGGTAGCCAAAGAAGAAGAATCAGATTCAGAGGTAAATGACTCTGAACCTACTTATGATGAATTATTACCTGAATATAATGCATTTCATACTGAATTCATCAAGGTAGCTAAAGAAATGATTAGTCATAAGAGGAAAGTAAAAGAATTAGAAAGTTTTGTCATATCATCATGTACATTATGTAAAGAAAAAGATGAGAAAGTAAGTGATTTAACAAACATTGTGGAAAGATTTACTAAAGGAAGTGAAACTCTTAAAGTTATTCTAAAATCTCAGAGAGTCTCCTTTCATAAATCTAGAATTGGATATAAGTCTGATCAGGATAAAAATAGAGGAAAGAAGAAAAAGGGCAGTAGGACTTATCTCAAATATATTAAGAATTATGTGCATACATCAAATCCATTTGTATCATGTAGTTACTGTAATAGGAAAGGACATTATACTTCACCATGTTATTTTAGAAAAGAACAAATCATTGGTATGTATAAATAGGTTCCAAAAGGGACGCATGTACCAAAGGTAATGCATACTAACCACAAAGGACACAAGAAAGTGTGGATACCTAAAACTTGATCACATTACTCTAGGTATGTCTCAAACAATCATGAGCAAATAAGTGGTACATTGATAGTGGATGCTCGAGACACATGACTGGTAACAGAAATAAGTGCACCATGCTAGAAACTAGAGAAGGAGGAAAGGTAACTTTTGGAGGTAACTAATCTGGACGTATTACTGGAATTGGTGTAGTGGGAAAATTCCATGGTGTTGAAATCAATGATGTATATTACATTGAAGGATTATGCCACAACCTCCTGAGTGCAAGTCAAAGCACCGACAAAGATAACTGGGTAATCTTTGATTTAGAGGAATGCTGATAATAAACAAAAAGGATCTACCGATTAACTAAGAATCCATCAAGGTAAATATTTGAGCTCAAAGTGACGGTAATTGTTATACTATTGATTTAAATTCAAATTCTTATGAAAATGTTTTCTTAGCAAATCAGAGGAAAGTTGGTTATGGCATAAGCATCTAGCTCATGTTAATATGAACCAATTTGACAAACTAATTAGAAAAGATTTAGTTGTTGGCCTTCTCAAACTTAAATTCAAAGGCGACATGATTTGTGAGGCATGTCAAAAAGGCAAACAAACTAAATCTTCATTCAAAACAAAGTATGAGAGTTCTACTTCCAAGCCTTTACAATTACTTCATATGGATTTGGTAGGTCCAACCAGAGTAAAAATTTTTGGAGGAAATCTGTATACCTTAGTAATTGTCGATGACTTTACAAGATTTACATGGACTATATTTATTACTTCAAAAGATGAAACGTTTGTCAAATTTATTATGTTTGCTAAAAAGGTTCAAAATGATAAAGACATTTCTATTGTCTCTATCAGGACAGACCATGGAGGAGAATTTGATAATCAACTTTTTGAAGACTTCTACAACAACGAGGGAATAGATCACAACTTCTCTACATCTAGAATGCCTTAGCAAAATGGAGTAGTAGAAAGGAAGAACAGAGTCCTCACAAAAATGGCAAGGGCAATACTCAATGAAAAAGAAATGTCACAAGTATTATGGGCCGATGCAATGAGCACTGCATGCTATATTTAAAATCGAGCATATATTCACAAGTCACTTAGAAGGACACTATATGAACTCTACAAAAGAAGAAAGCCAAATCTTGCTCATCTACACATCTTCGGATGCAAGTGCTTCATTCACAACAACAGTAAAGAAAACTTGAGTAAATTTGATTCAAAGTTTGATGAAGGTTTATTTCTAGGATATTCTAATAGAAGTAAAGCAATAGAGTTTTTAATAAAAGAACATGTACTGTTGAAGAATCCATTCATGTTATGTTTGATGAACTTGATTCTCAGATAAAGCATTTTGATGAAGAAGAAATGGATTTGATAAAGAAAAACAAAACTATTTCAAATTAGAATGATTTTGAAACAATGATTTTCAAAATAAAGAAGTTGTCGATGATCATGCTCAACCAAAAGCATGGAGACATATTAAAGATCATCCAATTGATCAAGTAATTGGAGATATTCATGAAGGTGTCAAAACCAAAAAAGAACTCTTAATGAGGTAACTTTTTTTGCTTTTATTTATGAGATTGAACCTTCTAATATTGAAGAAGCATTATCCAACAATGATTGGGAAATTGCTATGCAAGAAGAATTAAATCAATTTCAAAGGAATCAAGTTTGGGATTTGGTACCTCGACCTAAAGATCACTCAATTATAGGAACCAAATGGGTTTTCAAAAACAAACTTGATGAATCAGCAATCATTGTGAGAAACAAGGCAAGGTTGGTTGCCAAAGGCTATAATCAAGAAAAAGGTATTGATTATGAGGAAATATATGCTCCAGTGGTAAAATTGGAAGTAATACGAGTACTCTTAGCCTTTGCTTGCATTAAAGGTTTTAAACTTTATCAAATGGATGAGAAAAGTGCTTTTCTAAATGGTTATATTATGGAGGAAGTATATGTAGAACAACCTCCTAGTTTTGAAGATGAAACAATGCCTTATCATGTTTCCAAACTTAAGAAAGCTTTATGTGGTTTATAACAAGCTCCCAGAGCTTGGTATGAAAGACTAAGCAAGTTTCTTCTTGATCAAAACTTTGTCAGAGGCAAAGTAGATACAACTCTTTTCATCAAACATAACAAAAATAATGTTCTAATTGTTCAAATTTATTAATGATATTATTTACGGTTAGAGCCGGTAATATGGGTTCAACGAGTTGAGCTCGCGGGTTTTGACGGGTTAGGGTTAAGAAAATCCCAACCCGCAAAAATGCGGGCCGCACAGGCCCGCACCACATAACCTGCGGGTTAATGCGGGCCAGCCTGCGGGTTGGCGGGTTGGCCCGCAAAATTTTTTATTTTTTATTTCCATATAATAATTTTACAAAACTTATAAGTTTTCCACTCTTATCTTGGTACCTCTCAATCCAAAGTAAAAAAATTTTAGCTTCTTCCCTTTTTCTTTAAACAAAATTATTATATCTTAGTTGCTTGAGGATGAGTTTATGTTTTGTTTATAAACTTTAACAAATTTGATAACTTTATCTCTTAAATTTTAGATTATGTTTTTAAATTTTTATAAAAGAAATTATTGATACTAGGAAGGTAAATTTAATTACTTATATAAATGTGTCTCATATTTTTAATCCTCTTTAAAAAATATGAATTTTTTTTTTTCAAAAAAAAAAATGCGGGCCTGCGGGCTGGCCCGCAACCCGCACACTGCAGGTTAGGGTTGGCATTTTGCCAGCCCACAGAAGTGCGGGCTGCACAAGCCCGCACCGCATGGTCCGCGGGTTGGTGCAGGCCAGCCCGCAACCCGCGGGCTGGCCCGTATTCCCAGCTATATTTACGGTGCTACTACCGAATCTCTTTGTCAAGAATTTTCCAAGCTTATACAGGGAGAGTTTGAATTGTCCATGATGGGAGAATTAAACTTCTTTCTTAGACTTCAAATCAAGTAAAAGAAGAATGGGATATTTGTATCTCAAACAAAATATTTGAAAGAATTATTGAAGAAGTACAGAATGACCAATGCTAATGGAGCTAATACTCCAATGAGTTTTACAAAATTATTGGATGTTGAAATAAAAGGCCGTGACTTCAACATAACTAAATATAGAGGAATGATTGGTTCATTACTCTATCTAACAGCAAGCAGGTCAGATATACAATTCAGTGTTGGAATATGTGCAAGGTATCAATCTGCTCCTAAGGTATCACATACAGAGACTGTAAAAAGAATCTTCAAATACCTAGGAAACACTACAAAACTTGGCCTATGGTATCCAAAAAGAGGAAATGAATATTTGATGTCCTATTCAAATTCAGATCATGGAGGATATAAAACAGATAGAAAAAGTACTAGTGGACAATGTCAATTCCTTGGAGGCTCTCTGGTATCATGGTTCAGCAAGAAGCAAAACACAGTGTCATTATCTTCCACTAAAGCTGAATATATAGCTACAATAAGCTGTTGTTCTCATATACTATGGTTGAAGCAACAACTCCAGGATTTGGGGATATACTTAAAGGAGATACCAATTTACTGTGACAACACTAAAACTATTAGTTTGGCCAAGAATCCTATACAACATTCAAGGACCAAGCACATAGATATCCGATATCACTTTATTTGAGATCACGTACAAAAGAAGGGTGTCAAAGTAGAATTTATACCAACACATCTTCAACTTGCTGACATATTCACAAAGACGATATCTAAAGATCAATTTTTATATATACAAAGAAAATTGGTTTGGTTAATCCCAATAAGTTGTAAGCTTTTTCTTGTTAATTGTTATGTTTAATATAAGTTTTGATGATAATCATACAGATTTAGGCATCGAAGTATATAGAAAATGTTTTTGCTGGACTGTTACTTGAGTGTTAAATGGCTCACTAGAGTACAAGGCACTTTAGCACTCAAGTCAGAGATGAATTCTCAAGTGTCAAACTATATCATATACTTTGGTTCTAGTTATGTAAAATATTGATTAACAATGTATGCAAGAACTCTTGGCACTCACTCGAACATACCTAAAGTGCTGCAAGAATACTCGAGCACTTAGATGCTTAAACCATGTACACATTTACATGCTTTATGAACTCTCTGTTTGGCACTCGAGCACTAAAACGTATCACTCGAGTGCTGTATGAATAACACTCTAGCACTAGGGTTGTCACTCGAGTGTTGCGACTTATATAAAAAACGTAATAGCTCAGACCGTCATACTTCCTCTTCTCACTTGAAGCATCTCTTCACTCAACAGCCATAACTCTTTATCTCCAATCCATTCCTACCGATGAAACGCCTCAAGTTTATTCAAATTTTAGTTGCAAACCCTTGAATCTTCATCAAAAGGTCAAATTTTTCATCATTTTCCTTTTTCTTGCCCTAACAGAAGAAAAATTTTGAAAATCTTCTTCAAGCTTTTTTTGTGCTGTTAATTCTTCTATCCAGTTTTGAATCATTCAAAATGGCTAGAATAAATATTCCTCAAGTTTCCTAAAACTCTCCATCTCCTTCACCTCCTCATTCTGAAGCCAATGAGTTAGAATCTGCAATGGCAGCACCTTCTCGTACTTCATCTCCAACACCATCACTATCTTCTACTCCAACACCGCCTCCAAAGACCAAAATCACCAAGAAAAGAACTTCAGCTAAGAAGATTCATCCTAAGCCTTAGGTGGCTAAGGAGACTTAACCTCAACCAAATAGACAAAAGGGAGTTGCCTTTAAAGAACCTGTAGTCATTCATTCTCAATCCAAGAAAATAAAGGAAAGAGGAAAGACTACTGACACAAAAGAACCTCAAGAGTCTTATTTTAATAATTCCTTCAATATGCACCTCCAGGAAGCATTAGACAAGTCGAAGCTTCATGCCTTGGTACGCAAGATTGCCTCCTAAGCTAGTGCCTCGGGTTCTCATAATGTTTGTCAGACCAGTGCAGCTGCTTCAGGAGTACCTTCTACATCACAGGCACCGGAGGAAGAACAAGTCACAAATCCTTAGAAGGCTTCAATGTTAAGGAACTGAAGCCAGTTGATCAGAAGGTATATGATTCTGATTTGGTTATAAAAATTTTTGCCCTATAGTTTATGTGGACCTAGATTATATGAAGATAAGTTGTAGTTTGGATTTTCAACCTTTCCTTGTTGAATGTGCATCTCCCTTATTCACCTACTGTTGTAAGAACCTTTTACTGCAACCTGAAAGTCTATAACATAAAGTCTAGAGCCGGAGAGTTGATAGAGGAAGCAATGTCTACCATTGTTAAAGGTCAACATATTATGATATCTCCTTCTGTCATAAATGATATCCTTGGTTATGTTGCACCCCCTTCTGATCCTCATACACTATCTGCTAATGAAGCTTTCCGACAATTAAGGCCAAATAATCCTATAGGCCCTCTTAACTTTAAGCCTATTGATATGCCTGACTCTATTCGTGCCCTTCATTACATATACCTCTAGCATTATCAATAAATCAAAAACTACACCCATTTTGCTCAAAGAGACTACTATCTATTGGCCTCCTTCCTAGTTGGTCAATGAAGAAATGTGGGGGAGCTTATTTTTGGTGAGATGAGAAGATTTAGATTTTCTTCATCGAAATCCGCCACAATTCTATATCCATAACTTGTGTCTCTCATCCTAAAGCACAACAAAGTGTGGTATTTGGAGGGAACTGAGAGGGTAATCATTCTAAGGTTTGACAAGATACAATTGACACATATGGGTATCAATCTTCTAGTGAGCCAAACCAGGGCTACATCTCAGAGAGAAGCCACTCCATCAAGAGGAAATTAGGCTCAGTCTTCTGCACTTGGCCCAATTTTTAGATGCTTCTCTACCAAGCTATCTGGCCCGAAAAAGGAATTGTTGAGAAAATATGAAAAATTGGTAGACAAGCTGGAAACTCAAGTCTCAAGATTGGTGGACAAGGCTAATGCCAATTTTGATATGATGTTTAAAGTACAAGAAGATCAATCTTGAAGAATCACTGACATCGAGATCTACTTGTGTACTCATCTTCTGACTACTTCTACTAAGGTGCCTCTAGAGTTTACTCCTACTATGGCCTCACCTTCTCAGACTCAGAAACATGTGCTTTTCTCACTGACCCTTATTCAAATATTGATGTCACCGGCCATCATCCTCAACACCTGCAGCCATCATCTCCACCTTTTGTGCATGAGCTATTTGACCCATCATCCGCTATGGTGATATATACCCCACCATTTGATCTTACTTTCCCTTAGCCCCATTCTGCTACTGACAAAACGGGGGAGAAAATATGTGATGGTTTTGAGCTATTTCTAGTCTAATATGGGAGTACTTTGGTTTAAGGGGGAGTATTGGGTAGTTTTTCTGTATTTGAACTTTGCTAGTTTATTTGGATGTATTTGGGTTTCAAGGGTAGATGTTGCTTAATATTGCTTATAGCTTGCCATTGTACTCTGCAAGTTCATTAATCAATATATGGTCATTTTCATGATTTTCTAAGTTTTCTATTCAAATATTATAGTACTATGACTTATCTTGGCTTTAAGTGCTCATTGGAAGTATTACAGGAAACTTATGAGGTTAAGTGCAAAAATCTGAAAAATGAGTCTAAACTTTAGTGAATATGCATTTGGAAATTTTGAAAGTGTTTTAAAAAAATTTCACTTCAATCAAGTTTTTAAAATCCATCACAAAGGTTTTGTCATCATCAAAAAGGTGAAGAATGTTAGATTCCAAGTTTTGATGATAACAAAATATCATTGTGTGTTGTGGTAAGAAATTCATGTTTTGCAATGGTTGAAAATGTTACCAAATACATCTCATAAAGTTTAGAGGTCATTGCTGTGATTTTAACTGATGCACTCGAGTGATAGAGCTAGCACTCGAGTCATAAGCACTTTTGCACTCGAGCACAAGCGAGTGTTGAACTGAAAGTGTTTGACAAAAGTAGATTTTAGCAGAAAATACTAGGACAACTCGAGTAATGGACACAGCACTCGAGTGATGTGTGATTTGTACTCGAGCATGAAGGCACACTCGTGCAAGTGTTTAACAGAGAGCAATGTTAGAGACAGGATATCATCGCTACACTCGAGCACAAACTCAATACTCGAGTGATAGCCTCAAGTTCACTCAAGTCCTACCAAGTGTTGTACAGGAAGTGTTGGCCCGGGAGCAAGATAAACTCAAAGTGTAAAGTGCACTTGAGTCCAAGCAAGTGAAGCATAGAAAGTGTTTGCCCGAGAGTCAGCTAGTGCATGGAAAAGCAAGTGTACCCGAGTGGAGAGTACTTGCACCCGAGTGATACCTCAACACTCGCGAGTGAGAAATCTAACTCTCTCCATTCCTGAGGCAAGTGCTAAAACAAAAGAGTATCTTATACAAGAATATACTATTTACTTGAGTGAGGATTAGTGCACTCAAGTGAGGCCCCACATCACCTACGAGTGAGAAATCACACTCTTATAAAAATCAGTGCAAGTGTTATCCAGAGATGAGAGTTCATAGTGCAAGATACATGTGTACTAGAGTAAAACTAGATGCACTCGAGTGAGGATCCACATTACTCGCAAGTGTGAAAATGCATTCTCTCAAAATCAAATGGAAGTGTAACATAAAAGCAAAAGCAGAAGAAAAAATATGAAGATGCACTCGAATGAGACCAAAGTGCACTCGAGTGATACCAAAGTGCACTCAAAATCTTAAATTAGTGATTTGACAAGAACTTGCAATCCCATTACTCTTTTTGTCAATCCTATTACGTTTCTTGTCAACTGGATTTTGAAGTTCAAATGGTTTTTTTTTTTGGAATTCTCCTTAAACTAGTCATTCTTTTTTTTATGGATAAGCTAATCATTATTAAATGAGTTGTTTTTTTTTTTTTGGGCTTCTCCCATTTATCCTCTTGTTCTATAGTCTCTTCCTCTCTGCTGCATTTCCGGGGTCTCTTAATTCCTTACCATATTTATCATATCTGTATAATGTATAATTTATAATTAATAATTTTTGGCAAAAAATGTATAATTATCTTCAAATTTCCAAAATTTTAATTGATTTTATTTTGATAAATCAAAATTAATGTAACTAGATGTGAAAACAAAGGTGATTCTTCCTATAAATCTATTATTTTGCATTGAGGATTTTGATGATGATAAGTTGATAACAGAACAAAAATTACTCCTAAGGTTTTCTTATGAGGATATATATTATAAATATAATAAGTATGCCAATTATGATAAAAATCATTTTTTATTAGCCTTATTTTCCATACATTTAATGAAATTAAAGGTGAGTAATTCATTCATTGTGTATGTCATAAAAAAAATTTATTCATTGACTTAGAGCTAGGAATTAGAGTCGACCTGGCCCTTGATGAGCCAGGGCCTAAAAGGGCCTGCCCTTTTGGGCTCAGGGTAAGAAAAATTGCTATTTTTCAAAGCTTAGCCCTTAAAGTATAAGGGTCAGGGCCGGCCTGCAGGGCTTAAAGATATTTTCATAAGATTGAATAAATTTTATTTTTTTTTCATTTTTTTAAAATTACAACAATGGAATTCATAATTTAACACATAAATATTGTCAAAATTAAAGTGTAAATGGTATGCATCATGCAACAAACAAACACGATCGTTAAGTCATAATCAAAGGTAAATTATTGTCTACATACCACAATTACAAATAATTAATGAAAAGACATAACAAAATTAAAAATACTTCTTCTAAATATGTCTTAAAAAGTATAAATAGTCAATAAAATAAAGAATACAAGATATAAATAAAAAAATCACAAGAAAATAATTCAAAATATACAAAATTGGTAAGAATATATAATTATGAAATAAGAAATATTTTTTTATAAGTTTTTAATTTTTAGAATTATTAATATAAGATATTCTTATGAAACTTAATTCTAAAAAAGTTAATATCAACTAAATATTTACAATATCATTAAAAAATAT
The DNA here is from genome assembly GCA_963855925.1 of Inga laurina. Taxonomy (NCBI): domain Eukaryota; kingdom Viridiplantae; phylum Streptophyta; class Magnoliopsida; order Fabales; family Fabaceae; genus Inga; species Inga laurina. The sequence continues at coordinate 49,765,358 of OY979703.1, forward strand.
AAAAAATCAATAATAATATTTTCATATATATAATTTTAAAAAATAAAAAAAGCATATAGGTTCTAAAGGGCCGGCCCGTGGCCCTACAGGGTTGGCCCTTTTAGACTCTCGGGCTTACAAGGTTGGCGCCACGGGCCGGCCCTTTTAGACTCTCGGGCCTATAGGGCTGGCTCTTTTAGGCCTGCTTTCATTTTTAAGGCAAAAATCTGAGACTCGGCCTTTATAGATTCAAGGCCTAAATGGGCCAGCCCGATGGGCTCGGCCCGTTTTCCTGGCTTTATTCATTGTCTACAGACAAGTTGGCAAAACAAGATCCGGCTTTCAACATTTTCCTTCTCATCCTTTTCCCAATCTGGACCGTTGGATTAAGATCTCAACGGTCCAGACTTTTCCTTTATGATAAAAATATTATATATTTTTATATATTATATAATATTTTTATCATAAAGGAAAAGTGTGGATCGTTGAGATCTTAATCCAACGGTCCAGATTAGGAAAAGGATAGGAAGGAAAATGATGGAAGCTGGATCCGACAAAACATGCATTAAAATTACCTTTAGGCTCCAGGATTGTTCTTGGTTCCCATTGCCGATTTACATTCATTTAATGTGTTTCACAGAGAAGTTCTTTGCTAAAATTATCCATAAATACTTCATTGAAAATTTATTTGTTAAATGGGACCTTGCTTTCAAACAATCTTTCTCTTATGCAAATTATCTTCCCTTGTGTTCAAGCACATATCCTTGTGTTTAATATATCTTCCTTTATATTCAAACAATCTTTCCTATATGTAAAAGATATTCTCTTATGTGCAAACGATCTTCTTCGTATGAAAAATAACTTCTCTTAAATGCTTTTAGATCCCATTTGGCAAATAAATTTCGCAATTTCTTACCAAAATATTATGTTCTTGCAGATAATACTTATACTTTTGTAGACAATAAGACTAATTTGAGATTTCAAAGGGCCCGTTTGGTTCGATCCCATTACACCATGCGGTGCAGTGCAATGCGATGCAATGGTAATGCAATGCAATATTAATTACAAGGATAGTGTTTGGTTTGATTTTTACGCAACATGCAATGAGTTAATATTTTAACAATTATTTAAAATTAATATATTACACAAAGTCCATTTTACCCCTTAATATAATCTTTATAGAAAAATAGTTACAAGCCGATGATGGAGGGGATGGAGGAGGAGGAGGTAGTGGTGGTGGCAATGATTGGGGCGGCGAGGGTGGAAGAGGAGGTGGTGGCGGTGGCAGTGGGCGGTGGGCTGGCGGCGGCGGCGGCGGCTGAAGAGGTGGTGGTGGTGGTAGCAGCGGGGGTGGTGGAGGAGGTGGTGGCGGTGGCGGCGGTAGGCGGCGGGGGTGAGGGTGGCGGCTGAGGAGGAGGTGGCAGCGGTGGCGGTGGGCGGTGGGCCGGTGGCTAGGCTGGGGGTGGCGGCGGGTGGAGGTGACGGCGGTGGAGGAGGTAGTGGTGGCAGTAGAGGGTGGAGGTGACGACGGTGGAAGAGGAAGAGGTTGTGGCAGTGGCAGTTGTGATGTGATACGACAAGTGAAATAAGATAAGTGAAATAAAGATAAGGAAAACTAAAGGGTAAATTAGACTTTTTAGACCATGCAATAGGATGGTAATGAGGATTCATAGGGGGGGAGGTATGAATGAGGATTACCAATTTTTTGGTAATCATCATTACCATGGTAAACCCTATTACCATGCTAAAGAGCAACCAAACACTCTTTTCTAGGTAATGCAATCATGATTACCATTGCATGCATGCAATGCGGTTGAACCAAACGGGCTCAAAGTTCAATTAGTATTTTCTTATCTTCTCTTTTTTATATTTTATATTAATATTAATAATATTAATCAAACATTAAAATTGAAATAATTTCCATTATCATTATTTATATATATAAATAGTAAATATATGACATATTGAACATAAAAACAAATAAAATTTTTGGGGCTTCGGACATATCTTTCCCTCCGGTCGTGTTGCTGCTTTTTCGTATTTATTCATAAGATTTTAATTTTTCCTCTTTCCCCTCTTTGACTGGGGCTACTTTTATAGTCTTCGATTCTTTCTTTCGGAGTTTTTTTCATTCCTTTGCCGGAACCCGGTCGGCGACGACGGACCCCACATTTGTCGCCGGTAATTCTCTACTGCAACCGTTCATTCTGCTGTGTACCGTCTCTACCTTTCGGAGAGCTCGCTTTTTCCAGGTCAGGATACACTGGTTTGCTTTTCTCTCTCTTTGTTTTTTATTTTATTTTTTTGGAAACCCTTCTCTGGTCCAAGTCAGTCCATGTGTTGAAGAAGTTATTTCGTTGACTTGAAATTGTCAATGAATTTGCTTGGATTTTTTGTTCTGTGAAGAGCAGATCTGCTTGGTTTTGTGTGTTCAAGAGCGAGAAGAACGAACTTGGTTTGCTTAAGAAACAGGGAGAGTTTGTGACTGGGCGTGGAAGTGGATGGTTGTGTACGAAAGAGGTTGGAGTTGTTTATGATGACCGGAGCTCCGGCCAGCGATCGCAGAGGGTGGTGGCGTTTTCGTCAATTTCTCACATGGAATGGCAGATCTTGCTAAGTACGGGAATGCCGACCGTGATATTGAACAGGTGCCTTTGTCTCGGGGTTACAAATTTAGTTTCTAAACAACTTGTATCTGCATTAGCCCTGCTTTAATATTGCTGCTTTGTTTTAGTTTCTGCTTTCGAAGTTTCTCACAGGATACGTGAATTAGGTTTCTTCTTCTTGGCATCTTTGATCGATAAGAGTTTTATGTTTAATAGTGTGACTGTGCATTTTATTATTTGGACTGCTTCGGAAATTTGGGGTTTCTTTTGTTGCTACCGGAAAGAGCATGAAAGGGGACAATGAAATATGGAGGCCGAAATATAATGAGAAATACATTAATTTGGTTTCTTTTGTATTTCGAAGTTTCTCACAGGATATGTGAATTTGGTTTCTTCTTCTAGGTATCTGTGATCGATAAGAGTTTTATGATTAATAGTGTGACTCTGCATTTTATTATTTGGACTGCCTCGGAAATTTGGGGTGTCTTTTGACACTGCCGGAAAGACCATGAAAGAGGAAAATGAAATATGGAGGCCGAAATATAATGAGAAATACATTCATTTGGTCTGTTTTGTATTTGGTAATTTGACAGTGTTCGGACTATGAAGTGATTGAAGTTTTTGATCATTTGGAGAATGGTAGATTAAATGATTTAATGCTTGTACTTGGGATATAATTTTTTATTACATGGTTCAATGCTTGGACATGAGATCTCCATCATCATCATCTTTTTGTGGGTGTTTTTTTTTTTGGGGGGGGGGGGGGGGAGGGGGGTTACGTGTCTTAGATTGCAAATATAGGCATTTCCTGCTTGTATTTGAATGGAATGCACAGAGAGGTAGTATGAGTAAATTGATTCTAATATTAATTTTAACTGGCTTTCTGTGACTATGCCAACCGTTGCTTTATTCTGATGACAGAATGTGGATTGTGCAGCACCTTGTAGCTTTTCTTGTGTTGTTTGAAATAAATTATTCAGCCTTAAATTGTTTTTTTTATTGCTGTAGCATCTTCTATCAAAATAAAAGCTTTCATTCATCTGAAGAATAGATTGCAGTAATTTAATTGTCTGAGCCTTTCTTGATCTAGTTAGAATTGTGAGCCTACTTCATGTGGTGAACTAGGCTGATGGCAGTTGTTTCATAGGGCATTGCAAAATCAAAGTCTAATTATTTCTGACCTAAAACTTTGTACAAATATGAGTGTAGGGCTTATAGTCATAGAGACATTGATAGATGATAGATGATTAAGAAGCAAAAAATACTGACATGGACACATGATATGATAAGAACTTGGTGAAAAGGAAAATTCTACTGTCAGTATTATTTGAAGTGTTACATAACATTTAATTGAGGATCCAACACTTATTAGGTGCAAAGATGGCTACCTTTCGGAAGCCTCCTTGCTTCATATTCAGTAAGAAAGGGTAAGGCCTTCAGTAGTGATGCAATTACTGAAATGGAAGACTGAGAAGGGAGGGGTAAAAAGTTGGGTACTTCTTGAGTATTCTTCAATTTGTAAAGTGTTCCCCCCTCGTTTTGAAACTTTATAATATTTACTGTATACGATGGCTTAGGTCATCTTGTTATTCATCATTAAATTTGCTTTATGTGTTGAATTTTATGTTTTCTTTTACCTCTTTGATCTTTCCTATTGTTTTGTGATTTTCAATTTTAATTTCTGCAGGCATTGATAGCTTTGAAAAAGGGTGCTCAGTTACTTAAATATGGTCGCAAGGGAAAGCCCAAGTTTTGTCCATTTCGACTTTCCAATGTAAGTTTTGCTTCATTATGACTTTCCAATGTAAGTTAAAGGAAAGCTATGGGTATTTTGATTCTATACTTGATCGATTAACTGCCTCATTGGATAGTAAATAACTAATCATATGTGTGATTGTTGTTGAAATGCTTTCTGGTTTCACATGCCATCTCTTAAACACATGTCCTTTGTTCATTTCCTATACTTTTGTGCTTTTAGCGAGAGATCTTTTGAAGCATTATTTATTTATTTTTGTTGGGAGAAGGTTTAAGGAGCAATGTGCGGTATGGTGATTAGATAACTCGTTTGAGACTATCCATTAACTTTTGGGCTGCATACTCTGCTCCGTTGCTGTTTATGCCCATTCTCTTTCCTTTTTCTTTGGATAGGAATTGGATGACTACGCCTTGATTCAGTTCCGCTTTGCTTATATTCTGCATGCATCATACGGCTCAAGACTAAAATTAAGACACTATTGATCTTGACCTATGGATTTTTGTGGGTGTATGATTGCACCATAGTGGTAGGTTGCAGGCTGTTGACAGCTATTCTCCTCAAATTTCATGGCTTGGAATGAATGTTTTGCTTATATTATCTACATCATCTCAGGATTAGTGGTGACTGTTTGGTCTCTTTGCCAAATTCTGGCTTCATTGATTACGGAGTGCCTTGGCTTTTGAGGTCATATTTAGTGATTTTCGAGGCAAAAGAATAATTATTATTGTTCGCAAGATCAATAAATGAAACACAATCTTATCATTTTTTGATTTAGGTCAGATTTACTGTATTGCTACTCAAGTAAATGTTATTTCCCCACTTTAAGTACAAATTGATAGTAATATTGATAGTGATAGTAGAGCTCTATTGCTGGGCATGTATGTTACATATTTTGATTAATGCTTTATAGTTTATATATTTTATTAATGTATTCTAACATACATGCATCTTACCTATTCTCCCTTGGTTGTAGATCATGAACTTATTAGTTATATATTTCTACAACGTTTTTGCATTTTTTTAAGTTCCTTCTGTTTGTCCTCATTAAAGTATTCTGGAAGTACAGGATGAATCATCAGTAGTTTGGATATCAAGTAGTGGAGAAAGACGTCTGAAGCTATCTTCTATCTCGAGAATTATTCCCGGACAAAGAACTGTGAGATCTCTACACATCTATTGCATATTGCAAATGTTTTATTGTTCTACAACTCAATCCAAACTAACTGATTTCTATGTATAATTTGATGACTTACTCTTATGTTCTTTACTTCAATTCTATGGCAGGCTGTTTTCCAACGTTATTTGCGTCCTGAGAAGGATTATCTGTCTTTTTCACTTATTTACAACAACGGAAAGCGATCCCTTGACTTGGTTGGTGATGCGTTTTGAATTTATATGCATAAATATCTCATCAATTTGTTTCTATTGTCTTTATTTAGGGTTTTTCTATAATGATTTTTTGTTGCTTTGAAGATTTGCAAGGATAAAGCTGAGACAGAAGTTTGGATTGCTGGTCTCAAATCACTGCTCTCTTCTGGTCAAGGTGGCCGGTCCAAAATTGATGGATGGAGTGATGGGGGCCTCTGTCTCGATGTAAACGTACCTATTTGTTGTCTTTGTAGTTATTTTCTTTTAGCATGATCATGTTTCAAGTTCTAAGATCTATGAGAGACGAGTGGTTATAGTCGTGAGTGAATAGTGGGGGTTTTAGCAGTTCCTAAACATGCTGTTTGGGATAAATCCAGATAATTTTCTGCCTAGCTGGTACTCTGGAAGAGGATCCATAGGCTTTTCCCAAATGAGATTATTGCCTTTATTTTCTTGGTTATCAGCTCTTGCTGTGAAAGGATCCATAATGCTCGTTTTTCTGATAATTGACTACTACTAGTACTCACATTCTCATTCACTTTGACTGCATCTCGGTTATTGAGTGCTTGATTACACTGATACATTGTGATGTTTTTTATTGTGTAATTGATGCTGATTGATTACATGTTCTAAAATTTCATTGCCGTTCATGTGTTGCTATTGGTGTCATCAAGCGGCCTTTTGTAGCGTCTATGACTTAATATGCACTCAGCCTAGTGTAATATTTTTTGGCTGAAATACTTGCAGGATAACAAGGAATTGAATTCAAATCGGCCAAGTGGAAGTTCAGTTGGTACTTCCCAAGATATTAGCTCTCCTGAAGTTTCTGTGAGTCTTAATTCAAATTCCCCTGCGAAGTCCTTTGATCCTGAGAATTCTTCTAATTCTGAAAGGTCACATGCACCATCTGATCCAACAAATATGCAATTGAAAGGATCTGGTTCAGATGCTTTTCGTGTTAGTGTTTCAAGTGCCCCAAGTACATCTAGTCATGGGTCAGCACCTGATGACTGTGATGCTCTCGGGGATGTATACATATGGGGAGAGGTAATCTGTGAGAACAAATTGAAAGTTGGTGCTGATAGAAATTCCAACTATTTTAGCTCAAGGGCGGATGTGCTTCTACCCAGACCGTTGGAGTCCAATGTAGTTTTAGATGTACTTAATATAGCATGTGGTGTTAAACATGCTGCTCTAGTCACAAGGCAAGGTGAAATTTTTACATGGGGTGAAGAATCTGGAGGACGCCTTGGCCATGGTGTTGAGAAGAATGTGCTTCAACCCCATTTAGTTGAAGCATTGACTTCTACAACTGTTGATTTTGTTGCCTGTGGTGAGTTCCACACCTGTGCTGTTACATTGGCTGGGGAATTATATACTTGGGGTGATGGTACTCATAATGCTGGACTTCTTGGTCACGGCACTGATATTAGTCATTGGATACCAAAGAGAATTGCAGGTCCACTGGAGGGACTTGAGGTTTCTTTAGTCTCTTGTGGTCCATGGCACACAGCATTGGTAACTTCAAGTGGGCAACTTTTTACTTTCGGTGATGGAACTTTTGGTGTCTTGGGCCATGGAGATAGGGAAAATGTTTCTTATCCTAGAGAAGTAGAATCCTTATCTGGGCTGAGGACGATAGCTGTTGCATGTGGTGTGTGGCATACTGCAGCTGTGGTAGATGTTATAGTAACACAATCCAGTGCTAGTGTATCATCAGGTAAATTGTTTACCTGGGGTGATGGAGACAAAAATCGCCTTGGACATGGGGATAAGGAAGCCCGACTGGAACCAACTTGTGTGCCTTCACTTATTGACTACAATTTTTATAAAATTGCTTGTGGACACAGCTTGACTGTTGGTTTGACGACGTCGGGACATGTTTTTACAATGGGTAGCACTGTATATGGTCAGCTTGGGAATCCCCAGTCTGATGGAAAGGTGCCTTGCTTGGTTGAAGACAAGCTTGCTGGAGAATCTGTTGAAGAAATTGCATGTGGTGCATATCATGTTGCAGTTTTAACATCTAAAAATGAAGTTTATACATGGGGAAAGGGTGCAAATGGGAGATTGGGTCATGGAGATATTGAAGACAGGAAAATACCAACTTTGGTTGAAGCTTTGAAGGATAGGCATGTGAAATATATTGCATGCGGTTCAAACTTCTCTGCTGCGATATGCCTTCATAAATGGGTATCAGGTGCGGAACAGTCTCAGTGCTCTGCTTGTAGACAGGCATTTGGATTCACTCGGAAGAGGCACAATTGTTATAATTGTGGACTCGTACACTGCCATGCATGCAGTTCAAGGAAAGCACTAAGAGCAGCTTTGGCTCCTAATCCTGGCAAGCCATATCGAGTTTGTGATTCTTGTTATGCAAAACTAAGCAAGGTAGCAGAAGCTGGCAGTAATAGTAGGAAGAATGTGATGCCACGTTTGTCTGGTGAAAACAAGGACAGGTTAGATAAGTCTGAGATAAGAGCATCCAAGGTGGTTCCTTCTAATATGGATTTGATAAAGCAGCTAGATTGTAAAGCAGCCAAACAGGGGAAGAAAGCTGATACATTTGCCCTGGTTCGCACCTTACAAGCACCTTCAATGCTGCAACTGAAGGATGTGGTCTTGTCTACTGCTGCTGATCTGAGACAAACAGCTCCAAGACCAGTTCTTGCACCATCTGGAGGAAGTTCCAGATCTGTATCCCCTTTCTCTAGACGACCAAGTCCTCCTCGTTCTGCTACTCCTATTCCAACCACATCTGGACTTTCTTTCTCCAAAAGCATTGCTGACAGTTTAAAGAAAACAAATGAACTTTTAAATCAAGAAGTGGCAAAGCTACGATCTCAGGCAAATAATATTTCACCCTTTTAAATCAATTTTTTAAGCTGCATTTACCATTTCTCTACCTCCCAACTTCAAATCTATCACCTCGTATCTTTTGGAGCTCATGATGCTGCCTCAGCAGTCTATATCTTTTTGGGCCCCTGAGCAAGTCTCTGTTTTTTTTTTTTGGTATTACTAGCAGTAGTTTATCAAATGGTCAGAAAAGTGAATTTTTTCTCTTTATGAATATAAATGTACATTGGCTTTATTGGAGGAAATTGAACGTCGAGTGCCAGTCATCAAGATAAATCTTTTCTAAATTTGATTAGGTTGAGAGCCTGAGGCAAAGATGTGAACGACAAGATTTGGAGCTTCAAAGGTCAGCAAAGAAAACTCAGGAAGCTATGGCACTTGCTGCTGAGGAGTCTGCCAAGTGTAAAGCTGCAAAAGAAGTTTTAAAGTCACTTACAGCACAGGTAATAAGGTCGCATGCGGTATTGAGATTCCTGTTCTAATTTTCATTTTGATAAAACGATATCATCTATTACCTCTGGTCCTTAATATAAGACCTAGTTGACTTTTTTAGAGAGATTGGAGAAGCTAAATAAATTACTCTGAAGTAGTTATATTGATTATTTTCATGCTAAACTAATTTGTCTAATTTATAAATTGATATGTAATCAAATCATATACGACACATATTATGATTAACTAACTTATTTAGCTTCCTTAATGTCTCCAAAAGAAAGTTAATTAGGTTTTATATTAAGGATTGGAAGAAGTGCAATTGAACAAATTGTTGTAACAAAGTTTTGATGACAATTTTCTGAGCTAAGTTTTTTTTTTTTTTTTTTTTTTTTGAATTCATTTATTTTCTTCATTTATTCTTTTTTCAACATTAATATTGACAACTGTGTATCAAACAAATATAATCCCATCGTGAATAAATGAATCCTTTTATTACCGTTCTATAGGATTTTTTTTTTTTTTTTTTTTTAACTTAGATGGGTTTGTTGGATTTTCTGTTGTGGAAAGAAGAAAAGAAGCTCTTTTTAATTAAAGAAATTCTTTTCTTTCTTTATCTGACAGGAATTATTCATGATTTTTATCTTTTTGACACAAGAACTCTGTCATTGATCAGGAATTATTCATGATTTTTTAATGTCAATGGATTTAGAAGTGGCAAGAATTCCCCCAATCCTATTTTCGGGCTTTTGGTTTTTGGTTCTTGTATCATGTCTCATCATATTAGAGTACATAGTTCTGGGGTTCTAGGGTGCTTAACTTGCAGCAAGAGAGGCCTGAATTATTCTGCTTACCTTTTGTTTTGTTTTTAAAGTGGAAATTTGCCCTTGCCCTATATCATTTACATTATTCCTTTCGTAATTATGATATTGTTGTCCTAGTAATCCTCATTTCACATTATTTCAGCTCAAAGATCTGGCTGAGAGGCTCCCTCCTGGAGCTAATGATGCTGACAGCATAAGACCAGCTTACCTACCAAATGGTTTGGAGTTAAATGGCATCCACTCTCCTGACTCAAACGGGGAGTGCCATTCCCGAGCTGAGTCGGTCAGTGTCTCTAGGTTGGCCTCTGCAGGACAACCAGGACTCGAGACGTCTTGGACAAATAGACTTGAGGGAAATTTATGTGGAGCGTATGGAACTAATCTTTACCACCAAAACCAGCAGCTTGTGACCTCCAATGGCACCAATGAACCCACAGATATTAAATTGCCAAATGGTGGCATGACTCCCACAAGCACCCATATGTCAGATACCGTTGATAGTAGGGATTCAGGACATTTACAAGATGGGGAGGGTGGTTTGAGATCAAAGGATGGCGTGCTGGCTGCGAACAGTAATCAAATTGAGGCAGAATGGATTGAACAGTATGAACCTGGTGTGTATATAACACTCATGGCCCTCAAGGATGGAACTCGAGATCTAAAACGAGTGCGCTTCAGGTTCCAATTGTCATTTATCTTCTTAATATCTTGTTCTGGTATATTTTGCTGCATATGGCACTATCTCTAGTGACTAAAGTGTGATAACCCTTCCTTGGTGAGAGTGATAAGGATTTGGGATAAGGTTTTGGGCATTGTCTTATTAATTCTATTATTCATTTTCACATAGATAATCCTATTTCTTCCATGCAAACTTTGTATCATGAATATTTTCTCAAGTACACCCGCACAAAACTTATTTTATATCTGAATACATCTGCAGTCGGAGAAGATTTGGAGAGCATCAAGCAGAGACATGGTGGTCAGAGAATCGTGAGAAGGTATACGAAAAGTACAATGTTCGCAGCAGCACCGACAAATCTTCGGGCCAAGCAGCAACTCGTAAAGCAGAAGGCGCTGCTTTCCCTGTCACCTAATCATAGGAAATTACATGGCAGATGGTAGTTCTCCTTTAACACGTTACAGGGCATGCTTTTCGCGAAGCAAGGATCAATGCGAAGGAAGCGGGCACCCTTCTTTTTGTCCTTTCCTCTAGTCCTAAATTAATTATCTTCCATTTAATTTGGGCACATGCCATTCACTTATCTTTTGTAATGTAGTGTATATAAAAAAATTAAGATAATCTTGGCTAAATGTCTCCTCACCTTTAATCTTATTTTCCTTTACTTCCTTTCTTTAATGAATTTATTTTCTTCTGTTCCTTTACCGCCTGTTTTACCCCCTCTTCAGTTATACCTTGTTAATCTTTGTTTTTTAATACGGCGTTGCGTAGTTATAATCCTCTCCTTACCTCCCTCTTTTATGGACATGGCTTCCTTCCTTTTCCCTTGATGTATGCCAGAGGTCCTATACCCCTAAGGGCCTGTCTGGATTGAGGGGGGGGGGGGGGGGACGGAGGAAAGAGTGGAGGATTACCTTGTTTAGTTTGATAGGTAGGGGAGAAGGTAAGGGGTTTTTAATAATTTTTTGTTTGATTTAAGATAGGACGCAATGGGAGGAATGATAGCAATTTACTATTCTACTATGACATATTTGGTTATATTTTTTATTTATATATTATATAAATTAATTTGCATATTATTTAATTAATATAATAACATTTATTTATAATTAATATAAATATATATATGTTGTTTTAAATTAATTGTATAATAATCTAGTGTTTAACTATAATAGTATTTTTTTTAATTTATAATAACATATTTTCATTCTAAATTAATTTCATGATAATATATATTTTAATATAAAAATATATATTATTTAAGAATATATATTTTTTAATTTAATAAAATTAGTATAATTTTCATCATAATAATATATTTATTTAAAATTATATTAATATATTTTATAATCATAATATTCTTTTATTTATGAAGATTTTTTTTTTTCATTTTAAATCAATTTTTTAATAATATTTTTATTTATAAAAATATAACTTTCTTTTGAAGTTTATTTCATAATAGTGTTTTTTAATGATAAAAAATATTTTTATTCAAATTAATTTGATAATAATTTTTTTTATTAAAATTTTTATGAGCACATAAATAGATACTTTTTATATTAAATTATTTTTTTAATAATATATTTTTATTTTATAATAAAATATTTTAGTAATAATAATATTTTTATTTATTAAAATATTTGTCATCATAGGCATCATTAGAATATTATATAAATTATAAGGGTAAAGTGGTTTAAAATTTTGGTTTTCCTTCAGAGAGCTAAAATAATAGCCTGTTTGTTACACGAACAGTTGAGGAGGGAAAGGGAAGATGGAAAAGTTCTATAGGCAAAAGCGCGTTTGGCTGACCAAAGTGACGGTCTCGCCAAGTTCAATCTTTCTTTAAATATGGAAAAACGGATTTCTACCAAAAGGGGGATCAACTTGAAAATGTTCCCGGGATGCATAAAATGTGGGACAAAAATGCCCCTGAAAACATATTAAATAGATAAAAGACGAAGGCAGAATGTGCGAAACCAGATTGGTGTGTCGAAGGCTTGTCTGGAAAAGGGAAGAGGCGAACGACATGCGAAATAGAACTCCAAATCAAGGTCATGTTCATCTGATTATGTTGTGGTCTATTGTATGAAGTGGGCAATATTTTTTCTGTCTACGCTTTGTGTTGAACAACCGGAGAGATGTGCAAAAAGCTAAAGGCCGTGTGTATGTTATAAATTGGTATGTTTGTGATGTGGGTCTTCTCGGCTGAACAGATGTGAAAGAAAAGCAGAGTCGAAAGCTGAAATATGTGTGGTTGCTTGCTATGTGACAATGTGCTTTGTTTGGTGTCTTGCAATTAGGTTTTAATTTTAAGTTGATGTAAATTATTTCATGAATGCTTAACTGTGAATGAAGTTGAAAGTTTTGCTGGCTGTGGGTAATGTCGAATGAATATAGGTAGATGGAAGCAGTGAAAGATAAACAATGTCAGTAGAAAGATAGAATGGGTTAGATGGTTGATGCATAAGATAAGTGGGTTGTGTTTAATGTTTGAAAAGTGTAGGTGTAATTATGTGCATTGGCTCTTAATTTAAAATGCGATTTGTTTACATGTGTTAGTGTGGTTTGGAAAGAGGAGTTGGTGGATTATACTGTAAAACAAATCAGCGTGGGAAAAATTGTGTAGGTATGGAGCCACAATCGGATAAAATGTTTGGCATGTTAGCTGGGGGCCTAGCTTTGCTTCTTGTAGTTAGGAGGTTGCTTTTAACCATGATAGTTGCTGTGGGAGGAGGTAAACCGAGGCACATACGAGATAGGTCTTTTAGATTAGATTTTCATGCAAAGCGAGCAAATTTGAGGGCAATGATATATAGTAGTGACACCACTTGCTTCAAATTAGGATGTATCAGGCGACTTTTGATAAATTGTGTCACATGTTAGACACAATTGGTGGATTAAGACCAACAAAACATATGTTAGTTGATGAGCAAGTTGCAATGTTCCTGCACATATTAGGGCATCATGTCAAGAACAGGGTCATTCTGTTTGAGTTTGGTAGGTCGGGTGAAACAATTAGTAGATACTTTAAAATTGTGTTGAATGCAACAATTAGATCGCAATTATTGCTTTTGAAAAGAACAGAGGTGATTCTGGAAGACTCAAATGATCATCGCTGGAAGTGGTTCAAGGTATAAAACTTTTGTAGATGTGTCATAAAGTGTATTTACTTTGTATGCAAAAGTGAACTGTATAGGGCTGAAATTCTTGATTGTGTTTGTAGGGGTGTCTAGATGATTAGATGGTACTCATATTCGTGTACAAGTCCCAATAGAGCATAAGGGCAATTACCAAAATAGAAAAGGAGAGGTGACAACCAATGTGCTTAGTGTATGCTCACCAGATGCACAGTTCATCTTTGTATTGCCTGGTTGGGAAGGGTCAGCTGTGGATGGGAGGGTATTGAGGGATGCTATAAGGACACGAAATAGGCTAAGAGTACCACACGGTATGGCCTGGCATAGTGTATTTTTAATGTAATAAGTTTGTAGGATTAGGACATGTAATGTGCAAGTTACAAGCGTTGCTCATATTAATGTTTTTATTGACTTGGGCAGGAAAGTACTACTCGGTTGATGTGGGGTACACAAATTGCCAAGGTTTTTTGGCGCCTTATAGAGGGAAAAGGTATCACCTTAGTGAGTGGAGGCAGGGACACCAACCCCAAACTTAACATGAGTGTTTCAACATGCAGCATTCGTCCGCCCGAAATGTCATTGAAAGGTGCTTCGAGATACTAAAGTTGCGTTGAGCAATACTGAGGAGTGCTTCTTTTTATTCGGTGAAGATTCAAAATAGATATATTGTGGCATGTTGTTTGTGACATAATCTAATTCGTCGGGAAAGAATTCAAGATCCGCTGGATGAATAGCTTGACTCCTTTAAACCACCACCACTAACAATTGACAACACCCCCATGATGGTTATGGAAAGTAGTGAAATGTGGACAAACTTTAGGGAAGAGCTGGTAAATGAGATGTTTGCGTCCTATGTGGCTCATAGGGATGACATTTGATGATGTTTTTATTATAATTGTTGAAAAATTATGAACAGTGCCTTGCCTATGTTTGTGTGTATGGACAAAGTTTTGGAGTTATGTGCATTTTAATTTAATTTAAGTGCAACTTCTTTCCCGATGCCCGTGTGTTAGTTTATTGTTGGATTTAATTTACGTTAACAATATTTTCTTTTATGGCTGAGTTTGAATAGATGGACCACGGTGAAGAGGCAAACAAGTTAAAGCTTAAAATATGGTCGTCTGAGGAGGACAAGGTCTTGGTTGAATGCCTTGTAACTCTAAGGATGTAGCAAAAGTTCATGGCCGACAATGCTTTCAAGCCTAGATTTGCTAATGCTTTATTTATAGGCAATGATGGAAGAGAAGTTGCCTGGATGCGGGATTAAAGCATGTCCTCACATAACCTCTAGGATCAAGACTTTGAAATGTCTATGGCAGGCGGCTTACAATATGGTTTTTGGCACCAATACGTCAAGCTTTGGTTGGGATCCTGAGAAAAAAAGTGTGATTTCAAAGAAAGAGGTGTGGGTTGAGAATGTGAAGGTGTGTGAACTTGCTGAAGGTATGTGAAAGTGATATTTCTTCTTCCCCAACTTACAAATTGTTTTGTTGCACTTTCAGGTTCACCCCAGGTCTGGACAGTTTAGAACCAAGTCATTCCTAAACTTTGAGAATTTGTGCTTCGTGTGGGCTAGGGACAGGGCAGTTGGGGATGACGGAATATCGCCTGGTGCAATAGAAGATGAAGTTAATGTTGAAGTTGATGACCTTCCAGAATCGCCTTAGATTGTAGGCAATAACTCCTCCAAATATAACCCACATCAATGATAACACTTTCTGTCCAAGGAAGAAGCACAAAGTGAACAACTCTAAGGTTATTGCTGATGTTTTACATGAAACTATTACATTGTTGGATAAAACCATAGTGTATGTCTTTGAGAAACTAGGCAACCAACTATCGGGTCAGGAAAGACAAGCACAATTAGATGCAAAAAGGTGCTAACCTATTCATGAAAATTGTTGAGGTTGAATGTAATCCCCTCACCGTAATTATATCCGAATTATGAAATTTAAGTGAAATAGAGACCAATAAGAACAAAACAGCCTTTATAATCCCTTAACTTTAAGATGGGGTATACCGAAAAACAGTTCAAAACATAGTTCATCCGGTCTCATTTACTTTCGAATACAATTACCTGTGCAGTTAAATCACATTCATGAAAATCAGAGTGCGAAACTAAAATCCTGGCAACCCCGGGTTACATGTATATATATAATGGGTTTAAGGTTTCCCAAAATGGGGATTACATATCCAAAATTCTTATTTACATCTCATACATAAAACGGTAATCCCAAACCAAAAATAGATAACCAACCCCCAACAAAATGTCTCTAAGAGGTCCTAACCACTCCTGGTTGTCCGCTTCCCTTTTGAGCCACTTGCCTTGTCTGAAATGTTAGTCATTGGAAAGAATGAAATTCTAAAGAATCCCAGTAGTCACAAATCACTCATACAATATATAAACACAAAGTATGTAAGTTCATCATGTTCAGCATTAACACTATGAGTCATGGCTCATGCTACAACCGACAGCACTCACAGCTGTATCACAATGCTCTATGCCCGCTTTTGTGGTAAACACTATACTAGCTTTCGTTGTAATCACTATGTCCGCTTCCGCGGTAAACACTATGCAGCAGCATTACAAAGCACAAAGCACCATAAAGCTCCACAAAGCGTCTTAATGTATCACAAAGCAGCAGCAACAACACAATGCATGATAGGCATACATACAATACATTTACACAAAGTATAAGAGAAGAGTCACTACCTGAATCTTTCCTGACGTTCTTCAGCACAGTGGGCTCATGAGTCTGACAAATGTCAAATCCTATAACCAAATTAGAGACAACCGATCAATCTCTTTTCCAAATGCTTATTGCCATAATACTCTAAGTTGGTTATCATTTATGACTCTTATGATGCTATTAGAGGCTTAAACATATGCTAAAAGGGTTGGAAGATACTACCCTAAGACCCCTTTTCGGAAGCATAACACTGAATGTTGGCTGACTCACTCGAGTGAAGATGACCTCACTCGAGTGATGAGAGACTTGCACTCGAGTGAGAACGGCTCTCACTTGTGAGTGTTTGACAATGAGCAACTACCTCGGCCAAAAAGTGCTCACAACACTCGAGCATAAGGTTTTGCACTTGGGTGATGACTCCAAATCCACTCGAGTCCCCGAAAGTGTAACACCGAATGTGACAACCTGAGAGCACATACAACATCAGAGGGAAAAGCTCACTCGAGCACCACCCTTGGCACTCGGGTGAGGAGCCCACACTTGCGAGTGTCAGAACACACTCTTGAACATTGACCAACGAGTGACAAACCGAGAGCAACCCTAACCATGAACTCACACCATCACTCGAGTGATCCCATGCTCACTTGAGTGATCATCAACTTCACTTATGGATTAAGAAGTGTACTCGAGCTTCCTTCATGAAAACCCAGGCAAAACACAAAGGAGGAAGGAGAAACACACGGTAGCACTCGAGTGAGCTCCTCCCTCACTTTAGTGATGCTATCAAATTGCCCAGATCGTAGCAACTGACAGAAATTCCCAGATTAGTCAAAATTGCTCCCAATGGTTCCCAAACTCCACACAAAGCTCATACCCACATAACATTGTCTAAGGAACACATTGGTAACCTCCAAAACATTCAAAAACCATTTTAACCAAAATCTAACTCTTGGGCCTCTATCTATTACACCCATTACCCAAATTCTTTCAAATCACTTCCAAACTTCAAAACTACTACCAACACTCAAACAACTTCACAATGAACCAATTCCAACATCATTCAACATCTAATCCATACATTCAAAATTGGCATAAAACCAGGGCAAATTCCAGAATTTCTTAAACTTAACCAAAAATCACAACAAATATATCATAAAACATCAAATCCTTACCTCTTCACTTTGCCAAAACCAGAACCTTGATTTCCCAACTTTCATATTTGCTCCAACACCCAAATCACCACCTTTCAAAATTCTGAAACCATCAATATGGAGCTCTTAACACTATGAACAAGTTTAATGAAGAAGATTAGAGCATATGGGAACTATTACTCACCCAAAATTCAAGCTTTCCCTTTCTCTTTCTACAATGATCACTGAAATTGGAGGAGGAGGAGAGAGATTATGAGAGATAGTGAGGATGATGATGATGATGCATATTTTTTCCCTTCCCTATACACAAAACCGAATAGGAGAGAGAAGAGAGAGAAAAAGTGATTGTTTGTCTTTTAGCACCATCCAATGGTCCACATTAAGCCACTTGTCCACACCTTATTCACTCCCTCCATGAGTTCACATAAGCTTAAAGCATAGGATTCCGACCCATGGCCAATAGATCTCCACCCTTGATCTCTAATCACCAATGAATTTCTTCTTTGGTAATTGATCAATTGGTCGGTAAATTTCCAATTTTTACCATTTTTCCCCTGGTTTCACTATGATTAATAAATCATCACTATGAACATTTATATCAAATTCACATCACATTTCACCAAAAGTGTTTGATTACACTAATTACAATCAATCTCAAAGTCATTAGCCCTTAATCTCAAATTGGGTCATTACATTGAAGGCTTGACATAGGCTGAAAAAAATGCAGCTCATATCAAGATTATGGGTTCTGAGCAACTATTGAATGTGTTTGCAAAAATACCTATGGTCTACAAACCCTCATGAATCCGTAGCTTGCTAGAGAAGTAGTTATGTTATGCATCCATCCCTTTTGTGTCTCAATATGTATGTAATAGCTGTACAGTATATTTTGGTGTAAAATAGTGCAGAAACTCAAGTGTCAATCTCTTTTGGTGTAGTATAGTGCAGAGGCAGAAGAGTCTATTTGTTTTAAGTAATACCAATGGTTATCAAACTTTGCACCATGTTAACTTAGTGTTAAAGGAAATGTAAACATAGGACAAAGTTTGTGTCCAATGCAATGTGATTGAATAATTATGCTATGCAAACTTTGGATATGTAATTATGGTAGGCAAATATGTGATATGAGACAACTTGTAATTTTTGTTGGATGAAATGTAATGTTCCCAAATTTGGTTTATTCTGAGAAATTATGTTGTTGCACATGGCTATATTTTCTTTCTGTTTCTAAGTTCTTGAACTTAAAATACACACATTGCCATTCACACACCAGTGGTTCATGATTGACTGCCTGATATGTATATTCGAATGGTTTAATTAAAGTGGATATGAACTTTGAATTCATTCTGAAAGTTGGAACATGCAAATGTCATTACCAATTTTAACCTGACACGTACTAAGTGCCATTGATAGATGTGTGTTCTGGTGTTATGTTTGATAAATTTGTTTGAATTTATTAGCTAATATAGGTACAAAGTTCAAATTCACTATATAAGTTTGAACTTACAAATGTAATGCGAATTTTGAACCTGGCATGCACTAGTTGCCATTCACAGAGGAGTTTCATCTGGTTCACTATTTGATAAGTTGGTTTGATTTTTTTATCTAAAGTGCCAATCAAGTTTGAATGTGTCATGCAAGTTCGTACTTACAAAAGTAAGGGTCATTTGATTATGGCTATCACAGTTCATACCCAAGTTCAAACTTTGGTATCTAGTTTGAACTTTTGATACCGCCAGTGTGAAAAAGTAACTGCATAATTAATTTAAATATTCAAAGTTGCCACGTGTTAAGATCTCAGTTAAGTTGCGGTTCAAAGTTTAGGTCAACTGTTCAAAAGATGGTTCCTATTCTCTATTTAATTACCATAACAACTTTTGCCTTTCAATTCCAGTTCTACACATCTCTCTGTTTCTCCCTCGCTCTGTGCTTATCCCTATCTCGCATTGATCTGATTAGGAGTTGTAATGGCTAGTACCAAAATGATAGATGAGCGATTACAGGAAATAGGAATCACAATAGAAGATTTGGAGAATCTTAGAAAGCCCAAGGTACAACTACGCCGCTGCAATCGATCTGGGTGTTCAAAGTACAAAACCAAAGAAGGCAACTCATAGGATGACTATGAGGCAGCTGTCAAGTGGAAACGCTATAATGATGCCAAGGAAGCGAAGAAGAGACAAAGGGAAGAGCAATTGAGACACAAGGGCAAAGAGAGAGGTCAGAGAAAGCAGTAGTTGGAAGAGGAGAAGGATTCATCAGTAGAGTCCTCTGAATCAGAAAAATGGTGAAAGACAGAGGACGGCAGACAAGGGAAAAAGACTGTGGTTGAGAGTGGGAGTTTGTTGACATCTGAAAAACAAATAACTAGCTTAGGGTATGATGAAGACTGCTTCAGTGGCAAGAAATACTGAGGACGACGACAATGTGGTTATTGATGAGGATAGAGGCAATTTGATGAAGAAGTTTTGGGTAAAACAGAGCACCAACGTTGCAACTCAGGTAAAGCAAGATTTCAACAACTCTGCCCTGGAAGAATACGATATCAGGTTAGTTGGGCACACATGCTGTAAAATGAGTAGGATCATAGTAGACACTTTTGACTCTGAATTTAGGTTTCAATTGGGAACTAAATTACAGCCTTTCATAGGCATTTTAGAATTGTCATTGCCTTATTCTGAATCAGTGGTTAAGGTTTTTTACACCAACCTCAAATTGTCTAGAAAGGGGGTTGTGTCCACTTGTGTTAGAGGCCATACCATACTGACTTGGTTAGATGTGACCTGTCCACAGTTCACAGACACTGATTTATCATAACCATCAATTCATGCAACACTACTTGAGGGGAAAAAACTAGTTGACACTCCTCTATATAGACCAAAGAAGCTGCCTCCTAGGTTTCGAGTCGTACATTACTTATATAGTAGGAGCTTTGTGAATAAAGGCAAGCACTACACTTCATTGACCCCTGATGACAAACACATTCTCACATGTATGATCAAGGGCAAGCCTTTTCATATGGGCAAGAGGATTGTGGACATAATGTTAAGGGCTGCAACGTTAGGATCGGCAGCCACAATGGAAGAATCTTTTTAAAAAATTTTTACCCATCCTAATCGAGGATCTATCAACGGCATTTAAATCGAGTTAGAAGGATTCATACCTTTTGATGATTCAGATTTTTCACGATCTCTAGGAGCCAACATGTCAGGTTTGCTCCCTCTACCGGTATCCACACGAATGCTCTCCAACCGAGACTGCGTGCTAGTGCCTCTAATGTCTCCTAGGGTCTCCCTTGCGGCTCTCAATTCTCATGTACATATCAATATATCTGCTCTATCAAGTTTATAACCTATGGGGGCTATTTTCAAATTTCAAAATTAATCATGATTAATTTTGAAATTAATTAACTATTAATTATCTTGATGAGCTAATTAAATAAATTCAGTTTAAATTAAATCTATCCAACAGTTTTAATTTAACCTATTTATTTAATCCAAATAAAGAGCCATTAGATTTAATTTATCTTCATAAATTAAATCAGAGATATTATATCTCTATCATGTTAGTTATTAAAATTAATATATCTTAATAAATTAAATTTAAAACTAACACAATATAATAATATCATATAATACACACACACACACA
Source organism: Inga laurina (assembly GCA_963855925.1). NCBI lineage: Eukaryota > Viridiplantae > Streptophyta > Magnoliopsida > Fabales > Fabaceae > Inga > Inga laurina. Next base: position 49,786,487 of record OY979703.1, read on the forward strand.
CATATATAAGATATATTTATTTCGAAAATATATATCTATAATATTATTAATGAATTTTATATTATATATATATATATATAATTCGTCCACCCTAAATTAAACATTATCTCGTGTTGGGTCATTCTTGTGTGCGACCCTGTAGGCCCATATGAAGTTGGCAGTGGGCCAATAACTATACCAAACCAAAAGTCGCAAGCGGCCTCTAGCAAGACATTACGACTACCCAATTCATATGAGGATCGTTATCATGATGCAACCTGTCATACAACCATGTCACATCCCTTTTGTCACACGATATATCGATCAAGGATAAGGCATGGATAATGTCATCCTCTTGTTCCTGACCATTACTTTCTCGATTCCTGAGTAGCCTAATAATAGAGACGAAAACTCCTTTCCATCATAGTATGGCCATACATTTCTCAGACTCACTCATCGAGGTGCCCAGTAATATCTCTCTACTAATGTGAGGGAAAAATTCCATCTTGATCATTCATATTCCTCTGCATGAAAAACCACCAAGCCCGATCGTAGCCTTTATCATTACCCGGTAAAAAATGAGTTTTGACTAGTTCAAAGCTTAGCAACTCTCATGTAGGAATCCATGATGACCTCAGGTCTAAGGGTATTGTGACGTGGTTATACATGAGAAAAGCTTATGACTTGATCCATGTAGCTTTCTCATAGTGGGTCGGTCCAACACCTTGTAGTCTTACAAGTGCCTAAGACTTTGATTCGTATCTCCATATCTTATCAAAGTCATACTGATCCTTTTTCATCTCTGCTCCCACATAGATGACCGACCAGGGACATTTTAGGACAATTTTTATGAATTATCCAAGGATACAATTATCACAGTTAACATGCAAATAATATGATAATAGAATGGAGAAATTTCATTAAAATAATAATGTTCAAAGTATAATGATTGGCCCTTAGGGCACAATTTCCAACATCCTCCCACTTGCCCTAGGTGCAATCATTAATTTGCCTAATTCCCATTGCCCTAACATGACGCTCATGCTTTGCCTATGCAAGTGGCTTAGTAAGAGGATCAACAACATTATCTTCTCCTGCTACTTTGCATATCTTTATATCACCTCTATCATTTATTTCTCTAATAAAATGAAATCGCCTGAGTATATGCTTGGTCCTTTGATGTGACCTAGGCTCCTTGGCTTATGCAATAGCACCACTATTGTCACAGAACAAATCTATTGGATTTGAGATGGTAGGCACCACCCCTAGTTCAGTAATGAACTTTCTGATCCAAACAACTTCTTTAGCTGCATCTGATGCTGCTATATACTCAGCTTATGTTGCAGAATCTGCTATAGTGCTCTACTTGGAGCTCTTCCAGCTTACTGCTCCACCATTCAGGAGGAATACATATCCAGATTGTGATTTAAGGTTGTCTTGGTCAGTTTGGAGACTTGCATCTGTGTAACCGGTTACGCAGAGCTCATCATCCAATCCACACTAGACCAAGAATAAGTCCTTAGTCCTTCTTAAGTACTTTAGGATATTCTTGACGGCAGTCCAATGACCCTCACCATGATCTTGTTGGTATCTGCTGGTCATACTTAAGGTAAACAAGACATCCGGTCGAGTACATAACATGGCATACATGATGGATCTAATGGCCGAGGCATATGGAACCTTACTCATGCGATCTCGCTGATCAGGTGTATTAGGACATAGATCCTTGCTAAGATGGATGCCATGAGACATGGGCATGTAACCCCTTTTTGAATCCTGCATACTGAACCTATGCAGTATCTTGTCTATGTATGTGCTCTGACTTAGGCCTATTAGTCTTTTGGATCTATCCCTATAGATCCTAATCCTTAGGATATAGGTGGCTTCACCTAAGTCTTTTATTGAAAAGGACTTTCCTAACCAAGACTTGACACTCTGCAAGGTAGGAATATCAGTCCCAATGAGTAGGATGTCATCTACATAAAGCACTATAAATACAACTATGCTCCCACTAACCTTCTTGTAAACACAAGGTTCATCGATGTTTTGAATGAATCCAAACTCTTTGACTACTTCATTAAAATGATGATTCCAGCTCCGAGATGCTTGCTTCAATCCATTAATGGATCTTTGAAGCTTGCAAATTTTACCAGAGTCCTCTAGACGCACAAAACCTTCAGGTTGTGTCATGTACACATCCTCAAGCAACTTTCCATTAAGGAAGGTTGTTTTGACATCCATCTGCCATATTTCATAGTCATAATATGCTGCACTGGTAAGAAAGATTCTCATTGATTTGGCCATTGCAACTAGGGAAAAGGTTTCATCATAGTCTACGCTATGAGTTTGAGTGAATCCTTTTGCAACCAGTCATGCCTTGAAGACATTTACATTGCCATCCATGTCAGTTTTCTCCTTGAAAACCCATTTGCACCCAATGGTTTTTACACCTTCAGGTGGATTGACTAAGGTCCATACCTGATTGTCGTACATGGATTGCATTTTAAACTTTATGGAATTTAGCCATTTCTCAGAGTTTGGTCCCACTGTGGCTTCTTGATAGGTGGTGGGCTCATTTTGCTCAATGAGCAACATATCACAGCCTTCAGTAATCAGAAATCCATATCTCTGAGGCTGATGCTGTGTCCTATCAGATCTCGTGAACCTTGTGTTACTTGAGGAGGCTCAGCAACTTGTTGTGAGTCTTCTCTAATTTCCATCTGTGGTTCTGTACTATCTTGTGGCTCTCAAATTTCTTCGAGATGTACGTCGCTCCTACTAGTTGTTTTAGAGACAAACTCTCTTTCTAGAAACTTACAATTTCGAATAACAAACACTTTGTTATTGGTGGGATTGTAGACATAGTATCCTTTCGTTTCTTTAGGATACCCCACGAAAAGGCACTTTGTGGATCTGGGCGCTAATTTTTCATAGGCTTGTTGCTTAACACATACCTCACATCCCTAGATCTTGAGAAAAGATAAACTTGGTTTCTTTCTAGTCTATATCTCATATGGTGTCTTTTCAATTGCCTTAGATGGAACACGATTTAGTGTGAATGCAGCTGTCTCTAAGGCATGTCCCCAAAAGGACGGTGGAAGATATGTTTGACTCATCATAGATCGAACCATATCTAATAGTGTTCGATTCCTCCATTCAGAAACGCCATTCCATTGTGGTGTTCCTGGAGGAGTCAATTGTGAGATTATCCCACAACTCCTAAGATGGTCAATGAATTCTTGGCTTAAATATTCACCACCTCGATCAGATCAAAGTGCTTTGATTGTTTTACCAAGTTGGTTTTGTACTTCATTTTGGAATATTTTGAACATTTCAAAAGATTCATATTTATGTTTCATTAGATAGATATAGCCATATCTACTAAAGTCATCTATAAATGTAATGAAGTAGACATAACCTCCTCTGGCAGCTATATTTAATGACCCACATACATCTGTATGTATGAGGCCCAATAATTCAGTGGCCCTCTCACTGTGCCCAGTAAAAGGTGCCTTAGTCATCTTTCCTAATAAGTAAGATTTCCATGTATCATATGATTAAAAATCAAATGAGTTTAGAAATCCATCTTGATGGAGTTTAGAAATGCGTTTCTCATTTATGTGGCCTAGACGACAATGCCATAGGTAGGTCAGATTCAAATCATTTGATTTTATCCTCTTAGTAGTTACATTATAGATATTCCCATTATTAGGATATTCCAAATTTAATATATAATGACCAACATGCAAATCACCATCAGCATAGAAAATGTCATTATGATAAATAGGACATTTACCATTCCTAGTAATCGAAGTATAACCTTCCTTATCCAAATAAGAAAGAGAAACAATGTTACTACTCAAAGCAAGAACATAATAGCAATTGTTCAAAACTAACAAAAGCCCACTGGGCAGAACTAATTCATAAGTGCCTACGGCTAAAGCAGCAACTCTTTCTCTGTTTCCAACTCGTAGGTCCACCTCACCCTTCTTTAGTTTCTACTGTCCTTTAGACCCTAAACATTTGTACAAATGTGAGAACCATATGCAGTATCTAACACCCATGTAGAGGAAGTAGAAAAATGAATGTCTATAACATAAATACCTGAAGCGATAGCCCCGATATCCTTCTTGTTCCTTTTCAGATCTTCCAGGTAGAGTATGCAATTCCTCTTCCAATGATCGGGTTCATTGCAGAAGTAGCAGACTCCTTCCTTTGGAGGCTTTGCCTTCTTGGGTGCAGGCTTGGTTTCAGGCTTGTTTGACTCTTTGGTCTTACCACCTGAGCCATTACCCTTCCATTTGCCCTTCCCTTTCCTTTTCATACCCTTTACTTTCTGAACCATCAAAACTGTGCTAGGCATTTTCTTAATGCTTTACTCAGCAGTTTTGAGCATCCCATGTAGCTCAGAAATTGATTTCTCCATGTTGTTCATGTTGTAGTTCATAACAAACTGGTTATAACTCTCCGGGAGTGAGTTGAGGATCAAATCCGTAGCTAACTCCTGGCTCATGAGAAATCCAAGCCTCTCAAGGTGATCAATATAGCCTTTCATCTTTAACACATGAGTACTAACTGATACACCTTCAGCCATTTTGCAAGAATGTAAGGCCTTTGTGGTCTTATACCTTTCCTGCCTTGCCTGTTGTTAGAACATTTCCTTGAGATGTACAATCATTTCATGAGCCTCTATGAGTTCCAGATCTCTTTGGAGCTCTGGAACCATAGTGGCAAGCATCAGGCAACCTACATCCACAGAGTCATCCTTATGCTTTGTGTAAGCATCTCTCTGAGCTCTTGGAGCATTGGCTGTAGGCTCCTTAGGAATTGGTTGATCTAGGACATAAGCCTTTCTTTCCTGCTTGAGAACAATTCTCAAGTTCCTGAACCAGTCAAGAAAGTTTATCCTTCTCAAGGACCGATCACAATGATAGTGTAGCAGTATTACTAGTCAACATGATTCTCCAATTAAAATATGCAAAGTTAGTTAGTAATCTTCCACTAAATTAACAACCCTCAATATAATAATTAGTGGGCTAAGATCCATATTTAGCTTAAACTTAAGTCCGCTTTGGCAAGACACTTAAATTCAAGTTATTTAGATAGGTAACCTATTTACCAATTACATCACATGTAACTCTTAGATCTTTATGGGATTTAATCATCATATGATCCGGCATGTTTAACCCCATCTAATGTCTTGAGATTCAAAACCGTTTTGTTAATCTCAATTAAGTCAAAACAATAATGAATATTATGAGCAGCACCATTACTTAAGCTTGTCTCATCAAGATAACTCAAGTGCATCCACTTTGGTGGTTTCCACAATTGAGCGATCTAGGTTTTGACAAGTATTCATTAATTGATGGCATTATGACTTAATATTTGATTAAGAGGGCTTAATTAATTAGTTTTTTTATATGGATGCAATCATGGTCATATCTCATACAGATAAATACATATAAATGCAAAAGTATTCATGCAATGATCTAATCAAAAGCATAATTTAAATGTGACACAACATGGCTTACCTAACCTAAAATCCTCCTAAGCCAATGAGAGGACTTCTCTAAATAAGAAAAGAAATACATTGAGAGAAACCTTGTTTAAACATTCGAGGGGAGTGAGATGAGAAGAGAATGTACATCGAGAGTATTTAGAGAAAGGCACGGCACACAGGCCGTATTTAAATATTACAACCCTTGGTAAAATTCTAAAGCCATGTTGTTTAGCATACCCAAACAAGTATAAATAATAAACCACAACAAGAATTCATACAATATGAAAAGCAATAAATGTCATTATCAGATTATATTGCGCTACGCAGAGGTGGTCACGGCGGTCCCGCTAGTGTCAATAAGTAACTGCATAATTAATTTAAATATTCAAAGTTGCCACATGTTAAGATCTCAGTTAAGTTGCGGTTCATAGTTTAGGTCAACTGTTCAAAAGACGATTCCTATTCTCTATTTAATTACCATAACTACTTTCGCCTTTCAATTCTAGTTCTACACATCTCTCTATTTCTCCCTCGCTCTGTGCTTATCCCTATCTCGCATTGATCTGATTGGGAGTTGTAATGGCTAGTACCAAAATGACAGATGAGCGATTAAAGGAAATGGGCATCACAATGGAAGATATGGAGAATCTTAGAAAGCCCAAGGTACAACTACGCCGCTGCAATCGGTCTGGGTGTTCAAAGTACAAAACCAAAGAAGGCAACTCGTAGGATGACTATGAGGCAGCTGTAAAGTGGAAACGCTATAATGATGCTAAGGAAGCGAAGAAGAGACAAAGGGAAGAGCAACTGAGACACAAGGGTAAAGATAGAGGTCAGAGAAAGTAGCAGTTGGAGGAGGAGAAGGATTCATCAGTAGAGTCCTCTGAATCAGAAAAATGGTGAAAGACAGAGGACGGCAGATAAGGGAAAAAGACTGTGGTTGAGAGTAGGAGTTTGTTGACATCTGAAAAACAAATAACTAGCTTAGGGTATGATGAAGACTGCTTCAGCGGCAACAAATACTGAGGACGACGACAATGTGGTTATTGATGAGGATAGAGGCAAGTTGATGAAGAAGTTTTGGGTAAAACAGAGCACCAACGTTGCAACTCAGGTAAAGCAAGATTTCAACAACTCTGCCCTGGAAGAATACGATATCAGGTTAGTTGGGCACACATGCTGTAAAATGAGTAGGATCATAGTAGACACTTTTGACTCTGAATTTAGGTTTCAATTGGGAACTAAATTACAGCCTTTCATAGGCATTTTAGAATTGTCATTGCCTTATTCTGAATCAGTGGTTAAGGTTTTTTACACCAACCTCAAATTGTCTAGAAAGGGGGTTGTGTCCACCTGTGTTAGAGGCCATACCATACTGACTTGGTTAGATGTGACCTGCCCACAGTTCACAGACACTGATTTATCATAACCATCAATTCATGCAACACTACTTGAGGGGAAATAACTAGTTGACACTCCTCTATATAGACCAAAGAAGCTGCCTCCTAGGTTTCGAGTCTTACATTACTTATATAGTAGGAACTTTGTGAACAAAGGCAAGCACTACACTTCATTGACCCCTGATGACAAACACATCCTCACATGTATGATCAAGGGCAAGCCTTTTCATATGGGCAAGAGGATTGTGGACGCAATGTTAAGGGCTGCAACGTTAGGATCGGCAGCCACAACGGAAGAATCTTTTTAAAAATTTTTACCGATCCTAATCGAGGATCTATCAACGGCATTTAAATCGAGTTAGAAGGATTCATACCTTTTGATGATTCAGATTTTTCACGATCTCTAGGAGCCAACACGTCAGGTTTGCTCCCTCTACCGGTATCCACACGAATTCTCTCCAACCAAGACTGCGTGCTAGCGCCTCTAAGTCTCCTAGGGTCTCCCTTGCGGCTCTCAATTCTCATGTGCATATCAATATATCTGCTCTATCAATTTATAATCTATGAGGGCTATTTTCAAATTTCAAAATTAATCATCATTAATTTTGAAATTAATTAACTATTAATTATCTTGATGAGCTAATTAAATAAATTCAGTTTAAATTAAATCTGTCCAACAGTTTTAATTTGACCTATTTATTTAATCCAAATAAAGAGCCATTAGATTTAATTTATCTTCATAAATTAAATCACAGATACTGTATCTCTATCATATTAGTTATTAAATTTAATATATCTTAATAAATTAAATTTAAAACTAACACAATATAATAATATCATATAATACACACACACACACATATATATATATAAGATATATATTTCAAAAATATATATCTATAATATTATTAATGAATTTTATATTATATATATATATATAATTCGTCCACCCTAAATTAAACATTATCTCGTGTTGGGTCATTCTTGTGTGCAACCCTGTAGGCCCATATGAAGTTGGCAGTGAGCCAACAACTATACTAAACCAAAAGTCGCAAGCGGCCTCTAGCAAGACATTACGACTACCCAATTCATATGAGGATCGTTATCATGATGCAACCTGTCATACAACCATGTCACGTCCCTTTTGTCACACTATATATCGATCAAGGATAAGGCATGGATAATGTCATCCTCTTGTTCCTGACCATTACTTTCTCGATTCCTGAGTAGCCTGATAATAGAGACAAAAACTCCTTTCCATCATAGTATGGCCATACATTTCTCAGACTCACTCATCGAGGTGCCCAGTAATATCTCTCTACTAATGTGAGGGACAAATTCCATCTTGATCATTCATATTCCTCTGCATGAAAAACCACCAAGCCCGATCATAGCCTTTATCATCACCTGGTAAAAAATGAGTTTTGACTAGTTCAAAGCTTAGCAACTCTCATGTAGGAATCCATGATGACCTCAGGTCTAAGGGCATTGTGATGTGGTTATACATGATAAAAGCTTATGACTTGATCCATGTAGCTCTCTCTTAGTGGGTCGGTCCAGCACCTTGTAGTCTTACAAGTGCCTAAGACTTTAATTCTTATCTCCATATCTTATCAAAGTCATATTGATCTTGTTTCATCTCTGCTCTCGAATAGATGACCGACCAGGGACATTTTTGGACAATCTTTATGAATTATTCAAGGATACAATTATCACAGTTAACATGCAAATAATATGATAACAGAATAGAGAAATTTCATTAAAATAATAATGTTCAAAGTACAATGATTGGCCCTTAGGGCACAATTTCCAACACTATCATGCGAGCTTCCATATGGCTCTGTTTAAAGCATTATATAGGAGGAAGTTTCAATCACCTATGTGCTGAATAGAGCTGTCTGAGTGAAGTTGTATGGGTCGGATCTTGTAGATTAGACCTCAGAGCATATCAGAGTCATTCAAGAGAGGCTCCTAGCAGCGTAGAGTCGACAGACAAGCTATGATGATTAGAGGATAAGACCTCTAGAGTTTGATGTTAGTGTACATGTGTTCTTGAGGGTATCTCTAGTCACCGGCTTCTGGAGAGCCATCAAGTGGAAGAAGTTAAGTCCGTGGTATATAGGTCCTTTTGAGATTCTTATGAGAATCGGGCCTGTAGCCTAGAAAATATCCCTACCCCCGAACTTGAGCAAGCTCTATGATGTATTCCATGTTTCCCAACTGAATAAGTACCAACCAAATCCTATGTACATTATTGAGTATTGAGATATTGACTTGCAAGACAACTACACCTATGTGATAAAGCTAGAACAAATCATTGATAGGGAAGAAAGACGGCTTAGACACCAAAGCATATAATTTTTCAAGGTGGTTTGGAAGGAAATGTCTCAAAGGGAAGCAACTTGGGAATTGGAAGTAGAATGTAGAGGTGTTATCCAGGGTTTATGGCTCAAGTTAGCTAACAAATTTTGAGAACGAAATTTATTATACGAGGGGAGAATTTTAATATACCAAAATACATCTAAAGGGCTAAATATAATAGATAGTGAAATAAAAGGGTTTAATGGCACCCTAATTAGTTTAGCTATGATCAATAGTTAAACTTGATCTTGAGGATAGATTTAGGAAACAAATTAAAGGGCCAAGATTTGCTCTTACAAAGTAGAAGTAATGATGAAAATAATTAAAGTAATTTCCTTATCTTTTCCTCTTATTTGGACACAAAGCACATGCAAGACCAAGTCAACACACTTTCCTCCATTTTTTCTACAAGAAGGTCGTCCCTTCCTAGCTCTATTTTCATGCAAGATTAAAATAATATATATATATCCCTTTGCTCTAATATTTCATCCAAGCTTTGAGAAAGGTTTCATCCAAGCTTTGAGAAAGGAAAGGAAGAGAATTTAATTGATATATTCTTACACTTAAAGTCAACAAAAGTGTCTAGGATTTAATCAATATACTCCCATGACCTTATGCATATGTTGGACGTTTAAATCATAAGGAAAAGAGAGAGAGAAGTTAATCAAAGGATATCCTTACCTTTTTTCCTAAGCACAAGTTAGTCAAGCATTCCAAGAAAAAGGAAAGAAGGAAAGAGAAAAGCTCACTCTTCTTGTATCAATTACACCTAGATAGTTACCAAAAATATGTATGACCAAAGAATTAATATTAGCCACAACTTTTCTTTTTGTATTAGCCACCATTTTGATCAGATATTAAGAGGATAAGGGGAGGGGAAAACTGATTATAACTCACTCTCTTACCCCTCCTTAAAGTCAGCCAAGTTCAGAAAAAAAAAGAGAAAGTGAAGAGCAAATTTAGGTAAGATCTTCTACATGGATTTTTACCTTCTTAATTACAACGGCAGGGGTTGCAGGGAATTTTGGTTTACACTCTGATCTATATGAATGTAACTTAATTGCACAGGTTAATTATATTTGGAATGTGAGTATGAGACTGGATTGAACAAGTTTTGAAAGAAATTTTGAAAACCCACTTTATTTTAGGGTAGGTCCTTGTCTTTATGTGGGAACTTAAATAGATTTTGTATTAATCATCAATCTCTAATTTAACTTATTATGCATTTTTGAATTATGATGATAGATTATAAGGTAAGGGTTACACGTCGTGTAATACCCCAAATTCGGAGACTTGAGGTTAGAGAATATGCCTGAGATTAGTTAATTGCTAAGCTCTGGTTTAGCAAGATTCCAAATATAGATTAATGGATAATGACTCCGAAAGTAGATGTGGTTCTTTATAAATAAACCCTTTTGGAGAATATGTAGTGGATTGTAGTCGCTTGTGTTGTCAGCAACACAAAAAACCCTGTATTTGAGTTCAATTATGGATTAATATCCAATTGACTTAGAATAGAGGGAAGGCATGTTTTGTGATAAATGAAACGATATGAAGTGTTTTGTGGTGATTCAGTGGGAATTACCGTAATTAGGGGCAAAATGGTAAAGTTACCGACCAATTGGTCAGTTACCGAAGAGGAAACTCATTGATAATTTCAAGATCAATGGTTGAGATTGATTTATGATAGAGCAAGAGGGGTGGAATCATATGAGGATGTGCCTATGTGAACTCATGAAAGATGGAACAAGAGAGTGACATATGGCACAATATGGACCCTAGGATCATGGTCAACATTTCCACTCATTTTCCCTCTCTCCCTCTCACTTTTAGGTAGGTTTTGGCATCCAAAAATTAGATCATCTCCTTCATCATCTTCATCTCTCTCTTGTTCTCCATTTCACCTAGCTCAAGGAAGAAAGAGAAAACTAGAGGTGAGATTTTGGTTGGCTTGTGGTCCTCTAATGCTCTAATGTCCTTCTATAATCTTATTCAAAGTGATGAGAGCTTCATCTCTGTGGTTTTAGATTTGTGAGAGGAGGTGTTTTGTTGCTTGAGCAAAAGTGGAAAGATGAAGAATCAAGGAATTTGTTTAGGAAAGAGGAAGAGGTGAGTGTTTGCCTTCTTTTGATTTATTGATTGTGGTTTTTGGTGGAGTTTTGAGAATTGTGATATTTGCCCTGATTTTGTGTGATTTTCAAATTGGATGATTTGAATGGTGAATTGTGGTTAAATTGATGTCATAGTGTGTTTTGGTGTCATTGGAATTGGTTTGAGAACTTGGAATGAAAAGAATGGCAATGTGTGTTTGTGTTGTGGTTTTGTGATGACATGTTATGATTATTGGTAAAATATGTCAATGTGATGTGAATTTGGTTGTTTTGGTGATTCCAATGGATTCCTTGTGAAAATTTGTTGGGAATGCTATTTGATGTGAAAATGGGACTATTGGAAGCCAATTGTGCAAAACTTGAAAATCTGTCAATTGGAAGTTTGTTTTGGGCAATCTGATCGTGTGGACGTTTTGACTGGGCAAATGATGTCAGAAAATTATGAAACTTTCCAGTCTTAAATTTCACATCCCAAGCTTTAAAATGGACACATAATTTGTGCCATTACGTTTTGTCTTCTGTGAGTTATGGCTGTCCAAATTTTGAGGTTGAAAATGAACTCTGTTTTGGGAGAGTCTTGAATTTTGGGGAATTCTGTATTTTTATGATGACTTCCAGTAATGGCCCATATTTTTCCTATGAAGAGAACTTGAATAGATTTCATTTGGCTTTGGAATCACCTTATTTCGATTTTTGTGAAATTAGTTATGATTTTTGGAAGTTCAGCCATGAAACAGGATTTTCTTGGCCGCGGCCAGTGAATTCTTAGGCCGCGGCCCAAATGTTTTTGAGCAGTTTTTGGCCGTGGCTAGTGGATTTGTGGGTCGTGGCCAACTCCCAAAAATCAGCATTTTGGACTTTTAAAAGGTGATCTTTGGTCAAGTGTTTCCCAAGCCTTTAGGCATATGTTTAGGCTTTGATTAGCCACCTAAAGGTCATGAATGGAACCAACTTAAGTAATATGCAAGTAAGGTTTTGGAATAGAGAATAACCCTATGTCCTTACTTTGGTTATAGGGCTGATATTCGCCCTAGTCGTGGTTCGGTATTCGTTCTGATCGCAAGTAAGCGGAGTTGGAGCATACGTGGAAAGAGTGTAGGGAACTTACCTCTCTTGCATGCTTTGATATTTGTGTTTGTGTATTGATGCATGTATTTCTTTGCTTGATTATGTGAAACATGTATGAATGATTGCAGCTCTGTTTCTAGTTATGCTATGGCCATGAGTATGTTGTTGAAACATTGAGCACGCAGATATGTCATTGTGTGAGCATGAGTTATGTATTGCAAGCATGTCATGCATTAAACACATATCATACATGCATATAGGTATCTGTTTCCTGCTGAGATTCTCTAGAATCTCACCCTCCCCTACTAACCTTTTTGACAGGGTAGGAGATCGATGATGGAGTAAGCAACCAAGGGCGATGAGGACTTCCTTCGGGTTGAAGATTCAGTAGTTGGTTATCATTATAGTTGGGATGTGTATTTGTATATTTGGATAAGTATTGAGTATGTATTCAATATGAGAGTTGTGTAATCCCTATTTGAGGAGTTGTATGGGCTAATGTGCCCTATGATTATTTAGCGAAGATATGAAACTCAGGATTACCGGGATGATTATGTTGTGCACTCTGATATTGGTATAAATTTGATTTATCTTCGCATAGTAATTGTATTCGAAATTTGAATATGAGACTAGGTGTATTATATTTCAAAAACTATTTGTGAAAACCCTATTGTAAAGATAGGATTTTGAAATAGTTTTGTTTCTTATTGGTCTCTATTTCACTTTAAATCGCGTATTTCGGATATAATTACAGCAGGGGGTTACATGCCGTCCAAGATGCGGCCTTGGATGGCGTTTGGATTCCAAATGCCCTTCAAGGCGCTTAAGGCACCATAGGTGCCTTGATATTTCAAGGCACCTTGGACGGTGCTTGGAAACTATGTGTTGTCCAAGGCTCAGTTTTGGACGGCCCTTGGTAATCAAACGCCATATAAGACTTTCTTTACAAAAAATTGGCCATCATTTTTTTTAAATTGAGAAGCTGTGTCGTTTTGAGAAAAAGCGTCGTAGCTTCCGCCTTTTTTTTAATTGGTTATCATTTTTTTCAAATTGAGAAGCTTTGGTGTTTTGACAAAAAGCGTCGTAGCTTGTCCCACCTTGTAATTTAATTTTCATAACCCGTTGTTTTCATTTTCATCTTCATCTTCTTACTTTCTATCTAGCTCCACCATTTCCCAAAACTCCATTGCTATAGAAAGCTTCCTCTTCCATGTGTTTTTTTTATAACGGCCTCCTTCAGAAGCTCCCTAGCCTGTAAATGTTTTTCTTTTTTCAACATTTGGTTCACATTTTCTTTTAGTTAAAATCTGTTATGAATCTTATATGTGTGCTCATAATTTTTTTCAGGTATTTATTTGAAGTATCAACTCTATCTTCTTGAACTTCTTATACATGGTAAGTATTTTTTAATTTTTGAGCTTACAAATATAATAATACTTAATTTAATCCTCCGTAGAAGTAACATGTATGGCTCAAGTTTAAGCAACTTAAATGCTGGAGTTCTTTTATAATTGATACATGAAGACGCAATATTGCAAAAGATACGTGGTATGTTATTCCATTTTGTTGTGGATTGTGTTGTAAATTGCTATAAATTGTGGATTTTAGATTGTAAATGGAGGTTCTCATCAAGAAAATAAAATAATTATGAAAAATTATTTTTTTAAAAAAATAAAAGACTTCTTATGGCGCTTTTCTAGGGAAGTGTCGTAAGAAGTCATAAAATGTTTTTTTTAAATAAAAGAATTCCCACGGTGCTTCTCCAGGGAACCACGTTAAGAAGTCATAAAATTATTTTTTTTAAAATAAAAGACTTCTTACAGCGCTTCTCTAAGGAAGTGCCATAGGAAGTCATAAATTTTTTTTAAATAAAAGACTTCCTACGGTGCTTCTCCAGAGAAGTGCCCTAGGAAGTCATTTGACTTCCTACGGCACTTCCCTTGAGAAGCACTGTAGGAAGTTATATTTAAAAAAAATTAACAATCTATAGTGGTTCCATATATTCAAGAAGTGTCATAGCTTGTTTTAACAGTGCTGGAAGCTACGACGCTTCCCAAGCGCCGTACTATTCTTTAAATTAGGCACCACAACTTGTGTTTTTTGCAGTAGTGATTTATTAGGCCTAATAAATCAGTGGCCCTCTCAATATGCCTAGTCAAAGGTGCCTTTATCATCTTTATTAATAAGCAAGATTCATATGTATCATATGATTTAAAATCAAATGAGTTAAGAAATTCATCTTAATGGAGTTTAGAAATGCGTTTCTCATTTATATGGCCTATATGACAATGCCATAGGTAGGTCAAATTCAAATCGTTTGACTTGACCATTTTGGTCGTTATGTTATAGAAATTTCCACTATTAGGATGTTACAAATTTAATATATAATGACCAACATGCAAATCACCATTAGCATAGAAAACGTCATTATGATAAATATAACATTTACCATTCCCAATAATGGGAGTATAACCTTCCTTATCAAAATAAGAAAGAGAAATAATGTTACTACTCAAAGCAAGAACATAATAGAAATTATTCAAAATTAATAAAATCACATTGGGCAGAACTAATTCATAAGTGCCTACAGCTTAAGTATCAACTCTTGCTCTGTTTCCAACTCGTAGGTTCACTTTGCCCTTCTTTAGCTTTCTACTATCCTTAAGACCCTGTACATTTGTACAAATGTGAGAACTACATACAATATCTAATACCTATGTAGAGGAAGTAGAAAGATGAATGTCTATAACATAAATACCCAAAGAGATAGCCCGCTACCTTAAACCCAGAAGGCAAAGCCTCCAAAGTTAGGGTACAGGCTTGGTTTTGGGCTTGTTTGACTTTTTGGTCTTACCTCCTGAGCGTTTACCCTTCCCCTTCCCCTTGCCTTTCCTTTTCATACCCTTTCCTTTTTAAACCATCAAAACAGTGTTAGGCTTTTTCTTAATGTTCTACTCAGTAGTTTTAAGCATCTCATGCAGTTCAGAAATTGATTTCTCCATGTTGTTCATGTTGTAGTTCATAACAAACTGGTCATAACTTTCTGGGAGTGAGTTCAAGATCAAATCTATAACTAACTCCTGGCTCATGGGAAATTCAAGCCTCTCAAAGTGATCAATGTAGCCTTTTGTCTTTAACATTTGAGCACTACCTTATGCACCTTCAGCCATCTTGCAGGAATTTAAGGCCTTCATGGTCTTATACCTTTCTTGCCTTTCCTGTTGCTGGAACATTTCCTTAAGATGTACAATCATCTTATAAGCCTCTATAAGTTTCAGATCTCTTTAGAGCTCTAGAACTATGGTGGCAAGCATCAAGTAACCTACATCTACAAAGTCTTCCTTATTCTTTGTGAAAGCATCTTTCTGAGCTCTTGGAATATTGGTTATAGGCTCCTTAAGAATGGGTTGATCTATGACGTATGCTTTTCTATCCTGTTTGAGAACAATTCTTGAATTCCTAAACCAGTCAAGAAAGTTTGCCTATAGAGCTTGTCCTTTTTAAGGAGTGATCATAATGATAGTGTAGCAATATTACTAGTCGACATGATTCTACAATAAATTATGCAAAGTTGGTTAGTAATCTCCCACTAAATTAACAACCCTCAATGTAATAATTAGTGAGCTAAGATCTATATTTCACTTAAATTTATGTCCGCTTTGGCAGGACACTTAAATCAAGTTATTTAGGTAGGTAACCTCTTTACCAATTAGATCACAAGCAACTCGTAGATCTTTATGGGATTTGATCATCGTATGATATGGTATGTTTAATCTCATCTAATGCTTTGAGAATCAAAACCGATTTGTTAAACTCAATTAAATCAAAATAATGATGAACCTTTATGAGTAGCACCATGACTCACAGTTGTCTCACCAAGATAACTCAAATGCATCCACTTTAGTGGAACCTACAATTGAGTGATCTAGATTTTGACAAGTATACATTAATTGATGGCATTAAGACTTAAGATTTCATTTGGAGGGCTTAATTAATTATTTCATTTATGTGAATACATATATCGTGGTTGTATCTCATACAAATATACATATATATGTAAAATATTCATATAATGATCTAATCAAAGGAAACATAATTTAAATGTGACACGATATGACTCACCTAACATAAATCCTCTCAAGCCAATAAGAGGAACTCTCTAGTAAGAAAATAAAAATACATTGAGAAACCTCGTTTAAACATATGAGGGGACTGAGATGAGAAGAGAATACACATCCAAACTATATAGAGGAAGGCATGGCACACAGTCCATATTTAATAAAAATAACAACCCTTGTAAAACTAGAGCTATACTGTTCATCATACCTAAACAATTTTAGAAATTAAAACCACAAAAAATAACAATTCATACAATATAAAAAGCAATAAATGTTATGATTATGTTGCGCTACAAATAGTTAGCTATGGCGGTCGTGCTAATTCCTTATTGAAATTAAGAGTGACCCCAACTTTTAATGGGAATGATCCTATCAATACTAGAAAGGCATATGTATGCTAATTTAGTATGGTTGGCTTCTATAATACTAGCTTTCTCATATTTTGCTTGATTTTCAAGCTTTTTGATACTACCAATAGATGCGTCACATGTCTCCAAGAATAATTATGAATCTTCTTAATCTATTCATCCTTAAAATTTCATGTAAGAGATCCCGACATGTTTCCTTGGTCTCCCATCCTTCTAGATTAATCACCATAAATCAAATCCAAAGCAATATATCACATACAACTTATGTATCATATATACAGTTGATAATCAGGACAAAACCTCAAACTCAACTTAAATGCACAATTGATCTAGCTCTGATGCCACTATTGGGATTTGTAAGCATAGCAGAAAATTAAAATTCAAAAGTTTTCCAATACCTACTACAGATCTATCAATGGCGTTTAAATTGAGTAGTAGAGAAGCGTACCTTTCTTATGTGTTCAGTCTTTCTTTTCAATCTCAAGGAGCTAACAACTCGGATCAACTCCCTCTACCGGTACCCACACGAATAGGATTCCAACACAAACAGCGTGCTAGCGCCACAACTTCTCTCTCTAGAGTTTTCTTTTCTCACGGCTCTATATCTTGCTTTTTAATCACCCATAGAAAACCCTAGCTCACCCTTTTTTAAATAACTAATCAGGTCTTTATATTTTATGAAGGCTATTGGATGTTTTTAAAATTAATCTTAATTAATTTTGAAATCCGTATCATATCAATTAACACTTAATTGTCTTTTGAAAAGCACATTAAATAAATATGGTTTAATTAAATCTATCCAACAGTTTAAATTTAACATATTTATTTAATCTTTAAAAAGAGCTAATAGAAATAGATTTAATTTATCTTTATAAATTAAATTTGAAATATTATATCTTTATCATGTTAGTTATTAAATTTAATTTATCAGATAAAACTAAATTTGAAACTAACACAATATAATAATATTATCATATATAAAATATACATATATATATGTATTTGGAAAATACATATATGTATATATAGCACTATTAATTTTCTTTTCAAATATATATATATATATATATTCTTCCACCTTAACTTAACCATTACATTCATTAAATCTAGACATATCTTCGATTCAATGAATCTAGATATTATAGCTCGTGTTGGGCTATTTTGTGTACAACGCTATAGGCCTATATGAAGTCGGTAGTGGGCTAATGATTATACTAACCCATAAGTTGTAAGTGGCCTCTAGCAAGACATTACAACTATCCAATTCATATGAGGATCAATAAACTGATGCAACCCATCATACAATCATATCACGTCCCTTTTGTCACATGATATTTCAATCAAGGATGAGGTATGAAGAATGTCATCCTATTCCTTATCATTACTTTCTTGATCCCTAAGTAGTCTGACTATAGATATGGAAAGGCTGAAGATATCTTGAAAACAACTTTCAGAACCAGATATGGGCACTATGAATTTTTGGTGATGCCCTTTGGTCTGACTAATGCACCTACTATGTTTATGGACTATATGAATCAGATCTTTCATCAGTACTTAGATAAGTTCATGGTAGTTTTCATTGACAACATCCTAATCTATTCTAAAAGTAGAGAAGAGCATAGAGAGCATCTTGAGAATTGTGTTGGGAATCTGAAAGAGAACCAACTTTTCGCCAAGCTCAATTAATGTGAAATCTGGCTATTGGAAGTCAAATTTTTGGGTCATGTGATTTCAGAAGAAGGGTCTCTATTGATCCTAGTAAAGTAGAAGCAATATTGAACTGGAAAAGGCTAGAAATTGTTACAGATAAACACAATATTTTAGGTCTTACTGGTTACTAACGAAGGTTCATACAGAATTTCTCTCGGATTGACATGTCATTGACGAAGCTCACGAGAAAGAATCAACAGTATGTGTGGGATGAAAAGTGTGAAAAGAGCTTTACTGAGCTATAGGAGAGGTTAATGTCGGCTCCTATATTAATTATCCTAGATTCCAATGAAACCTATATGGTGTATAGTTATGCTAGTAAACAAGGATTAGGATGTGTACTCATGCAGGAAGGAAGGGTAGTGGCGTATGTGTAACATCCCAAATTTCACTCACCAAAATTCCTTATATCAAAGGCAATAAAATGGTAAATTTTGGCATACTTTGAATGGTCAAATAGTGACTATACAAAATTAGGCCACAATAAGATATAAGAATTCAATTTGTGTCTTCATAAAAGCCCATTATTAGAACCCAAATTGGTTCATAGAAGAACACAATTGTTGGGCTCAATATATTGTGAATTTTGGCCCAAACAAAAGAAAAAGGAGGAAGCCAATTTAATTACAAAACTGTAAATGGCCATTTAACCAATAAAGCAAGAAGCTTTTATTTTTCTCTTTTCTTTGTTATATTTTTGGCCAAAAAGAAAATAAAAGGAGAAAAAATATTTATTTGGCTATAAATTATGTCATGACGAAGGAATATTAGCCAAGTGAAAAAGATGATGACAAAAGTTAATTTTCACATGTTAATTGGAAATTAAATATATTCTTTTGAAGTGGTGATATTATGATAATTGAAGAAGTTTTCTTGCTCCTTCAAAGACCACATTTCGTCCAAGCAAGGGAAAGAGAGGGAAATAAACCACTTGGTCCAAATTAAGCAAAAGAACAAGCAATATGGGCCAAGTAAAATAAGTTAAAAATTAGCATTAAAATACTATTATTTGAGGAGGCAGAATGGCATATATTTAAGAGCACTTATCCGCTCTTAGAGCTTATTTTCCTCCAAAAAGAAGAGGCAAGAGAGAGAGAGAGAGACTTGAAGAACACAAGAACAAAGGAGAAGGTCAAGTGTTCAAGAAGCCAAATCAAGGTAAGTTGATGGTAATTTCCACTTGTTCTTCCCTTCAAATTCATGGAAATCTCTCCTAATCTTTATATCCTCCCTGAAATATTAATGTAGCAAGACAAAATCAAGGGAAAAAAAGAGAGTGAGAGAGGATGATTTAGAGAGAGAAAGAAGAAGAAACTAAGGTAAGTTTGGAAGCTTGTCTTATATTGATTATCTATGCTTGTTGTTGTTGTTTTATATGGTTGTTGCCTTTGTTTCCATGATTTTGTAATTTTGGGAATGTCAAACCCTAAGGAAAGGTGCTGCCCAAATTTTGATCAATCATGATTAAGATGGTGATTATGAGGTTAAAAGAGGTTTTATGAAAATAAAACCTATTTATCGGCTTTCAAGTAAGGGAAGAAAGAAATTTATCGGCCAATTAGTCAATTACTGAAGAGAAAATTGATTATTAGCTAAAAGCACAAGAGGTGTGACTAAATGGCTAATAGAATTAGTTAGTATAACTATATATTCACATGATTTTTGAAGAAGCTATAGGATCATGACATATGGCACCACAAGATTTAAGCAAGGGAAATTGGAAAAGTCAAACAAATAATTAATTTATCTTCCTCTCTCCTCTCAAGTTGGCTAAGAGCATGAAAGAGCTAAAGATATTTCATTTTAACACATTTCTTCTCTCTCTCCAAGCTCTCTAGTCGTGTAAGGCAAGGAAGAAGAAAGAAAAAGAAGATTTTGTGAAGGTGAGCTCTTCTACTTGAGTTTTGACCTTATAGATGACCTCTATTTATCAAAACCTCTTCCCTAATCTTATTCCTCTTAATGAAAGCTCCATTTGTATGGTTTTAGATTTATAAGAGGTGGTGTTTTATGTGCCCAAGAAAAACTAGAGATTGAAGATCAAAGAACAAACTAGAGAAAGTGGTAAAGGTGATCAAAAGCAACCTTTTGATTTACATATTATGGACATTGGTTGAGAACTTTGGTTTGTAGAATTTTACCCCATTTTCATGTATGTTAGGGTTTTTAGTGTTCATGATGTTTTGATAATTGTAATGGTGTCTTATGGTGTGTTTTAGACCATTGGAGTCATATGTTGAAAAATTGGAAGTTTTGTCAACAAAAACTCTATACAGGGCAACTAGTTTGCATGGTAGTTTTAAATAAGTAAATGATGTCTAAAAATTTTGAAAGTTTCTAGTTGAATAGAGGATGTGTCAAGCTTTAAAATGACATAAAATGGGTGTCAATTAGATGTGTGTGTTAGAAGTTATGCATTTCTAAAGTTTGAGGTTGAAACTAGAGTCTATTCTGGAATAGTATGCAAATTCATAGAATTCTATATTTTTGTGGTTGTATATGGCAGTTGTTCATATTTTTCTTGTATGTGGCTTTCAATTTTTGTGAATTTAGTTATAATTTTGGGTAGTTCAGCTAAGAAACAGGAATTTTCTTGGCCACGACCAAAAGGTTTTAAGCCGTAGTCAAAATGTTGTTGACCATTTCTTGGCCATAGCTAGGGGATTTTTGGCCGCGGCCAATGTCCAAATTCAGCATTTTGAACTTTTGAAAGGTGGTTTTTGAGCTAGCTCTCCCAACTCTTTTAGGCTTTTGTTTGAGCTTCTCATAGCCACTTAAGGGACTCAAATGATAACCAACCCCAAATGTTTTATAGTTATTTAAGAATTGGAATAGAGAATAACTTATCACCCTTAATTCTGATTTATAGGATTTAACATTAGCCCTGAGAGTAAGAAACATGTGCCCGAGAAAGAGCGGAAAGAACAAGGTAGTGACTCTTTCTCTTATATCATGTATAATGCTTTGTTATGTATGTGCATATCATTGAATGTGAATGCTACTGTGTATGCTGCTATGAAAGCTGTTGTGAATGTCACAAATATGAATACAATTGTGAAAGCTTTCATAAATGTCACGTATTGTGGTGAATGTGACAAATGTCACTAATGTGTATATAACTATGAAACTGTCATAAATGTCACAAATTGTGATAAATGTGACTAATGTCATGAATATATATATAGCTGTGAAAGCTGTGGTGAATGTCATGAGTTGTAATAAATGTCACGAATGTGAATGCTGCTTTGTATGCTACTGTGAATGCTGATGTGTGATGATTGCTTACATGCTTTATGAAATTATATATCATATGAGTGAAATGTTACTACTAAGATTCATATAAATCTCACTCTTTCCAATGACTAACCTACAGCCAGGGTAAGCGGATTAAAGGAGAAGCAGGTAAACAAGGGTGGCTAGTGCTCATGGCTAGGAGAATAGGCTTTTGTGTTGGTTATCAAACTTTTGAATGAATGTATATGTTGTAAATATAAGTGTAATGCAGTAAAGGTGGACATACCTATCATAGATTTGTGTATTTGTATGTAATCCACGAAATGGGAAACTAAGACAGGCAAATATACCATGTAGACCTTACTAGTTATTGAATATACCCGGAGAGTTTGTTAGGAAATTTTGTTGAGCACTTTGATATCAATGAATGGAATAGAACAGAGCAAGCTAAATATGTTTGGTAAAGTGGAAACGTGACTATGTTAATCATGTTTTGAAAAGGTTTTAATAACCCACTTTATCACAAAACCGAATCTTGTCTTGAAGTCGGTACCTCTAGTGAGTTTTAAATTATCTGTTAGTCTTTTATTTACTTTATGACACATTTTGAAAAGGTGAGCATTTGGATCATTTTGGTATATTTATTGTGATTTTTGGTTAAGTTTTATAAATTCTGGAATTTTCCCTGGTTTTATGCCAATTTTTGAATGCATGAATTACATGGTGAATGATATTGGAACTGGTTTATTGTGAAGTTACTTGAGTTTTGGATATGGTTTAGGATTTTGGAAGTGAGTTGAATAGAATTGGGTATTGTATGTGTTATAGAGACCCAAGAGTAAGATTGTGGTTAGGATGAGTTTTTGAGTGTTTTGAGGCTACCAATGGGTTCCTTATAGGACTTTAAATGGGAATAAGCTTTGTGTTGAGTTTAGGAACTATTGGGGTCAGTTTTGGCCAATCTAGGAATTTTTGTCAATTGCTGCAATCTGGCAATCTGATAAGTATCACTCGAGTGAGGAGGTCTTACTCGAGTGTTGCAATATAATTTCCTTTTTCCTTCTGCATTTCACCTAGTTTTCTAATAAAAAGAAAGAGTGCACTTCTTATCCTGCGAGTGATATTAGTGATCACTCAAGTGAGCATGGGTTCACTCAAGTAAAGGTGTGAGTTAATATTATAGCGCTACGTCTCAGGTATGCACTCGCAGGCCCGTTTTCAAGAGTTTGTTCAGACACTCGCAAATGTAGTTTTCTCACCCGAGTGCAAAGGGTTGTGCTTGAGTGAGCTTCTTCTTCTAAAATGTTTGTACTCTCGGGCAAACACTCTCTGTATCTTACTTTTGGGGACTCGAGTGCACTTCCAGTTCCAAAGTTTCTCTTTACTCTTGGGTTGTCACTTCCTGTGTTACACTTTTGGGGACTTGAGTGAATTAGGAGTGATGATTCGAGTGAAAAACCTCATACTTGAGTGTTATGAGCACTTTCTGGCCATGGTTGTGCTCACTGTCAAACACTCGCGAGTAAGAACCATTCTCACTCGAGTGCAAGTCTTTTATCACTCGAGTGAGTCGGCCAAAAAATTAGTGTTCTGTTTCCAAAAAGGGGTCTTCAGGGTAGTTCCTCCTAACCCTTTTGGCATATATGTAGGCCTCTAATAGCCACCTAAAGAGTTTGAATGATAACCAACCTTGTGTACTATGGAAATATATATATATATTTGTAAATAAGATTGATCAGTTGTCCCTAATTTCATTATAGGATTTGACATCTGGCGTACTCGTGAGCCCACTATGCCGAGGAACGTCAGGAAAGAACAAGGTAATGACTCTTTCTCTTATACTGTGTGCAAATCATTATATGTATTCTTATCATGCATTGTGTTGCTACTGTTGCTTTGTAATGCATTATGCCTTGTGCTGCTACTGCATAGTATTTACCACGAAAGTGGACATAGTGATTACAACGAAAGCTGGCATAGTGTTTATCATGAGAGCGGACATAGTGATTACAGTGAAAGCTGTCGTATTGTGATTACAGCCGTGAGTGCTGTGATTTGTGGCGTAAGCCATGAATCATTGTGTTGCTACTGAACATGATCTTACATGCTATGTGTTTACATACTATATGAGTGATTTGTTACTATTGGATTTCTTTTGAATCTCATTCTTTCCTTTGACTAACCATGAGACAGGGCAAGTAGCTCCAAGGAGAAGCGGGCAACCTGGAGTAGTTAGGACCTTGTTAAGATGTTTTACATTTTGGACCGTTGGTTATCTATTTTAGCTTGGGATTATTGTATATATTTTGGGATGTAAATATTATTTTGGATATGTAATTCCCCTATTTTGGGAAACTTTACACCCATTTTATATATACATATAACCTGGGGTTACTGGGATTTTAGTTGGGCATTTTGATATTTATAAATGTGATTTAACTGCACAGGTAATTGTATTCGAATGTGAATGTGAGACTAGATTAAATATATTTTTGAACTGTTTTTGGGGACATCTCATCTTGAAGATGAGGGATTATAAATGCTTTTTTCTATTATTCGTCTCTATTTCACTTAAATTTAATAATTCAGATATATTTACAATGAGGTGGTTGCATTTTTTGTATCAGAGCTGTAGTTCCTGGCAAGGGTAGAGTTTGCTAGGATAGCTCCCATAGTTTGGCCTTAGTGATAGAAGATCATTTGTGAATGACTGTTGTATACACATATGTGTTCTAGTTATATGGATATATGTATGATTTGTGGAATTATGTGTATACCATAATTGTTAGATAATAGGGTGAGTCATTTGTAGAATGAAAAGAACAATAAAAGGTCACCCCAGCGTACAACAATTAAATCCTGAGGTTGAGATTGCTAATGATAATCCACCAAACCCACTGCAAGAAATGATGGAGTTGATTCGGGATAAGTGAGACATGATTGCTAAGCTAAGAGAAGAGCTCAGAGTTGAGAGAGCAATGAATAAAGAAGACCAGGGTCATTCTACACAAGAGGAGACCTAGGAGGGGACCCATAAAGAAGAAAACTACCGAAGGGTCGGCATGACCATTCGAGTCACCTCCTCGTGTTAGACCAGACCTAGAATCATATGGAGTTCAGCTAGAGAGGAAACAGATCTTTAGTTTTGGGTATTCAAATTTTGCAAACACCTGCCTCCGATATTTAAAGGGAAATTTGATCCTCAGGCGACTGAAGATTGGCTTAACCATCTTGAGAAAATTTTTTAGGTCCTTGAGTGTCCCTCAGAAGTGAAAGCTCGACTAGCGGTGTATGCTTTAGGGAGATACAAATCGCTGGTGGCGAAATATTGCGTTGTCATTGCGGAGTAAAAATATACCACTAACCTGGGTGGTGTTCCAACAACATTTTAATGAAAAATATTTTCCCAAGTCGGTAAGGCTTGAGAAGGAGACTGAATTTTTGAACAACAAGTAAGGGGACACAGAGTCTTTTGATGATTATTTGTCCTGCTTTATCCACTTGTCTTGATATTCTTCCTATTTAAGGAAGATGGATGACGAGGAGCTGAGCTCAGACATGTTAGTACGGGGTTTGAGGCGTGATATGAGGAAGAGATTAGCCACCCATCAGTTTACCGAGTTCAATAAGGCGGTTGAGGAATGTCGGATCACAGAGACCAATTTAAGAGAATTGTATCTGGCTAAGGCTGTTGTTGGTCGTAGTGAGCCCAGTAGGGGCAATGCTTCTTAGAAGTGGAAGTGCCTATGATCATCTTTGTATATGGACAGTGGTAAGAAGCCTTACCAGTCCAAAAGTCATGATCAGTAGAGAGCTCCTACAGTATGGACATGTCCTCGTTGTAGCAAGCCACATCATGGCAAGACTTGCGATGGTCGAGTGATTTGTTTCAATTACAAGCAAGTGGGGCATATATCCATTGAATGCAGACAGCCATGACAAGAGTAAAAACAGAGGATTCAGGGCTGAGTATTTGCTATGACTCACGAGGAAGCCTAAAAATCCTTAGAGTTGATACAAGGTAAAGTCCTTCTTCATGGTAATATGTTGCAAGCATTGTTTGAATCGAGTGTGAGTCACTCCTTTATTGCCTATGAATGTGTGAAGCGCCTGGGTATGAATATGTATAAGTTGCCTTTCAATCTGATTGTGTCAACGCCGATGCGTGTTAAGGCTGTGACTACAGAAGCCTATTTAAATTGTGTTGTAACCGTTGAGGGTTATGAGTCTGTGGTAGATTTGATTTGTTTACCGCTATACCAATTAGAGTCATTCTGGGTTTTGATTGGTTGAGAGCAAATAACGTGTTGTTAGATTGTGAGAACAAGAAGATAGTGTATCCTTTTTCTCAAAGCATTAATAACGAGAATGTTGGTCTAAATTTCCTTTTAATAGCTAAGGCTAAGAAATATTTGCAAAAGGGTTGTCAGGGATATATGGTTTTCTTTTCTGTGCAACGAGAAATCAGTGAGACTTTGAATAATATACCTGTGGTAAATGAATTCCCTGAGGTATTTCTGAATAACCTAAGTGAGTTGCCTCCTGAAAGGGAAGTTCAATTTTCGATTGAAATTATGCCAGGAGCTGGTTCTATATCTAAAGCCCCATATCGTATGGCCCTAAATGAAATGATAGAATTAAAGAAGCAGATTAAGGATTTGCTTGAGAAAGGGTTTATTAGACCCAGTGTGTTGCCTCGGGGAGCTCCAGTTTTGTTTGTTAAAAAGAAAGACGGGAGTCTTCATTTGTGTATTGATTATCGAGAGTTGAACAAGATTTCCGTCAAGAACAAATACCCTCTCCCCAGAATTAATGACCTCTTGGATCAACTCTCTGGTACACGTGTATTTTCAAAGATTGATCTAAGGTCAGGATATTATCAGATGCGTGTGAAGGTAGAGGATGTTCTAAAAATTGCTTTCAAAATGAGGTATGGGCATTATGAGTTTCTGGTGATGCCATTTGGGCTAACCAATTCACCTATGGTATTCATAGATTATATGAACCATGTCTTTCGACCATACTTGGATTAGTTTGTTGTGGAATTCATCAATGATATTATGATATACTCGAAGAGTATGGAGGAGCATGAACATCATTTGAGAATTGTGTTGAATACATTACGTGAGAAGCAGCACTATGCCAAATGAAGTAAATGAGAGTTCTGGCTTTAAGAAGTAAAAAGGATAAGGCCAGAAAAGTTATGTAGAAAAAAGGATAAGGCCAGATAAGGCTCGAGTGTTGCGAGCACTTTCTGGCCATGGTTGTGCTCACTGTTAAACACTCGCGAGTAAGAACCATTCTTACTCGAGTGCAAGTCTTTTATCACTCGAGTGAGTCGGCCAAAAAATCAGTGTTCTGTTTCTGAAAAGGGGGTCTTAAGGTAGTTCCTCCCAACCCTTTCAGCATATGTGTAGGCCTCTAATAGCCACCTAAAGAGTTTGAATGATAACCAACCTAGTGTACTATAGAAATATATATATTTGGAAATGAGATTGATTAGTTGTCCCTAATTTGGTTATAGAATTTGACATCTGCCGTACTCGTGAGCCCACTGTGCCGAGGAACGTCAGGAAAGAACAAGGTAGTGACTCTTTCTCTTATACTGTGTGCAAATCATTATATGTATGCTTATCATGCACTGTGTTGCTACTGCTACTTTGTAATGCATTATTCCTTGTGATGCTACTACATAGTATTTACCGCGAAAGCGGACATAGTGATTATAGTGAAAACTGGCATAGTGTTTATCGCGAGAGCGGACATAGTGAATACAGTGAAAGCTGTCGTATTGTGATTACAGCTGTGAGTGCTGTCATTTGTGGCGTAAGCCATGAATCATTGTGTTGCTACTGAATATGATCTTACATGTTATGTGTTTACATACTATATGAGTGATTTGCTACTACTGGAATTCTTTTGATTGTCATTCTTTCCTTTGACTAATCGTGAGACAGGGCAAGTGGCTCCAAGGAGAAGCGGGCAACCTGGAGTGGTTAGGACCTTGTTAAGATGTTTTACATTTTGGACCGTTGGTTATCTATTTTAGCTTGGGATTATTGTATATATTTTGGGATGTAAATATTATTTTGGATATGTAATTCCCCTATTTTGGGAAACTTTACACCCATTTTATATATACATGTAACCTGGGGTTGCTGGGATTTTAGTTTTAGCAAGATCCCAAATTGTGATTAAGAGTCAATGACTTCAAAAGCGTATGTGGTTAGTGATAAATAACATTTTTGGAGAATATGATGTGGCACTCGAATGTGATTCGTGTGTGTTGTAAGCAGCGCTGAAACCTTGTATTTGAGTTCAATTGCGGATTAACATCCAAATTGACTTAGAATAGAGGGAAGAATTGAATGGGGTATTGTGTTGGAAATGGTGTCATAGTGTGTTTTGATGTCATTAAAATTGGTTTGGAACTTTGGAATGGAAAAGTTGCAATGTTAGGTTTTGAAATGTGAATTGTGTTGACATGTTGAGATTGTTGTGAAAACATGTCAATGAGATGTGAATTTGATTGATTTGGTGTTTCCAATGGATTCTTTGTGAAAATTTATGTGGGAAGGATGTTTGGTATGAAAATGGAACCATTGGAAGCAAAGATGTAAAGTATGAAATTCTGTCCAGTGAAACTCTATTCTGGGCAGTCAGTTTGTGTGAACGTTTTGAATGACCAAATGGTGTCTAAAAATTCTAAAACTTTCCAGTCTTAAATTTCACATCCCAAGATTCAAAATGGACATATAATTTGTACCATTTCGTTTTGGGAACTGGGAGATATGTCTGTCCAAATTTTGGGATCAAAACTGGACTTTGTTTTGGAGCAGCATTGAGTTTTTTGTAATTCTGTATTTGTGTGGTGATTTCTAGTAATCGTCCATATTTTTCCTATAAATAGGACTTAAATAGATTTCATTTGGCTTTGGGATCACCTCATTTCAAATTTTCTAGAATTAGTTATGATTTTTCAAAGTTTGGGCAGAAAATCCAAAAATGGGAATTATGACATCATCAAAATAAAATATGACATCAGCATGGAATTAAAAGCAATTCCTCCATCTTCATCAGCCATTTCCTGACGCCATTTCAGAAAAAAAAAATGTGAGAGAGAGCTTGGAGAAAATAGGGAGAAGGAAGGAGAAATCTCACAAGATAGGTCGTTTTCTTCGGTGAATTCGTACCTAACGTATATAATCCTTCTCCTAAGTTATTCCTCTATGTGAATTAAGGTCTTGAAGCAAGGAATTTCATTGTTTAAAGAGGCTAGGGTTCAGCCATAAGAAGGATAAGCCAGAAGGAGCTTAAGGTAACCTCCAAAACTTCAATCTTTGATTGTTCTAGCTGCTGTGGTTGATTTAATCGGTGAAATTTCACCGAATTGTCTTTGTTTGTAAATTTGGAACATGGGTTGGCCTAGGTGTTATGCTGCCCAAATTGATACTAAATGGTAGTTCTAACCCAATGTAATGGTTAATAAAGTGGTTAGGAGTAGAAAGAAACATGTCTGCGAAGCCGAAACCGAAAAACCCCAATATTTTCAGGGGAATTGAGAATTTTGGCCAAGGCTAGTTTGGAGGGGTTAGATATGGATTTTCAATGATTTGATGATTCCATTGAGTTTAGGAGCGGAAATTAGGAGGGGTTCCAGTTGGTCACTTTTTCGGAAAAGGCCGAAAAAGCATAATTACGAAAACGCCCCTGAAACCCTTAAAGTGGGGCTGCCAAGGGTAAATTTGTAAATTGACATTTAATTTGATAATTCCAAGTCTGGAAATGGATTCCTTGAGCAAAAATATGTCAGAATAGCCTATGTCAAAATTTCAAGAAAAATACAGCTGGACCGGGTACGACAGGGCTGGGCCAGGTCCCTAGGGGTATTTTAGTAAATTTTCAATATAACCCCCAGAAATACTATGGAAGTGTCTAAATAGTACATTTGACATTGCAGGATCGAATGTGAAGCCCTGAGTTGCTGGCACGCAAATCGAGGAGAAAAGACTGGAGGTAGGGGGCTTACCTTACTTACATGTATTTGATATCTTTGCTTGTGGAGTGATGTATGTGATTGCTTTACTTGATTGTGTAGAGCATATTTGAATAAATGAAGCTTTGTTTCTATTTTACTGTGGCCATAGTTTTGTTACATGAAATATTGAGCATGCAGAAATGTCATTATGGGGCATGCATATAGATAAAGCTAACATGTCATACACATAGCATCTATCATGCATGCATTATGGTATCTGTTTCCTACTAAGATTCTCTTGAATCTCACCCTCCCCTACCAACAATTTAGATAGGGCAAGTGGCTCGTGGAGGGAGCGGCTAGGACTCCTTCGAGATGAGAGTTGGTAGTTGGTTACCAATGAGTTGTGAAGACTGTATATGATTCGGTTGAATATATGGTTATGAATTTGAGATGAGATTGTGTAATCCCCATTTGAAGAATTGTAATGGGCAATTGTGCCCTGTGTATCTTTAGCGAAGGTATGTACCTAGGATTGCCGGGATGATTATGTTGTGCACTCTAATATTTATATGAATATGATTTCTCTTCGCGTAGTAATTGTATTTGAAATGTGAATATGAGACCAAGTTAATTAGATTTTAAAAGGTATTTTTGAAAACCCTATCTCAAGGATGGGATTTTAAATGAGTTTTGATTATTATTGGTCTTTATTTCATTTTAATCGCGTATTTTGGATATAATTACGGAGGGGGTTACAACGTCCCTTTTGTCACATGATATTTCGGCCAAGGATGAGGCATGAATAATGTCATCCTTCTATTCCTGACCATTACTTTCCTGATCCTGAGTAGTCTGACAGTGGAAATGGAAATTGCTTTCTAGCACAGTGTGGCCATATATTTCTTAGATTCACTCATCGAGGGGCTTAGTAATATCACTTTACTAATGTGAGGGACAAATTCTATCTTGACCATTCACATTCCTCTACATGAAAACCACTAAGCTCAACTATAGCCTTTGTCATCACCCGGTCAAAGGTTACTTTTGACTAGTTCAAAGCTTAGTAACTCTCATGTATGAAATCCATGATGACCTCAGGTCGAAGGGCATTGTGACGTGGTTATACATGAGATAAGCTTATTACTTAATCCATGTAGCTTTCTCATAGAGGGTTGGTCCAACACCTTGCACTCTTACAAGTGCCTAAGACTTTAATTCATATCTCCATATCTTATCAAATTCATACTGGTCTTATTCCATATTTGCTCTATATAGATGACCGACCAGGGACATTTAGGACAATCTTTATTATCTATTCAAAGATATAGTCATCACAGTGAACATGAGAATAATATGATAACATAATGTAGAAAATTCATTAAATTAATAATATTCGAAGTACAATGATGGCCTTTATGGCACAATTTTCAATATCCTCCCACTTGTCTAGGTGCAATCATTAATTTGCCTAATTCCCATTGTCCTAACATGACGTTCATGCTTTACCTGTGCAAGCGACTTAGTAAGAAGATCAGTAAAATTATCTTCTCCTGCTACTTTGCATATTTTTATGTCACCTCTATCATTGATTTCTCTAATAAGATGAAATCTCCTAAATATATGCTTGGTCCATTGATGTGACCTAGGCTTTTTGGCTTGTGCAATAACAATGCTATTGTCATAGAACAAATCTATTGGATTTGAGATAGTAGGTACTACCTCTAGTTCAGTAATGTACTTTATGATCCAAACGGCTTCCTAGCTGCATCCGATGCTGCCATATACTCAGCTTCTATTACAGAATCTGCTATAGTGCTCTGCTTGGAGCTCTTCCAGCTTATTGCTCCACCATTAAGAAGGGATACATATCCAAATTATTATTTAACGTCATCTTGGTCAGTTTGGAAACTTGCATCTATGTAACTAGTTACACAAAGCTCATAATCAAATCCACCATATACCAAGAATAAGTCCTTAGTTCTTCTTAAGTACTTTAGGATATTCTTAACAATAGTCCAATTACCCTCACCAAGATCTTATTGATATCTACTAGTCATACTTTAGGCAAATAAGACATTCAGTCGAGTACATAACATGGCATACATGATGGATCCAATGCCCAAGGCATATGGAACCTTGCTCATGTGATCTAGCTGATTAGGTTTACTAGGACACATATCCTTGCTAAGATGGATGCCATGAGACATAGGTATGTAACCCTTTTTTGAATCCTTCATACTAACCTATGCAATATCTTGTCTATGTATGTGCTCTGACATAGGCCTATCAGCCTTCTGGATGTATCTTTATAAATCCTAATCCTTAAAATGTATGTGACTTTACCTAAGTCTTTCATTAAGAAAGACTTTCTTAATAAAGTCTTGACATTCTACAAGGTATGAATGTCATTCCCAACGAGTAGGATGTCATCTACATATAGCACTAGAAATACAAATGTGCTCCCACTAACCTTTTTGCAAACATAAGGTTCATTAATGTTTTAAATGAATCCAAACTTGTTGACTACTTCATCAAAATGATGATTCCAGCTCTGAGATGCTTGCTTCAATCCGTAAATGGATCTTTGAAGCTTACATACCTTGCCAGAGTC
Source organism: Inga laurina (assembly GCA_963855925.1). Taxonomy (NCBI): domain Eukaryota; kingdom Viridiplantae; phylum Streptophyta; class Magnoliopsida; order Fabales; family Fabaceae; genus Inga; species Inga laurina. The sequence continues at coordinate 49,818,928 of OY979703.1, forward strand.
CTCTGGAAACATAAAGCCTTTAGGTTGTGTCATGTACACATCCTCAAGCAGCTTTCTATTAAAGAATCATATTTTGATGTCCATATGCTATATTTCATAGTCATAATATGCTACAATAGCGAGAAGAATTATGATTGATTTGGTGATTGCAACTAGGGAAAATGTTTCATCATAGTCTGCATCATGAGTTTGAGTGAATCCTTTTGCATCTAGTCATGCTTTGAAGACATTTATTTTGCCATCCATGTCAGCTTTTTCCTTGAAAACCCATTTGTACCCAATGGTTTTTACACCTTCAGGTGGATCAACTAAGGTCTATACATGATTGTCGTACATGGATTGAATTTTAGACTTCATGGAATTCAGCCATTTCTTAGAGTTTGGTCCTATTATGCCTTCTCGATAGGTGGTTGGTTCATTCTGCTCCATGAGCAACACATCATGGTTTTCAGTAATCAAAAATCCATATCTCTGAGGCTGATGTTATGTTCTATCAAATCTACATAGACCTTGTGTTACTTGAGGGGGCTCAGCAACTTGTTATGAGTCTTCTCTATTTTCTATCTGTAGTTCTGTGATATCTTGTGACTCTCAAACTTTCGAGATGTACCTTGCTCCTATTGGTTCCTTTAGAGATAAACTATCTTTCTATAAACTTACCATTTCAAATAACAAACACTTTGTTATCAATGGGATTATAGACATAATATCCCTTTGTTTCCTTAGGATACCCCACTAAAAGGCACTTTGAGGATATGGGCGCTTATTGATATGATGCTTGTTAATTAACATATACCTCACATCCCTAAATGGTGAGAAAAGATAAACTGGGTTTCTTTCCAGACCATATCTCATATGGTGTCTTTTCAATTGCGTTGATAGAACATGATATAGTGTGAACGCAGCTGTTTTTAGGGCATGGCCCCAAAAGGATGATGGAAGATATGTTTGACTCATCATAGATCAAACCATATCTAATAGTGTTCGATTCCTTCGTTCAAAAATGCCATTCCATTATGGTGTTCCTAGAGCATTTAATTGTGAGATTATCCCACAACTCCTAATATGGTCAATGAACTCTTGGCTTAAATATTCACCACCTTGATCAAATCGAAGCCCTTTAATAGTCTTGCCAAGTTGGTTTTGTACGCCATTGATATATTTTGCATGCATTATGGTAACTATTTACTACTAAGATGTTGGGATTGGCTAGCATAGCGAAAGAATTTTAAAATTTTACCATTCTAATTATAGATCTATTAATGCCATTTAAATCGAGTTAAAAAGAATCGTACCTTTTATGTTTTTCCCTTCTCGATCTCTAGGAGCCAACACCTCATATCGACTCCCTCTACCAGTATCCACACGAATGCGACTCCAACACGAACTGCGTCCTAGCACCTCCAATACTTTCTAGGGTTTCCTTGTGGCTCTGAATTCTCATCCATACATGAGTTTTTTTTCTGCTCCATCATTTTTATAACCCATGAGGACTATATTGGAATTTTAAAATTAATCTTGACTAATTTCAAAACTAATTAACCCTTAATTATCTTGATGAGCTAATTAAATAAATCTGGTTTAATTAAATCTGTCCAACAGTTTTAATTTAACATATTTATTTAATCCGAATAAAAAGTCAATAGATTTAATTTATCTTTATAAATTAAATCTGAGATATTATATCTCTATCATGTTAGTTATTAAGTTTAATTTATCTTAATAAAACTAAATTTAAAACTAATATAATAATATTATCATATATATACATATATGTATGTGTATGTGTATTTCGAAATACATATATATAATATTATTAATTTTATTTTCACAAATTTTATATTTATATATATAATATAAAATTCATTCACCCTGAAGTAAACATTATCTTGTGTTAAGCTATTCTTGTGCGTGACCCTGTAAGCCCATACAAAGTTGCCAATAGGCCAATGACTATACTAACCCACAAGTCGTAAGCGGTCTCTAGGAAGACATTACGACTACCCAATTTCATATGAGGATCGATAAACTGATATAGCCTATCATACAACCATATCACATCCCTTTTGTCACACGATATTTCAGCCTAGGATGAGCCATAGATAATGTTATCCTCCCATTCCTGACCATTACTTTCCTAATTACTGAGTAGTTTGATAATAGAAACGAAAATCCCGTTCCATTACTGTAATGCCCCGATTTGGGATTAAGAGCTAATGACTTCAAAATTAGATGTAATTATTGTTAAATAAACTCTTTTGAAGAATATGATGTGAAATTTGATTTGAATATATTGTGATCAATGCCTAAACCCTGTATTTAAGTTCAATTGTGGATTAACATCTAAATTGAATTAAATGATAGGGAGGGCGCATATTAAGGTGATATGGAATGATCAAATGTGCTTAGTGGTGATTCAAGTAGAATTGCCATAATCAGGGGCAAAATAGGAACACGGAAAGTTACCGACCGATTAATCAGTTACCAAAGAGGAAACTCATTGATAATTTGAAGATCAATGGTTGAGATTTATTGTAAGAGGGTAAAATCAAGTGCGTGCGTGCTCATGTGTGATTATGCAAGAAGTTGCAAGATCATGACAAGTGGCATATTATGGACCATGGATTAAGTCAAAAGTTCAAACCACTTATTTCTCTCTTCCCTCTCCCTCCAAGTCGGCTAGTTGCACGGGAATAGGGAAAAAATCTGCATCTTTATCATCCTCATCTTCTCTCTCTATTCTCCATGGTTGTGCAAGCATAAGGAAGAAAGAGAAAGAAGAAATCTTAAGGTTAGTGTTCTACTTGACCTTGAATGATGAAATTCTCTTCATTAATCTTGATCATGGTAATGAGAGCTACATCTTCACGGTTTTAGATTTTTAAAAGGTGGTGTTTGAATATTTGAAGAAACTTGAAAGTGGTGGAATCAAGGATCTAATATTGGGAAGAGGAAGAGGTAAGAAAGAGCTCTCTTTTTTTATATTCATAGTGATCATTAGTTAATTTTTGGAAATTTGTGATTTTGCCCTGATTTTGGTGTCATTTTGGAATAGATGAATTGCCTACTATATGGTGTTGGATTTGGTGTCATATGGTGTCCCTAAGCCATTGGTATTAGTTTGAAATTTTGGAAACCAAATTGGTCATTTTGTGGTTTTAGAGTTCAGTGTGGTTAGAAATATAGAATATGACATTGTAAAGAGAATTTGGTTGTTTTGGTGTTTTCAATGTGTTCCTTATGAAAATTTGGTGGGGAAAGGGTTGTTTGTGAAGTTTGGGAGCCATTGGACACATTATTGAGGAGTTTGGAAAATTCTGTCAGCTACTGCATTTTCCGACAGGTGAAAATAGGAGGTGTGCTGAGAATAAAGAAGAGAACTACACAAGAGAAACGCAATGGTGGAACAAAGACGGAAGATGTCTACGTTTCATTGTAATGGATTTAGACACCCTAGTAGCCCTGTGAAACTACATTATTTGTAATCATTATGTATAATTCCTTTGGGAATTCCTGTAATCAAGAATTTATTATAAGTATATCTATGCTATTCATGTGTCAGCCAGGAGAGAGTTATCTAAGAACAGAAATTGAAGAATCTCAGAGGCAAGATAGAAGAGCAACATATATCCAAGATATGATTAGACAAGGTGTAACTCAGAATCATGATATTTTGCCAAGCTAATTAGTCAAATTTTAGACAAGAATTTATGTTTCCCTAAAGCTAATTTGAGACAAAGATGAGGCACACAAGAGCATATATGCTCTCCATTCAGGGGAGATTAAAATGTATCACAACTTGAAGTTTGTATATTGGTGGCCAGGGCTAAAGAGTCATGTGACCAAGTATGTTGCACGATGTCTTACTTGCCATAAGGGAAAAATTGAACATCAACGACCACCAGGACTTTTGCAAATCCTCGAAATTCTAGAGTGAAAGTGGGAAAGTGTTACCATGGATTTGGTGGTGGGATCACCCAGGATCATAAACTATGATGTGATTTGGGTACTTGTTGACCAATTTACCAATTTGACTCACTTCCTACCTATCAAGGCTGGTTATTCTCCTGAGAAGCTAGTAGAAATCTATATAAAGGAGATAATCCGACTGCATGGTACGCTAAAAAGTAGTATCTTTGATAGAGATCCTTACTTCACATCCCTATTCTAGAAAGCTCTATATGAAGCTTTGGCTATAAAGTTGAGATTCAGTATGGCCTATCACCCACAGACAGATAACCAGTCAAAACGAACCATATAAGCACTAGATGGATTTCAAGGGCAATTGGGATCGTTTCCTTCTACTTGTTGAGTTTGCTTATAACAACAACTATTATGCCAACATCCAAATGGCTTTATATGAAGAAATGTATTGAAGGAAATGTAAGTTACCTCTCTAATAGATAGAATTATTAGAGAGAAAATTGTATGGGTCAAATCTGGTTGATTAAACTTCAAAAAAATGAAGACTATCATAAAGAGGCTCCTTGCAGCATAAAGCAGACAGAAAAGCTACGCTGACAAAAGGAGAAGACCTCTAGAATTTGAAGTTGGGGATCATGTGTTCTTAAAGGTGTCACCTATCACCAGAGTTGGTAGAGCAATAAAAAGGAAGAAGCTAAGTCATCGGTATATTAGACCTTTTGAAATACTGGTGAGAATTGGGCAATAGCTTATCGAATAGCCCTACCCCCTAATTTGAGTAAACTCCATGACGTATTTCATATCTCACAATTGAAGAAGTACCAACCAAACCCTAAGGTAAAAGAGAATAATACATATGAAGTAGACCTAAAGCAAATCATTGACCGATAAGAGAAATGACTCAGAAATTGAAGCATACCATTTGTGAAGGTGATCTAGAAGGGTCTGTATCCAAGAGAGGCAACATAGGAAGCTGAAGAAGTATGAAGAAATGTTACCCAAAGTTCTTGACTTCATATATGCAACAAATTTTGGGGATGAAATTCATTGTATGGGGGCAGAATTGTAATATCCCAAAATTCATATAAGGGCTAAGAATCACAAAAGCCAAAGTAAATAATATTAGCACAATCGCTTTAGGAATTTTGTACGGAATTAATCCTAATTAATTAAGGAAAAGATTTAATTCCTCTGAAATGTATCTAATGAGAAACAAAACATAATTTGAACCTAGAAAGAAAAGAGAAAACTGTGTATGGAAAAGAAAAGGGAATTTAATAAAATAACTTATGGCAATTTTATTAATATTGCCATAACCAATGGTGAAAGAAATAATTGCTATTTGATCTTGAGGTTAAACTTGGAACCCAAGATTAAGGGCTAGGATTTGCTCTTGAAAAGAGGAGTAATTATGAGACCTAAAAAGAAAATTAATTCCCTTCTAATTAATGAAAATTTAGGTAAACAATGAGAAGAAGTGAGACAACTGAATTCATCAAAGTATCCATTGGTTAATAAGCTTCCTTGTGTATAAGAAGACATAAACCATTAGACAAAACATTTCCTTCTAAGAATAGAGAAGAGCATGAGCATCATTTGAGAATTGTGTTGAATACATTGCGTGAAAGGTAGCTCTATGCCAAATTGAGTAAGTGCGAGTTTTGGCTATCAGAAGTAAAGTTTCCTACCTTAACCCTTTTTTGCCTCGAGACATGTGCCTCGTAAAGCGGGCCAACAGCTCAAGCTCTATACTCGATCCTACAATGCCAAAGGTACCATTCAGACACTCCTATAGTATTTCTGGGGGTTATATGAGCCTATTATGAAAATTTACTAAAATATCCCCGGGGACCCTGCCCAGCCCTGCCGTACCCGGTTACAAAATTGTATTTCAAAATTATATGAGCCTATTACAAAATTGCCACCTCAATTTTTCCTCATTTTTGGATTAGTGACAATTCTGGAAGATTTCTGCCCAAACTTTGAAAAATCATAAATAATTCTAAAAAAATAAAAATGGAGTGATTCCAAAGGCTATAGAACCCTTATTGAGTATAGTTTCAAGGAAAAATACAGCATTTTACTATTTGGAAGCACATCATTACCAGATATTTAATATTTACATGTTGTTCCAGAAATTTCACAGTTTTTCTGTGCTGACTTCAAAAATTCATAACTTTTTTTATATAGCTTTAATTGATTCATATGACTTATCAAATTAAATCTTAGGATGTCTACTTTTATCATGTAAAATTTCATAATTTTTGCTCATCATTTGTTCATACAAAATCACATGATAAGCTCACTACATCATAGGCGATTTCACTAAAAACATAATTACTTTCTCCAAAATTCACCATTTTACTTTCTTTAATACCCCAAAGATATAAGAATCATTAAGGAATAAATTTGGGCTTCTACTAAACTGGGCTTAGTAGTCTACTTAATTCAGGCTTATTCTCTAGCCTCAAATCTCAAAATTTGGGGTATTACATTTCCAACCGTGGACTATTCTGCTGTGTTATCATTGCACCTATCCATTGTCTTGCCTTCCTCAATATATGTGCTCATTCATTTGCAGAAAAACTTTATTTTAACATATATTTTGGTGTTATTATAGACCCCCAACTAACTGAAGATGAACTCTACAATAGTGTTTTAGTTGAAACAGAGAAATTGTTCAAAGAAAATGGCAGAAGTTTGGAGGACTTTGACTCAATGCCTTGCCCAAAAATGACAACTGATTCTTTGAGGGGAAATAGGTAATTATAGAATGAATTGAATTTTGATACGGAAGTCCTTCGGAATATATTAGCGCCATCACTTGCCAACTTGACCCATACGCAAAAAGAGATACATAATTCTATTATTGCAATTGTGAATTACTCATATCTTTAGGCTATGGAGGAACAGGAAAATGGTAAACACTCTCTATAATATTGCGACCTAATGGGAAAATCATCCTTAATGTAGCTTCAAGTGGAATAGCATCACTTCTTTTGCCATATGGGAAGACGACGCATTCTCAGCTTGTGATCTCTTTAATAGTTAATGAAGTCTCTATGTGTAATATAAAACAAGGAATGCAACCAGCAGAACTTTTGATTAATGTATCACTCATCATTTGGGATGAAGCCCCATGGCACATGTAACCCCCTCCGTAATTATATTCGAAATACGTGATTAAAATGAAATAGAGACAAATAATAATCAAATAATATTTACTAACCCATCACATGATGGGGTTTTTATGAATACTTTTTGAAATCATTTATAAACATGGTCTCATATTCACATTTCGAATATAATTACTACGCGAAGTTAAATCACATTCATATAAATATCAGAGTACACAACTTAATCATCCCGGCAATCCCGGGTACATACCTTGGCTAAAGATACACAGGGTACAATTGCCCATTACAATTCTTCAAATGGGGATTACACAATCTCATCTCGAAGGAGTCCTAGCCGCTCCTTCCACGAGCCACTTGCCCTGTCTAAATTGTTGGTAGGGGAGAGTGAGATTCGAGAGAATCTCAGTAGGAAACAGATACCATAATTCATGCATGATATATGCTATGTGTATGACATGTTAGCTTTATCTAGATGCCTGCCCCATGATGATATTTCTGCATGCTCAATATTTCATGTAACAAAACTATGGTCACAGTAAAACAGAAACAGAGCTTCATTTATTCAAATATGCTTTACACAATCAAGTAAAGCAATCACATACATCACTACACAAGCAAAGATATCAAATACATGCAAGTAAGGTAAGTCCCCAACCTCCAATCTTTTCTCCTCGATTTGCGTGCCAGCAACTCAGGGCTTCACATTCAATCCTACAATGTCAAATGTACCATTTAGACACTTCCATAGTGTTTCTGGGGGTTATATGAGGCTATATTGAAAATTTACTAAAATACCCCCGGGGACCTGGCCCGGCCCCGCCGTACCCGGTCCGGCTGTACTTTTCTTGAAACTTTGACATAGGCTATTCTTACATATTTTCGCCCAAGGAATCCATTTCCCAACACGGAATTATCAAATTCAATGTCAATTTACAAATTTACCCTTGGCAGCCCCACTTTAAGAGTTTCAGGGGCGTTTTTGTAATTATGCTTTTTCGGCCTTTTCCGAAAAAGTGACCAACTATAACCCCACCTAATTTTCGCTCCTGAACTCAATGGAATCATCAAATCATTGAAAATCCATATCTAACCCCTCCAAACTAGGCTTGGCCAAAATTCTCAATTCCCCAGGAAAAATTGGGGTTTTTCGGTTTCGGCTCTGTAAACGCATTCCTTTCTACTCCTAACCACTTTATTGACTATTCCATTAGGTTACAACTACCATTTAGTACCAATTTGGGCAGCATAACAGCCCCACACACCCATTTTCCATTTTTGAAACCAATGACAATCCTGCGAAATTTCACCGATTAAATTGTCCACAGCAGCCAGAATAGTCAATACACAAGAGTTTGGAAGTTACCTCTGTAATATCCCAAAAAGTGATTAAGGGCTAATGACTTCAAAAGTATATGTAATTATTGTTGAATAAACACTTTTGGAGAATGTGTGATCATAATTTGGATTATTTAATGATTCCAATGGCTTCCTTGTGAAAATTTATGTGGGAATAATGTTTGGTATGAAAATGGAACCATTGGAAGTTGAGATGCAAAATCTGAAATTCTGTCCAGTGAAACTCTATTCTGGGCAGTCTTCTCGTGTGGATGTTTTGACTAGGCAAATGAAGTCAGAAAATTATGAAACTTTCCAGTCTTAAATTTCACATCCCAAGCTTCAAAATGGACATATAATTTGTGCCATTTCGTTTTGGGAAATGGGAGATATGACTGTCCAAAATTTGAGGTCGAAAATGGACTCTGTTTGGGGCAATGATGAAATTTGTGTAATTCTGGAATTTTGTGGTGATTTCTGGTAATGGCTCATATTTTTCCTATAAAGAGGACTTAAATACCTTTCATTTGGCTTTGGGATCACCTCATTTCGATTTTTCTAGAATTAGTTATGATTTTTCAAAGTTTGGGCAGAAAATCTGCCAGAAAATCCGAAAATGGGAATTATGACATCATCTCACTAAAAGATGACATCAGCATGGAATTAGATATATTCTCATCTTCTTCAGCTCATTTCTGTCGTGATGAACCAGCTGCACTAGTGAGAGAAAGTTGAGAGCTCTTAGAGAGAGAAAGAGGAGAAATCTCGCAAGGTAAGCTGATTTCTCCGACGATTTAGCTCCTAACGCGTATAACTCTGACTGTAAGCTACTCCTCTTTATTCTTTAAGGTTGTGAAGCTCAAAATTTGGTGTTTCAAAGAGGCTAGGGTTCAGCCAAATTTGGGAAAAGCTAGTGGGAGCTTGAGGTAACTTCCAAACTTTCGTATATTGCTTATTCTGGCTGCTGTGGGCAATTTAATCGGTGAAATTTCGCCGGATTGCCATTGGTTTTAAATTTTGGAAATTTAGTTTCCTAAGGGTTATGCTGCCCAATTTTGGTTCAAATGGTAGTTATAACCTAATGTAATAGTGAATTAAGTGGTTAGGAGTAGAAAGGAACGCGTTTACGGAGCCGAAATCATAAAACCCTGATTTTCTCCGAAGAACTCATAAATTTCGGCCAGCTCTAGAAATGGGTCTTAGAGTTGGATTTTCAATGATTTGATGGTTCCATTGAGTTCAGGAGCGAAAATTAGGTGGGGTTACAGTTGGTCACTTTTTCGGAAAAGGCCGAAAAAGCATAATTACGAAAACGCCCCTGAAACCCTTGAAGTAGGGCTGCCAAGGGTAAATTTGTAATTTTACATTGAATTTGATAATTCCGAGTCCGGAAATGGATTCCTTGGGCGGAAATATGTTAGGATAGCCCAGATTAGAATTTCGGGAAAAGTGCAACCGGACCGGGTACGGCGGGCCCGGGCTGGGTCCCCGGGGGTAGTTTTGTAAATTTTCATTATAGACTCATATAACCCCAAGTAACACTATGAAGTGTCTAAATGGTGCATTTGGAATTGTAGGATTCGATATTTGCCGCCCTCGAGAGCCAACTGCGCCGAAGGACGTCAGGAAAGGACAAGGTAGTGACTCTCTCTCTCTTATACTGTGTGTAATGCTTTGTATGTGTGTGTTATCATGGTTCTGTGATGGTTGTGATGCTGCTGCGGTTACAGCTGGTGATAGCTGTCGTTTACAGCGCAAGCTGTCGTTTACAGCGTAAGCTGTCGTTATTGTGATTACAGCATAAGCTGTCGTGATGAAGATTACAGCGAGAGCTGTCGTATTGTGTATACAGCCGTGAGTGCTGTCGTTTGTGGTGAAAACCATGTATCATTGAGATTGTTGCTGCTGTTGTTGCTGGTTATGATTTCTGTACATGCTTGGTATTTATACATTGTATGAGTGGTTTGTTACTACTGAGATTCTCTCGAATCTCATTCTTTCCTATGACTAATCTTTCAGACAGGGCGTGTGGCTCAAAGGAGAAGAGGCCGACCCGAAGCCATTAGGACCCTTGGGGGTATATCTGTTTTGGAGATGTTGGTTATTCGTTTTGAACTCGGGATTACTGTATATGCTGAAAAATGAATTATGTATTCGATTTCGGATATGTAATCCCCTAGTGGATATTTTAACCCTCAGGTTATATATGTATAGAATCCGGGAGTTGCCGGGGATTTGGTAATACACTCTGTCATACGTGAATGTAGATAAACTGCACAGGTAATTATATTCGAATTTTGAAATGGAGACCAAGAATAGGAAGAGATTTTGAATGTTTTTGTGAAAACCCTACTACAAAGTAGGAGATTGAAATGTGTTTAAGCTATTCAAAGGTCTCTAATCTAATTTAATTATCGAATATCGAATTATAATTACGTGATTAAAGGCAGGGTGTTACAACCTCAAGCTTCCACTAGCTTTTCCTTGTCTTGGCTGAAACCCTAGTTTTTTTAACACCAAAGGAGGAGCTTCCAAACCTTAAAGAACATAAAGGAGTAGCTTAGGATCGGAGTTATACGCGTTAGGAGCTAGATCATCGGAGAGATCGGCTTACCTTGCGAGTTCTCTTCTCCTTTCTTTCTCTAGAAATCTCAAACGTTTTCCTCTTGTTCAGCTGAATAAACTGACGGTTTTGAAGCTTGCAGGAAGAAGATGATATGTTATATTATGCTTATGTCATTATTCCCTTATGATGATGTCATAATTCTAAAATTGACATTTTCAGATTTTCTGCCCAAACTTTGAAAAATCATAACTAATCCTAGAAAACTCAAAATGAGGTGATTCCAAAGTCAAATGAAATATATTTAAGTCCTCTTCATAGGAAAAATATTGGTCATTACTAAAAAGCACCAAACAATTCCAGAATTACATAAAACTCATCACTGCCCCAAAACAGAGTTCAGTTTCCATCCCAAACTTTGGACAGTCATATCTCCTAGTTCACAAAACGAAATGGCACAAATTATATGTCCATTTTGAAGCTTGAGATGTGAAATATAAGACTGGAAAGTTTCAGAATTTTTAGACACCATTTGGTCATTCAAAACGTTCACACAAACGGACTGCCCAAAATAGAGTTTCACTGGACAGAATTTCAGATTTTGCATCTTTGCTTCAATTGGTTCCATTTTCATACCAAACATCATTCCCACATAAATTTTCTCAAGGAATCCATTGGAAACACCAAAACAATCAAATTCACATTCCATTGACATGTTTCACCAATAATCACAACATGTCAACACAAGTCACAATTCAAACTCACATTGCAATTCTTTACTTTCCAAAGTTCCAAACCAATTCCAAGGAACTCACACACATGGGATTCCACCCACTCAATCTCACAACAAATCAACCCTAACAATTGATCTTCAAGTTACCAATTAGTTTCCTCTTCGGTAATTGACCAATTGGTCAGTAACTTTACCCTTTTACCCCTGATTATGGCAATTCCTCCTGAATCACCACTAAACGCATCATACTTTTCCATTTAGCCACAATATGCGCCCTCCCTCTATTTTAAGTCAATTTAGATATTAATCCATAATTGAACTTAAATATTGGGTTTTGCAGCTGCTCACAACGTATACGCATCACAGTTCACATCATAATCTCCAAAAGGGCCCATTTATCACTAATCACGTCTGCTTTTGGAGTCATCAACCCTTAATCACAATTTGGGACCTTGCTAAACTGGTCCTTAGCAATCCACTAATTTCAGGCTTATTCTCTAGCCTCGAGTCTCAAAATTCAGGGTATTACAGCACACAAACATTGTTTTGAGGCACTAGACAAAAAATGTGTGATATCATCGTTTGCAATTGCCTGGAATCATCATGTAAATCATGTGGGGAAAAGTTGTCTTGCTTAGGGGTGATTTTCGATATATACTACCTGTCATTCCGAGAGATAGTGCGAAGATATTGTGTATGCTGCAATAAGTGCATCATACTTGTGGAGAGATTGCAAGTCACGCTAACCAAGAATATGAGGCTCATGAGTTTTGAGGCAATAGCCAGCAATAAGGAGGTGCATGCTTTTTCTAATTGAGTTACATCCATAGGCAATAGATCTATCCCTATAGAAGATGATTTAGAGTACATGATTACCATCCAAGATGAATACCAGTTAAAGCCCAACTCTACACCACTATAATGATTATGCAGGCCACATATCCCAATTTGCTACATCATTTAATGATAAGAAATATTTCAAGAAATGTGCCATTCTCAATCCCACACTAATAGTTGTTGATGAGGTCAACAATTATATTTTAGACATGCTCCCTAGGGAAGAAAGAATTTATTTAAGTGTTGATAGTGTTTCCAAGCAAGACAGGGGGCATACTTCCCTAGAAAACATACATTCAATGGAGTTCCTGAATACAATATCAATGTCAGATCTTCCAAACCACAAATTGAGGCTTAAAGTGGGTACTTCCATTATGCTTACACGTGAAATTGACAAGTCTAATGGCCTATGTAATGGCACCCATTCGATTGTAACTCGGTTGAAGCAACATGTTATTGGGGAAGACGCTTATAGACACATCTCTCCCATTTACTTTATGCCGAAGAAAATTCCCAATCATGCTATCTTTTGTAATGATCATTAAAAAAAGACAAGGACAAAGCTTGCACAATATTGATCTATATCTTCCTCACCCCAATTACTCATGGTCAACTATGTGTGGCACTCTCACGTGTTCATAGGAAAGAAGGATTGAAAATGCTAATTTAGATTAGGAAGGAAATGCAACAAACAAAACAGGTAGCATTATATGTATATATATATATATATATATATATATATATATATATATATATATATATATATATATATATATATATATATATATATATATATATATATATATATATATATATAAATAGATAAGTAAGGGCTTGTATTCGGATAAGGAAGATAAATCTCCAGGCAATGATGAAAATGAAGCCAAAGGATGATAGTGCTGTAAAACAACATACTCATGCTATGTCATAGGCTACTGCCCACTGCCATCATTAATGCTTTTCTAATCAAGTATATAAAAATATGTATCTCACAAAAAAAACCCCCCAACCCATATAATCTAGTAATCTAGTTTATGCTTGAGGCCTCCACTCTTTTCTCCTAAAAATCCCTTAAACTCTTTCAGCTCATGGTCACTGCATCCTCCCACCATTTGTCATCTCGCCTTCATCTTTCTGTCAAGCTTTCTCCATTGAGTCTTATTCTCATTCATCCCGCAAACCCCAATTGAAATGCCAACCTCCACCATCAAAATTCCTAAGCGTCCTTCTCTATTTTTCTTTCCCTCTGGTTCTTTTTTCTCTTTTCATGTCTTCTTCCTCTCCTTTCTTCCTTTCAGGTAAAGGTTCTTATTTATGGAGTTTTTTACTGCAACTTTTGGGATTCTTTTTGTTTCAAAGTGTGACTCGGGTCATCCGCCAGCCTAGGCGGTTTTCTAGGTTATTATCGAGTTAAACCGATTCTATCCGGTTCACCCCAACTCAAAAATTTTCCGATTCAGGTGCCAAACCAAACTAGACCACTGGGTGGTTGGCCAATTTCTTGCTTAAACCGGCCAGTCGGGTCTGGTATTTTGTTCATTGCTTCCCATATATAAAGGAAAATCTACTGTCATTGGAATTGATCTCCGGAAAAATATTACTACCAAACCCGTTAAGAAATGAAAAATATGGGATTTTCCTTTTCCTCAGGCAATATTTGCTATAACAAACTGGCCCTAACAGAATCTCTCACATTACATGCATAACTGCACGACATTCTTTTTTAGATGAAAATTTTCTACCCTGTTGATATTTCTAAATGTCCTCTCTCCCCCACCCGTCTTTGCAACTTGCATCTCCTGTTAGTCCTGTACCACTGTCCCTTTAATATATCCCCTTATTTTTATTTATTTGTTTTTTTAGAAAAAAGGAGGGGAGGCCAAGAATTGTAGTTGTTACTTATTAGGCGTTGAGTACTGTTTTTTTTTCAATATTAAGTGTGTGTTTGGTATTATTTATTGGATGTTAATAAACATTTATTACGTAAATTAAAATAAACACCTCTTGCTGAAAAATAACCTATTTCCAACGATGACACGATAAAAAGCATAAAAATCGCATTTTGCCTTTCTCCTCAGATTCGCTGGATGAGCGGCCAAGCAATAGCGCCCTAGTAATCTTGGCCAAAAAATAGCGCCTGGTAATGGAGGCCAGCATCTTGGCTTCTCTTGGCTTCCCATCCCCAAATCTCTGCGACTCGTCAAGTCTCACTGACTTCACTGGCCTCTTAAACCACTTCAACACAATCACTCGCACCTCCAATGACGCTCACAGATTCGAATTTCGCGACACTCGCATTCCCAATCCCACGTTCGCTTCAGCATCCATGGCAACTAAGACCCACGCGATGCCTACATCCCAGAAATTTCTGAAACCCACTGCAAGAAACAGCCCCAAGGTTCAAACCCTAATGAAGAATCTATCGGTCTTCGAGCGAGCCCTTATTGGCGCTGCTGGCGGAGGCATTGCTGGAGCATTTACCTACGTCTGTCTGCACCCACTAGACACCATCAAGACTAAGATGCAAACCAAAGGTGCGTCTGAGATTTATAAGAATGCTTTCGATGCCGTTGTTAAGACCTTCCAAACAAAGGGGATTCTAGGGTTTTATAGTGGTGTTTCGGCGGTTATTGTTGGTTCCACGTTTTCGTCTGCGGTGTATTTTGGTACTTGTGAGTTTGGAAAGTCGTTCTTGTCGAGATTTGAGAAATATCCTTCGGTTCTCATTCCACCAACGGCTGGGGCAATGGGCAATATTATGTCTTCTGCAATAATGGTTCCAAAGGAGTTGATTACCCAGCGAATGCAAGCTGGGGCTAAAGGAAGGTCTTGGGAAGTTTTGTTAAAGATTCTGGAGAAAGATGGTATATTAGGTCTCTATGCAGGGTACTCTGCTACATTGTTGAGAAATTTGCCTGCTGGTGTTTTGAGTTATTCATCATTTGAGTATCTGAAAGCAGCAGTATTGCGAACTACGAAGAAGAATAATTTGGAGCCACTTCAGAGTGTCATGTGTGGGGCACTTGCTGGGGCAATATCAGCTTCTCTCACTACACCACTGGATGTGGTTAAGACCAGATTGATGACACAAGTTCATGGGGAAGCTATGAATAAAGTAGTTGCTGCTATGTACAGTGGGGTTTCATCTACTGTGAAGCAAATTTTGAAGGAAGAAAGTTGGATTGGGTTTACAAGAGGGATGGGACCTCGAGTTCTACATAGTGCTTGCTTTTCAGCACTGGGTTACTTTGCGTTTGAAACAGCAAGGCTTACTATACTGCACCAATATCTTAGACAGAAGGAATTAAGTGAAGTATCTGTCTCTTCTAGCTGAGTCAACGGAATTTGCGGTATTCTTCAACTCATAAATTTTTTCTTTTGTTTTTTGGCGATTGAGTTGTTTTTGTTTGTAATGTAAAACAATGGGCATTAGGAATTTCAACCACCCATGTTTCTGCTATATGTTTGATGTACTCCCATTTAATCACGGGGGAATTATGATGAGGTCCCAAGTAAGGGGCTTACTTACCAAGTACCAATGACAAGTGAGATGTTGTCATTTCTTACACTGAAACTGTTATTGCATGCTCCTAGGTTGTTATTGGGAGTTTTTGGTAATTAAGTCACTTGTTTGGGACCTCCTAGTAATTCCCTCTTTAATCATGGAAAATAGTTTGCATGATGTTTCAAAATAATTGTGGCGATATCAGTCTCCCAATAGTTTGGATTCAGTGCTGTAACATAAGGATCAGTGAAGAAGGGCATGGAGAATGGTCCAGTCTAGTTATTATGATTTCATCTAATAGTCTTTTCATGTTACTTCAAGTATTGTATGTGTTTGAAATCTGTTGTAATGATTACATTTGAGGATAGGTAGCCAACTTGCAGATTTTAGCAAAAAGCATAAAATGGGCCACTAAAATTTCTATTTGAGAACTTGTTTAAGATCATCCTCATCAGGTTTGAATTTTATTGAGCACTGTTTTATTTATTGCTTATTGTGTCTCTCATAATGTTACATTTCCAACTCAAACCATCTTGCTCCTTTTAAAGCTATGGTGTACATATACCCACTTATATATATGAATCTGTGAAGTACCGTCTTGCTTCTTTCTGGCACTAGTACTCCCTCATTTCATTTGAATTGACTACTTCATGTGCCACTTTGTAGTATAAGCCAATGAATCTATAAGATCTCCCAAGATTAATAATCTTAACTTGCATACTGACTCTCGGGTCTTTTATATTTTAGATTCTGCCTTTCCAAGTACACTTGATAACAGCAACTCAACTTGTAACAGAACCTAAATATATAGCCAGATTTTGTGGGTAATTTTTCAATTCTTCACTTGCGTGTCTAGAATGCCGTTTCAGTATCTTATTATTATATTGAGTTCACATTATTTATTGTGGACATTGACAGTACACACACACACACACCTGCACAGTTTTACTTAGAATTGAATGACAATGTATAACCTGAGATTTCTTGTATTTGCTTTCCGAAGTCCCATTATCTGTCTCTATTGAGTGGAATTACCAGTTATTCTTTGGTTATATTATGTCACTGGATGTTTGTAGCATTTGAGCACAATTGGAAAATGAAGAGGAAAGAAAAGAAGCTGAGGGGCTTCTTGATATGCATGTGTGGCTTCCACTTTGCAGTGGGAAATCAATTTGTTGACTGCATAACATGAGACTGAATCTTATTGACAATGAATGGTTGCTTCCCTTTCATCCCTAATATAAATGCTGAAGTTTTTTTTTTTTTGTACTTAAGAGTTATAATCATCAAGTTATTTAGATTGGAAACCAGTGAACCGGCTGCTTGTCTGGTCTGGTTCATAGTCAGGAGATTTTGTGACCCGGTCATAAAATAGGTAACGTGTTGGATTGTGCATTTTATTTTGTTATTATTAAAAATAATAATGGGAAAATTCCAAGAAAATACCACTTGAACTTCAAAATTCTAAATCAGTTATTTGTCAAAATTTTGAGTTGTCAATTCCATTACTCTTGTTATCAACAAAACCAATTTAGAATTTTGAAGTTCAAGTGATATTCTTTTTGGATTTTCCCTATTTATAATAAATGGCTTAGTCTGTCAGACTTACTAGACCAATATAGACCATCTTTTTGTTGTTGTTGTCCTCCCCTGTCCATCTTCGGCCCCGTCCATTATTGTGGATTCTTTATGGTCACTCTCCTAGATTCTAGTAAACTTCCCTCCTCACCATGGAGTTGCTGGAAGTTCAAGAGCTAGGGGAAGGAGTGTCAAATGTTAATCTTGTCTATCACCATGCGTGTTAAACACTTCAACAGTAGGCAGGAGAGAGGTTAAAGAAGAAAAAAAAAAAAGAAAGGAAAAAAATAGAATAAAAAAGAAATAGGAAGTGCGGCGAATACATAATTGAGTCCCTTGCAGTGGAAAGAATTAGAAGAATAAAAGAGAGAAAAATAAAAAGAGAAAAGAAGTACCCATTCAACTGTTATGTTAAATAAAATTAAATCTTTTGTTTTTTATAATTAAATATGAATAACTAAACATTTTAATTAAATTATATTACTTTATTCTCAGTCCAATTTTCAATACCTATACATTGGATAAAAGGGTTTTTCTTGCAATTTTTTCTTTCTATTTTAAATGAACACCAATGTGAAAATAAGGTTTTCTTTACTTTACTCCAAAACTATCTCGAGTCCTTAATCTGACATTCGCTAGATATTATATTAAGGACACGATAGAGTATACAATTAGAACAACAACCCCTGAGCTAAGATAGAGTATACAATTGGAACAGTAGCCCTTGAGCTAATACTAAATCGATATGTTTGGGATTCGGGGAGCCTTTCTGAGAGATATGCTCCTTTGGTTACAAGGAGAAGGGTGGTGGAGGTTAGGTGTAGTATCCCTCCAGAGGGTTGGGCGAAGTTAAACGTTGATGGATCAGTAAAGGGTATATCTAGAGTTGCAGGGTGTGGAGGTCTGTTAAGGGACAATACTTGCAGTTGGATAAGGGGTTACATGAAAAGGATTGGAATATGTAATGCCTTTAGTGCTGAACTACGGGGGTGGTTCTGTGGGGTTTAAGGTTGGCAAAGGAGATAGGGATAAGACAATTAATTTTGGAAGGGCTGTGATATCGGGACCTTCTGGTTTAAAGAAAGCTTTGGGGCCTCAGGGTGGTTTAATGGGGCTCATCCATGAGATTTTGTGTAGTCTTTCAACACACGTATAGAGAAGGGAATCGGGCTGTCGATGGGTTAGCCAACTTTGGCTTGTTGAGTGCTTTGTTTTTTTTTGGGTTAAAATGTTGAGTGCCTTTTTTATTATTATGATGAAAGCAGCGCAAATGTTACATAGATCGACAAGCAAGAGCCTCAGTTTGTACACTATCCAATACTAAAGCGGGTGGGTTAGTGAAACAAACAAGACCACAAACAATATTTAAACCCTATTTCTCTAGCTCATCACCAACTATCTTCCTGTCCCGTTCGCCTCACTCAACTGTACGTCCCAGTCCTAGTTGAGCATGCTGGCTATCTCTGGAACAATATTCTGTTGATCAAAGTCCGTCAAAGTATTATACTTTAAAAGCTCTACTATCTTCAGGCAATCTGATTCAATAATAATGGGTCTCAAGCCCTTGTCCCATCCAAACTTCAACCCCCACAACACACCCATGCCTCGACGATAAAACTATCACCAATGTCCACGTTTAGCTAAAGCCTCCTAGAACACCCCCACTTCTATCACGAGTAATACCACCACCTGCCATCAGCGGACACGTGTCCTGATCTTTGCCACATAGCTTGCCCCCCACTTCGCACAAGCATTTACCTTTGCTATTAGACCCTTCGAACAATCGATCTAATTCTCAAATATTCAATTCGATGATTCCTTTCCATCTTATTATTTGACAGCATGAGAGAGCGAACCAGACATCCCAACGAACCCCTCCAACTTCAAAACGTTGCTGTAAGTTCCAGATGATCCATTCTATGATATCCTTGTACGCAAAAAAGGCCACTGTATACCGCCTGGGAATTACTCATGACCAAAATTCCCTAGGCAAGTCACAGTTCTGAAGCGAGTGTGATATATGCTGTGTTTGATATGAGCACAGCATGCATCTCGTCGAGTCACTTAGCCCACTATGTTGACAAGCCTCATTAGTGAGTAATTTCTTGCATGCACAAATCCACAAGAATATCTTGCAACGTTGGGGAACTCTTAATTTCCATAGATGCTTCCAGAAGCCTCTTCGTGATTGGTCTCCCTGCAAACGAAGACTGTCATACGCTGATTTGGCGGTGAACTCTCCTGAAGCGCACAACCGCCATCCAGGTATGTCGTCGGAATTATCTATATGCACGTTCAATATTTTGTTCACCAAATAATGAGGAAGAAAGGCACTCAGTATATCCCTTCGGCATTCACCAGATGTATCCACAAAGTCAGAAATACATTTCTCTGCCAAGTCATCAGGAACAGCCCTTATAGCATTATTCAAGAGAAGCACTTCATGACCTGGAAGCCACTTATCTTTCCATAATCTATTGTTGCGACCATTTCCCACCCTCCAATCTAAACCCTTCCGTACTTTATCCCAGTAACATTCAATCCCTTTCCATGCTCTAGAAGAAATCCCAGGGACATATTGCATCGCAAATGATGGAGTAGCGGTGAGTACCGAGTACACACAAGTATGACTTCCATCCAAGGAAAGAGACCGTGCTTTCCAATTCAAAAGTTTTGAATCCATCTTGTCTAAGATATATTGGTACATGAACCTAGTAACTTTCTTATGGTGTATAGGAACACCTAAATATTTCCCAAGGTCTGTTGGCGTGAATCCAAGGAAATTGCTAATTTTTGACCCCTCGTGTGGTTAACAAAGGGGGAAAATATACGGGATTTTGCATTATTCACTTTCTCCCCTGATGCAACACAAAAATCATCTAGCCAGACCTTGATCACAGTTGCTTGATCAAGCGAGGCTTATGCAAAAAAGATGAAATATTCAACAAATAATAAATGAGTAATAGTCATACCATGTTTCTTGACTTTGAAAGGCAGCCACTGATCATTGTCAACTTCAAATTGAATCATATGAGCAAGTTTTTCCATAGCTATAACAAACAAGATACGAGGATAATAGGTTGCCCTACCTTAAACCCTTGGCTGGAGAAAATATTGAGCCTTGTAGCCCCAACCACTATAACTACATATTAGACGAGTCTATACAATGACAAATCACCTTCAGGATATTCTCAGAAATATTCAATTCCTTCAAGCAACGATAAATAAAGGACCATCTAACCGTTCACATGATTTTTCTAAATCAATTTTGATTGTCAAAAAGCTTTTCTTCCCCTTTTTGGTTCTCATATTGTGAAATATTTCTTGTGTCAAAATAATATTATCCACCCTGTGGCATCCTGTGTATGAATTTGTTGGATATCACTTTTGTCAATATTTTATAGAGAACATTGCATAGGTTGATTGGTCGGAAATCCCGAATAGTCTCAGGGTAATAAGGACAATAATCGTTTCATTGACCTCTTTAATATCTGTAGGGGAATTAAATAGCTTCTATATTGTATTAATCATTGAGCTACTAACAATATCTTATTGGCTTTGAAAAAAGAGGGGATTCAAACCATCCGGACAGGATGCCTTGAGGGGCTCATAGAGAAAAGTGCCTGCTTGACTTCCACTGGACTAACATCCTTGCCAATCCTAGCGAGGGTAGAGGGAAAATTTTTCCTGAAGACCAAATGCCCACTGTGCATCCCATCATCCGAGTACAAAGACTTGAAAAATTCTGCACCAATGCTCATTTTCTCTGCTTGGTCAAAAGTCCACTCCCCCTCGTGCTTTTTTAGTGACTCTATATTGTTTATTTGTTGTCTAGCATTGGTCTTGGAATGGAAAACCCTTCTATTTTTACCTCCATCCCCATACCAATTACAACGAGATCTCTGTAACCACATCACCTCTTTTTAAACCAAGGTCTGCTAAAGCTCATCCCATACCTTAGCTCTCCCATCTAGCTGTGGATTCGGGGAACCCATACCCAATTTCTTACGCAAAGTCTCCAACCTCCGTATTAAAGAACACTTCCTCTTATTAATATCCCCGAACAATTATTTATTCAACTATTGTACGTTATTAGTAAAAGAGGAAATATTCAACAATTATTTATTCACCCATGGTGCAAATAACCTGAATAGTTTGCTCACACTTCTCCTACTCTCATTGGAGAGACGAAGAAGAGGATTATGATCCGATTTAAATAGTGGAAAGTGGGTAACTGAAGCTTCTGGGAATAAATCCAACCAGCCCCTGTTGGCAATGACTCTGTCTAACCTACTGAAACTCGCTCCTCTACTCCATGTAAATTTTCGTCCGTGAAAGTTAAGATCCACCAACCCATATGTAGAAACTTAATCACATAAAGCTCCGTCTGCCAGTATGGATCTCCTACCCATTGAGACACGTTCATCATCCCTTAATGTGGCATATTATAGTTGCCACAAACACACCAATTCCTTAGGCTGGAATTAGCAAACTCCGTAAGATCGTTTCATAACGCTCTACGTTTACAACCATCAAGGCTAACATAGACTATAGGGAATGCCCACTCATTATGACGGCCTTGATTCATAATTCCATGCGGAACCTAACCATATTTCAAAGAATCGGGGTCAGGAGGTTCCTCATTCTCACTCATTATGTCCGTCCCAGGCAAGGAGGGTTGAACGTAGTCCAAGTTCTTCTCCACATTCAAGCCCGAAGATCATGGCCCACCAACTAGCTCCTTACCACTAATGTCCTATTATTGAACCAGTTTGCCCCATCCTTGTTTTAACCTTCAAGCATTCCTCCATTGGGCTCGCAACCGACTTGGTTTCATTCACTAAACGGGGCTGACTTCGTGGACTAGGTTCCTGACCTTTTATGGGCTCTATTTCCTTCCATTAGTTATATCCTTGAGAGGGGCCCTACAATTAATTTCATAAGTAGTGCTCGGATTCGACTGCACCACAAAATCCTCTTCTTGCTCAACGTCTAGCGCACCATATCGTGGACCCTTTATTGAGGCCTGTGGATTGCGAAAATTTCGCCTTGACTCACACCCTTGACCATCGAACACTAATTATGTTGAGTGATTTTTGTTTCTAGCAATTGTATGATCCCAATAACAATACGCGGGACTTCTTGTTGTGTAACATCCTCAATTTTTATTGCTAAGTTATAAATAATATTATGATGTTATTTATTAACTAATCTGAGATTAAGAAAAAAGATCAAAATATATTACCTAAAGTTTTGAAATATAGAATTGGGGAAAGAATGAAATATGATTGAAAGTTAAAATGGAAAATTCAAATTAGAATAAATAAGGCCTAATTATATTTTTATAAGGTATCTAATTGTCTTTTATAAAAGAAAAATATAAAAATTTAATGCAGTAGATATTTGTTGATATTGATTTGAGTTTAATGCGATTATTTTTGGGTAATTGGAATTTATTATGAAATTATTTGTTTAATAAACATTTTGATCAAATGGAATTTAATTTTAAGGACTTAATTCTAAATTATGACTTTTGAAGAAGGAGAAAATCTATAAAGTTAGATGAGATTAAATAAAAGGTAGTTAGAATATTTCTAAAATAATTTATTATGATTTGTTTAAATATTACTCCCTCCGGTCCTAATTATAAGACAAAGTTGACTTTTTTTGGAGAAATTAAGGAAACCAATTAAATTACTTTAGAATATTTATATTTATATTTTTTTCTCCAAACTAATTAATTTGACTAATAAACTAATATATAATCTAAGGATACTAAAAATATAAACACTCTAAAGTAATTTAATTGGCTTCCTTAATTTCTCCAAAAAAGTCAACTTTACCTTGTCATTTTGTTTGAGTAGATTTAACCCAATTGTTTAAATTCTAAGAGTGTTAAGGGGAAAAAAAAGAATCAAGTAAAAAAAAAAAAAAAACAGAGAGAAAGAAAAGGTTTAAAAAAAGGGAAAAATCCTTTAAAAAGAACTTTTAAATGATGAAAAGAAAAAAAGGTGTTTTGAATATTCATAATCTCAGAGAAGTGTTAGTACCTGATTTGTCTTTTTTGAAATTTAAAAGAAATGACACAAATACTCTCATTAAATCTCATTTTTACTTTCTTTTGTCCTCTCTCTCATTCTTCTTCTGGTTAAATGTCGAGAGAATTTAGCAACGATGATGGTGGCCTTGGCCTCCTCTAGCAACGAAAAATGGGCATCAAGATTTGGGTGGAGGTGGTGCCTTCACTTCTAGAATTCCCTTGGAGGTCTTTTGGTACTCCCAAGCTTAACACAATCCTTGAGGAAGATCTGGAATTTCTAGAAGAATCTGTGATCTCACAAATTGCAAATTTTCACAAAATTTGATAAGTGTTTCACAAGTTTTGATAGAGGTTTCATAAGTTCGGATAAGGTTTTTACAAGTTCTCAAAATAATTTCTCAACTTCCTTAAAGAATTTCACAAGTTGCAAATCAAGATTCACAATATTTGATATATGTTTCACAAGTTTTGATAAAGGTTTTACAAATTTGAATAAGGTTTTCACAAGTTTTTAAAAGAATTTCACAACTTCCTCAAAGAATTTCACAAGTTGCAAATCAAAATTCACAAAATTGGATAAGGGTTTTTACAAGTTCTGATAGAGGTTTCACAACAATGCCTGATAACTCAAATCTCCCAACTTTATGTCGATGACTTTGTTGGTGATTAACCTTCCCTACACTTTTTGGATAAGATTCAGAATAACAAAAATCTCCTAACTCAAATCAAACCTGAAATCCTAAATTCAAAATAATCATGAAAAACAAATTTTCACTTCAAACCTAATTCTCAATCTCTTAGAACCGCCAACAAGAAAACACAAAGTCCCATCTTTTCAACCCACCACCAACAACCCCATCGTCAAGAACAAATTCAAGCCACACGCAAATACAAGGATTTTTAGCTTCAAACGGATCAATTGAAATGACAATAAAGATGGTAAACAATAATGCAACAAGAATAAGAAGAACGATGAGAATGATTTTTAGCTTTCATTGTTATTGCCGTCACCACCGCATTGAGAGCAATTGAATAGAGGCGAAGGCGTGTCAGATGGTGTTGGAGGATCTAGTGAGCATTTAGACAACTTGATTAAAGAAGGAAGTGTCGGCTTAGACAAATGTGGTAGGGTAAGGGGCGGCAGATTCGGATCTAGCGATGATCTTGGGATGCGGTGGTTGTTAGGGCTAGACTCCATTGTTGACGCGATAAAAGGGGAAGTGAAGGAGACCACAGTCGTTAAAGGCTATCGTTGCTGGAGAACCTATCACTGTTGCTAGAAGATGGGGATGAAGAAGATGAGGGAGGGAGATTGCCATCATTGAAGGCCGCCATCGTTGAAGAACCTATAATCGTTGCTATAGAATGAGGACGGAGAAGAGGAGGGATGGACACCATCATCATTAAAGGCTGCCGTCGCTGGAGAACCTGTCACCATTAGTCAAGGACGAGGACGGAGAAGAGGGGGAGGGAGAGAGAATGATAGGGAGATAGGAAAACATGAGAGAGAGAGAGAGAGGGTTTTGATAAAGTGAAGGGCAAATGTATCTTTTCCTTTTAATTTCAAAAAAGAGAAATTGAGCATAGTATCTTTCTAGGATTATGAATATTCAAAATATCTTTTTGTCTTTCATTATTTTTAAAGTTCTTTGTTAAGGATTTTCCCTTAAAAAAAGTTATATATATATATATAATAACAAGAAAATAAATAAATACAACAATGTGGGGTCAAGTGTTGACCCTATCATTGTATTAATGGATATTATACTCCCTCCCTTCTCACTCATTGTAACACCATATTTTCTTAAACGTTTAGACGAGTTCTAAACATGTAATGATTACAAACCTGAGACAGTGTTCTATAGTAAACTGTTAAAGTCTTGACTTTGATACAGGGTTTGAACATGCACTTGAGTGGGTTTATCAAAAATTTTTTTAAATGCTTTAAGTATGATCTCAAACCGATTTGCAAATTCATTATCACTCATCAGTTCTTAATCCTTTTGTTTAAAAAGAATAGAGCGTTCTGATACGAGTTCAGATGATCAATTAAATAGTGCAAGTGTACACTGTCGTAATCAAGTAATATAGAAGTGAGTAGAGTATCGTTCCCACGAGGATTGTTCACTAAGTACCAAAATGAGCAATTTTAACTCTATTTAGTCGATCGATTAGTTGGTGATTGAGAGTACAAAATAAAAGAAAGACAATTAAATATGATTGCAGATGATATGAAAGCAAATATGAGAAAAAAATCCTAGGGGTCAGATTTCACTTAACAAATTCCGGATTGAATCACTTATCTATTCTAGCCCAATTTATTCCACATGGTTGATAGTCGAGTTTCCCTAATTTAATTACTAGCCTCTTCCAAGGTCAAGAAATTCTATAATCAATTGCTAATCCAATATATTCCTATATGAATTTAAGCAATTAATTATGCATTAAGATTTATGGAACTCAGTAAGACTACATAACTCATATGAATATATTCCTATTTCATATGCAAGTCATGGTTTTAATTATAGGGTCAACACACATGTATCTCCTTCCGGTCTCAACATGTATATTGAAATCATTTAAAAGATGGCCAGTCAATCAAAAGCATTAAGAATAATAATTAAAACTCAATCATGGAGGAGAAATTCAAACTAGATTTAATAAGTTAAGATTCAATCCGTCATTAGTAAGCTACGTCATCTCCCTAGGAAAATGAAAGTTTAGCACATGATGAAATTAAAAATAAAACCAAAATAAATTGACATTATATAAAGCTAGAATGAAAGCCTCAGAAATACTGCATAAACTTGAATATTAAATTCTCAAACATAAATATACAACCAAAAGATGAATGAAAGATGAAGAAATCTAGCCGTCCATTTAGGAGGTAAAACCTTCCATGTAGGCGGTATAAAATCCTAAGCCTTCCAAGATAGAGGCATGAAGAAATCTATCCGTCCATTTAGGAGGTAAAACCTTCCATGTAGGCGGTATGCAAAAATGTAATAAAATCCTAAGCCTTCCAAGATGGAGGCATGCAAAAAGTAATAAAAGCCTAAGCCTTCCAAGATGGAGGCATGCAAAGAGGAATTGATACAATGTATGAAATTAAATCTAGAAAGTAACACACTTTTCTCAGAACTGTCAGAGAAAGGATCTTTTCTTGTCAGAGAAAGGCCTCTAATTGTCAGAAAAGGACCTCTGCTTCTCTTCCTCTCTTCCCCCTTTGAGCATGGCATTGATCTCTATTTATAGGGGAAAAAACGACTGCTACAGTGCCCGATGGCTGCTACAGTACTTTTATTTTTTTATTTTTTTATTTTTTATTTTTTTTGTAAATGCTGTTTATTCCAAAAACAATATTTATTTATCAATCACACCCAAATTTATTATATTAAACGCAAATATCGTCCATAAAATCATCATATAAGGGAAAATAAATATGTAAATATTTTACTTATCACGTTCTTTGGCAAAAGGTCGCGTAATGGTGGTTAACTTATACGCTTTTATCGTTAGGCGGCCCAAATCTAATTGACTTATCGCATTAAGGTACTAGCGTGCGTGTTGATATACTAATGTATATGTTATAGCTATTGTGTCTATTGTTACTGCTGCAGCTACCACTAGTCTTACTTTAGTTACAAATACAAATTATACAATTCCCAAAATAATAGATAACCAACAGACTAGAGATTTCTGTTGTGTACTTCACCCGTTCGTGATTACCTTCTTGCCCTTGGAAATGCTTGCCTTTACTGTAGATTATTTGTTGTAAAGGGTGAGATTCAAAGGAATCTTAGTAGTAACACAAATCACTCATATAATATGGAAATTATTAAGTATGTAAAGCAAATCATCAAACAATAACACTCAAGTATGCAGCAAACAAAGGGCCTAACCAGTGCCTTATCACAGAACCACAACGCTTGGTGTTCATGATCCGGTGCCCATGGCCTCTAACTCATACAAGATATGGTGTCTAAGGTAACCCCCTATGCTACAACCCAGGTTAACTCCCTATCCAACTTGTACTTATGGGTCTTACTGCCTAAGGACTAACTATCTCACACATAAGCAGATGATAGGGATTGCATACAAAGTAGCACTTATGATATAAGGGATAAGGTACTACCTAGTAGCCTTTTCAAGTTTTGTTCTTGTTGGACTTTGGGTCCAAGTCCGCCCTTGATGGGCCGGACTATTTGATTAGGAAATAAGTAGCATAATCAAATAAGAATAAAATCAGCAGAAAATGAAGATTTGGGAATATTTCAGCAATAATTATGGATTTGTTAAAAGAGGAACAAATTACCATAATTAGGGAATTAATTGAGAGACAATTAATTGCTGTCTTGGAGGGCAAGAAGGAGTGCACACGTTTCCTAATTAGTAGCCTCCATAAACCACTATAAATAGGGTGTGCCTCCTCAATTGCAATTCACCCCGCCATTGAGTTTTCTGGCAATTCCCTTCTCACCTACCATCTTTATGGTTCTGGTGATCTGCTGTGCAAATCACAATTAGGCTCTAGTAGTCTAATAATTGTGTGGGCACAAGTATGGAGTATTGGAGCTTTGACCCGGATCCGAACATGGATTCGTCCAGGTACGCCTAATCTCCTTTTTTTTGTCATATTTTTCTTACATTTCTTATTCCCAGTCTCTCGGGCGTCCCGAACAAATGTCAAATCCTATAAGTTAGAATTCACGAACCGTCGAGTTATTACTTGTCCTAATTCTTTAATAACTCAAACGCTTAAGTTGGTTATTTTTAAGACTAGGGCATTGTGCCATATGAGTAGTTAAGGTGTTTACACTAGCCTCTAGTGCTCAACTTTACCCTGTCCTGTTTGGTATGTGGTATTGAATTTTGATGGATTGGGATAGGGATAGGGATTGGGATTAGGATTAGGATTGAGATTGGGATTGATGCTTTAAAAATATGTTTGGTTTGAGGTGTTAATTGGAGGGAATGATTTTACCAATCTTATTTAATAAACAAGTACTAATTATAAAAAGACTCAAATACCCTGTCCTAATCCCAAACTTGATCGATCAACCAAATCCTCAGGGAAATCAGTGTTGAACTCATCGTCGCGATCGTCATAATTGGAAAGGTTCACCTAGTAAAAACTTCAAATATATTTCTGAAGAACCAAGTAAATAGGGTATATTTATTGCCGTGAAATCAGCAAAATAGGAAATCAGAAGGCTATGGATTCAAAGTGACCAAACAAATAAATAAAAACCCATTTGCGAAGCTAACGAACATTAAAGAGCTCTCGTCTAATAGGTTCGTGGCTTTGACTTCTGATATAGAGATGAGAGACATCTCGATATCACAATCAAATAGCTAATTAATAGCCAACAATGCACATCTTCGACAGAGAGCAAGGGGAAAAGTGATCGGTGCTGAGGCGACGGAGTGAGCGGCGGTGAGGGAAACAGTGTGAAGTTGAGACGTCGATGGTGAGGGTGAAAAAAAGAGGTAGTGAATATTTGAGAGGGATTTTAGGTTATGATTGGGGTGATTTTTGTCTAGAAATATTTAATTTAAGGGTATTTTTGTCTTCACAATTTTGCAATCCCGGGATTCAAAACACAATACCAGGGGGGAGGTGGCTTTGCAGCAATCCCACTTTCGTGGTATTCCCAATCCCTGGTTACCCATAGTCCCTCATACCAAACGACACATTCTGACTCAATCCCTGATCCACTCCCACTCCCTATCCTCAAATACCACGTACCAAACAGGGAGTTCACACTTATTACCATTTACCCTAGGTATCTTAAATTCGCATGATAGCCACAAATTGCAAGAATTTTCACCTAACTTTGAAAATTCATAACTTTGTCTAAGAACCTCCAATTGGGGTGGTTCAAAGTCCTATGTGACCCTCTTGAAGTATATTTTAAGGGAAAAATACCCCTTACTTTCAATTACATGCACACTATTCTAGAAACTCTAATAAATCCTCACTGCCATAAACGTCATTCTAGATTTAATGTCTATCTTCAACATATCATAACTCCCAGTGTACTAATCTAA
This sequence comes from Inga laurina, assembly GCA_963855925.1. NCBI lineage: Eukaryota > Viridiplantae > Streptophyta > Magnoliopsida > Fabales > Fabaceae > Inga > Inga laurina. The sequence continues at coordinate 49,848,631 of OY979703.1, forward strand.
ATGTCACATATTGTATATCAAATTAAATATTATCATGTCTACTATTATTATGAAAATTTTCAAGGCCATTGGATAAGATTTGATCAATTAAAAACAAGCCACAAACATCCTACCTCGAATCTAGCAGCATTTAACCTAAGCAATATCAAGTTCCAATTTTCACGTTTCCTATCCAATTCATCTAAAAGCATAACCCTAGGCTACCCCCATATAGTTTTCAAGTAGAATCCATTGGTGACCTCAAATTCACCAAAATCACACTCCTCCTTCATGCCCAGCATCTAGTCGAAACTTTCATCCAAGACAACAATCAACAAGTTTGCAAATTTCGCCACAAACTGGTCTAGTAACCTCTTTAAACATCATGATCATGCTTAAAAAAACATCAAACCCTAAGTTTCCCATAGTAACCAAAACTAGGGCATCCAAGAAAATCCATATTACTCAACTGAACAATGAGTGAGAGAGAGGAGAGGAGAGGGAGAGGGAGAGGGAGAGGGAGAGAGGGAGCTTGCTTGGTTTCTCTAGAGTATTTGGATTGATTTGTGAATTGTGGTTGAACTTGGAGCTTGGATACTTGTGGTAAACTTGGCTTTGGCGAGAGGTAACCACTTTTCACTTGTTATGTATGTTGATATGTTATTTGAGAGTATTCTGTGAAATGATTATGAAAATGAAAATAGTATATTGATATTAATTAGATATTTCATTGAGTACTTTGAAAAGTTATCATAATATTTTGATAAAAATTGCCTTGTGGAACCTTATGATTTGAATTGTGATATATATATATAGAAGTTGAGAATTGAGATATTATAACATGTATATGAAAGTGAATTGAATAGCATGGTATGAATGTGAACATCTGGAGAAAATCCTTTTAAGTTATCTATTAATAATTATTGTGATGATTGGATTGGGATGAGATAAAGTAGTTTGTTCCACCTCATGGTGTAGCCTCCATTGGTGCACAATGGTTGGGATTTCTCTATCCTACTAGTTGAATGAGGGATTGCCCTACTAGTTCAATGAGGAACTGCCCCACTAGTTCAACAAGTGGCTGGGACACCACCCTAGTTCAACAAGGGAAACAGATCTATGGGTTGAGAATGTGCTCTGTGGATTTTAGCTAGTCCTCATCACATGGCCTGTGAGCTTTTGAGTGGCCAATAACATGGACAGTAACTTAGCCCATGGGCCTAGTCTACTAAAATAAGGTAGTTCGATTGGATTGATGGGAGGCAACTTAGAAATTGTGATATAGAATTTGTAATATGGAAAATTGTTATAGAAATTGTGATATGGAAAATTGTTATACGAATTATGATATAGAATTTGTAATATGGAAAATTGTTATAGAAATTGTGATATGGAAAATTGTTATACGAATTATGATATAGAATTGTGATATGAAAATTGTTATCAAAGTTGTGACACAAAATTTGTGACAAAAATTGTGATATGGAATTTGCGTTATGGAATCTTGTGAATTATATCTCTAATTCTTTGTCATATAAGTTATTCCACTTGGCACCTCATGAGCACATATTAGCATGTGTAATGAGTTAGATAGCTTGTTATTGAGGCTTTTGTCTCCTTCAATTGATTTAACATTTTTAAGGTAGTTATTGTACTGCTTTGTTGGGGAAGGCTTCGAAGGCTTGATTATTATGATATTTTTTGTAAAGCCTTATCCTTTTTATTTATGTGATGAATTGTTGTGTTTTACCACGGTAGGGCTCATACTGCATACTCTGATGTGATATTATGGTTTGGGTTATATTTCTATCATGGATAAGTAATTCAATTGGATAATTGAGAAAATTATTGTTGAAGTATTTTGATAACTGAGTTTGATATTGGGTTTGTGATCAAATGATTATATTCTAGACTTTGGGAAGTCCAAGGCCTAAGTATGTTAACTAATTATGCTTTAGTTTGTGAAGGGATGCGAAGAGTTTTATTATTCATGATAAATTTTAAATGACCAATTTATTCTTTTCCATATTGGATATATATTTGTAGTGATTTAAATTCATCATTACCGTGGTAGTGTTTTTAAATGATTAATTGAACTCTTTTTCCATTAAGTTAACTTTTGAAAGATGAGTTGAAATCTTTTATGCTATAGTAGTAGGCTTTTGGGTTTAAGTTTCCTCTTTTACGCCATAATATTTTTTATTATCTGACGAATTGATAAGTGTATGGATAATTGAGTGATTATTAATGGATTTTACATATTGAATGATCATTTGTGTTAGTGCAAACGTTTCACCCAAGAGGGGGTGAATTGGGTGATACCAGAAATTTCGTTGCGTAAATAAAAATTGATTGGTAATTTAAAGTAGTTAAGAGCTAGGAGAAATATCACCAAAGTATACACCGAGAGTTATACTAGTTCGGCCACAACTACTTTGACCTACGTCTAGTCCTCAGAGCTTCTCTAAGAGTTTCACTATATCTTCCAAGATTTAGTAGGTTCTTGGCATCTCAGTACACAGCAAGTTCCTTCACTGGACACTTGCTCGCCCTTACATGTTGTAATAAAAACCCCAACTCAAGGTTCCACAACCTTAAGTTGTCTCAATAACAAATATTGATTTTGTAATGAAAAACTCTCTCACAGAGTAAATGTATAATCACTGAAGTACAAAGAGTGAATATAAGAAAATAGCACTAATAATATAATGATCAATGTAAGTTTGCGTGTTCTCAGTTCTCGTGTTCTGTTCTTTGAATGCTCTATATATATAGATGATTTGTGATGTCCGTTGCATTTCAAAACATGTCCATTAGAGTCGCGCAACTTCATTTGACCATTCTTCAAATTTGAAGACTAGCCGTTTGTGGTAGATAGCCGTTTCGAACGTTGTGGATGATATATTTGACTTCTCTCTTAATGCATGATCTCTTCATTATTTCTCTATAAATATACTTAGGAAAATAATACAATGAAAGGTTAATAATAAAGATAACAAATCAATGAACGTTGGATTAAAATCATGCTTTATGTACTACACTACTTGAGTGGCTACTCGAGTGATCATGCTTCATTACTCAAGTAGTCCCTCAAGTAACTTCATAAAAAATAAGCCAGAGAGTAAGCCAATGTTGTCTGACCAGATTACTCAGGTCAACCATTGAGTAACTCATCTTACAATACCTAGCAGACTTGCTTACTTGAGTGATCCCTCAAGTAATGTTTTAAATAACTTTGCAGAATACTCGAGTAATCCCTAGAGTAATGCTTTCATTTCATTTCAACTAACTTGAGTGATTACTCGAGTAAGGTATCTTTTTCACATTAGGTTACTCGAGTAATCCATCGAGTAATATCTGTCATTTCTTGGCCGAGAGCTACTGTATGATTTCTGTTTTCGTTACTCGAGTAATGTCTCGAGTAAGATTTTCAAATAACTTTGTAGATTACTCGAGTGATTCCTTCAAGTAATCCCATGCAATTTTTGATAGAGTTTCTGGAAAAAATTTTCAAACATTACTCGAGTGATCCCTCGAGTAATTCTTCAAAAAATCTCACAGTGCTCCTTTCTCCTATTCTCTGTCTTTAATTTCTTCTTCATTACTTGAGTAGTTACTTCAAGTAATTCCAGCAACCAAGAACTTAGTTACTTTGTTCAAACCTTTTATTTAAAACTTTTATAATATTAATCAAGCCTTTGTTATCATCAAAACATATGAGATATAATATTCTCCCCCTTTTTTATGATGACAAAACTTGGTGATTTTGAACAATGTTTTTGAAACTTTTCATATGCAATCGTTTGTTCAATTTAAACTTAATACTCTTTTGAAATAACTTGGTAAATATATTTTTGAATTCAAATCTAATGATCTTGAGAAATTTAGCTTTTTAAACCTTTTGAATCTAATTCTAATGAAGTTAAAATCAAAAGCCTATAGTTTTAAAGGTATGTTCTAATTTTACATATAAAGTCAAAAGCACATTAGTCCATAATGTAATATAACTTCAATTGAAATTACAAAAAAGAGTTTATGATATCAACATAATCAAACTTAAAACTAATAAAGTTCCCTTCAACCCTATACACCCATATCCATATTCATAGACTTATATAAAAAAATATCACATCACATCATTTCACAAAATCCCCCAAGTTCTTTTCCCCATTTTTGTCTTCATCACAAGGGTAGGATCAATCAAGACAAGAAGGACTAGATGGCTTGACTGCAGAGATGGGTAAGCCAGAGCCATGCTAGTCATCTGAATTGGAAGAGTCTAAAGAGGAGCTAGAAGGTTCAAGGTCAGGAAGTACCAAAGGATGAGCCACAATAAGATCCTTTGAAGGACTTTGACCTAAGAAGAAATCTCTACTTCCACTATTCTTTCAGGAGATTGATTATTAGTAGAGGAGACAACCACTTCCTCAATGTCAATTAGGGATGCAATGGGTGTTGGCATAGGCTGAGTTGGCTGAATAGGATAATTGATTGTGATGTCTATATGCTCAAAGATAAATGATGGGTCAGGCATAGAGAATAAAAGATTGCTTGGAGGAGGGATGGATGAGGGTCCAGGCTCAGAAGTTGGTACTGGCTTAGTAGTAGTAGGCATAGATGAACTAGGAGTAGATGAGCCAGATGCCATAGCATCAAGTCTGGCATGGAGTAATCTCAGGAGCTCACCTTAAGCCCATTGTTTTGCTAACATCTCTTTATGCCTGTTATCTATTTTCTCCACAAGTTCTCCCATCTTCACATTCATGTTGGTTATCAACTCAGCATTTGTATTTGCAATGTTGATATGAAAACCTCTAAGGATATTCTCCATAAAAGTATGCAATGAGGCACCAAAGAAGGAAGGAGGAGATGTGGATGTTGGAGCAGAAGACTGTGTCTCATCTAAATAGCTTGTTGTAGTCTCAGTCTTCTTCTTCTTCTTGGGACTTGTCTCAAGTGAGTTCTTCAGGGGTAGTGTAATATGTAGCTTTCCAATTTTATTTCTTTCTACTGGAACTAGCTGCTCAATTGGTTCACCCTTCTCTAAATACCAAATCTTGTTCTTTTTGAGAAATAGAGATATAAGCTAAGAATAAGGCACTGGAGTGGTGGATTTTCCTTCAAATCTATATATTTTGATTTCAGTAAAAATATATTCTCCCAAGTCCTTTTTCTCTTTAAGAAGAATTAAGGCAAATTTTTTGTAATCTCTCTCTATGAAATGTGTGGAATTATGTTCTTTGTTCACTATGGCTCTTGAATAGATATACCATAGGACTCTATGAAGATCACACATATCACTTGGATTGAAACCGAGGGGTCCTACTATCTCACCAGGTCTTAAGATAGAAAGCAGCTGGTTTGAATCAAGATTAGGATAATTATCCTTAGGTGGATCTATTATTCCTAGCCAGGTGTTGATTTTGGATGGTGAGATTAGGATTTCTTACCCTCTAACTTTAGAAAACATTTCTTCTTCCAGAGAGTCTCTAAGTGGATCATTAATGTAACCCCCCCTCCGTAATTATATCTGAAGTACGCGATTAAAATAAAATAGAGACCAATAAGAAATAAAACTTATTTAAAATCCCATCTTCACGATAGGTTTTTCACAAATAACTTTTAAAATCTAATTAACCTGGTCTCATATTCAATTTTGAATACAATTACATCACGCGGAATATCACATTTATACAAATATCAAAGTGTACAACAATATCATCCTGACAACTCCCAGGTTCATACCTTTACACAGAATTCATAGGGCACATTTGCCCTTTACAATTCCTCAAATGGGGATTACACAAATCTCATCAAAATACATAATCAAATCCTCATTCACATATACACATCCAAATATACATCCCAACTATGATAACCAACTATCAGAATGACAACCTGAAGGAGTTCTCACCGCCCTTGGCTGCTTGCTCCATCCTTAATTCCACTTACCCTGTCTAAAATGTGGGTAGGGAGGGTGAGATTCTAGAGAATCTTAGTAGGAAAAAAATACTAATATGCATGCAAGATAAGTGTTTAATGGATACTATGCTTGCAATACATAACTCATGCTCACACAATGACATATCTGCATGCTCAATATTTCAACAACATACTCATGGCCATAGCATAAATAGAATCAGAGCTACAATCATTCATTTATGTTTCACATAATCAAGCAAAGCAATACATGCATCAATACACAAACAAAAATATCAAAACATGCAAGAGAGGTAAGTTCCCTACCTTCTTTCCACCACATGTGTTCCAGCACCGGCTACTCACGATCTGATGAACATCGAACTACGATCAGGGCGAATATCCAAATCCTATAACCAAATAAGGACATAGGGTTAATCCCTTTTCCAATTCCTTAACTTTTAGATACTTAAGTTGGTTATCATTCACGATCTTTAGGTGGCTACTCAAATCCTAAACTCCAGTCTAAAGGGTTGGGAAATACTTTATCAAAGACCATATTTTGAATCCTCAAAATCCCCTTTTTGACTGTAGCACTCGAGTGAAGATGACCTCACTCAAGTGATGGATGCCTTTCACTCGACTGATAACCTTAACACTCAAGTGATTCCTCCTCAAGCACCCGAGTCCTACCGAGTAAGGCACAGAAAGTGCTTACCCAAGAGTACAGAAATCCCAGAATCAAAAGTACACTCGAGCACAAAGATCCTCACTCGAGTGATTGCGCAATACTTGCTAGTGCTAGCTCACACTCTTGCCAAACCCACCCCAAGTGACAACCCAAGAAGCGGCTCTTAGTGCACACCACATATTCACTTGAGTGAGCCATGGTGCACTCGAGTGAAGAACCATTTCACTCGCATGTGAGGAAGTGCACTCTTGCTTCTTCCATGAATAAGTGCAACCAAAACTGAAGGGGAAAGGGAAAATATGATGCTGCACTTGAGTGAGACCTATGTTCACTTGAGTGAGGCTCTATCATAACCCAGAACTTAACATATATAAGAACTTTCCCAACTTAACCCATATGTCTTCCAATGGTCCTAAAACTTTAACACAAAGCTATTCCAACACAATTTCACACAAGGAACACATTGGAAACCTCAAAACAACCAACATCATATCACAATGACATTTTCCCCATTGATCACACTTATCACACACAATACCCAAATTCTACAACTTTTACTCCCAATGACTCAAATCAATCATAGTGGAATCAAAACACCTTATGACACCATTTATACCACATTACCATATTCAAATCATCCATTTCACAATTATACCAAAATTAGGGCAAATTCCATAAATCACACAAAACTTAATCAAATATCACAAATAATAGATCAAAAGGGAGATATCACTCACCTCTTCCTCTTTCTCAAAGCTAATCCCTTATTTTTCATCTTCCAAGATTCCTCAAGCTCCCAAAACACCTTCTTCCCAAATCTAAAACCATAGCAATGAAGCTCTCATTACTATGAACAAATTTAAAGAAAGGTATTTGAGCTAAAGAGATCATTTACCACATCAAAACTCACCTTTTTCCTTTCTTTCTCTTTCTTGGAGCTGCACGACAATGGAGGCTTAAAGGAGAGAGAGAGATCAGATTTTTGCATGAAAAGGCCCTCATAGCCGACTTAGGAGGAAGAGAGAAAAGAGGAATGAGTTGAAACATAGACCAAGATCCCATGGTTCACAAAGTGCCAAGTGTCATGATCTTGCTTCACCTTCATGAGCTCACACACACACATGCACATGGGATTCAACCCCTTGATCTATTACACAAATCAATCCTAGCTATTGATCTTAAAGTTATCAATGAGTTTCCTCCTCGGTAACCGATCAATTGGTTAGTAACTTTACCGTTTTGCCCTTGATTATGGAAATTTCCTTAGAATCACCATCAAACTCATTTTCATATTTCTTAATCCAATTTGAGATCCTGCTAAACCAGGGCTTAGCAGTCTTCTAATCTCAGGCTTATTCTGTAAGCTTAAGTCTCATAATTTGGGGTATTACATTTAACATGTTCTAAATTACAATAGAAATGTCTCATAATCTTAGAGCAAAATAGAAGTTTAACAGAAATCCAAGGCATATAGTACTCAAGATATGGATTGAGGTTGAATTTCAATACCTCTTGAAGAACATTGAGGTCAATAAAGTACATCTTGCACACTTTTCTCCTTGAAAAGTGATCTTTGAATTTTTATGATTCCTCAATCTTCTTCATGTTGAATCTGGTTGGAGGGAATGTAATTTCTTCTTCCCTAACATTGGGTTCCTTTATAGATTGACCTTCTTCCCTTCTCTAGATTTGTGGGCTTCGTCTAGTATACTTGCCATGGCTTTGGCAAGTTTTCTGTCGAACTTGGCCTTTTTTAATGGTTTCTTAGAGAAATATGGAGTGTCAGAGGAAACAGAAGGAGGTAGAGATGGTGCCTTGGTCTCTTTGCCTTTACTAGGAGGAATAACCTTTTTAGATTGAGCTCTTGTGGTAATGGGTTCCTTGATCACAACCCCCTTAACTTTGGTTTTAGCCTTCAGCTTGGATTTAGCCTTTGATCAGGGAATACATTTTTGTATTTTGGCTGGAGGAGATGGAATAAACTCATACGATTGTTGAGGATTAGAAGATTCAGAAGGAGTATCAGGAAGGGTGGTTTTGGTTCTAACCATTTTGAACAAGATTTTATGAACTTTTCTATCAAGCAAGTCTACGGTTAGAGCAGAGGATTTTCAGCAATTTGAGGAGGTTTTCATAGGAAATTTCAATGGGTTTTGTTGAAAATGAAGTGAGGAAGAGTTTGTGGAAAAATTTTCTGGAGGGTTACTCAGAGAATTACTTGAAGTAATTTTGTGAAAATGACATGATGCACAGAGATATGCCTTAATGCCCAACATCACTCAAGGGCTTCCTTCATTTGATGGCATTTTAATACAAATTTGAATAAAAAATGGATTGGGTTTTGACCTCTACTCATGATTACTCGAGGCCTTACTTGAGTAATTTTGATAGTTTACTCGAGGGCTCCTTTGAGTAATTTGTCTCTTCATTGTTTGTTCATTTCCAACCGTTATGCCGTTGATTTAATGCTTCATTGCTACATTTTCCAGGTTACACAAGTAATCTTTACAATTACTCCAAGGTATTACTCGGGTAATGAAGTTTACTTGAGTTATCCCACCAGTAATATTGTCCTCTGTTAACCTCTGCTTTCCATGCCTCGTAACAGAATATCAAGTTCCTATAAAAACAAATTACTTGAAACTCCGATGTTTAAGTTAGTAATCATCAAAACATCAATAAATAACATCATCTAATATTTTGTAACCACTAAGTAACTTACAATTCATTGGGATTTACCATTCCCAATTCTCTTCTAATATAGAAGAATTGATCTTTTGCAAGAGGTTTTGTGAAGATATCAGCCAGTTGAAGATAAGTTTGAATGAATATTACTTTGACATCTTTCTTTTGGACATAATCTCTGATGAAATGATGTCTAACATCAATATGCTTGGTTCTGGAATGTTGAACTGGATTCTTTGCCAAGCTTATTGTGCTAGTGTTGTCACAGTATATTGGTATCTCCTTTAGATAAATACCAAGATATTGTAGTTGCTACTTTAGACATAATACTTGTGCACAACAACTTGATGCTGCAATATACTTGGTTTCTGTTGACGAAAGAGATATTGTATTTTGTTTCTTGCTAAACCATGACACAAGTGAGCCTCCAAGAAACTAACTTTGTTCACTAGTACTCTTTCTGTCTACCTTGTATCCTCCATGATCAGAGTCTGAATATGCAACTAGATATTCACTTCTTCCTTTAAGATATCAGAGACCTAATTCTGTCGTGTCAGTAAGATATGAAAAGATATGTTTGACGGTTTCAGTATATGACTCCTTTATTGCTAATTGATATCTTGCACACATACCAATACTAAATTGGATGTCAGGTCTGCTTTCAGTGAGATAGAGTAATGATCTAATCATTCCTCTGTATCTTATGATGTTGTAATCTTTTCTTTTGATGTTAGCATCAAGCAATATAGTTGAACTCATAGGCATGTCCATTCTATTTGCTTTACCATTCAATATTTCTTCAATAGCTCTTTCAAATACTTCATTTGAGATATAAAAATTCCATTCTTTCTTTGTTTGATTTACAAACCAAGAAATAAATTCAATTCTCCCATCATTGACATCTCAAACTCTCCCTGCATTATCTCAAAAAATTCTTTACATAAGGTTTCATTAGTAGCATCGAAAATTGTATCATCAACATATATTTGTACAATTAAAATATCATCTCATTTTTGTTTTGTAAAAAGTGTTGTATCAACTTTTCCTCGTACAAGACCTTAAGCAATGAGAAATTTACTGAGCCTTTCATACCATACTCTGGGAGCTTGTTTTAAACCGTATAAAGCTTTTCTCAGTTTGAAAACATGGTCAAGTTAAGTTACATCTTCAAAACCTAGAGGTTGATCTACATACACTTCTTCCATGATATAGCCATTTAGAAATGCACTTTTTACATCCATTTGATAGAGTTTGAATCCTTTGATGCATGCAAAGGCTAAGAGTACTCGTAAAGCTTACAATCTAGCCACTAGAGCATATGTTTCCTCATAATCAATTTCTTCTTCCTGATTATAGCCTTTGGCCACCAATCTTGCTTTATTTTTGACAATGATTGCGGATTCATCAAGTTTGTTCTTGAATACCCATTTAGTACCAATGATCAGATGATCCTTAGGTTGGGGTGCCAAATCCCAAACTTGATTTCTTTCAAATTAGTTTAATTCTTCTTGCATTGTTATTACCCAATCATTATCTGGTAGGGCTTCATCAATATTAGAAGGTTCAATATGAGAAATAAAAGTAGAGAAACTAACTTCATTGAAAATTCTATTTCTAGTTTTGACTCCTTCATTCACATTTCCTGTGACTTGCTCTAGGGGATGACTTTTATTATATTTCCAGGCTCTAAGTTGTCCTAGTGACTGATCTTCTTCCCTGATTGGATCAACTTTTGAGATGAAAGATTTAGGATTAGGTTGACCATTTTTTTGATTTAAAATAACTTCCTACTCATCATCAATAGTTTTGTCAGAGGATTCAAATTCATCAAATTCAACATGAATTGATTCTTCAACAACACATGTTCGTTTATTGAAAACTCTATATGCTTTGCTCCGGTTAGAATAGCCTAGGAAAATTCCTTCAGCTATTTTAGAATCAAATTTTCCTAAGTTATCTTTACTATTATTATGAATGAAACACTTGCAGGCAAAGATACGTAGATGAGTAAGGTTTGGCTTTCTTCCTTTGTATAGTTCATATGGTGTCTTTCCAAGTTTTGTTCTGAGTAGGCCCTGTTTGAAATATAGCATGCTGTGCTCATTGCATCCGCCCAGAAAACTTGAGACACATTCTTTTCATTCAGCATTGCTCTAGCTATTTCAGTGAGTACTCTGTTCTTTCATTCCACAACTCCATTTTATTGAGGTGTCCATGGAGCGGAGAAATTGTGATCAATGCCATTAATATCACCATAATTTTCAAAGGCTTGATTTTCAAATTCTCCATCATGATCTATCTTGATACCTGTAATGGATATACCTTTCTTCTTTTGCACTTTCTTGGCAAAAACAATAAATTCTGCAAAGGTTTCTTTCTTTGATGATAGAAAAATAGTCCATGTAAATCTCGAGAAAACAATAACCAATGAATATAAGTTGCCACCAAGACTTTTAACTCTTACTGGTCCAACTAAATCCATGTGTAATAATTGAAGCGGTCTGTTGGTTATAATCTCATTTTTCAATTTGAAAAATGCTTTAGTTTGTTTACCCTTCTGACATGTGTCACAAATCAAATCATTTTTGAAATTTACTTTGGGTAATCCAAGTACTAAATCCTTTTTTTAGAAGTTTTCTTAGTTGGTGCATGTTGACATGAGCTAGCCTCTTACGCCATAACCAACTTTCATCGGCATTACTTAGAAAACAATTTTCAGAATCATTTCTACTGATATCAAGAGTATAGTAGTTACCTTCCTTTTTTGCTCTGAGCTTTGCCTTGAGATTCTTCTTATCTAATTGTAAGTCTTTCTTGTTTACAATTAGACATTCTTGTGAGTCAAATATTACCCAGTTGTCTTTATTTACACTTTGACTTACGCTCAGCTAATTATGGCACAATCCTTTAATGTAATATACCTCTTTGACTTATATGCTTTTATTGTTTTTGATTTTACCAATTCCTGTGATCTTTCTGGATTGATTTCCTCCAAATTTTACCTTCCCACCTTCTTTTGGTTGTATCATGGTAAAACTTTCGAAATCACCGGTCTTATGTCTAGAGCATCCACTATCTATGTAAACACTTGTTGTTTGTGGATGCTTTAAGACATATCTAAAATTAAATATGATTAAGTCTTAGGTGCCCACATCTTTTTGGGTTAGTACAAATATTTTCTGAACATATGAACCTTTAGGTACTCATTTATAGGTTCCTATCTTTCCTTTCTTTTTATGTATACATGATGAAGTATAATGACTCTTTCTATTACAGTAATTGCAATATACGAAAGGATTTGATGTATGTACAGAATGTTGAAAGTAACTCAAGTATGTCTTACCTCCTGCTTTCTTCCTTCCTTTCCTTTTATCTGATTTTGGAACATATCCAATACCAGATCGGTTATTTACAAATCGTTGAGCTTTTAAAATTACATTTAGCATCTCAATCTCTTTGGTGAATTTTTCAAGAGTTTTTGTGTGATTAGTGTTTTTCTTTTTCAAAGATAAACAATTTTCATAATCCTTTTCTAAACTATCTTTGAGTTTTCCTTCAAGATTTTTGTTTTTCTTTTTGAAAACAACTAATTCCTTAACTACTTTGATGAATTCAGAATGTAAAGCATTATATTCAAAAAGTAATTTCGTCATACATAGGACCAGAATCAGTTACCTTTTCTTCTTCTGACTTTTCTTGAGTGACTAAATAGATATTGGCTACTTCCTCATTATCACTATCTTCGTTAGATGAACTGTCTCCCCATATGACAGATACAAAGGCTTTCTTCTTGTTGTAGAACTTGCCTTTTCTCTTTTCTTTATTCTTCTGAGTCAGTTCTTGACATTCTGATTTGATATGTCCTAGCTTTCCACATTTATAGCAGATGATGTGTTCTTTACTGCTTGTTCCTTCATTCTGAAAGTTTTTGAATCCTTGGCCCTTCTTGTAAAACTTTATGAATCATTTTATCATTAGGCCCATTTCGTCATCATCAAACTCTTAATCCTCATCTTGATTTTCTTCTTTTGCTTTTAGTACTTGGCCTTTCTTCTTCTTGTCACCAATATCTTCTAGCTCTCATTTGAACTTTAATTTACTTTCATATTCAGAAAGACTTTCAAATAGAGAAGCAATCGATCACATTGATTCGCCTTTTACTTCTTCAATAGTGGTGACTTTGGCCTCCGAGTCTTTAAAAAGAATATTCAGAATCTTTTGTACTTGGGTATGTTGATCATAAACTTTCCCAAGTGCTGCAAGTTGATAACAAGATGATTGTATCTAAGTTCAAATTTAGCTATTGACTCACCTGATTTCATTCGAAGTAAATCAAATTCAGTAACTAGAGTATTGCTATGGTTTTCTTTTATTCCTAAAGTTCCTTTGTGAGCTATTTCCAGAGCTTCCCATATTTCTTTAGCCATTGAAAGTGTGCAGATCCTGAAGTACTCATTTTGACTCAAGGCACTTTAAATCATTAGAATTGCCCTGCTGTTGATTGTGATGAGTTTTTTTTTTATCATGCTCATTATATTCTGCTGGTCTCTTAGGAACCCTCTGTGAATCTACAATTTTCTCAAGCTTATAGTTTCCACTCTCAATTACATCCCATAGTCCATATTCTATAGCCATTACAAATAATCTAAACTTGGCTTTCCAGAGAAAGAAGTGTTCGCCACTAAAACCCAGAGGTCTAGTGATAGAAGCTCCATTGGGAAGAATTCCTTCACCCATGCTTGACATTGGATCCTTCTTAGGTTGTTAGACCTTAACAAGAAGACCTACGCTCTGATACCAAATGTTAGAGCAAGCATTTCACCAAAGAGGGGTGTAAATTAGGTGATACCAGAAATTTCATTTCGTAAATAAAAATTGACTGAAAATTTTGAAGCAGTTAAGAGTTAGGAGAAATATCACTAAAGTGTACACCGAGAGTTATACTAGTTCGGCCACAACCACTTTGACCTACGTCCAGTCCTCAGAGCTTCTCTGAGAGTTTCACTATATCTTCCAAGATTCAGTGGGTTCTTAGCACTTCAGTACATAGCAAGTTCATTCACTGGACACTCGCTCCCCTTTACACGTTGTAATCAAAACCCCAACTCAAGGTTCCATAACCTTAATTTGTCTCAATAACAAATATTGAGTTTGTAATGAAAAACTCTCTCATAAAGTACAAGTATAATCACTGAAGTATAAAGAGTGAATATAAGAAATAGATCACTAAGAATATAATGATCGATGTAAGTTTGCGTGTTCTCAGTTCTTGTATTCTATGCTTTGAATGCTCCATATATATAGATGATTTGTGATGTCTATTGCAAGCATTTCAAAACATGTCCATTAGGTCACGCAACTTCATTTGACCATTCTTCGAATTTGAAAACTAGTCATTTGCAGTAGGTAGGCATTTTGGACGTTGCGGATAATATATTTGACTTTTCTCTTAATGCATGATCTCTTCATTATTTCTCTATAAATATACTTAGGAAAATAATACAATGAAAGGTTAATAATATAGATAACAAATCAATGAATGTTGGATTAAAATCATGCTTTCTGTACTGCACTACTCAAGTGGCTACTTGAGTGATCATGCTTTATTACATGAGTAGTCCCTCGAGTAACTACATAAAAAATAAGCGAGAGAGTAAGTCAACGTTGTCTGACCAGATTACTCAGGTAAACCATCGAGTAACTCATCTTACAATACTTGGCTAACTTGCTTACTTGAGTGATCCCTCGAGTAATGTGTCAAATAACTTTGCAAATTGCTCGAGTAATCCCTCGAGTAATGACATTAAAATCTTGGCCGAGAGCAGCTTCAATTATACTTACCTGATTACTCGAGTAATCCCTCGAGTAATGCTTTCATTTCATTTCAACTTACTCAAGTGATTACTCGAGTAAGGTAGCTTTTTCACATTAGGTTACTCGAGTAATCCCTCGAGTAATGTCTGTCATTTATTGGCTGAGAGATATTGTATGATTTTTACTATGGTTACTCGAGTAATCGCTCAAGTAAGATTTTCAAATAACTTTATAGATTACTCAAGTGATCCCTTCGAGTAATCCCATGCAATTTTTGATAAAGAGTTTCTGGAACAATTTTTCAAGCATTATTTGAGTGATCCCTTGAGCAATCAAGGTTGTTACCTGAGGGCTCCCTCAAGTAATTCTTCAAAAAATCTCACAGTGCTCCTTTCTCCTGTACTCTATCTTTTATTTCTTCTTCATTAATTGAGTAGTTACTTCAAGTAATGCTTTTGCCTACAACCTAGAACTTAGTTAGTTTGTTCAAGCCTTTGATTTAAAATTTTTATAATATTAATCCAATCTTTGTTATGATCAAAACATTTGGAATCTAACTATTTGGATGCTACTCAACCAAGGGAATTTTTAAATCAATAATGAATGACAGGGGTTTTCCCTGTTTTACCAAAAAATATAGTTATATTTTACGAACAAATCAGACAAACGCAGGGCTTTTTTTTGGGGGACTGTAAGGTGGTTCATCCTTGACTCATCATAAATAAAATCATGTAAAAGCATGTTGATTATCAACTTGATACCGAAGTCTTCGTGCCCCTAGGCTAAGAGAGCCCCAGTCTTAGTCTATAAGACTGGATTTGGATGTTCCTTATATCAAATAAGTAAAATAAAAAAACTAATTTTATTCTTTATCAAAAGTATAATTATCTGCATCTAAAATATATTCTCTTGAAAATAAGATTAGGATCAAAGTTAAAAATTATAAAAAAATATTAAAAAAATAATTGTACATTTATTTTTTAGAAAACAATTACCCATAATCGTAGGTAAGAAAATTAAATACAAACAGGTTCCCTGAATATTATTGAATAGGGTTTTATATTTAAAAGTCAAACTTTTTTTGATAACGAAACAAAGTAAAATTTTATATTTGTAAATTGAGTTGGGTGATTTGCAAGTTAAATTTAACAATTTAATGTTTACAACTTACAATTCAAACTTGTAAATATTAGATAAAATTTGTGTAACATATCTGCATTTATGTCTTGAGAGTGAGACCCAAATATAATTTTTCTTTTTCTATGTATAATATTAAGTCATAAAATTATTTTAAGACTTTTTTTATGAAATATTTTAAGATTTTAAATATAATTTAAATATTGATTTCTTAAAAACTTATAATAATAAAAATAAATTTATTAGCTAATGATATGGTTATTTTAGAAAAAACATATATTTTTAGTCTCTTAATTCTATTTAAATTTTTATTTCACTTTTGTACAAAGAACTTTCATTTTCATATAATATATCAGGAAAATATGATTTTTACATTTTAATTAAAATTATAATTGTAATCAACTTATGTTATTGCTTGTTTCACTTTTGATCTTACTTTGATGCTGAATTTATTTTTAATTTAAAATTTAATAGAGATTTTTCCCTTCATACCATTAAATTAATCTATTTAGCAAAAAGAGGCTCATCAATAAAATAAATGAAATTATTAATTAAATTATTTCATATTATAGTAAATAGGATGAAAAAGAAATTGAAAAATAAATAAATATTTATAGAAAATTAAGCAACACTAGTCAAAAAGAAAAGAAACTTGAGGAAATTGAAAGAGGAAAACTTCACCCAAGAGAGAGGTGAATTAGGTGATGTGATAAATTTTTCATGCCTTATGGTGTTATAGAGATAAATGAAGAGAGAGTAGAGATAAGAGAATTTGCACATATTGGTTCGGCCCAACCCTAGGCCTACGTCCAGTCCTCAGAGATCAACACCTCCAAGATTTTCACTCATCTTCAAAGATTTGGTGGGCTCTCGGAACGCTGCAAGACAACAATTGTCCTCACAAGAACTACGAGCAGAAATATTCTACACTAAGAATTTTCTCTCCCCCTTATGGCAATCATATGAGTAGAACAATCCCTATGACCTTTCCCTCTTACTTACGTATACAAGTCTATGAACAGCAACATACTCTCCTACTTACACCCCTATAAGTCTTACGAGTAGCTACTTTCTCTCCTGCTTGCACCTTGTAAGTCTTACGAGCATAAAGTTCTATTAGGAGTTTTCTTTGTAGCTTCACACATATGGAAATCTACCCTCTCAATGTCCCTTTACCTTGAAATCAAAAATACAATTGCAATATGCTTACATACTCTCTCTCAGAGTGGATGTTGTAATAACTAAAGTACAATATGAATATAGATATGAATATAAAAGCAGAGACTTTTGTAACTTTTTTTATATATGCTCTCGTTGTATGTTCTTCTTGACTTGTCTCAATGCTCTGCATTTATAGCAAGTCTGAAATAGCCATTGTGTAATGTGCCGTTGAGGAGTAGGATGTTCCGTTATGAAATTGAACATCACGTTGTGGAGTGGGATGTAAGAGTTTGTGTTTTCAGACATTCATTCATGGTACGTCAACTATATGTGATGACAGTTGTCCAATATTTTTTGTGTAATGATTATGTTCGCCTCAATTGACGTTCTCATTTGAAACTATAATCTAAACGTTCATTCTCCTGTTTCACACTTGAAATATATGTTAGATAATGTTTCAGTATATTAACAAGTGAAACCATAATGAATAAATAATATTTAACCACATTCGGATTGTTTGCTGTGACGTTGTAATGCACTCTGCTTTTGAGACAGGTGAACTTGAGTTCTTGTCCTATACTCGAGTGCAATCTTCACACTCGAGTTTTCTTTGATATCTGCATGGTAGTACAAAGCAATCTTGGTCACACTTCCAAGTGGATGGGAAAACTTTCAAGTGTTGGTGGTCACACTCGAGTTCTTGAGCCATACTCGAGTGCATTTAGCTAATGTCATTGTTTTAGATTGTTTTTGCCAAGCACTTGCAAGAGTGAACATTGCACTTGCAAGAGTGTTCATGTAGAACTCGAGTGCACAATCATGGACTCGAGTGTTCATGGTATTCAAAACTTCTTTACTTGGTTCCTGTCAGAAAGTGATAAGATTGCACTGGAAGTTCAACACCAAACTCGAGTGTCTTACCCCATACTTGAGTGCACCACTACATTTTAGATTGATGAAGTCTTTTAGTTCTTCTTTAGTATGCAAGGGTTCACTGAAAGTGTTGCTATAGGACTCGAGTCATAATCTCTTACTCGAGTGCATATACAGATTGTAATATCCCAAAAAGTTATTAAGGGCTAATGACTTCAAAAGTGGATGTAATTATTGTTGAATAAACACTTTTGAAGAATGTGTGATGGGAATTTGGATATTTTAATGATTCCAATGGATTCCTTGTGAAAATTTATGTGGGAATGATGTTTGGTATGAAAATGGAACCAATGGAAGCAAAGATGCAAAATCTAAAATTCTGTCCAGTGAAATTCTATTCTGGGCAGTCCGTTTGTGTGAACGTTTTTAATGACCAAATGGTATCTAAAAATTCTGAAATTTTCCAGTCTTATAGTTCACATCTCAAGCTTCAAAATGGACATATAATTTGTGCCATTTCGTTTTGGGAATTGGGAGATATGACTGTCCAAAGGTTGAGGTCGAAAATGGACTCTGTTCTGGGGCAGTGATGAAATTTGTGTGATTCTGGAATTTTGTGGTGATTTCTAATAATGGTCCATATTTTTCCTATAAAGAGGACTTAAATACCTTTCATTTGGCTTTGGAATCACCTCATTTCAATTTTTCTAGAATTAGTTATGACTTTTCAAAGTTTGGGCAGAAAATCTGCCAGAAAATCCGAAAATGGGAATTATGACATCATCTCATTAAAAGATGATGTCAGCATGGAATTACATATGTTATCATCTTCCTCAGCTCATTTCTGTCGCACACAGCAGCTGAAGCAAGAAAAAAAACGTGGAGAGAGCTTGGAGAAAAGAGAGAAAAAGAGGAAGGAATCTCGCAAGGTAAGCCGATTTCTCCGACGATTTAGCTCCTAACCGTATAACTTCGATCCTAAGCTACTCCTTTTTGTTCTTTAAGGTTTGGAAGCTCAAAATCTGTTGTTGAGCACTTAGGGTTTTCAGCA
Source organism: Inga laurina (assembly GCA_963855925.1). Taxonomy (NCBI): domain Eukaryota; kingdom Viridiplantae; phylum Streptophyta; class Magnoliopsida; order Fabales; family Fabaceae; genus Inga; species Inga laurina. The sequence continues at coordinate 49,867,941 of OY979703.1, forward strand.
ATATTTGGGAAAAGCTTGTGGGAGCTTGAGGTAACTTCCAAACTTTCGTATATTGCTTATTCTGACTGTTGTGGGCAATTTAATCGGTGAAATTTCGCCGGATTGCCATTGGTTTTAAAGTTTGGAAATGAGGTGGCCTAGGGGTTATGCTGCCCAAATTGGGTCTTAATGTTAGTTGTAACCTAATGTAATGGTTATTAAAGTGGTTAGGAGTAGAAAGGAACGCGTTTACGGAGCCGAAATCGTAAAACCCCAATTTTTCTCGGAGAACATGTATATTTCGGCCAAGGCTGTAAATGGGTCTTAGAGTTGGATTTTCAATGATTTGATGATTCCATTGGATTCAGTGGGTGAAAATAGGTGGGGTTACAGTAGGGCACTTTTTCAAAAAAGGCCGAGAAAGCATAATTACGGAAACACCCCTAAAACCCTAAAAGTAGGGCTGCCAAGGGCAATTTCGTAATTTGATATTGAATTTGATAATTCTGAGTACGGAAATGGATTCCTTGGGCGGAAATATGTTAGGATAGCCCATATTAGAATTTCGAGAAAAGTGCAACCAGTCCGGGTATGGCGGGCCCAGGCCGGGTCCCCGGGGGTATTTTTGTAAATTTTCATTATAGACTCATATAACCCTAAGTAACACTATGGAAGTGTCTAAATAGTACATTTGGAATTGTAGGATTCGATATTTGCCGCCCTCGTGAGCCAACTACGCCAGCGAACGTCAGAAAGGAACGAGGTAGTGACTTTTCTTTTGTACCATATATGATGCATTGTATGTGTGTTATATTGTTGATTTGTAATGAATTCGTATGCTGCGACATCTGTGGATTTGTGTTAGCACTGTCATTCCAATAGTCCCTGAGTAGCTAACAACGGTTCGGGTTAGGGCGGTGTGCCTTCCCGGCGGAGAAAGGGGATGAGGATGAGGTGTGATATATGTGATTATGTGAGCCGAAAGGCTATTTGTGGAGGCCGACGGGCCATTTGTGAAAGCCGAATAGCTGTATGGGCTATAAGGCTATACGTATGCACTGCCACGCCAATAGTCCCTGAGTAGCTAACAACGGTTCGGGATAGGCGGTGTGCCTTCCCGGCGGAGAAAGGGGATGAGGGTGGAGTGTGATTTGTGGTGCTGCTGCTGTATGATGATTTGCTTACATGCTGTGTGCTTATGTGTGGTATAAATGTTTTGTTACTACTGGGATTCTCTTGAATCTCATTCTTTCCTTTAACTAACCTTTCAGACAGGGCGAGTGGCTCTAAGGAGAAGCGTACGACCCGGAGCGGTTATAATCCTGTAGGGACATTTATTTTGGTTATGTTGGTTAAACCTGTTGGACAGGGTGTCTGTATATTCTGTTGGTTGTAAAGAATAGTTGAACGTAGTTGTGTAGTCCCCTATATGGAGGTTGTAAACCCTTTTTGTGTATGAATGGAACCCGGGGGTTGCCGGGATTGCTATTAGATATTCTGATATGAATGAATGTGAATTAACTGCACAGGTGATTATATTCGATAATTGAACTTGAGGCCGGAATAGGAAAGAAGTTTTGAAAATTTTATAAAGTCCCTACTTCACAGGGAGTTCTAAATGAGTTTTGAACTATTCGACGGTCTCTAAACCAATTTAATTACGTAATATCGAATTATAATTACGCTATTTAAGGCAGGGGGTTACATTTTGGTATCAGAGCTGTAGTTCCTGGCAAGGGTAGAGGTTGCTAGGATAGATCCCTTAGATAGTAGTAGGGATAGAAGATTATCTGTGAATGATTGTTGTGTATGCACATGTATGTTTATTGATGTGGACATATATGGGTTTTATGACTATTGTGCATACTATTTCTGCTGAAGTAATGGGGCAAATTGTTTGTAGAATGAAGAAAACTAGAGGACGCCCCAATATTCCGCGTGTAGACCCTGAGGTGGAGGTTGTTAATGAAAACCCACCGGATGCAATGCAAGAGCTTATGGGTCTAATTCGGGATCAGAGAGATATGATCACTGAACTGAGGGAAGAGCTCAGAGCTGAGAAGGCGAAGAACCAGGAAGGTCCGGTTCAATCCACTCCGGAGGAGACTCAAGAAGAGACTCGACATGAGGACATTGCAGAAGGATCAGCACGACCTCTGGAATCCCCACCTCGTGCCACCTTGAATCAGGAATCATATGGGATGCCACCCAGGGAGGAAAAAGACCTTCAGTATTGGGTCACCCGATTCTGCAAGCATATGCCTCCGGCGTTCAGAGGAAGGTTTGACCCTCAGGTAGCCGAAGATTGGTTGTACAGACTGGAGAAGATATTTGAGGTTCTGTGTTGCCCAGAGGAGGTGAAGCCACGGTTGGCAGTGTATAAACTCGAGGGGGACGCGGATCGTTGGTGGCGGAATGTCGCCCTGACATTAAAGAGCAATGAAACACCATTGACTTGGGAACTGTTTCAACAAGAGTTCAACGAGAAATACTTTCCCAAATCAGTACGGCTCGAGAAGGAGACAGAATTTCTCAACATCAAACAAGGGGATACAGAGAGCTTTGACGACTATTTGTCCCGTTTTGTCTGGTTGGCTCGGTACTCCTCTTACCTCCGGTTTAAAGATGATGAAGAATGGAGTTCTGATATGCTCATCCGCGGTCTGAGGCGAGAATTGAGAAAGCGATTGGTTACGAACCAATTCACTAAGTTCAACAAGGCTGTGGAGCAATGTCGAATTACGGAGAATAATCTGAGGGAGTTGAATCCTACCAGAGCTATTGGCCATCGCAGTGAACCCAGTAAGGGTAATGCTTCCCAGAAGCGGAAAGGCCAAGGATCCTCTTCATACAAGGGCGGTGATAAGAAGCCCTATCAGCCCAGAGACCGTGAGCCTCAGAGGGCTGTGACTGAGTGGAAATGCCCTCGCTGCAACAAAACGCATTATGGCCAAAATTGCCGGGGAGAATTGGTTTGTTTTAACTGTAAGCAGCCAGGACATTTTTCCCGAGATTGTCAACGACCACGAGTCGAGCAGAAACCGAGGACATAGGGCCGAGTGTTCGCTATGACCCACGAGGAAGCTAGTAAATCTCCTGAGTTGATACAAGGTAAAATCTCTATTAATGGCCATCTGTTGCAAGCATTGTTCGACTCAGGTGCAAGTCACTCCTTCATTGCTTATGATTGCGTGAAGCGCCTGGGATTGCATGTACATAAATTACCATTTGATTTGGTAGTGTCAACCCCGATGGGTGTTAAGGCTTTAACCACAGAAGCTTACTTGAATTGTGTCGTAACTGTGGAAGGGCACCAATCTGTTGTAGATTTGATATGTTTGCCGCTTTACCAATTGGAAGTCATTTTGGGTTTTGATTGGTTAACGGCAAATAATGTTTTGCTTGATTGTGGAAACAAGAGGATAGTATATCCTGTTTCTCAGAGGGTTGAAGCTGTGAATGCCGGTATGAATTTTCTTTCTACGGCTAAAGCTGAAAAGTATCTTAAAAAGGGTTGCCAGGGGTATGTAGTGTTTTTCTCAGTGCAAAGGGAAACTGGTGAAACTTTGAGTGATATACCCGTGGTAAATGAATTCCCTGAGGTATTTCCGGATGATCTAAATGGATTGCCTCCGGAGAGGGAAGTTCAATTTCCAATTGACATTATTCCTGGAGCTGGTTCTATATCTAAGGCCCCATACCGCATGGCCCCAAACGAAATGGCGGAGTTAAAGAAACAAATAGAAGACTTGCTTGAGAAAGGGTTCATTAGACCCAGTGTGTCGCCTTGGGGAGCTCCAGTGTTGTTCGTAAAGAAGAAAGATGGGAGTCTTCGATTGTGTATTGATTACAGAGAATTGAATAAGGTTACTATTAAGAACAAGTACCCTCTTCCCCGAATCGATGACCTATTAGATCAACTCTCTGGTTCGTGTGTGTTTTCAAAGATTGATCTAAGGTCAGGGTATCATCAGCTGCGAGTGAAAGCAGAGGATGTTCCGAAGACTGCTTTTCGGACCCGGTACGGTCATTATGAGTTCTTGGTGATGCCATTTGGGCTAACCAATGCGCCTGCGGTATTCATGGATTACATGAACCGTATCTTTCGACAATACCTGGATCAGTTTGTTGTTGTGTTTATCGATGACATTCTGATATACTCCAAGAGTATGGAAGACCATGAGCATCATTTGGGAGTTGTATTGAATATATTGCGTGAGAAACAATTATATGCTAAATTGAGCAAGTGCGAGTTTTGGCTATCAGAAGTGAAATTCTTAGGCCATATTATCTCGCAAGAAGGGGTCTCTGTGGATCCTAGTAAAGTGGAAGCAGTACTGGACTGGAAGAGGCCAGAATCTGTGGCGGAAATACGCAGTTTTCTGGGTCTTGATGGTTATTATCGGAGATTTATCCAAAATTTCTCCCGTATTGCGTTGCCGATGACCAAGCTCACGAGAAAGGATCAGCCGTTTGTGTGGGATGAGAAATGTGAAAACTGTTTTGTGGAGCTGAAGGAGAGGTTGAGTACGGCACCTGTGTTGATTTTGCCCGATCCCAGTTTGACATATGTTGTGTATTCTGATGCCAGTGGGCAGGGATTAGGGTGTGTCCTTATGCAGCAGGGACGTGTGGTGGCCTACGCCTCTCGACAGCTCAGACCTCATGAATTGAACTATCCCACTCATGATCTAGAGCTTGCGGCCATTGTGTTTGCTTTGAAGATTTGGCGTCATTACCTGTATGGTGTGACTGTGGAACTTTACTGCGACCACAAGAGTCTCAAATACTTGTATGATCAAAAAGAACTGAATATGAGACAGCGCCGCTGGATGGAATTGCTTAAGGACTACGACCTGGAAATAAAATATCATCCGGGTAAGGCAAATGTAGTCGTTGATGCTCTGAGTCGAAAGACTGTGCTCGTTGCCGCTATGATGATACGAGAGAAGAAACTGATTGAAGACTTTCGTGATTTGAATTTGACAAACCAGATCATTTGTGCCAATTACACTGTTTCTCAAGAGGAAAGTGATCTGAGAACTGAGATTGAAGAAGCTCAGAGGCAAGATGACTGGATACAGCACAATCTGACTCGAATTGAGCGGGGAGAAGTTCCAGGATATGACCTATCGCCTCGTGGATTAGTTTGCTATCAGAAGAGAATCTGTGTTCCACTTCAGGTGGAGTTGAGACAGAAGATTCTAGATGAGGCACACAAAAGCCGGTACACTCTTCATCCTGGTATGACCAAGATGTATCATAACCTGAAATCTGTGTATTGGTGGCCGGGATTGAAGAGTGATGTAACCAAATATGTTGCAAGGTGTCTCACTTGCCAGAAGGTAAAGATCGAGCACCAGAGACCGCCTGGGTTACTTCAGAGTCCTGAGATTCCGGAATGGAAATGGGAAAGCGTAACTATGGATTTGGTTGTGGGATTGCCCAGGATCAGAAACTATGACGCGATCTGGGTAATTGTGGATCGGTTAACGAAGTCGGCGCACTTCATACCAATCAATGCTGGTTATTCTCCTGATAAACTAGCGGAGATTTATATCCGAGAGATTGTGAAACTCCATGGTATACCAAAGAACATCATTTCCGACCGAGATCCACGATTTACTTCAAGATTCTGGAAAGCATTGCATAAAGCTTTAGGTACTCAACTGAGATTCAGTACAGCTTATCATCCTCAAACGGATGGACAATCTGAGAGAACAATCCAGACGTTGGAAGACATGTTGCGGGCATGTGTTCTCGACTTTAAAGGAAGTTGGGATCATTTCCTTCCACTTGCTGAGTTCGCCTACAACAATAGCTATCATGCGAGCATCCAAATGGCTCCGTATGAAGCATTGTATGGAAGACGGTGTCAATCACCAATATGCTGGAATGAGTTATCCGAAAGAAAGCTTTATGGGCCAGATTTGGTTGATCAAACCTCTACACAGATTCGGATTATTCGTAAGAGGTTGCTTGCAGCGCAGAGTCGACAGAAAAGCTACGCTGACAAGAGAAGACGGCCTCTAGAGTTTGAAGTTGGTGACCATGTGCTTCTGAGAGTATCTCCTGTCACCGGCATTGGGCGAGCAATCAAACGAAAGAAGTTGAGCCCAAGATATATAGGTCCTTTTGAAATCCTTGAGAGGATTGGGCCTGTTGCTTATCGAGTAGCCCTACCCCCAAACTTGAGCAGACTCCACGATGTGTTTCATGTTTCCCAACTGAAGAAGTATCAACCGGATCCATCTCACATTGTTGAATACGAAGAAGTCGAGTTGCAAGACAACTTCACATATGCGATAGAGCCAGAACAGATCATTGATAGAGAAGAACGACGGCTCAGACACCGAAGCATTCCCTTTGTGAAGGTGATCTGGAAGGGAATGACTCAGAGGGAAGCAACTTGGGAAGCGGAGGCGGATATGCGAAGACGTTATCCAGAGTTTATGGCTCAAGTTGTGTGACAAATTTCGAGGACGAAATTTATTTTACGGGGGGAGAAATGTAATATCCCAAAAAGTTATTAAGGGCTAATGACTTCAAAAGTGGATGTAATTATTGTTGAATAAACACTTTTGAAGAATGTGTGATGGGAATTTGGATATTTTAATGATTCCAATGGATTCCTTGTGAAAATTTATGTGGGAATGATGTTTGGTATGAAAATGGAACCAATGGAAGCAAAGATGCAAAATCTAAAATTCTGTCCAGTGAAATTCTATTCTGGGCAGTCCGTTTGTGTGAATGTTTTTAATGACCAAATGGTATCTAAAAATTCTGAAATATTCCAGTCTTATAGTTCACATCTCAAGCTTCAAAATGGACATATAATTTGTGCCATTTCGTTTTGGGAATTGGGAGATATGACTGTCCAAAGGTTGAGGTCGAAAATGGACTCTGTTCTGGGGCAGTGATGAAATTTGTGTGATTCTGGAATTTTGTGGTGATTTCTAATAATGGTCCATATTTTTCCTATAAAGAGGACTTAAATACCTTTCATTTGGCTTTGGAATCACCTCATTTCAATTTTTCTAGAATTAGTTATGACCTTTCAAAGTTTGGGCAGAAAATCTGCCAGAAAATCCGAAAATGGGAATTATGACATCATCTCATTAAAAGATGATGTCAGCATGGAATTACATATGTTATCATCTTCCTCAGCTCATTTCTGTCGCACACAGCAGCTGAAACAAGAAAAAAAACGTGGAGAGAGCTTGGAGAAAAGAGAGAAAAAGAGGAAGGAATCTCGCAAGGTAAGCCGATTTCTCCGACGATTTAGCTCCTAACGCGTATAACTTCGATCCTAAGCTACTCCTTTTTGTTCTTTAAGGTTTGGAAGCTCAAAATCTGTTGTTGAGCACTTAGGGTTTTCAGCAATATTTGGGAAAAGCTTGTGGGAGCTTGAGGTAACTTCCAAACTTTCGTATATTGCTTATTCTGACTGTTGTGGGCAATTTAATCGGTGAAATTTCGCCGGATTGCCATTGGTTTTAAAGTTTGGAAATGAGGTGGCCTAGGGGTTATGCTGCCCAAATTGGGTCTTAATGTTAGTTGTAACCTAATGTAATGGTTATTAAAGTGGTTAGGAGTAGAAAGGAACGCGTTTACGGAGCCGAAATCGTAAAACCCCAATTTTTCCTGGAGAACATGTATATTTCGGCCAAGGCTGTAAATGGGTCTTAGAGTTGGATTTTCAATGATTTGATGATTCCATTGGATTCAGTGGGTGAAAATAGGTGGGGTTACAGTTGGGCACTTTTTCAAAAAAGGCCGAGAAAGCATAATTACGGAAACACCCCTAAAACCCTAAAAGTAGGGCTGCCAAGGGCAATTTCGTAATTTGATATTGAATTTGATAATTCTGAGTACGGAAATGGATTCCTTGGGCGGAAATATGTTAGGATAGCCCATATTAGAATTTCGAGAAAAGTGCAACCGGTCCGGGTATGGCGGGCCCAGGCGGGGTCCCCGGGGGTATTTTTGTAAATTTTCATTATAGACTCATATAACCCTAAGTAACACTATGGAAGTGTCTAAATAGTGCATTTGGAATTGTAGGATTCGATATTTGCCGCCCTCGTGAGCCAACTACGCCAGCGAACGTCAGAAAGGAACGAGGTAGTGACTTTTCTTTTGTACCATATATGATGCATTGTATGTGTGTTATATCGTTGATTTGTAATGAATTCGTATGCTGCGACATCTGTGGATTTGTGTTAGCACTGTCATTCCAATAGTCCCTGAGTAGCTAACAACGGTTCGGGTTAGGGCGGTGTGCCTTCCCGGCGGAGAAAGGGGATGAGGATGAGGTGTGATATATGTGATTATGTGAGCCGAAAGGCTATTTGTGGAGGCCGACGGGCCATTTGTGAAAGCCGAATAGCTGTATGGGCTATAAGGCTATACGTATGCACTGCCACGCCAATAGTCCCTGAGTAGCTAACAACGGTTCGGGATAGGCGGTGTGCCTTCCCGGCGGAGAAAGGGGATGAGGGTGGAGTGTGATTTGTGGTGCTGCTGCTGTATGATGATTTGCTTACATGCTGTGTGCTTATGTGTGGTATAAATGTTTTGTTACTACTGGGATTCTCTTGAATCTCATTCTTTCCTTTAACTAACCTTTCAGACAGGGCGAGTGGCTCTAAGGAGAAGCGTACGACCCGGAGCGGTTATAATCCTGTAGGGACATTTATTTTGGTTATGTTGGTTAAACCTGTTGGACAGGGTGTCTGTATATTCTGTTGGTTGTAAAGAATAGTTGAACGTAGTTGTGTAGTCCCCTATATGGAGGTTGTAAACCCTTTTTGTGTATGAATGGAACCCGGGGGTTGCCGGGATTGCTATTAGATATTCTGATATGAATGAATGTGAATTAACTGCACAGGTGATTATATTCGATAATTGAACTTGAGGCCGGAATAGGAAAGAAGTTTTGAAAATTTTATAAAGTCCCTACTTCACAGGGAGTTCTAAATGAGTTTTGAACTATTCGACGGTCTCTAAACCAATTTAATTACGTAATATCGAATTATAATTACGCTATTTAAGGCAGGGGGTTACATTTTGGTATCAGAGCTGTAGTTCCTAGCAAGGGTAGAGGTTGCTAGGATAGATCCCTTAGATAGTAGTAGGGATAGAAGATTATCTGTGAATGATTGTTGTGTATGCACATGTATGTTTATTGATGTGGACATATATGGGTTTTATGACTATTGTGCATACTATTTCTGCTGAAGTAATGGGGCAAATTGTTTGTAGAATGAAGAAAACTAGAGGACGCCCCAATATTCCGCGTGTAGACCCTGAGGTGGAGGTTGTTAATGAAAACCCACCGGATGCAATGCAAGAGCTTATGGGTCTAATTCGGGATCAGAGAGATATGATCACTGAACTGAGGGAAGAGCTCAGAGCTGAGAAGGCGAAGAACCAGGAAGGTCCGGTTCAATCCACTCCGGAGGAGACTCAAGAAGAGACTCGACATGAGGACATTGCAGAAGGATCAGCACGACCTCTGGAATCCCCACCTCGTGCCACCTTGAATCAGGAATCATATGGGATGCCACCCAGGGAGGAAAAAGACCTTCAGTATTGGGTCACCCGATTCTGCAAGCATATGCCTCCGGCGTTCAGAGGAAGGTTTGACCCTCAGGTAGCCGAAGATTGGTTGTACAGACTGGAGAAGATATTTGAGGTTCTGTGTTGCCCAGAGGAGGTGAAGCCACGGTTGGCAGTGTATAAACTCGAGGGGGACGCGGATCGTTGGTGGCGGAATGTCGCCCTGACATTAAAGAGCAATGAAACACCATTGACTTGGGAACTGTTTCAACAAGAGTTCAACGAGAAATACTTTCCCAAATCAGTACGGCTCGAGAAGGAGACAGAATTTCTCAACATCAAACAAGGGGATACAGAGAGCTTTGACGACTATTTGTCCCGTTTTGTCTGGTTGGCTCGGTACTCCTCTTACCTCCGGTTTAAAGATGATGAAGAATGGAGTTCTGATATGCTCATCCGCGGTCTGAGGCGAGAATTGAGAAAGCGATTGGTTACGAACCAATTCACTAAGTTCAACAAGGCTGTGGAGCAATGTCGAATTACGGAGAATAATCTGAGGGAGTTGAATCCTACCAGAGCTATTGGCCATCGCAGTGAACCCAGTAAGGGTAATGCTTCCCAGAAGCGGAAAGGCCAAGGATCCTCTTCATACAAGGGCGGTGATAAGAAGCCCTATCAGCCCAGAGACCGTGAGCCTCAGAGGGCTGTGACTGAGTGGAAATGCCCTCGCTGCAACAAAACGCATTATGGCCAAAATTGCCGGGGAGAATTGGTTTGTTTTAACTGTAAGCAGCCAGGACATTTTTCCCGAGATTGTCAACGACCACGAGTCGAGCAGAAACCGAGGACATAGGGCCGAGTGTTCGCTATGACCCACGAGGAAGCTAGTAAATCTCCTGAGTTGATACAAGGTAAAATCTCTATTAATGGCCATCTGTTGCAAGCATTGTTCGACTCAGGTGCAAGTCACTCCTTCATTGCTTATGATTGCGTGAAGCGCCTGGGATTGCATGTACATAAATTACCATTTGATTTGGTAGTGTCAACCCCGATGGGTGTTAAGGCTTTAACCACAGAAGCTTACTTGAATTGTGTCGTAACTGTGGAAGGGCACCAATCTGTTGTAGATTTGATATGTTTGCCGCTTTACCAATTGGAAGTCATTTTGGGTTTTGATTGGTTAACGGCAAATAATGTTTTGCTTGATTGTGGAAACAAGAGGATAGTATATCCTGTTTCTCAGAGGGTTGAAGCTGTGAATGCCGGTATGAATTTTCTTTCTACGGCTAAAGCTGAAAAGTATCTTAAAAAGGGTTGCCAGGGGTATGTAGTGTTTTTCTCAGTGCAAAGGGAAACTGGTGAAACTTTGAGTGATATACCCGTGGTAAATGAATTCCCTGAGGTATTTCCGGATGATCTAAATGGATTGCCTCCGGAGAGGGAAGTTCAATTTCCAATTGACATTATTCCTGGAGCTGGTTCTATATCTAAGGCCCCATACCGCATGGCCCCAAACGAAATGGCGGAGTTAAAGAAACAAATAGAAGACTTGCTTGAGAAAGGGTTCATTAGACCCAGTGTGTCGCCTTGGGGAGCTCCAGTGTTGTTCGTAAAGAAGAAAGATGGGAGTCTTCGATTGTGTATTGATTACAGAGAATTGAATAAGGTTACTATTAAGAACAAGTACCCTCTTCCCCGAATCGATGACCTATTAGATCAACTCTCTGGTTCGTGTGTGTTTTCAAAGATTGATCTAAGGTCAGGGTATCATCAGCTGCGAGTGAAAGCAGAGGATGTTCCGAAGACTGCTTTTCGGACCCGGTACGGTCATTATGAGTTCTTGGTGATGCCATTTGGGCTAACCAATGCGCCTGCGGTATTCATGGATTACATGAACCGTATCTTTCGACAATACCTGGATCAGTTTGTTGTTGTGTTTATCGATGACATTCTGATATACTCCAAGTGTATGGAAGACCATGAGCATCATTTGGGAGTTGTATTGAATATATTGCGTGAGAAACAATTATATGCTAAATTGAGCAAGTGCGAGTTTTGGCTATCAGAAGTGAAATTCTTAGGCCATATTATCTCGCAAGAAGGGGTCTCTGTGGATCCTAGTAAAGTGGAAGCAGTACTGGACTGGAAGAGGCCAGAATCTGTGGCGGAAATACACAGTTTTCTGGGTCTTACTGGTTATTATCGGAGATTTATCCAAAATTTCTCCCGTATTGCGTTGCCGATGACCAAGCTCACGAGAAAGGATCAGCCGTTTGTGTGGGATGAGAAATGTGAAAACTGTTTTGTGGAGCTGAAGGAGAGGTTGACTACGGCACCTGTGTTGATTTTGCCCGATCCCAGTTTGACATATGTTGTGTATTCTGATGCCAGTGGGCAGGGATTAGGGTGTGTCCTTATGCAGCAGGGACGTGTGGTGGCCTACGCCTCTCGACAGCTCAGACCTCATGAATTGAACTATCCCACTCATGATCTAGAGCTTGCGGCCATTGTGTTTGCTTTGAAGATTTGGCGTCATTACCTGTATGGTGTGACTGTGGAACTGTACTGCGACCACAAGAGTCTCAAATACTTGTATGATCAAAAAGAACTGAATATGAGACAGCGCCGCTGGATGGAATTGCTTAAGGACTACGACCTGGAAATAAAATATCATCCGGGTAAGGCAAATGTAGTCGCTGATGCTCTGAGTCGAAAGACTGTGCTCGTTGCCGCTATGATGATACGAGAGAAGAAACTGATTGAAGACTTTCGTGATTTGAATTTGACAAACCAGATCATTTGTGCCAATTACACTGTTTCTCAAGAGGAAAGTGATCTGAGAACTGAGATTGAAGAAGCTCAGAGGCAAGATGACTGGATACAGCACAATCTGACTCGAATTGAGCGGGGAGAAGTTCCAGGATATGACCTATCGCCTCGTGGATTAGTTTGCTATCATAAGAGAATCTGTGTTCCACTTCAGGTGGAGTTGAGACAGAAGATTCTAGATGAGGCACACAAAAGCCGGTACACTCTTCATCCTGGTATGACCAAGATGTATCATAACCTGAAATCTGTGTATTGGTGGCCGGGATTGAAGAGTGATGTAACCAAATATGTTGCAAGGTGTCTCACTTGCCAGAAGGTAAAGATCGAGCACCAGAGACCGCCTGGGTTACTTCAGAGTCCTGAGATTCCGGAATGGAAATGGGAAAGCGTAACTATGGATTTGGTTGTGGGATTGCCCAGGATCAGAAACTATGACGCGATCTGGGTAATTGTGGATCGGTTAACGAAGTCGGCGCACTTCATACCAATCAATGCTGGTTATTCTCCTGATAAACTAGCGGAGATTTATATCCGAGAGATTGTGAAACTCCATGGTATACCAAAGAACATCATTTCCGACCGAGATCCACGATTTACTTCAAGATTCTGGAAAGCATTGCATAAAGCTTTAGGTACTCAACTGAGATTCAGTACAGCTTATCATCCTCAAACGGATGGACAATCTGAGAGAACAATCCAGACGTTGGAAGACATGTTGCGGGCATGTGTTCTCGACTTTAAAGGAAGTTGGGATCATTTCCTTCCACTTGCTGAGTTCGCCTACAACAATAGCTATCATGCGAGCATCCAAATGGCTCCGTATGAAGCATTGTATGGAAGACGGTGTCAATCACCAATATGCTGGAATGAGTTATCCGAAAGAAAGCTTTATGGGCCAGATTTGGTTGATCAAACCTCTACACAGATTCGGATTATTCGTAAGAGGTTGCTTGCAGCGCAGAGTCGACAGAAAAGCTACGCTGACAAGAGAAGACGGCCTCTAGAGTTTGAAGTTGGTGACCATGTGCTTCTGAGAGTATCTCCTGTCACCGGCATTGGGCGAGCAATCAAACGAAAGAAGTTGAGCCCAAGATATATAGGTCCTTTTGAAATCCTTGAGAGGATTGGGCCTGTTGCTTATCGAGTAGCCCTACCCCCAAACTTGAGCAGACTCCACGATGTGTTTCATGTTTCCCAACTGAAGAAGTATCAACCGGATCCATCTCACATTGTTGAATACGAAGAAGTCGAGTTGCAAGACAACTTCACATATGCGATAGAGCCAGAACAGATCATTGATAGAGAAGAACGACGGCTCAGACACCGAAGCATTCCCTTTGTGAAGGTGATCTGGAAGGGAATGACTCAGAGGGAAGCAACTTGGGAAGCGGAGGCGGATATGCGAAGACGTTATCCAGAGTTTATGGCTCAAGTTGTGTGACAAATTTCGAGGACGAAATTTATTTTACGGGGGGAGAAATGTAATATCCCAAAAAGTTATTAAGGGCTAATGACTTCAAAAGTGGATGTAATTATTGTTGAATAAACACTTTTGAAGAATGTGTGATGGGAATTTGGATATTTTAATGATTCCAATGGATTCCTTGTGAAAATTTATGTGGGAATGATGTTTGGTATGAAAATGGAACCAATGGAAGCAAAGATGCAAAATCTAAAATTCTGTCCAGTGAAATTCTATTCTGGGCAGTCCGTTTGTGTGAACGTTTTTAATGACCAAATGGTATCTAAAAATTCTGAAATTTTCCAGTCTTATATTTCACATCTCAAGCTTCAAAATGGACATATAATTTGTGCCATTTCGTTTTGGGAATTGGGAGATATGACTGTCCAAAGGTTGAGGTCGAAAATGGACTCTGTTCTGGGGCAGTGATGAAATTTGTGTGATTCTGGAATTTTGTGGTGATTTCTAATAATGGTCCATATTTTTCCTATAAAGAGGACTTAAATACCTTTCATTTGGCTTTGGAATCACCTCATTTCAATTTTTCTAGAATTAGTTATGACTTTTCAAAGTTTGGGCAGAAAATCTGCCAGAAAATCCGAAAATGGGAATTATGACATCATCTCATTAAAAGATGATGTCAGCATGGAATTACATATGTTATCATCTTCCTCAGCTCATTTCTGTCGCACACAGCAGCTGAAGCAAGAAAAAAAACGTGGAGAGAGCTTGGAGAAAAGAGAGAAAAAGAGGAAGGAATCTCGCAAGGTAAGCCGATTTCTCCGACGATTTAGCTCCTAACGCGTATAACTTCGATCCTAAGCTACTCCTTTTTGTTCTTTAAGGTTTGGAAGCTCAAAATCTGTTGTTGAGCACTTAGGGTTTTCAGCAATATTTGGGAAAAGCTTGTGGGAGCTTGAGGTAACTTCCAAACTTTCGTATATTGCTTATTCTGACTGTTGTGGGCAATTTAATCGGTGAAATTTCGCCGGATTGCCATTGGTTTTAAAGTTTGGAAATGAGGTGGCCTAGGGGTTATGCTGCCCAAATTGGGTCTTAATGTTAGTTGTAACCTAATGTAATGGTTATTAAAGTGGTTAGGAGTAGAAAGGAACGCGTTTACGGAGCCGAAATCGTAAAACCCCAATTTTTCCTGGAGAACATGTATATTTCGGCCAAGGCTGTAAATGGGTCTTAGAGTTGGATTTTCAATGATTTGATGATTCCATTGGATTCAGTGGGTGAAAATAGGTGGGGTTACAGTTGGGCACTTTTTCAAAAAAGGCCGAGAAAGCATAATTACGGAAACACCCCTAAAACCCTAAAAGTAGGGCTGCCAAGGGCAATTTCGTAATTTGATATTGAATTTGATAATTCTGAGTACGGAAATGGATTCCTTGGGCGGAAATATGTTAGGATAGCCCATATTAGAATTTCGAGAAAAGTGCAACCGGTCCGGGTATGGCGGGCCCAGGCGGGGTCCCCGGGGGTATTTTTGTAAATTTTCATTATAGACTCATATAACCCTAAGTAACACTATGGAAGTGTCTAAATAGTGCATTTGGAATTGTAGGATTCGATATTTGCCGCCCTCGTGAGCCAACTACGCCAGCGAACGTCAGAAAGGAACGAGGTAGTGACTTTTCTTTTGTACCATATATGATGCATTGTATGTGTGTTATATCGTTGATTTGTAATGAATTCGTATGCTGCGACATCTGTGGATTTGTGTTAGCACTGTCATTCCAATAGTCCCTGAGTAGCTAACAACGGTTCGGGTTAGGGCGGTGTGCCTTCCCGGCGGAGAAAGGGGATGAGGATGAGGTGTGATATATGTGATTATGTGAGCCGAAAGGCTATTTGTGGAGGCCGACGGGCCATTTGTGAAAGCCGAATAGCTGTATGGGCTATAAGGCTATACGTATGCACTGCCACGCCAATAGTCCCTGAGTAGCTAACAACGGTTCGGGATAGGCGGTGTGCCTTCCCGGCGGAGAAAGGGGATGAGGGTGGAGTGTGATTTGTGGTGCTGCTGCTGTATGATGATTTGCTTACATGCTGTGTGCTTATGTGTGGTATAAATGTTTTGTTACTACTGGGATTCTCTTGAATCTCATTCTTTCCTTTAACTAACCTTTCAGACAGGGCGAGTGGCTCTAAGGAGAAGCGTACGACCCGGAGCGGTTATAATCCTGTAGGGACATTTATTTTGGTTATGTTGGTTAAACCTGTTGGACAGGGTGTCTGTATATTCTGTTGGTTGTAAAGAATAGTTGAACGTAGTTGTGTAGTCCCCTATATGGAGGTTGTAAACCCTTTTTGTGTATGAATGGAACCCGGGGGTTGCCGGGATTGCTATTAGATATTCTGATATGAATGAATGTGAATTAACTGCACAGGTGATTATATTCGATAATTGAACTTGAGGCCGGAATAGGAAAGAAGTTTTGAAAATTTTATAAAGTCCCTACTTCACAGGGAGTTCTAAATGAGTTTTGAACTATTCGACGGTCTCTAAACCAATTTAATTACGTAATATCGAATTATAATTACGCTATTTAAGGCAGGGGGTTACACAAATACTCAAGTGCACTTTATGGTTTCAGGATCTTGTTACCTCTCAGGATAACACTTGCATGGCTTCAGTTTCAAGACTCAAGTGTACTTCTTACCATAACTTGAATGTTGATCCAGAACTCGAGTGGACCAGGTAGTTTCTATTTCTGCTTGATTCTCTGTGAAACACTTCCACAGGTGTACTTGCTAGACTAGAGTGCATTAACCCCTTCCGTAATTATATCCGGATTACGCAATTAAAGTGAAATAGAGACCAATAACAATCAATTAACATTTATAAACCCAGCTACCAGATGGGGTTTTCACAAATACCTTTCAAAATCATTCATAATCTGGTCTCACATTTACATTCCGAATACAATTACTACACAAAGATAAATCCCATTTAAATATATCAGAGTACGCAATGAAATAATTCCGGCAATGCCAGATTCCATTTATTAACTCAAGCTTCATAGGGCATATTCGCCCATTACAAGCCCTCATATGGAGATTACACAAATCCATCTCAAATACATAGCAAATCCTCATCCACATACTTATATACACATCCAAATCTATATACTCCCAACTATAATAACCAACTACCGATTCTTCAACCCGAAGTAAGTCCTTGCCGCCCTTGTCACTTACTCCATCCTTGATCCACTACCCTGTCTGAAAGGTTAGTAGGGGAGGGTGAGATTCGAGAGAATCTCAGCAGGAAAACAATATCAATATGCATGTACGATAAATGTTTAATGCATGACATGCTTGCATCACACAACTCATGATAACACAATGACAATTTGCAAGCTCAATGCTTCGAACAATATACCTATGGCCATAGCATAAATTGAAACATAGCTTCAAATTACACATAATATGCAAAGCTAAGACATGCACCAACACACTAACACATATATCAAATACAAGCAGAAGAGATATGTTCCCTACTCTCTTTCCACGTAAGCTCCAGCTCCGGCTGCTCACGATCAAGGCGAACACCAAACCCTATAACCAAACAAGGACATAGGGTTAATCCCTTTTCCAATTCCTTAACTCTCAAACACTTAAGTTGGTTATCATTCACGACCTTTAGGTGGCTAATCAAAGCCTAAACATATGCCTAAAGGCTTGGGAAACACTTGACCAAAGATCACCTTTTAAAAGTCCAAAATGCTGATTTTTGGGGGTTGGCCGCGGCCAAAAACTGCTCAGAAACATTTGGGCTGCGGCCTATAATCCGCTGGCCGCGGCCAAGAAAATCCAGTTTCTTGGTTGAACTTCAAAAAATCATAACTAATTCCACAAAAATTGAAATGAGGTGATTCCAAAGCCAAATGAAATCTATTCAAGTCCTCTACACAGGAAAAATATGGGCCATTACTGGAAATCACCACAAAAATACAGAATTACACACATTTCATCACTGCCCCAAAACAGAATCCATTTTTGGCCTCAAACTTTGGACAGCTATAACTCCCAGTTCCCAAAACGAAATGGCACAAATTATATGTCCATTTTGAAGCTTGGGAGGTGTAATTTAAAACTGGAAAGTTTCATAATTTTCTAACATCCTTTGCCCTGTCAAAACGTCCACACAACCAGACTGCCCAAACAGAATTTCCAGTTTTGCAACCAATGTGTCTAATCCAATTCAAATCAATTCCAATGGTTAAATACCACAACATGACACCATTTTCAACATAAAACAACATCCAATTCATCCAATTAAATGCCACATGAAAATACCATAAAATCAGGGCAAAATTCACATTTCACCATACTTAACCAAAAGTCACAAAACTTAGATCAAAAGGAAGCAAATGCTCACCTCTTCCTCTTTCCCAAACCAATTTCTTAATTCTCCATCTTTTCACTTTTGCTCAAGCTCTCAAACACCTCCAATCAAGAATCTAAAACCATAGAGATGAAGATCTTATCACTATAAACAACTTTGTAGAAGGTGAATTGAGCATTAGAGGACTAGAAACAAGCCAAATCTCACCTTATAGCTTTCTCTTTCCTCCCTTGTGCTTGGCGAAAATGGAGAACAAGAAAGAGAGAGATGAAGATGATGAAGTGAGTGTTCAGTTTTTGGGAGCCACAACCGACCAAATAAAGAGAGGAAAGAGGGAAAATGAGGTTTGACACTTTGACCTCATCCAAGGGCTCACAAAGTGCCAAGTGTCACCATCTTGACAAACCTCACATGAGCTCACATAAGCTCAGACACATGTGATTCCACCCCTTGATCTCTTACACAAATCAATCCTAACCATTGATCTTGAAGTTACCAATGAGTTTCCTCTTCGGTAACCGATCAATTGGTCGGTAACTTTACCGTTTTGCCCCTGATTATGGCAATTCACACTGAATCACCACCAAATTCTTTTTCTCATTCATTTACTTTCACAATGCGCCCCCTCTATTTTAAGTCAATTTAGATGTTAATCCATAATTGAACTTAAATACAGAGTTTCAGCGCTGCTTATAACACATTCGAATCACATTTGAAACTCAAATCACATCGAATTCTCCAAAAGGGTTATTTATCACTAACCACATCTACTTTTGGAGTCATTATCCATTAATCGCAATTTGGGATTTTGCTAAATTGGGGCTTAGCAATCCACTAATCTCAAGCTTATTCTCTAGCCTCAAGTCTCAAAATTTGGGGTATTACAGTGCACATGTCATGTGAACTCGAGTGTTGAGAAAGAACTCGAGTCCATTAGGCAGTGTCTGTTTCTGCCTTAACTCTCTATGAAACACTTCCACAAGTGTGCTTGCTGGACTCAAGTACTGTAGCTCACAGGACTCGATTGTGCATAGGAACTCGAGTGCAACAGTAGAATTTCAGTTTTTGAATCAGCTTCTGCCTAACATTTGTAAGAGTGTGAAGCTGCACCTGAGTGTTTAAGCTTCTAGAACTCTTGTGCTTCCTTCAAACTCTCGAGTGCATCAGTATAATTCATGTTTCTGTAATCAGTTTTAAATCACACTTGCAAAAGTGAAGAACCAAACTCGAGTGTTAAGGCTTACAAAACTCGAGTGCATAAGATGTTTTCAACAACTTTCTGTGAACTTGTGAAATGCATTTGATAATCAATTTGGCTTATATTTACATCTTTAAAACATGAATCCTTCACAAAACATTGTGCTAAAACTTTGTTATGATCAAAACATGGAGTCTAACATTCTCCCCCTTTTTGATAATGACAAAACCTTAGTAATGGATTTGAAAGACTTAAATGAATTGTAAAACTTATTAAAAACTCTTATTTGATTCTCAAATGCATAAACACAAAAGTTACTGAAGTTCAAAGTTGTGTGCTACTGTTTGGCATTTTTCTTTAAGATTTCTACAAGATTTTCACTGCTACACATTTGAAAAAGATCAAGTCATAGTGCATAATTCAAATTCATAGCTTAACTTTAGAACAATAAACACATAACTTTATTGACAACTTCATTAGCAAATTACATTGATCAAAATGCCATGGACACTTGAACAAATGAATTCAAAGTTAGTACAGAGTTATAAAATCATTAATTAAACCATAACATAAACCCATAAAACCATATAAAATGCAAATGGCCCCCCTTAATTTATGACCCCTAATCTTAAAAGCTCAACATGCCATCCATCACTCCTTCTTCTCCCCCGTTTTATCTTTATCAAAAAAAGGAGGCTATGGGAAAGTGATAGGATCAAGATTAGATAGCTGTGGTGCAGTATATAAGACTAAGACAGTAGAAGGATCTATAGGTTCTGGCACAAATGGTGATGAAGATCGCTGAGTAGCAGGCACGGCTGAGAGGATTGACCATTCAATATGACATCTACAGTGGTTGAAGTTATAGGATTAGTGTATGTGAACAACACTATAGTGGTGCCGGTGTAGTTGTGGATAGAGATGCAGAGGTAGTTGATTAAGGTTCAAAGGTTTAAGGTGCAGAGGTAGGATGAATAGGTAGGTGACTGTATAGAAAGGTATCTAGTTTATTTAATCACCTCATGTGATCCTCCTGTGTTTTAACCATTATATCAAAGTTGAAATTGGTCGAATATACCAACTTAAGTACTTGAGACTCTATTTTCCCAACCAGTTTCTCAAACTCTCTAAATAACTCTTTCTTCATATTGACCATTCCTTTATTGATCACCTCTGACACAAAGCCTTGAATGGATACACCAAAGAATTAAGGGGAAGGAGATGGAGATCTACCTCTTGTATGGGATTGAGCCTCACCAGCTTTTAAAGGTATAGTCTCTTGTTGTGGTGTAGGTGCTTTGCTAAAAGGAAAAGATATTTCCATATGATTCAACAGAGTCATAAAAAATCTAGAAATCTTAACCTTTTTATCGCCTTCCAGTTACCAAATTTTTTTGTGGCGAAGGATGAGGATACAAGCTAGGATATGGAATGGTGGTGGGTTTGGTTGAAGAGAATTTGAATCTCCTCATTTCACTGAAGATTAGTTCTCCCACATTCCTTTGTTGTATAGTAAGAAAAGAAGCCAATAAGTTGTAATCCCTATGGGCAAAATATGTGAAGTTCTTGGATTTATTTATGATGCTGTGGTTGTATATATAGTGAAGGGCACGGTGAGAGTCTAGCATTGTGATATACTTGAAACTTAAAGGTCCTATTGGTTCACCTGATCTCAAATATTGGAAAATTTGGGCAGGTCTGAACTTTTGGGTTAAATCTGAAGGTGGTATGATATAGCCAAGAATGGTGTTTATAATAGAATGGGTAATCATCACAGATTGACCTCTAATAGAAGTAACAATTCCTTCTTCTATCAATTCACCAGTTTCAGTTTCAATATTTTTCACATTCATATTGTAGTAAGTAGTTCTAACAATCATAGGTGAATATGGTAGGTGTACAATTAGCCAAGATTGATAAAATGAAAGGTATGGTCTAAGGTTCAGGCCACAATGATCATTCATATAATCCAAAACCACATATACCACTTGGCAAAAACTATGGCTAGAGAATTCAATATCATATACCTTCTTATTGAAAGGTTTCAATTCCTGGGTATTGAATTTTTCTGGAGGGACATGATCAAGTTCTGCTTCCTCTGGTGCTTGAGAGGTGACTGGTACTCCCGACTGTGAACCAGTATGACTAGACTATCTAGGAATGTGATGATATGTAAGGACACCAGCTTGAGAAGCAATTGTACCAACCAAGGCTTTCAACCTTGATTGTTCTAATGCCTGTTGAAGTCATTTAGCATCTTCACTGTCAGTGGAGGATTCTTGTAAGACTTTCGGAGTCTTCTTCTTCCCTTTCCCTTGTACCTCTTTTATTTTTTACCTAGTAATGATCGATTCCTTAATAGTCACACCCTTTGCCTTCTTTGCAAGATGTTGAACATCCTTCATTTTTGGTCTAAGATACTTCTTCTTTGCTAGAGTCACCTTCTTCTTAGTGACTCTTGGCTTTAGAGAAGGAAGAGGAGGAGTGGGTGTTGAAGATGAAATTGATGTTACCATCGGTGTCATCGTCGGCATTGGAGTCTCAGAGGAGAGTGAACAAGAATGAGAGGATGAAGATGATGAGGAAAAGTCCTGAGTCACTTGAGAAACCTTTATGCGAACCATTATGAAGAAAGATAGAAACTTAGAGAGAATGGATTCTATGATTTAGAGCTTGGTGATGTGGATTTATAGAAGAAATATGATCTTTAGATGGATTGAAGGGTTGTAATAGGTGATTGAAGGTAATGGAGGTGATGATAGAGTGAGTGAATGTTGAAATTTAGCAAATGTGCACTTTCTAGTAAAGAAACACTTGGGTGAGAGAGAATGAGTGTACTATTTGAGTATTCAAATTTGTTGATATAAACCTCGGACACTTGAGTGTACTACTTATAAACTCGAGTACAATTGCACATGTACTCAAGTATGACTTTTACACTCGAGTGTTGCAGAAGAACAAGAATAGAAAATTGAAATTATGTACTTGGTTTCAATGCAACTTGTAGACACCCATGCTTATTTTCCATCCTAATGTATCTTTGTACTCAAGTCCTACAAGATCACTTGACTAAACCATGCTTTTCTCTCAAGTTGTTCTGTAGTGTTCTTCCTGAACTCGAGTGTTCTAACTGTACTTTTTCTTATGAACTCGAGTGTGACCCCTGCACTCTTTGTGTACAACACGTTTGATGAACTCGAGTGTTCAATTAGAGTTTATGTAATCTTGTTAATCCTTTTTTTACAAACTGAAAGCAAACTATATGATTCTCAATTTTGAACTCGAGTGTTCATTATGCACTCGGGTTTTATGTCTTGCACTCCTATGTGATACCAAGAGTGCATGTAATCTTAGTTTACCTCTATTTCAGTAAACGTAGACAGAACATTCCTGCAAAACAAACTTCTACATACTCCTATGATTAAGTTAGTATAGTAATTTCAAAACATGTACATAAACATATACTGAACATAATTAATAATGAGTATATCTTATAGTTCATTATGATTAACCATTCCCAATTCTCTCTGTATATATAAAAATTGATCTTTAGCTATTGGCTTTGTGAATATATCTGTGAGTTGAAGATATGTAGGAATGAATTCTACTTTGACATCCTTCTTTTGAATATGATCTCGAATGAAGTGATGTCGGATGTCTATGTGCTTGTTTTGAATGTTGTACAAGGTTTTTGGCCAAGCTTATGTTACTCATGTTGTTGCAGTAAATAGGTATCTCTCTCAAGTTAATTCCCAAGTCCTGAAGTGTTTGCTTTAGCCATAGTACTTGAGAACAACAACTTACTGCAGCTATGTATTTAGCTTCAGTAGAGGATAACGAAAATGTGTTCTTCTTTTTGCTAAACCATGATAACATATAGGCTCTAAGAAATTGCCATTATCCATTAGTGCTCTTTCTGTCAGTTTGATATCCTTTGTGATCTAAATCTGAATAGGCCATCAAATATTTATTTCCTCTTTTTGGGTACCATAGGCTATGTTCTGCAGTGTCCCTAAATATCTGAAGATTCTCTTAACGGTTTTTGCATGTGATACCTTAGAAGCATATTGATACCTTACACACAACCCAATATTGAATTGTATATCTAGCCTACTTGCTGTTAGAGTAATGAACTAATTATTCCTCTATATTTAGCAATGTTAAAGTCAGGGCCTTTAATGTTGGCATCCAACAGTGTGGTAGTGCTCATTAGAGTGTCAGTTCCATTGGCATTTTCCATTATGTACTTCTTTAATAACTCCTTCAGATATTTAGTTTGGGGAATGAAGATCCCATTCTTTCATTGCTTGATTTAAAGTCCAAGAAAGAAGTTTAGTTTACCCATCATGGACATTTTAAATTCTCCCTGCATAAGCTTTGAAAATTCTTAGCAGAGATTCATTAGTGGCATCAAAGATTATATCATCAACATATATTTGAACTACTAATAAATCATTCTTGTTATGTTTGATGAATAATGTAGTGTCTACTTTTCCTCTGACAAAGTTTTGATTAAGAAGAAATTTGCTTAGTCTTTCATACCAAGCTCTCAGTGCTTGTTTTAAACCATATAAAACTTTCTTTAGTTTGAAAACATGATCAGGTTTTGTTTTATCTTCAAAACTAGGAGGTTGTTCTATATAAAATTTCATTGTTGGACTTTGGGTCCAAGTCCGCCCTTAATGGGCCGGATTATTTGAACAAATAAGAATAAAATCAGCATTGATTGCAAATTGGGGAATAATTAAGTAATAATTATGGATTTGTTAATTAAGGATAAATCACCATAATTAGGAAATTACTTAAGAATCAATTAATTTAATTGCTATCTTGGAGGGCAAGAAGGAGTGCACACGTTTCCTAATTAGTGGCCTCCATAAACCACTATAAATAGGGTGTGCCTCCTCAATTGTAATTCACCTGCCATTGAGTTTTCTGGCAATTTCTTCTCTCATACCATCTTTCTGGTTCTAGTGATCTGCTGTGCAAATCACAATTAGGCTCTAGTAGTCTAATAATTGTATGGGCACAATCATGGAGCATTGGAGTTTTAACCCAGATCCGAACATGGATTCGCCCCGGTACGCCAGTTCTCCCTCTAATTGTTTTATTATTACATTGGCATCAGAGAGTGCTGATCCTGTGGCTGTGCTTTATTCTTTGTGATAATTAAATGGATATAATTTGTTTATATCTCAATCACTATTTTTTTCTGATGTGCTATCATATATATGAGTATATATGATGTTAATATATGATAGCATCCTCTTTTGTTCTCTTATTTGTGTATGAATATGATAATTTTTCATAAAATATATATTCCATTATATGTTGCTTCTTATGCAAAAGTAAAAGAGTAGATGTTGTGTGAAGTTTCTTACTTATTTAACCGTCTCTTAGCATGAAAATATATGCTGTTAACTCTTCCTTGGACATGCCGTATGTATGTGTTACCTGTCTCTGATTATGCATATATGAATATCGTGCTGTTAATATACATTTTGGTTTTTGCATGAGTTTTTTGACTCTCTGTTCTTTGTATATTCATGCGAGACTGTCACTCCCTATACATGTCGAAGCTTCATTATTCTTCTTCTCCTATCTTCTCCAATTTCTTAAAGTTGATTTTTTGAAACCTATATGGTTTCAAAAACAAAAAGACTTAACCCCTCAAAGGTTAGAAGAACTTTTGAGACACAGAAGGCATACATCCAGTCGGATTACGCAGCGCTATCAATATCGAGAAAAATGAGGTGTCCGAAACTAAGTGTTTTTACCCAAAGTAAGGCTATGGATGTGTAGAGCTTGAAGAGACGATTCCTATGATGCTTAGAACACGTCAAACAGAGTTTGGATGAGGGAGAAATGAAGGAAAGAAGTTGGTGGGTCGTTAGTCACCGCTACTACTTCACTCATAATTTGATCAATGAAACAGAGGTTTTTAAATCAAATAAATGCCATGGATTTGTAGTTCACTGAACTATAATTCCAACGACACCAAGAACGCAAAAAACGGAGCTAAAACTAGGGAGATATGGCTTATTGATGTTAGCGGGTCGTGATGACCCGCCAGAGATCCAACCAGGTCAAGCTGACCCGGCTGGAGGTTGAAGATGATGACGTGGCAGCCAATGCCATATCATCAATCAAAGACATGTCAATGCCACCTCATGCCATGTCAGCCTGGTCTCGGTCAAGCATTGACCGTTGACCAATCAACGATCAACCGTTGACCAGTCAACGATCAACCGTTGACTGTCAAAGTCAACAGTTATCCGTTGACTGTTGACCCAAAAAAAAGAGACAGAGGCACGTGGGGCCTACTGGGGCCTCTGTTTGACACGTGGCAAGCACCATCGGAGAGAGGACAGTGTGTAGAGTCAGTAAAGATGGCGCGTTGTTAGCTCTCATGTTTTGATGATAACAAAGAATGGTATGAAAAAGACTTGAGTAATAAATAAGTTTGAACAAAGTAATAACAGGGAAAAGCATTACTTGAAGTAAGCATTGGAGTAATGAAGCAAGGCCAAGAGAAAAAGTTGAGGAACTTGATCAGAAGCAATTTTTCTAAGGCATTACTCGAGTATGTACTCGAGTAATAAGTCAAAACTTGAAGTAACCAGAGATACCTTCGAGTAAGCTGCCAACGTTACTCGAGTAAGTACTCGAGTAATAGTGTAAATGTTTTCAAGTTGCTCTCAGCATGCCAATGTTACTCGAGTAGCTACTCGAGTAACCAGGTAAAAGTTTTCCAGTTACTCTCGGCCTGCCAATGATACTCGAGTATGTACTTGAGTTACTCTGTTTCAGAAAATGTGTTGCTCTCGGCATTTTGTACCACTGCCAATGTTACTCGAGTAGCTACTCGAGTAACGCACTGAGGTAAGTAAAAACTTGAAGGTAGTATTCGAATAACTTGAACTAATTTTATCATCCTTTCCTCGAGTCATTACTCAAGTTTGCAGGTATTTATTGATTCATTTTAAGTTGATTACTCGAGTATGTACTTGAGTATGCAGAGTTATTTTTTGAAGGAAAACTTCAAGTCATTACCCGAGTAAGCTATGAACATAAATTGAATTTACTCGAGTATGCACTCGAGTAACAAGGTAATCAAACTTGAAGTGCTCTCGGCCTTGAAATCCTGCCAACATTACTGGAGTAAAGCATCGAGTAACATAAGTTCATTTGAAGGTTTACTCGAGTTGGTACCCGAGTAAACTATGAAGAAAAAAGTGCATTACTCGAGTAAGTACCCGAGTAAACAAGCATTTCCAGAGGTTTGATATTTTTTTTATTCCATGCACTACCCTTGTAATCTTATAGTTGTTTGTTGACTTGCAGTCCATCAAAGATTTCACGATGATACTTGAGTAAGTACTCGAGTAAACTTTAATGAATACTCGAGTAGCTACTCGAGTATGCAAACCCAGAAATTCAGAAATAATTCCAACATTCATTGTTTTGTTTCCAATTTGATTAACCTTTCATTATATTAGTATTCTTAGCATATCCATAGATAAACAATGAAGAGATCTTACCAAATAAGGAAAGTCAAAAACAACGCTCAAATGTCACCGACCGCCACCTACCACAAACGTATGTTTTTTCAAATACTGGAAAAGTCAATAGTGGCTGCGCATGCTCCAACTGGCATGAAGAAATATGTTCCAGCAATCATTACCAACGTATCTATATATATGGGAACATCCAAACAGAGAAGAACAATAAGAACACACTCACGAACGTATCATCAAGTTCATTACTCTATTTTACATTATACTTGTAATTCTATGCTTCAGTGATTCTTATTCACTCTGTGAGAGAGATATTTCATTCAAACTCAATATTTGTTATTGAGGTAACTTAAGGTTGTGGAACCTTGAGTTGGGATTGGATTACAACTTGTAAGGGGGAGCGAGTGTCCAGGCGAAGGAACTTGCTTGTACTGAGGTGCCAAGAACCCACTGAATCTTGGAAGTTATAGTGAAACTCTCAGAGAAGCTCTGAGGACTAGACGTAGATCAAAGTGGTTGTGGCCGAACCAGTATAACTCCTGGTGTACACTTCGATGATATTTCTCCTAACTCTTTCCTATTTTAATTTCAACGTCAAATTTTATATTTGCAACAAAATTTTTAAGATCACCTAATTCACCCCCTCTTGGGTGAAACGCTTGCTTTAACATTTGGTATCTAAGCGTAGGTCTTCTTGTTAAGGTATAACAACCTAAGAAGGATCCAATGGCAAGCATGGGTGAAGGAATTCTTCCTGACGGAGCATCCATCACTAGACCTCCAGGTTTTAGTGGTGAACACTTTTCTTTTTGGAAAGCAAAGTTCAGAGTATTCGTAATGGCTACTGAATATGGGCTATGGGATGTGATTGAGAGTGGAAACTATCAACCTACAAAGAGTGTAGATTCTCAAAAAATTCCCAAGACGCCAGCGGAATATTATGAGAATGACAAGAAACTTATCACTCTCAACAGCAAGGCAATTCTGATGTTACAAAGTGCCTTGAGTCAAAGTGAGTATTTCAGAATTTGCACACTTCCAACAGCAAAGGAAATGTGGGAAGCTCTGGAAATAGCTCATGAAGGTACTTCGGGAATAAAGGAGAACCGGATCAACACCTTGGTCACTGAATTCGATTTACTTTGAATGAAATCAGGTGAATCAATATCTGAATTTGAACTTAGATATACTCATCTTGTTAATCAACTTGCAGCTCTTGGGAAAGTCTATGATCAGCATACCTAAGTACAAAAGATTCTAAATATTCTTTCTAAAGAATGGGAGGCTAAAGTCACTGCGATAGAAGAAGCAAAAGGAGAATCAATGAGATCAGTTGCTTCTCTATTTTGAACTCTTTCTGAATATGAAAGCAAACTAAAGTTCAAACGGGAACTAGATGACATTGGTGACAAGAAAAAGAAAGGTCTAGCACTAAAAATAAAAGAAGAGAATCAAGATGAGGATGAGGAGTTTGACGATGATGAAATGGGCCTAATCATAAAACAATTCAGAAAGTTCTACAAGAAAGGACAAGGATTCAAACACTTTCAAAAAGGTGGAACTAGCAGCAAAGATCATATCATTTGCTACGAATGTGGAAAACCAGGACATATCAAATCAGAATGTCCGGAACTGAATCAAAAGTGCAAAGAAAAGAGAAAAGGCAAATTCTTCAACAAAAAGAAGGCCTTCGTATCTGCTATATGGGGTGATAGTTCCTCTGACGAAGAAAGTGATGAGGAAGAAGTAGCTAATATATGTCTCGTCGCTCAAGAAGAAACAGAAGAGGAGGTAAATGATTCTGATCCTACCTATGATGAATTACTCTCTGAATATAATGCTTTACATTCTGAATTCATCAAAGTAGTTAAAGAATTAATTATTTTCAAAAAGAAAAACAAAGCTCTTGAAATTGAACTTAAAGAAAGTTCAGAAAAGGATTGTGAAAATTGTTCTTCTTTGAAAAAGAAAAACACTGATCTTATAAAAACTCTTGAAAAATTTACTCAAGGAAGTGAGATGCTAAATGTTATTTTAAAAGCTCAACCGTTTGTAAATGACCGATCTGGGATTGGATATGATCCAAAATCAGACAAAAGGAAAGGTAGAAAGAAAGCAGGAGGTAAGTCATATTTGAATTATTTCCAGCATTCTGTGCATACATCGAATCCGTTTGCATTTTGTAATTACTGTAATAGAAAAGGTCATTATACATCTTCATGCATTCATAAGAAGAAAGGAACAATATGAACTTACAAATGGGTACCTAAAGGTTCATATATTCAGAAAATTATTTGTACTAACCCAAAAGGACCCAAAAAGATGTGGGTACCTAAGACTTAGTAATTTGATTGCAGGTATGTCTCAAAGCATCCAAAAATAGCAAGTGGTACATAGATAGTGGATGCTCTAGACATATGACCGGAGATTTCGAAAGTTTTACCACATTGCAACCTAAGGAAGGTGGAAAGGTAAAATTTGGAGGAAATCAATCCGGAAGGATAGCAGGAGTTGGTGAAATCAAAAATGATAAAGGAATACAAGTCAAAGATGTATATTATGTTGAAGGCTTGTGTCACAATTTGCTGAGCGTAAGTCAAAGTATAGATAAAAACAACTGGATAATATTTGACTCAGAAGAATGCTTAACCATCAACAAGAATGACTTACAGCTTGATAAGAAGAATATCAAGGCTAAGATCAGAGCAAAATAGGAAGGTAACTGTTATACTCTAGATATTAGTAGAAATGAATCTGAAAATTTTTTTTCTGAGTAATGCCGATGAAAGTTGGCTATGGCATAAGAGATTGGCTCATGTCAATATGCATCAACTAGGCAAATTACTCAAAAAGGATTTAGTGCTTGGATTACCCGAAGTAAATTTCAAAAATGCATTGATTTGTGATGCATGTCAAAAGGGTAAACAAACTAAATCATCTTTCAAATTGAAAAATGACATTTCAAAAAATAGACCACTACAATTATTGCATATGGATTTAGTTGGCCCAGTAAGAGTAAAGAGTCTTGGTGACAACTTATATTCATTGGTCATCGTTGATGATATCTCTAGATTTACATGGGTTATTTTTCTATCATCAAAAGATGAAACCTTTGAAGAATTCATTGTTTTTGCCAAGAAAGTGCAAAATGAGAAAGGTATGTCCATTGCAGGTATTAGGGCCGATCATGGTGGAGAATTTGAAAATCAAGCCTTTGAAGAATATTGTGATACTAATGGCATTGATCACAATTTCTCTGCTCCAAGGAAGCCTCAACAAAATGGAGTTGTGGAACACAAGAATAGAGTACTCACTGAAATGGCTAGAGCAATGTTGAATGAAAAGAACGTGTTTTAAGTGTTCTAGGCTGATGCTATGAGTACAATATGCTATATTTCAAATAAAGCCTATATCAGAACAAAACTTGGAAAGACACCATACGAGCTATACAAAGGAAGAAAGCCAAACATTGCTCATCTACATATTTTCGGTTGTAAGTGTTTTATTCATAATAATGGTAAGGATAACTTAGGAAAATTTGATTCTAGAACTGATGAAGGAATTTTCCTAGGATACTCTAACCGAAGTAAAGCATATAGAGTATTTATTAAACGAACATGTGTTGTTGAAGAATCAATTCACGTTGTATTTGATGAATTTGAATCCTCTGACAAAACCATTGATGAAGAACAGGAAGTTGTTTTAAATCAAGAAAATTGTCAATCTATTTCTAAAACTCTTATTCCAGAGGTTGATGAAACCAAGGAAGAAGAGCAATCTCTAGGTCAACCAAAAGCCTGGAAATACAATAAAAGTCATCCCTTAGATCAAGTCATAGGAGATGTGAATGAAGGGATCAAAACTAGAAATAGAATTTTCAATAAAGTAAGATTTTCTACATTCATTTTTGAAATTGAACCTTCTAACATTGATGAAGCCTTATCAGACAATGATTGGGTTATAGCAATGCAAGAAGAACTAAATCAATTTGAGAGAAATCAAGTTTGGGATTTGGTACCTCGACCCAAGGATCATCCGATCATTAGAACTAAATGGGTATTCAAGAACAAACTCGATGAATCCGCAATTATTGTCAGAAACAAGGCAAGGTTGGTGGCCAAAGTCTATAATCAGGAAGAAGGGATTGATTATGAGGAAACATATGCTCCAGTGGCTAGATTGGAAGCTATACGTGTACTCTTAGCCTTTGCTTGCATCAAAGGATTCAAACTCTATCAAATGGATGTAAAGAGTGCTTTTCTAAATGGTTACATCATGGAAGAAGTATATGTAGAACAACCTCCAGGTTTTGAGGATGTTACCAAACCTGACCATGTTTTCAAACTTAAAAAGGCTTTATATGGTTTAAAACAAGCTCTTAGAGCATGGTAGAAAAGGCTCAGTAAATTTCTCATTGATCAAGGTTTTGTACGAGGAAAAGTTGATACAACACTTTTTATAAAACCAAAACGTGATGATATTTTAATTGTTCAAATATATGTTGATGACATCGTTTTCGGTGCTACTAATGAATCTCTGGGTAAGGAATTTTCTTAGATAATGCAGGGAGAGTTTGACATGTCAATGATGGGAGAATTGAATTTCTTTCTTGGTTTGCAAATCAAATAAAGAAAGAATGGAATCTTTATATCTCAAACAAAGTATTTGAAAGAATTGTTGAAGAAGTATGGAATGGATGAAGCAAATGGCACGGACACTCCTATGAGCTCAACTACGTTGCTTGATGCTAATGTCAAAGGGAAAGACTACAACATCACAAAATATAGAGGAATGATTGGATCATTACTCTATTTCACGGCAAGCAGACCAGACATTCAATTTAGTGTTGGCATATGTGCAAGATATCAAGCAGCACCAAAGGAATCACATGCCAAAACTGTGAAACGAATTTTTAGATATCTTGCTGACACACCAAAATTGGGTCTATGGTATCCCAAAGGAAGAAGTGAATATCTTGTTGCATATTCAGATTCAGATCATAGAGGATACAAAATAGACAGAAAGAGCACCAGTGGACAAGGACAATTTCTTGGAGGATCTCTTGTATCATGGTTCAGCAAGAAACAAAATACAGTGTCTCTTTCTTCAATGGAAGCCGAATATGTTGCAGTCTCAAGTTGTTGTGCACAAGTAATATGGTTAAAACAACAACTACAAGATCTTGGTATTTACCTCAAAGAAATACCAATCTATTGTGACAATACCAGTACGATAAGCTTGGCAAAGAATCCAGTTCAACACTCTAGAACCAAGCATATCGATGTTAGACTTCACTTCATCAGAGATCATGTTCAAAAGAAAGATGTGAAAGTGATATTCATTCCTACTCATCTTCAATTAGTTGATATCTTCACAAAACCCCTTGCAAAAGATCAATTTCTATATATTAGAAGAGAATTGGGAATGGTAAATCCCAATGAGTTATAAGTTATTTCAGTTTCTCATAATATTAGATGAAGTCATTTAATGATGTTTTGATGATTACTAACTTAAGCATCGGAGTATTTAGAAACTTGTTTTGCAGGGAAATTGAAACTCTGTTTTGAGAAACAAAAACAGAGGTTATCAGAGGACACCTTTACTGGAGTATCAACTTGAAGTAATAACTGACAATGAAACATTACCCGAGGAACAACTTGAAGTAAAGAAGCACTTTACTCGAGTAACTAATTGAGTAATGGCCTTCAAAACTGGAAGTAATGGATCAAGTTACTTGGAATTTGAATAAAACGATTGAGTTACAAAGAATTGAACAGTCAGAAGTTGAAAAGACAGGTTACCGGAGGCGAGCCTCGAGTAAACTTGAAGCTTACTCGAGCAAGGACTCGAGTAACTGCAAGTCCAGATTTCCAAATTGATGAAAAATGATCCAAATCTGATTCAAATTGGTTATAAATGATCGAGGGAACATACATGGATAATTACAATATTATTCATGCCAGGTACGCAATTTAAATGAATTATTTTAGAGAATTTTTGTATGATTACTCGAGTAAGGCCTCGAGTAACGTCAGGTTTTAGGTCTTTATCTGTGGTAAACTCGGTCATTTCCACAAAATCTCCTCGAGTAAATCACTATACACTCTCACAAAAACTTTTCACAATTGATTCCTTGCATCATTTCCGTCAAAACCCAACAGATTTCAACCCCAAAAACTTCCTATTTTGCTCAGATTCTCAGTGCCCTAACTCGCGACTGTGACTTTGTTTCTCTGAGATTTCCAAATTTATGTGTTTCAAGATGGTTAAAACCAAGAATCTCAATTTCACAGATTCCTCTAAATCACAACAACATCCTGATCCTCTTTCTTCTCCTCCCAGAAAGAGAAGAAAACTTACGCCGAGATCAAAAGCCAAAATCCAACCTCAACCTCAACCTCAACCGAAACCAAAAGGGATTCTGATCAAAGAGCCTATAGCTACAAGGGCTCAATCCAAAAAGAGTACATCTACCGGGAAAGGCAAGAGTACCAAATCTCCCTCACCTCCTCCCTCTGATTCCTCTACCCCCTCTTTCACACCAAAGTCTACTAAAAAGCCTAAGTATGATAAGAATGTGACTAAGGCTATGGCAAACATCATAGATCAAATGGAGAAGGGGCAATCTTCAAAGAAATCTAGATTGCCAGAAGAGGAAATCACCAACCCTCCAAAGGGGTTCAACGTCAACAAGCTAGTGGAATCCCCAAAGTATCTATCTCAGTTCTCCAGGAGGAAAGTGTGCAAGACACATTATGTGGACCTCAAGTTACTTCAGGAGGTATTGAAGCATGACCTTAGTCCATATTTAGAACCTTTTATGTCTTGGCTTTTGATTAGACTACCTTTTTGCACAAAAGTGATCACACACTTTTACTGTAATCTTAAGATACTAGACGAGCCAAACAGAACCTCAGCTGAGGAAGAGATGACTACATTGTGAGAAGGCAAAAGATTCTTATTTCACCCTCTAGGATAAACATGTGGTTAGGGATAGAGAACCCCCCAGATGATATTTACTCCCAACTTGAACCAAACCAAATATTTTCTGTCCTTAAACCTGGTGAGTTAGTTGGCCCTTTAAATTTCAAACCAAGTGATATGTGTGATCATCACAGGGTTCTATGGTACATCTACTCTAGATCCCTTGTGAACAAGGCCAACAACTATACCCACTTCTTTGATAGGGACTTTAGGTGGTTTGCTTCACTTCTTCTGAAGGAACAGAAGAACTTAGGGGAGTATATCTTTTCTGAGATGAAAAGATACAGAGTGGATGGGAAGGCTACCACATCAATGCCATATCCTCAGATAGTATCACTTATTCTAAAAGAGAATAAGATATGGTATCTGGATAGCAAGGAACCTATTGAGAGGATGACTCCAGTTGGGAGAAATTAGATTGGGAAGCTGAATATTGACATCCCTCTCAAAGGCCCTCTGGAGTCTGGGTCAAAGAAGAAGAAAAAGACTGAGACCAAGACCAGCAAGATGGATGACACTCAGTCATCGGCTCCAGCTGCCACCACATCATCACCCTCCTTCCTCAATGTCACACTTCAGTATTTCATGGAAAAAATGCTCCAAGGATTCCATGTTGATATCGCCAACACAAATACTGAATTGATTACCAATATGAACTACAAAATGGCAGAGTTGGTTGAGAAAATGGAAAAGAGGCACGAGGAGTTGCTTGCTGAGCAACGTGCCCAGGGTAAGACACTGAGATTGATTCTGGCACGGCTGGATTCATTGGGTCCCGGACCTTCTGCCGGTCCTTCTTCCTCTGCACCTCCACCACCTCCAGAGCACACTCCTTCTGATATTCCTTACACTGAGGCTGAACCTTCTATTTCTCCAGTCTCTAGTCCACTTGAAGCACAACCCAAAGATATCTTATACTCAGTGGATAATGTAATATCCCAAAAAGTGATTAAGGGCTAATGACTTCAAAAGTGGATGTAATTATTGTTGAATAAACACTTTTGGAGAATGTGTGATGGGAATTTGGATATTTTAATGATTCCAATGGCTTCCTTGTGAAAATTCATGTGGGGAGAGTGTTTATTGTGAAGTTGGAACCATTGGGAACAATTGTGCAAAAGTTGAAAACTCTGTCCATTGAAACTCTGTACAGGGCAGCCAATTTGTATGGACGTTTTAAATAGGCAAATGGTGTCTAAAAATTCTGAAATTTTCCAGTATTAAAGTTCACATGTCAAGCTTCAAAATGAACATATAATTTGTATCATTTTGATTTGTGACCTAAGAGTTTTGGATTTTTGAAGTTTGCCCAGCGAAATTAATTATTTTCTGGAACAGTATGCAAAGATTGAAAGTCTGGGAATTTTGTAGTGATTTTCAGTAATGGCCAATATTTTTCCTATGAATAGGACTTAAATATCTTTCATTTGGCTTTGGAATCACCTCATTTCGATTTTTCTAGAATTAGTTATGATTTTTTAAAGTTTGGGCAGAAAAACTGTCATAAAATCCGAAAATGGGATTTATGACATCAGCATAATAAAACATGACATCATCCTAATGTTAAAACACTTTTTATTCATCATCTTCATCAGCTATTCCCGACGCCATTCTGCAGCCAAAGTAAAGAAAAGAGTTGAGAGGGTTTTGGGAGAAAAGGAGAAGAGAACTCGCAAGGTAAGCCGATTTCTCCGACGATCTAGCTCCTAACGCGTATAACTCCGATCCTAAGCTACTCCTTTATGTTCTTTAAGGTTTGGAAGCTCCTCTTTTGGTGTTAAAACACCTAGGGTTTTCATTCAAGTCAAGGAAAATCTATTGGGAGCTTGAGGTAACTTCCAAACTCTTGTATATTGACTATTCTGGCTGCTGTGGGCAATTTAATCGGTGAAATTTCGCCGGATTGCCATTGGTTTTAATTCTTGGAAATGGGTTTTTCTAGGGGTTATGCTGCCCAAATTGATACTAAATGGTAGTTTTAACTTAATGAAATAGTCAATAAAGTGGTTAGGAGTAGAAAGGAACGCGTTTACGGAGCCGAAATCGTAAAACCCCAATTTTTCCCGGAGAACATGTATATTTCGGCCAAGGCTGTAAATGGGTCTTAGAGTTGGATTTTCAATGATTTGATGATTCCATTGGATTCAGTGGGCGAAAATAGGTGGGGTTACAGTTGGGCACTTTTTCAAAAAAGGCCGAGAAAGCATAATTACGGAAACACCCCTAAAACCCTAAAAGTAGGGCTGTCAAGGGCAATTTCGTAATTTGACATTGAATTTGATAAATCTGAGTACGGAAATGGATTCCTTGGGCGGAAATATGTTAGGATAGCCCAGATTAGAATTTCGAAAAAAGTGCAACCGGTCCGGGTATGGCGGGCCCAGGCCGGGTCCCCGGGGGTAGTTTTGTAAATTTTCATTATAGACTAATATAACCCCAAGTAACACTATGGAAGTGTCTAAATGGTGCATTTGGAATTGTAGGATTCGATATTTGCCGCCCTCGGGAGCCCACAGTGCCAAGAAACGTCGGGAAAGGATCAGGTAGTGACTCTCTCTCTTATACTTTGTATAATGCTCTGTATGTGTGTGTTATCATTGTTATGTGATGATTCTTTAATGCTGCTGCGATTACAGCTGGTGATAGCTGTCGTTTACAGCGCAAGCTGTCGTTTACAGCGCAAGCTGTCGTTTACAGCGTAAGCTGTCGTTATTGTGATTACAGCGTAAGCTGTCGTGATTATTATTACAGCGAGAGCTGTCGTATTATGCATACAGCCGTGAGTGCTGTCGTTTGTGGTGAAAACCATGTATCTTTGAGATTGCTGCTGCTGTTGCTGGTTGTGATTTATATACATGCTTTGTGTTATGCATTGTGTGAGTGGTTTGTTACTACTGGGATTCGCTCGAATCTCATTCTTTCCTATGACTAACATTTCAGACAGGGCATGTGGCTCAAAGGAGAAGCGGCCAACCCGAAGCACTTAGGATCTTTAGTGATACTAAGGATTTTTGAGATGTTGGTTATCTACTTTAAACTCGGGATTACTGTATATCCTGAATCAGGAACACTACATTCGATTTTGGTTGTGTAATCCCCTAGTAGATACTTGTAACCTCTAGATTATATAAGTATAGGACCCGGGAGTTGCCGGGGATTTGGTTATACACTCTGTTATACATGAATGTAGATAAACTGCACAGGTAATTATATTCAAATTTTGAAATGGAGACCAGGAACAGGAAGAGATTTTGAATGTTTTGTGAAAACCCTACTACGAAGTAGGAGATTGAAATGAGTTTAAGTTATCCGATGGTCTCTAATCCGAATTAAATGTGCATTATCGAATTATAATTACGTGATTAAAGGCAGGGTGTTACATTTTGGTATCAGAGCTGTAGTTCCTGGCAAGGGTAGAGGTTGCTAGGATAGATCCCTTAGATAGTAGTAGGGATAGAAGATTATCTGTGAATGATTGTTGTGTATGCACATGTATGTTTAATTGACATGGATATATATATGAGTTTTGTGACTATATGTGCATACTATCTCTGCTAAATTAATGGGGCAAGTTGTTTGTAGAATGAAGAAAACTAGAGGACGCCCCAATATTCCGCGTGTAGACCCAGAGGTGGAGATCGTCAATGATAATCCACCAGATCCTATGCAAGAGATGATGGGTCTAATCCGGGATCAAAGAGATATGATAACTGAGTTGAGAGAAGAGCTCAGAGCAGAGAAGGCGAAGAACAAGGAAGGTCCAGTTCAATCCACTCCGGAGGAAACTCAAGGAGAAACTCGGCATGAGGATACTGCTGAAGGATCAGCACGACCCCTGGAGTCCCCACCTCACATTGTCCCAAATCAAGAATCACATGGGATACCGCTTAGAGAGGAAAGAGACCTTCAGTTTTGGGTCACCAGGTTCTGCAAGCATCTGCCTCCTGCGTTCAGAGGGAGGTTTGACCCTCAAGCAGCCGAAGATTGGATGAACAGACTGGAGAAAATATTTGAGGTGCTTAATTGTCCGGATGAGGTGAAGCCACGACTGGCCGTTTACAAACTCGAAGGGGATGCAGACCTTTGGTGGCGGAATATCGCCCTAACCTTGAAGAGCAACAAGATGCCATTGACTTGGGAATTGTTTCAACAAGAATTCAACGAGAAGTATTTTCCCAAATCAGTGAGGCTCGAGAAGGAGACAGAATTCCTGAATATCAGGCAAGGGGACGCGGAAAGCTTCGATGATTACTTGTCCCGTTTTGTCCGATTGGCTCGATACTCCTCCTATCTCCGGTTCAAGGATGATGAAGAATGGAGTTCTGATATGCTCATTCGTGGTCTGAGGCGAGAGTTGAGGAAGTGCTTAGCTACTCATCAATTTACCAAGTTCAACAAGGCGGTTGAACAATGCAGGATTACAGAGAACAACTTGAGAGATTTGTATCCTGCCAGAGCTACTAGCCACCGCAATGAACCTAATAAGGGTGCTACCTCACAAAAGCGAAAGGGGCAAGGATCTTCGTCTGGAAGTGGTAAGAAGCCCTACCAGTCTGGGAGCCGTGACCAGCAAAGAACATATTCTGGACCATGGATTTGTCGTCGGTGTAACCAACCACATCAAGGCAAAACTTGTGATGGCAAAATAATATGCTTCAATTGTAAGCGTGTGGGGCATACTGCTGCTGAATGCAAAGAGCCACGACCAGACCAAAGACCGAGGACACAGGGCCGAGTATTCACTATGACCCATGAGGAGGCCCGCAAATCTCCTGAGCTAATACAAGGTAAACTTCTACTTCATGGCCATCTGTTGCAAGTTTTATTTGACTCGGGTGCAAGTCACTCCTTCATTGCCTATGATTGCGTGAAGCGCCTGGGATTGCATGTGCACAAACTGCCATTTGAATTAGTAGTGTCAACTCCAATGGGTATTAAGGCCTTGACCACAGAAGCTTGTTTGAGTTGTGTCATAACTGTGGAAGGGCATCAATCTATTGTAGATTTGATATGTTTGCCTCTTAGTCAATTAGAAGTCATTTTGGGTTTTGATTGGTTAATGGCAAATAATATATTGCTTGATTGTGGAAACAAGAGGATAGTATATCCTGTATCTCAGAGGGTTGAAGATGTGGATGCTAGTATGAATTTTCTTTCGGCAGCCAAAGCTGAAAAGTATCTTGAAAAGGGTTGCCAGGGGTATGTAGTGTTTTTCTCTGTGCAAGGGGAAAATGGCGAAACCTTGAATAATATACCTGTGGTAAATGAATTCCTTGAGGTGTTTCCGGACGATCTGAGCGGATTACCTCCAGAAAGGGAAGTTCAGTTCCCAATTGACATTGTACCTGGAGCTGATTCTATATCCAAGGCCCCATACCGCATGGCCCCAAACGAAATGGTGGAGTTAAAGAAACAAATAGAAGATTTGCTTGAGAAAGGGTTTATTAGACCTAGTATGTCGCCTTGGGGAGCTCCAGTGTTGTTTGTAAAGAAGAAAGATGGGAGTCTTCGCTTGTGTATCGACTACAGAGAGCTGAATAAAGTTACTATCAAAAACAAGTATCCTCTTCCCCGAATTGATGACCTATTAGATCAACTCTCTGGTTCGTGTGTGTTTTCAAAGATTGATCTAAGGTCAGGATATCATCAGCTGCGAGTGAAAGCAGAAGATATTCCAAAGACTGCTTTCAGGACCCGATATGGTCATTATGAGTTCTTGGTGATGCCATTTGGGCTAACCAATGCGCCTGCGGTTTTCATGGATTACATGAACCGTATCTTTCGGCAATATCTGGATCAGTTTGTTGTTGTGTTTATCGATGACATTTTGATATATTCCAAGAATAAGGATGAGCATGAGTATCATTTGAGAATCGTATTGAATATCTTGTGCGAGAAGCAATTATATGCTAAATTGAGCAAGTGCGAGTTTTGGCTATTAGAAGTGAAATTCTTAGGCCATGTTATCTCGCAAGAAGGGGTCTCTGTGGATCCCAGCAAAGTGGAAGCAGTACTGAACTGGAAGAGGCCAGAATCTGTGGCGGAAATACGCAGTTTTCTGGGTCTTGCTGGTTATTATCGGAGATTTATCCAAAATTTCTCCCGTATTGCATTGCCGATGACCAAGCTCACGAGAAAAGATCAGCCGTTTGTGTGGGACGAGAAATGTGAAAACTGCTTTGTGGAGCTGAAGGAGAGGTTGACGTCGGCACCTGTATTGATTTTACCCGATCCCAGTGTGACATATGTTGTGTATTCTGATGCCAGTGGGCAGGGATTAGGGTGTGTCCTTATGCAGCAGGGACGTGTGGTGGCCTACGCCTCTCGACAGCTCAGACCTCATGAATTGAATTATCCCACTCATGATCTGGAGCTTGCGGCCATTGTATTTGCTTTAAAGATTTGGCGTCATTACCTATATGGTGTGACTGTGGAATTGTACTGCGACCACAAGAGTCTCAAATATCTGTATGATCAAAAAGAGCTGAATATAAGACAGCGTCGCTGGATGGAATTGCTTAAGGACTACGACCTAGAGATAAAATATCACCCGGGTAAGGCAAATGTAGTCGCTGATGCTCTTAGCCGAAAGACTGTGCTCGTTGCAGCTATGATGATACAAGAAAGGAAATTGATTGAAGATTTTCGTGATTTAAATTTGACAAATCAGATCATCTGTGCCAATTACACTGTTTCTCAAGAGGAGAGTGATCTAAGGGTGGAAATTGAAGAAGCTCAGAGTCAAGATGACTGGATACAGCGCAATCTGACTCGAATCAAACAGGGAGAAGTTTCAGGCTACGACATATCGCCTCGTGGATTGGTTCGTTACCAGAAAAGAGTATGCGTTCCACTTAAGGCAGAGTTGAGGCAGAAGATTCTGGATGAGGTACACAAGAGCCGATATACTCTTCATCCTGGTATGACCAAGATGTATCAGAATCTGAAATCGGTGTATTGGTGGCCGGGTTTGAAGAGTGACGTGACCAAATATGTTGCAAGGTGTCTCACTTGTCAGAAAGTGAAAATCGAGCACCAGAGACCGCCTGGTTTACTTCAGAGTCCTGAGATTCCGGAATGGAAATGGGAAAGTGTGACCATGGATCTGGTTGTGGGATTGCCCAGGATCAGGAATTTTGATGCGATCTGGGTAATTGTGGACCGATTAACAAAGTCAGCCCACTTTATACCAATCGATGCTGGTTACTCTCCGGATAAGCTAGCAGAGATTTATATCCGAGAAATTGTGAAACTCCATGGTGTACCGAAGAATATCATTTCCGATCGAGATCCCCGATTCACTTCGAGATTCTGGAAAGTATTGCATGAAGCCTTAGGTACTCAACTGAGGTTCAGTACGGCTTATCATCCTCAAACGGATGGACAATCTGAGAGAACAATTCAGACGCTGGAGGATATGTTGCGAGCTTGTGTTCTCGACTTTAAAGGAAGTTGGGACCGTTTCCTTCCACTGGCTGAGTTCGCTTACAACAATAGCTATCATGCGAGCATCCAAATGGCTCCGTATGAAGCGTTGTATGGAAGACGGTGTCAATCACCTTTATGCTGGAATGAATTATCCGAAAGGAAGCTTTATGGGCCAGATTTGGTTGATCAAACC
Organism: Inga laurina; assembly: GCA_963855925.1. Classification (NCBI taxonomy): domain Eukaryota; kingdom Viridiplantae; phylum Streptophyta; class Magnoliopsida; order Fabales; family Fabaceae; genus Inga; species Inga laurina. Next base: position 49,909,452 of record OY979703.1, read on the forward strand.
TCAGCACAGATTTGGATCATTCGTAAGAGGCTCCTTGCAGCGCAGAGTCGACAGAAAAGTTACGCTGACAAGAGGAGAAGGCCTCTAGAATTTGAGGTTGGTGATCACATATTCCTGAGAGTATCACCAATTACGGGCATTGGGCGAGCCATCAAGAGGAAGAAGCTGAGCCCGAGATATATAGGTCCTTTTGAAATCCTTGAGAGGATTGGGCCTGTTGCTTATCGAGTAGCCCTACCCCCAAACTTGAGTAGACTCCACGATGTGTTTCATGTTTCCCAACTGAAGAAGTATCAACCGGATCCATCTCATATTGTTGAATATGAAGAAGTTGAGTTACAAGACAACTTCACATATGCGATAGAGCCAAAACAGATCATTGATAGAGAAGAACGACGGCTCAGACACCGAAGCATTCCATTTGTGAAGGTGATCTGGAAGGGAATGACTCAGAGGGAAGCAACTTGGGAAGCGGAAGCGAATATGCGAAGACGTTATCCTGAGTTTATGGCTCAAGTTGTGTGACAAATTTCGAGGACGAAATTTATTTTACGGGGGGAGAAATGTAATATCCCAAAAAGTGATTAAGGGCTAATGACTTCAAAAGTGGATGTAATTATTGTTGAATAAACACTTTTGGAGAATGTGTGATGGGAATTTGGATATTTTAATGATTCCAATGGCTTCCTTGTGAAAATTCATGTGGGGAGAGTGTTTATTGTGAAGTTGGAACCATTGGGAACAATTGTGCAAAAGTTGAAAACTCTGTCCATTGAAACTCTGTACAGGGCAGCCAATTTGTATGGACGTTTTAAATAGGCAAATGGTGTCTAAAAATTCTGAAATTTTCCAGTATTAAAGTTCACATGTCAAGCTTCAAAATGAACATATAATTTGTATCATTTTGATTTGTGACCTAAGAGTTTTGGATTTTTGAAGTTTGCCCAGCGAAATTAATTATTTTCTGGAACAGTATGCAAAGATTGAAAGTCTGGGAATTTTGTAGTGATTTTCAGTAATGGCCAATATTTTTCCTATGAATAGGACTTAAATATCTTTCATTTGGCTTTGGAATCACCTCATTTCGATTTTTCTAGAATTAGTTATGATTTTTTAAAGTTTGGGCAGAAAAACTGTCATAAAATCCGAAAATGGGATTTATGACATCAGCATAATAAAACATGACATCATCCTAATGTTAAAACACTTTTTATTCATCATCTTCATCAGCTATTCCCGACGCCATTCTGCAGCCAAAGTAAAGAAAAGAGTTGAGAGGGTTTTGGGAGAAAAGGAGAAGAGAACTCGCAAGGTAAGCCGATTTCTCCGACGATCTAGCTCCTAACGCGTATAACTCCGATCCTAAGCTACTCCTTTATGTTCTTTAAGGTTTGGAAGCTCCTCTTTTGGTGTTAAAACACCTAGGGTTTTCATTCAAGTCAAGGAAAATCTATTGGGAGCTTGAGGTAACTTCCAAACTCTTGTATATTGACTATTCTGGCTGCTGTGGGCAATTTAATCGGTGAAATTTCGCCGGATTGCCATTGGTTTTAATTCTTGGAAATGGGTTTTTCTAGGGGTTATGCTGCCCAAATTGATACTAAATGGTAGTTTTAACTTAATGAAATAGTCAATAAAGTGGTTAGGAGTAGAAAGGAACGCGTTTACGGAGCCGAAATCGTAAAACCCCAATTTTTCCCGGAGAACATGTATATTTCGGCCAAGGCTGTAAATGGGTCTTAGAGTTGGATTTTCAATGATTTGATTATGTCATTGGATTCAGTGGGCGAAAATAGGTGGGGTTACAGTTGGGCACTTTTTCAAAAAAGGCCGAGAAAGCATAATTACGGAAACACCCCTAAAACCCTAAAAGTAGGGCTGCCAAGGGCAATTTCGTAATTTGACATTGAATTTGATAATTCTGAGTACGGAAATGGATTCCTTGGGCGGAAATATGTTAGGATAGCCCAGATTAGAATTTCGAGAAAAGTGCAACCGGTCCGGGTATGGCAGGCCCAGGCCGGGTCCCCGGGGGTAGTTTTGTAAATTTTCATTATAGACTAATATAACCCCAAGTAACACTATGGAAGTGTCTAAATGGTGCATTTGGAATTGTAGGATTCGATATTTGCCGCCCTCGGGAGCCCGCAGTGCCAAGAAACGTCGGGAAAGGATCAGGTAGTGACTCTCTCTCTTATACTTTGTATAATGCTCTGTATGTGTGTGTTATCATTGTTATGTGATGATTCTTTGATGTTGCTGCGATTACAGCTGGTGATAGCTGTCGTTTACAGCGCAAGCTGTCGTTTACAGCGTAAGCTGTCGTTATTGTGATTACAGCGTAAGCTGTCGTGATTATTATTACAGCGAGAGCTGTCGTATTATGCATACAGCCGTGAGTGCTATCGTTTGTGGTGAAAACCATGTATCTTTGAGATTGCTGCTGCTGTTGCTGGTTGTGATTTATATACATGCTTTGTGTTATGCATTGTGTGAGTGGTTTGTTACTACTGGGATTCGCTCGAATCTCATTCTTTCCTATGACTAACATTTCAGACAGGGCATGTGGCTCAAAGGAGAAGCGGCCAACCCGAAGCACTTAGGATCTTTAGTGATACTAAGGATTTTTGAGATGTTGGTTATCTACTTTAAACTCGGGATTACTGTATATCCTGAATCAGGAACACTACATTCGATTTTGGTTGTGTAATCCCCTAGTAGATACTTGTAACCTCTAGATTATATAAGTATAGGACCCGGGAGTTGCCGGGGATTTGGTTATACACTCTGTTATACATGAATGTAGATAAACTGCACAGGTAATTATATTCGAATTTTGAAATGGAGACCAGGAACAGGAAGAGATTTTGAATGTTTTGTGAAAACCCTACTACGAAGTAGAAGATTGAAATGAGTTTAAGTTATCCGATGGTCTCTAATCCGAATTAAATGTGCATTATCGAATTATAATTACGTGATTAAAGGCAGGGTGTTACAGATAACCCCGACACCAATGAGACCATTCATATCATCATTGATGATTCTCCTCCCAAACCTCAGACTGAACCCGCTCTTAAACCTATCCATCTCCTACCCATACTGAGGAAATATCTCCCTCCTTATCCTCTGCTTATCACACTCCAGAGGTTGAGACCACTCCAGAGGTTCAGACCACTCTAGAGGTTGAGACCACTATGGTTGTCTACCAGTCTCTTCCTATTCCTCCCAAAGATGATATCCATATCCCTCCACTTCATCTTCCTGAACCGGTCTCTTCTAGCTCTTTTGACTCTTCTAGTTTAGATGATAGCTTAGTTCTTCCAGTGAAGCCTATTTCCATGGTCAAGCCTTCTGATCCTCCTCTTGAATGATGAAGACAAAAAGGGGGAGAAGAACTTGAGAGTGATTTTGTGGAAGTGTCTGAATGACTGTGCTTATTTTTGGTATTTGGGTGTATATGGGTTTTAGGGAGCTTTTGAATTTGTTAAGCTTTTCATCTTGTAGTGTAACTTTAAGATTAATGCAAGTTAATTTGAGTTATGATTTCATTTCAAGTCCATTTAAACTTTAAATTATGATACATTGTTGGACTAATGAAGTTTATTATGTATGCAAGGTGAAGATGTTATAATCTCAATCCTTTTCAAATCATTTCGAATATAAACTTAACAAGGTTTTCAAATTTTATCATTGAATTCAAGATGTGTTTATTTGAGAACTTACTTTCAAAAATCTTGTTCAAAATCACCAAGTTTTGTCATCATCAAAAAGGGGGAGAATGTTAGATCTCATGTTTTGATGATAACAAAGAATGGTATGAAAAAGACTTGCGTAATAAATAAGTTTGAACAAAGTAATAACAGGGAAAAGCATTACTTGAAGTAAGCATTGGAATAATGAAGCAAGGCCAAGAGAAAAAGATGAGAAACTTGATCAGAAGCAATTTTTCTAAGGCATTATATGAGTATGTACTCGAGTAATGGACAAAACTTGAAGTAACCAGAGATACCTTCGAGTAAGCTGCCAACGTTACTCGAGTAAGTACTCGAGTAATAGTGTAAATGTTTTCAAGTTGCTCTTGGCCTGCCAATGTTACTCGAGTAGCTACTCGAGTAACCAGGTAAAAGTTTTCCAGTTACTCTCAGCCTGCCAATGATACTCGAGTTACTCTGTTTCAGAGAATGTGTTGCTCTCGGCATTTTGTACCACTGCCAATGTTACTCGAGTAGCTACTCGAGTAATGCACTAAGGAAAGTAAAAACTTGAAGGTAGTATTCGAATAACTTGAACTAATTTTATCATACTTTCCTCGAGTCATTACTCAAGTTTGCAGGTATTTATTGATTCATTTTAAGTGGATTACTCGAGTATGTACTCGAGTATGCAGAGTTATTTTTTGAAGGAAAACTTTAAGTCATTACCCGAGTAAGCTATGAACATAAATTGAGTTTACTCGAGTATGCACTCGAGTAACAAGGTAATCAAACTTGAAGTGCTCTCGGCCTTGAAATCCTGCCAACATTACTGGAGTAAAGCATCGAGTAACATAAGTTCATTTGAAGGTTTACTCGAGTTGGTACCCGAGTAAACTATGAAGAAAAAAGTGCATTACTCGAGTAAGTACCCGAGTAAACAAGCATTTCCAGAGGTTTGATATTTTTTTTATTCCATGCACTACCCTTGTAATCTTATAGTTATTTGTTGACTTGCAGTCCATCAAAGATTTCACGATGATACTTGAGTAAGTACTCGAGTAAACTTTAATGAATACTCGAGTAGCTACTCGAGTATGCAAACCCAGAAATTCAGAAATAATTCCAACATTCATTGTTTTGTTTCCAATTTGATTAACCTTTCATTATATTAGTATTCTTAGCATATCCATAGATAAACAATAAAGAGATCTTACCAAATAAGCAAAGTCAAAAGCAACGCTCAAATGTCACTGACCGCCACCTACCGCAAACGTATGTTTTTTCAAATACTGGAAAAGTCAATAGTGGCTGCGCATGCTCCAACTGGCATGAAGAAATATGTTCCAGCAATCATTACCAACGCGGTTTGTTCCTAGAAATCCCTAGATTTGAGAGCTTCAATTTGATATATAATTTGTATATATTTAAAGTATGTTTGGATGTATTTTGAGTCAAAAAGGTGCTTATATGCACTTAGAGATTCCCAAAAACATTGAAATTGAGTCAATGATGATTCTATTATTTTTCGGGATAGGTTGGCTTACTTATTAAGAGTATTTCAGCTACAACATAAGGTTAAAACTGAAAGATTATTTAACAGTGAGGGATTATTTAAATGAGTTTTTGAATATAAAATCCTATCCAACCTTGACTCAAAATCTTAGAGATAAAACCTAAAAATTGTAGCAACTTGAAATTATTTAATAATTATTGAATAATAATAAGTCTTCCTATACTTCTAACCATATTTATTCACTTGGATTGAAGCAATGACTTCTAAAAGTCAACCCTTTATCACAAATGTTGTGACAAAGGATAAGACAGATAGAGATGTGAGAATCATCTCATCAAGTGGGAGGTATGCTGCAATTACATCCAAGTAAGTGGATGTAAACATGGCGAAGAGGAGCTTGACATATTAGCTAGATGCTACATGAGTTCATATGGTCAGAAGGGCTTATGAGAAGGAGAACCTTGTTAAGAGACAACAAAATGGGGCAAAAGTTTTTCTTTTGAATGTTCTTTATCATTGAATTTATGGTTAAATTCTTTGTTTTTTGGAATTGAATTAAGAATATTCTCTTCTTGCTTTCATGAACATTCGTGTTGATTAGATGATATTGTATTATTGTCTTCTTAGTATAACTTTCTTTGATTGAGTAGGGGTTTCTAGAATACGTATAGAAATCCAAAAGGGGAATATGTTCAATGAAGACTATGGTTAAAAGGGTGAGGAGCTAACTAGCATGATTGGGATGGGAGTCAACCTAGTTGTCTTCTAAACATGAAACTAGTAAACTTATTATCTAATTGTCCTTTGTCTTATTTGAATAAATATGATTTGTATACCATATTCGTCTAAATGACCAATTATGTCCAAGTCTATTTAACTAAGCTTATGAAGACAAGCTCAATAGAGATGACTATGGAGTTAGAAACTCTCAAATATCTTTTTCATTCAAGAAGAATGAGATGTCAGGGACATCCTACCAACTAGTCTTCAGCATTTAGAGGCTAAAGCAACCGAAGGATACAAAAGGTTTATGCTATCAATCATAGAAAGAACAACATTGCTTAAACTTATGTTAGTATGAGCAATGTAACCTTATCCAAGCCATGTGGATAGTGTTGGAAGATAGTGAAATAGATGATCTTCTTCTATAAAGTTAAAACTAAGTTTTAACATAGTGTATTAAGTCCTAACATGTTGTTTATGCAACACTTGAGGCAAATATCAAACTAAGAAATTGAGACAAACTAAAAGCCAAGTTCTTTCTAACAAACAACATGTTTATGTTGTGACAAGATGTCTCCCAGTGAGTAAGAGGAAGCTATGTCTCCTAGCGAGTGGGAGTAAGCCACGTCTTTCAATGAGTGGGCGTATACGAAAGTATATGTTGCCCCTGATATGTATATTGTGACTTTCAGCAATGTGAATCACCACATTGAACTTGAGTATGAAAGATTGAACGATCCATGATCTATTAATCAGACGAACTTAGCTAAAGAGTAGGAGGATTCATCCTCTAAGCCTAAGGGCAAGAAATTTATGAGGTAAACTTGATCAAGAGGAGGTCAAAATGTTTTCTACAAAGATGAAAAGCTACATTGATAATCCTTGAGGGTTGAAAAAGTAGCAATCCACGTGAGTTGTGCATGTTTCACAGAAGCATATGGCTTCACGTCAAATGTAAAGCAATAAACAGATAGAATCAAGGGATTGGAACTTACACGTTAACTCTGCATAGATAAACCACTCTGATTCACTCTATGTAATTGCAACTGACAGAATCACAACTTTGCTATCTCTTTAGTTAAAGAGCAATGGGACTATGATTCTCAAATCCTTCGTTGGATTTTGATGTTTCTTTTTAGGGATAAAAGATTCAATTTCTTGCCACATGTACATATTAATCAAAAGAAATGATCAAACTAGCAAAAGAGTATTTGTTAATAACATGTGCTAATGGGTTAATCCCTTATAAATAAGTTGAGAACTTATTCTACCTGGTGAGAAAGACAAAGAAACATTTATGATAAAATCCACTGCAATTGGCAAATTATGACGTTAGTGAACCAATGAACGTGAGGGAAAAACACAGCGCTTGGTGTTTCGTTAATGTTGTGGATGTTTACTCAAAATACAATAATGTTTACTTGATTTTTGGTAAGTATGAAGCTGTTAGATAATGGCTGAACTTGTCAGGAATACCTACAAATGATGATGACTATAAAAGGGATAGATTCCCCAATAGATTGAATGCTCTCTTCATCATTTAGAAGATGATGATGACTACCTACAAGTGTCTGAAAGACTCTAAAAGGACCTGCTAAGTTGAATTGCAAAGTGTCATGCAGAAGGATTTGAATTCCTTTTTGAAACTAGCCAAATACATGTTTGGGCAATTTGTCACCTAGCCAAGAGGTGATTGGGAACAAGTAGGACCTGTTAAGTTGAATTGCAAAGTGTCATATAGAAGGATTTGGATTCCTTTTTGAAACTAGCCAAATACATGTTTGGGCAATTTGTCACCTAGCCAAGAGGCAATTGGGAACAAGTAAGTTCTCAAATCTGTTAGTGGCATGTAAAACCAAAAACACTTAGTGGCTAAGGGGTACCACAATGGAAGGTTGTCCGTTGTGTATTTTAACTCTGAACTTTGATTATGACAACAAGCTTAGTCTTGAAATTACATCAAGATGATGTAAAGACCGCTTTCCAATTTGAAATTTTTGAAATTGGATGATGAACTCTACATAAAGCAGCTTAAGGGCTTCGTAGAAACAATCACCCAAATAGTAGTATATGAGGTTTTCACAAGGTGAAATCCTCACCAACTTTGAGATAATTGAAGAACACTAGATGAGTCCCAAATGGTCTAGTAATGATTCTTTGTGAAGTCATCCTTTGTCAAATGACAAATGTTTAGCTGAAACAAGTGTCAATGGAGTCAAAGGAATAAAGGATAAGAGAATGCTTAAATTCTGAGTTTAGAAAATCATGGGTTGAAAAAATATCTTGAATGACAAGGTAAACGGAGATTGCACAAGGAAGATACAGTCTTTGCTACCTAAGACATGTACAAGTGTGATCTTTAGACATCCAAGGATGCCAAACTGCAAACCCACGGACACCCCTAAAGTCCAGGGTACAAACCTAAAGAGGTTATATGTCCTATGATGAATCCAACATAAAAAAGGTGGATAGAGTCCTATATGATATTGCGGTTGGCAATATGAATGTACGCATTGGTGTACATAAGACCAAATGTTTTTAGTCGGACTTGGAAGCTGTTTTTTTAGTCTTGCTGTAAAATGGGTTATAAGAATAACCATGGATTAAGTTGTCAAGACAATAACTTTCCTTTGAAAGGATACTGCAATAGAAGACCTAGGCAAATATTGAGTGAGTAAGGAAATATACAAAGTATTTTTTCTTGTTATCCATGGAAATAGAACACAGGGCATGTTTTACCATCATTCAAAGTGCCATATGGCTAAAATAATTCATATGAGAGATTGGGAATAAATGGTAGATAGAAGGATCCAAATGATAGCATCTTATGATGAGGATCCTAAGTATCACAACAAGGTGAAACATACTTTTTAATATATCTCTATGAGAGATATGCTTTCAAAGAGGGAAAGCGACAGTTCAATGACCTTCTACTAACAAAATGTTGGTAGATCCCCTTATTAAGCCCATAGCTTGATTTTCTTTGAGTTAGTGAAAATCTTAGGGCGCAAATAAAATGTAAGGTCGTGAACTTCTTTTATATGAAGATAAAAGAAGTAGTATGCATGTTATGAGCAAATACATATAAGGTATACAAGTTTGTATGTCGTACAGGTCAGAAGAGGTTGGTTCACTCACACAAACAACCATCGTCACATGTTTTGCGGGGGCATGGGAGGGTAAGACGAGCAAATGATCACTATGAGATGGTTAAGAAGAATCTTTGCTTTTAAGTCACCTTAGTTAGACTGAGATGAGATCTATATGTGTACATATGCACATAAACTAGATCAGAGCATGGATACAGACCTATAGCCAGGCAAAGAACTCATTTTCACAAATGAGATTGTAAAAGAGATATTGTGAAAAAGAAAGTTCTGATTCGAATATTGAGTACATTTTGGAACTAATGTATGTACGGTGAAAGATAAAGAAATCGACATACACCTTAAACTATTCACCCTAGCATGCAATTCATACTTAGTGCTGGGAAAACGGGCTGGCCCGGCCCTGCAGGGCCGGCACATGATGGGCTCGGGCCTAAACGGGCTGGCCCGTTTAGGCTCGAGTCCAAATCTGTACCCTTGTAGGGTTGCCCGACCCGTTTAAGTTAGTCCTGCGGACTTTTGGCCTATTTACAATTTTTTTTTGCCATTTCTTTTTTGTTTCTTATTCTCATAAAGACTAAAATACCTAATTTAAGACATAAATATCATCAACACTAATTTAAAACATAAATATTATCCAACTTTAATAGAACACAAACACTAAAACTTAAATCCAAACCATAATTAATGTTCATAACCAATTAAATAAGTTCACAGCCACAATCAAACAAGCCTACAAGCTTCAAATGTCAGTAATAATATAACAGCTGATTTGGATTTTGGCGTATACATGCAAAAAAGGAAAAAAGAAAATCAAAGAAGAGAAGCTTCAAATGATGTCTGAATCAATGTGAGAGCATTTTTTATATGAGGGTTAGGTTAGGTTAACTCTACCTCTGACCAATGCTTACTGCCCATTTTCTTGTGCCCTTTTAGGCCCGCTTCCATTTTCAGCCTCCAAATCATAGGCCTGGCCCTTGACGGGCTCAGGCTTAAATGGGCTGGCCCGACGAGCTAGGCCCGAATTCCCCAGCTCTATTCATACTGCATGTGCTTAAGAGTTAGGCTGCAACACGGGATGTAGGTGAAAGATCCCTAGTTCACTACAATATGAGTCCCAGGAAGGAAAAATCCTTCCGCAATGCCCTTAAGACTTAGGCGACATCATGAAAGCTTGGTTTGGTGATAGCTACTTTATCTGAAGCTCTATGAACACACTCGATTCAGTTAGATGAGTGAAAACTAGGAAAGCGACCAAGTCAAGATGGACTGATGTTTAGTTAGAAAGGAAGATTTACTCTTAGATACATAAGATGTGCTAGTATCTATGGTCGACGCCTTACTAGCTCTATGTGTAGCTAGTAAGTGCGGATACTTGTGTGTGGAAGGCAATCTGAGTTAATCAACATATTAACTCGAGAGGGAGTAGATATACTATGAGTAATATGTATGGGAGAATCTGGGGTATATGAGGTAATGAACATATAGCTTACGGTTATATATAAGGGTGTCCTTGGATGCTAATCTGAAATGAGGGATTTCTAGTATCACAAGCACCAAATCTTAAAGACATTTTTGCCTACGTGGTCACAGCAGATGCGAAGTATGAAACAAGAAAGAGTAACGCATGCATGATAGGAGGCCCATCAAGTACGAGTAGGAGATCTTGAACTTTGGGTCCAAGTCCGCCCTTGATAGGCTGGATTATTTGATTAGGATATAAGTAGCCTAATCAAATAAGAATAAAATCAGCATTAATTGCAAATTGGGGAATAATTCAGTAATAATTATGGATTTGTTAATTGAGGAACAAATCACCATAATTAGGAAATTAATTGAGAATCAATTAAATTAATTGCTGTCTTGGAGGGTAAGAAGGAGTTCACACATTTCCTAATTAGTGGCCTCCATAAACCACTATAAATAGGATGTGCCTCCTCAATTGCAATTCACCCCGCCATTGAGTTTTCTGGCAATCTCTTCTCTCCTACCATCTTTCTGGTTCTGGTGATCTACTATGCAAATTACAATTAGGCTCTAGTAGTCTAATAATTGTGTGGGCACAATTATAGAGCATTAGAGTTTTGACCCGGATCCTAACATGGATTTACCCCGGTACGCCAGTTCTCCCTCCACTTATTTTATTCTTACATTCACCATAACATAACCATTTAGAAAAGCAGTCTTCATATCCATTTGATAAAGTTTAAACCTTTAATGCATGCAAAGGCTAAGAGTACTCATATAGCTTCCAGTCTCGCCTCTAGGGCATATATTTCCTCATAATCAATACCTTCTTCTTGATTATAGCCTTTGGCTACTAACCTTGCATTATTTCTCACAATGATTACAGATTCATTAAGTTTGTTTTTGAAAACCCATTTGGCTCCTATGACCAAGTGATCTTTAGGTTGAGGGACCAAATCTGAAACTTGGTTTCTTTAAAATTGATTTAAGTCTTCTTACATAGCAATCACCTAATCATTGTTAAAAAGTGCTTCTTCAATATTGGAAGGTTCAATTTCAGAAATGAACGCAGAAAATGTCACTTCATTACAGATTATATTTCTTGTTTTGACACCTTCATGAACATCTCCAATTACTTAATCAATTAGATGATCTTTCATGTGTCTCCATGCTCTTGGCTGAGCATGTTCATCAAAGTTTTCTTCAATTTGAAAATCATCTGTTTGAAAATCATTTTGTTTTGAAATGGTTAGCTTTTTAGTTTTCTTTATCAAATCCATTTCCTTTTCATCAAAAGATTTTGTCTGAGAGTCTAATTCATCAAACACAACATGAATGGTTTCTTCTACAATGCTTATTCTTTTATTAAAGACTCTTTATGCTTTACTTCTATTTGAATAACCTAGAAACAAACTTTCATCAGACTTTGAATCAAATTTACCCAAGTTTTCTTCACCGTTGTTGTGGATATAGCACTTGTATCCGAAGATGTGTACATGAGCAAGGTTTGGCTTTCTACCTTTGTAGAGTACATATGGTTTTTTTTCTAAGTAACTTACGAATATATGCTCGATTTTAGATATAGCATATAATGCTCATTGCATTCGCCTAGAATACTTGTGACATTTCTTTCTCATTGAGCATTGCTCTGGCTATCTCTGTTAGGGCTCTGTTCTTTCTTTCTAACACTCCGTTTTGTTGAGGCATTCTTCGAGCTGAGAAGTTGTGATCTATTACTTGATTATTACAGAAGTCTTCAAAGAGTTGATTATCAAACTCTCCTCCATGATCGATCTTGATAGAAAGAATAGAAATACCTTTCTCGATTTGGACCTTCTTAGCAAACATAATAAATTCATCAAAAGTTTCATCTTTGGAAGTAAGAAATATAGTCCATGTAAATCTTGTAAAATAATCAACAATGACTAAAATATATAAATTTCCTTCAAAACTATTACTCATGTTGGTCCTACCAAATCCATATGAAGTAATTGTAAAGGTTTTGACATTGAAATCTTATTCTTTGTTTTGAAAGAAGATTTAATTTGTTTCCTTTATGACAGGCATTACAAATCATGCCGTCTTTGAATTTAAGTTTAGGAAGACTAATAACTAAATCCCTGTTAATAAATTTGTCAAGTTGATTCATATTGACATGAGCTAGATGCTTATGCCATAACTAACTTTCCTCAGTTTTGCTAAGAAAAAAGTTTTCAGAAGAATTTGAATTTAAATCAATAGTATAACAATTACCGTCCCTTTAAGCTCAGATCTTTACTTTAATTGATTCCTTGTTAAGTGGTAGATCCTTCTTGTTTACTATCAAGCATTCTTTTGAGTCAAAGATTACCAAATTATCTTTGTCAGTGCTTTGATTTAGGCTTAGGAGGCTGTGGCATAATCCTTCAACATAATATACATCATAGATTTGAACACCATTAGATTTTCCAACTTCACCAATTCCGGCAATACATCCAGATTGGTTATCTCTAAAGGTTACTTTACCTCCTTCTTTAGCTTCTAGCATGGTGAACTTATCTCTGTCACCAGTCATGTGTCTTGAGCATCCACTGTCAATGTACCATTTAGTTGCTCATGATGCTTTCAGACATACCTAGAGTAATATTATCAAGTTTTAGTTGCCAACACTTTCTTGGCTCCTTCATGGTTAGTATGAATTACTCTTAGTACATGCGTTACTTTTGGAACCTATTTATATGTATTAATGGCCTTTACCTTTCTAAAATGACATGATGAAGTATAATGGCCTTTCTTATTGCAGTAATTACATAATGCAAATGGATTTGATTCATGCACTAAATTTATAAAATATTTTAGATAAGTCTTACTGCCTTTCTTCTTCTTTCCTCTGTTTTTATCTTGAACATAGTTATATCCAATTCTAGATTTATCATGCGTTACTCTTTGCGATTTTAAAATTACTTTAAGAGTTTCGCTTCCTTTAGTAAATCTTTCCAAAGTTTTCATAAGGTTTGTTATTTTCTTATCTTTTCCTTCACACGATGCACATGATGAACATGATATGACAGTACTTTCTAATTCTTTTACTTTCTTTTAATAACTAACTATTTCTTTAGCTACCTTAATGAATTCAGTATGCAATGCATTATATTCAGATAATAATTCATCATAAGTAGGTTCAAAATCACTTACATCAGAGTCCAATTTTCTTCTTTGACTATTAAGCATATATTCGCAACTTCATCATCATCCCTTGCTTCATCTGACAAACTATCACCTGTTATAGATGATATGTAAGCTTTCTTTTTCTACTTCTTCTTATCTTTGTTTTTGAAGCATTCAGACTTGATATGTCTTGGTTTTCTACATTCGTAGCATATGACTTGTTGCTCTTTGTTTTCTTTCTTGCTTGGTCCTCCTTGATTGTTCTTGAAGTTCCATTGGTCTCTTCTATAAAACTTCTTAAACTTTTTTTGATCATTCCCATATTTTTATCATAAAGTTTATCTTCACTTTCTTATGATTCGTCTTCCTTAATGACTTTGAGGGCAACTCCTCCTTTCTTTTTGTCATCAAACTCTTCTAACTCCTTTTTGAATTTTAGCTTTCTCTCATTCTTAGAAAGACAACCAAAGATTGCAGCTATAGATCTTATTGTTTCACCTTTAGCTTCTTCGATAGTTGTCACCTTTACTTCCCATTCTTTTGTAAGAATGTTAAGGATCTTTCTCACTTTAGAATTTTGATCAAAGGTTTTCCTAAGTACTGATAGCTAGTTGACAAGAAGGGTATATCTGTGTTTGAATTCAAAGATCTTTTCTTAAAGTTTCATCTGAAACAGATCATACTCGGTAATTAGAGTGTTGATTCTATTTTCTTTGATTTCAGATGTACCTTGGTGTTCGATCTCTAGTGCATCCCATATGTCTTTAGCCATTGGCAGTGTGCAGAGTCAAAAATAATCCTTCTGCTGAGGGCGCTCTATATCATTAGAATAGCTTTACTATTTAATGTTACTAACCTTTTGTCATTGTTGTCATATTCCACCGGGCACTTTTTCATGAGTTTATCTTCTACATTCTTCGTTGGAACATGATCACCATCTTGTATTATATTCCATAAACTGTATTCATTCACCATTATGAACACTCTGAACTTAGCTTTCTAGAATGAAAAATGTTTTCCAGCAAAACCAGGAGGTACAATGATAGAAGCTCTGTCTGGAAGAATATTTTCACTAATTGTTACCATTCAATAGATCCTTCTCAAGTTGTTAAACGTTTGTTAGAAGACCTCGCTCTAATACCAAATGAAAGAGGCAGACTTCACATAAGAGGGGTGTGAATTTGGTGATGTGATAAATTTTTCGTGCATTACAGTGTTATGGAGATAAATGAAAAGGGAGTGGAGATAAGAGAATTTACACACAGAGAGTTCTACTAGTTCGGCCTAAACCCAGGCCTATATCCGTCTTAGAAGTTTAACTAATCTTCCAAGATTCAGGAGCTCTCGGAACGCCATAAAACAACTATCCTCGTAAAGACTATGAGCAGAAATATTCTACATTGAGAATTTTCAGTCCTCTTACGGCAAGTCTTATAAGCAGAACAATCCCTATGACCTTTCTCTCCTACTTACATATACAAGTCTTATGAATAGAAACATACTCTCTTGCTTACACCCCTATAAATCTTATGAGTAGCTACATTCACTCCTACTTGCACCTTGTAAGTCGTACAAGCAGAAAGTTCTAACAGGAGTTTTCTCTACAGCTTTACCCATAAGGAAGACTACCCTCTCAAGGTCCTTTTATCTTGAGATCAAAAATACAATTGATATGTGTTTACAAACTCTCTCACAGAGTAAATATTGTAATCACTAAAGTTCAATATGAATACAGAGATGAATATAAAAGCAGAGACTTTTGTCAATTTTTCGATATATGCTCTCATTGTATGTTCTTCTGGACTTGTCTTTGACGCATTATATTTATAGCAAGTCTGAAATAGCTATTACGTAATGTGCCATTGATGAGCGGGATGTTTTGTTATGAAACTAAATGTCACGTTGTGGAGAAGGATGTAAGTGTTTGTGCTTTCAAACATTCGTTCATGGTAGGTCAACCACATGTGATGATAGTTGTCCAATATTCGGTGCGCAATGATTATGTTATTGCAATTGACCTTCTCATTTGAAATTGTAATCCGATCGTTCATGCTCTTGTTTTATACCTAAAATATATGTTAGATAAATTTAGGTATAATAACAAGTAAAAACATAATGAATCAATAATATTTAACCACATTCATATAGTTTGCTGTAACTCTGTATTGCACTATGTTTCTAAGACAGGTGAACTTGAGTTCTTGTCCCATACTCGAGTGCACACTTGAGTGTCAATCTTCACACTCGAGTTTTCTTGATATCTGCTTGGTAGTATAGAGTAATCTTAGTTACAGTTTCAAGTGCATGGGAAAACTTTCAAGCGTTGGTGGTCACACTCGAGTTCTTGAGCCACACTTAAGTATTCTTAGCCAATGTCATTGTTTTAGATTCTCTCTGCCAAGCACTTGCAAGAGTGTTCATGAAGAACTTGAGTGCACAATCATGGACTCAAGTGTTCATACTGGTTAAAACTTCTTCACTTAGTTCCTGTTAGAAAGTGTCAAGATTGAACTGGAAGTGCAACACCAGACTTGAGTGTTTTACCCCAAACTCGATTGCACCATTGCATTTCATATTGATGAAGTCTTTTGGTTCTACTTCAGTATGCATGGGTTCACTGAAATTGTTGCTGCAGGACTTATGTTATGGTTTCAGGATCTTGTTTCCTCTCGGGATAACACTTGCACGGCTTCAGTTTCAGGACTCGAGTTTACTTCTTACCATAACTCGAGTGTTGATCCAGAACTCGAGTGCACTACATAGTTTCTATTTTTGCTTGATTCTCTGTAAAACACTTCCATATGTGTACTTGCTAGACTCGAGTAGACATGTCATATGAACTCGAGTGCACCAGGAAGTTTTTGTTTCTACCTTAACTCTTTGTAAAACACTTCTACAGGTGTACTTTCTGGACTCAAGTGCTATAGTTGATAGAACTTGAGTGCTAAAGCTCACAGAACTCAAGTGCTATAGCTCACAGAACTCGAGTGCATTATTGGAACTCAAGTGCAATAGTAGAATTTCAATTTCTGAATTAGGTTCTGATGAATACTTGTAAAAGTGTGAAGCTGGGCTTGAGTGTTTAAGCTTCCAGAACTCAAGTGCTTTGTTCAAGCTCGAGTGCATCAGTATAATTCATATTTCTGTTATCAATTTTGCATCAAACTTGTAAAAGTGAAGAACCAAACTTGAGTACTTTTTCAAAACTCGAGTGCATAAGATGTTTTCAATAGCAACTTTCGGTGAACTTGTGAAATGCATTTGATAATCAATTTGGCTTATGTTTACATCTTTAAAACTTGAATTCCTTCACATAACATTGTGCTAAAACTTTGTTATCATCAACACATGAATTCTAATAGAAACAGAGAAACTAAATTAAGGGACGAAAGTAAATTTAAAAACTATATTGAGGCTAACTAAAATTAAATCAAATGAAAGTAAGTTTAAAAGATGTAAAAAGTTAAAACTAATGTAAAGAGACTAAATTGAAATAAATGTTAAAAGTTAGAAAAATTAAGAGACCAAAAATAAATTTGAGCTATGTGATATAATCCCAAAACCTTCAAAGATTTTCTGCCGATTAGCCTTTGTAGTGTTATATATAAATTAATTTCAAAGACTTTATGTAATATTCTGAAGTATATTCATAGGGATTCAATTATGCCAAATTAAATTGCTTTTCTTAAAGGAAGGTTAATTACAAACAACATAATTATGGCCTCAGAGTGTATGGCTAAAATCAGGAAGACTAGAAAAAACAACATTGGGTATGTGCTATCAAGTTGGATATTGCTAAAGCTTATGATAACGTTTCATGTACTTTTCTTAAGATCATAGAGGTAATAGGATTTCCTTCATGGTGGATTGACACGATCATGTAGTGTGTTACTACTATTTCCCACCAAGTAGTAGTCAATGGATCTCTTGGTGATCCTTTTAAACCATCCCAAGCACTAAGGTAGGGAGACCCTCTCTCACCATATCTATTCATAATTTGTGTTAATAAGTTTTATCTTGTATGATTTACTAGGTTGAACATTTTTATTGGTGGGAGGACATTCATATTTCTAGTCAAGCGAATCCTTTAACTCACTTAATGTATGTTGATTATACCCTACTTTTTTGCGGATCCACGGAAGAAGATTGTCATGTGGTCAAAGCTTTTCTTAAGAGCTACTTCAGTATTTTAGAGCAACATATTAATTATTAGAAATTTAACCTTGTTTGCAGCTCTTTTAATTCTTAGGGTCTGAAGAGGAAGTTATCTAAGTTACTTGAAATTCGTTTACAATTAGAAAGTTTACTGACCCATGTTGTGCGAGTTCTCAAAATAAAACTAGGTTTGAAAATGTAGCATAGTAGCTTAACCTAGGTCGTTCTTGTGAGGAGATTAATTTTCAAGTTTCTAAATAGTAAAGTGATAAAAACCTTAAAGTTGTCAAAAATCATTTGGAGAAAATGCATTCTTAAACTAATGAAGTAATCTAAGCTAAAGCAATATTTTTATATTTTTCGATTTTTAAAACAAAGAAGCAAAAGGAATTGAAATTAACACTAACAACAAGATAAATTCAATTAACTAATATAATGATAAAATAAGATTCCCTTAAGTTGAGGTTTTAGTCTTCCTTGCTTGCTAATGATATGAATTCCATAATATAAGTCAAGAGGATGGAACTAAGTTACTACTAGCTCCATACTTGCAATAATCATTTAATTCATTCTACCGATGCAATTAAATGAATACCACCAAATAATTCAGACTCAAGGAGATGAATAATCAACTTCCAATTCTAGCTTGTAATTACCATTACAAAAGTTCAAAGCATTCATTTTAGTCATTTACAATCCACTTAACCAAGTTGGAATAAACAACTCAACCTAATCCTAATTTAAATCATACAAAGCTTAATTAATCAAATCCTAGCTCAACCACCAAGTTTATTCACTTGGCATAGAACAATCTAGATCATAATCACATACTTAACCAAGTCCTATAATTATGAACTAGAAAGAGAGCTTAAGGAATTCCACTGAAGTTTAGAAGCTCAAACCATTACCCAACTCAAGGAAATCACCAACACTTTAGCTACTCATGAAAGAAGAGGAAAATGAAACTTGATGGAAGAAGGAATAATCAGCCATGGACGCCTTCACGCCTTGCTTTTTCTTTTTCAATTCTGTACAACCTCTATTCACACTCTTCTCCTACGCACAGCTTCCTCTTACTTCGTCTCCTTGTGTCGTGTGTCTATTGTCTCCACAGCCACAATGCCCTTCTTCTTATTCGGACGTCTTTCCCTTTTTTCACACTCGATTTTGAGCTCTTTTCACACACGATTCACTCCTCCCTTAATTGGTTCAACATCTCCCATACGGTCCAGCACCTCATCTTTCTTCACAGCACCCAGCCGCTACACGCTCTTCTCCTTTATTTGTTTTCATTCGGTGCTGCACAAACACCTTCATATGGTCCGCTCATTTCTCATTTAATTCATCCCTTTCGATCCACAAGGTCGGCTACCTTTCCTCTATTCAATTCTCAACTCGGTCCCACTCTATACCAATTACTCCAACTTGCTTTCCTTTCTTTAATGACTCAAATCAGTCTAGCCCTTCCATGACTTCAATTCGATTCAACTCCCTTTTATAACAGCCGCCACTCTCATTTACCAATGGTCCCTACTCCTTTTCTTTCTTCAATTCACTAGGTTAAAAGAGTTAAAGGTATATTTGAATAAGAGGTAAAACTCTGTTTTAGCATTAGACACAAAATTGCAACCACCAAACAAGGCCCTTGCTCATTTAACCTCCTCTTAGAAAAAATGTGAAAATAAATTCTGCACTTTTTTATGTTCCACTTTTGTCCTTCATTAAGCTCCAAAATAACATCTTTAACCTTGACCACTTAAGTTGTGCCACTTTATCACCTACAAAATCAGATTCACAAAGGTAATATCTTTTGCTCACAATTAAAGAATAATGGGAATAACAAATATTAATTAAAAATATAACAATTTAACTAATATAATTCCTAAATTATCCTTTCACTAAAATCTCGCTTTAACACTTGATTATACCCAAAATATTCAATTAAGTCCCACAAAATCCTAAGATTAATTAATAAAAATATATAAATTTTGAGCTCTATCAATTTCCCCACACTTAAGCTTTTGCACTCCTGAGCAAAACATTAAACTCAACACTAGGCAAAGAGGGATGACAGTTGAAAGAATAGGCAAGATCAAGCTTCAAGAATCACACTTAGGAAAATGAAAGGTATCTTCCAATTCAAATTCAATGAACATACAAAAAATTGAAGTAGTTAAAGTAATGTAATGTTTAATTACAATGAGCTTAATTGGAAACCTTAACTAGGATAAGTGTTTGCACTCTTCTGTCATATAGGGTAGTTTTTCACTCACATCCACTTTAACCACACTCTACCATAGGCTTGTAGTAATTCTAGGCTTTCCACTACTTGCAACAATGACATAAATAAATCTAAAGGACTTTGTAGGGTTGTAATGTTGAATAGACTAAATGATGGAAAATTTAACAAACACTATGCTTGCACCAAATAAATTACTAGATCACTTAGCACTATAGAACTAACTTAATTCACAAATTTATTTCTTTCTTTGGTTTTTTAATTCACACTTTTTCTCTTCTTTTTCTTCTTTTCTATTTTCTTTTTGCTTTTCTTTCTTTTGAAATTTTACATGGCAATTTTTTTTTCTTTTTCTTTTCTAATATATAATACTACTATTTTTTCTTCTTTTTTAATAGTGCTAGAAAGAACTTGATAAAAGATGCAAACATAGCATTTGTATAATGAAATAGAAACAAAAGTGAAAGGCTCAAAGGGATAAACAAAGGTGAATGATGAATTGTTTGTGTTTAGGTTAGAAGGTTTAGAAATAAATGCCAATGTCATCTCTATCCATACCATTGCAAAATGTAGCCGGAAGCAAGAAACAAAACAAGTTCTAGAGAGCAATAATCTAAGTGGATAAATCACACAATGAAATGAACAATTAGGCCCAAAATACCTTCCAACTAGGCTTTTTGTTCCCTAATGAACTCATCAAAATTAAACCATGCATCATTAAAACACTTGAATTTTGTGGGAATTCACTAATTCAAAGTAAGTTTCAACCATGAATCCAACTAAAAGTAATCAAGATACTTGATAATGACTAAAAACTTAAAAAATTTCAGTGAATTGGACCAAAAACAATAGAGGACACAAGCAGGTGATAGAGGCATATGATATCACAGTGAAATCTATCATGAGAATAAACACACTCCCCAACACTCAATCCTTACATTGCCCTTAATGTAATGCACAAAAACAAAGAACTTATTCACACTTATCTCTTGGGTGAAGTGTGTAACCCCCTTCCGTAATTATATCCGAAATACAGGATTAAAATGAAATAGAGACCTCTAATGATCAAATAACAATTTCAAACCCATCTACCATATGGGATTTTCACAAATAACTTTCTAAATCTAGTTAACCTATTCTCATATTCACATTTCGAATACAATCACTTCACGAGGATAATCACATTCAATATATAAATTAGAGTGCACAATATAATAATCTCGGCAATCCCGGGTTCACATCCTTACAAAAGGGTTTATAAAGGGCAATACGCCCATATACAATTTCTCATACGGGGATTACACAAATCTCACCTCAAATACACATAATTAAATCCTCATCCACATATACAAATATCCAATACACAATACTCCCAACTATGATAACCAACTATAAGAATGACAACCCGAAGGAGTCCTCATCGCCCTTGGCTGCTTGCTCTATCCTCGATCCACTACCCCATCTGAAAGGTTAGTAGGGGAGGGTGAGATTCTAGAGAGTCTCTGTAGGATAACAATATCAATATGCACGTACGATAAATGTTTAATGCATGACATGCTTGCATCACACATCTCATGATAACACAATGACAATTTGCAAGCTCAATGCTTCGAACAATATACCTATGGCCATAGCATAACTTGAAACATAGCTTTAAATCACACATAATTATGCAAAGCAAAGACATGCACCAACACACTCTAAAACATATATCAAATACATGCAGGAGACATATGTTCCTTACACTCTTTCCACGTATGCTCCAGCCTCGCTTACTCACGATCAGAACGAATATCAAACCACGTTCAGGGTGAACATCAACCCTGTAATCAAAGCAAGGACATAGGGTTATTTTCTATTCCAAACTCTTACTTTCATATCACTTAAAGTTGGTTGTCATTTGAGTCCCTTAAGTGTCTAATAATAAGCTCAACAAAAGGTTGAAAGGATTGGGACGTATTAGGTTGGAAATCACTTTTCAAAATCACCAAGTACTGAAAATGGGGCTTGGCTGCAACCAAAATGCACACAGAAGGTTTTTGGCTTTAGCCAAGAATTTCTGGCTGTGGCCAAAACGTGCACAGAAACTTTTGCGCTGCAGCCAAGATTTTCTGCTGCAGCCAAGGCAACTTCAAAAATTCATAATTAATTCTAGAAAAATCAAAATGAGGTGATCGCAAAGCCAAATGAAAGCTATTCAAGTCCTCTACACAGGAAAAATATTGGCCATTACTAGAAATCACCACACAAATACAGAATTACACACATTTCATCACTTTCCCAAAACAGAATCCATTTTCGACCTCAAACTTTGGACAGCTATAACTCCCAGTTCCAAAAACGAAATGGCACAAATTATATGTCCATTTTGAAGCTTAAGATGTGAACTTCAAGAATGGAAAGTTTCATAATTTTCTGACATCCTTTGCCCAGTCAAAACGTCCACACAACCAGACTGCCCAGACAGAATTCACACTGGACAGAATTTCCAGTTTTGCAACCATTGTGTCCAATCCAATTCAAACCAATTCCAATGATTAAATACGACAACATGACACCATTTTCAACACAAAACAACATCCAATTCCACTATTCACATTCCACATGAAAATACCATAAAATCAGGGCAAAATTCTCAATTCACAATACTCAACCAATAACCACAATAGTTAGGTCAATAGTCATCAAATACTCACCTCTTCTTCTTCCCAATGCCAATTCTTTGATTCCTCCACTTCCCAAATTCTTCAAGCTCTCAAACACCTTCTCTCACAAATCTAAAACCATAGCAATGAAGCTCTCATCACTATGAACAACTTTAAAGAAGGGTATTTGAGCATTAGAGGACATTAAGACAACCAAAAACTCACCTTTGCATTTCTCTTTCTTCCCTTGCCTTGGACGACCATGGGAGCTTTGGGTGAGAGAGAAAGAGATCAGATTTTGGAGTTCAAAGGCCCCCAAAATGGACCTAAAAGGGAGAGGGAAGAGGGAAGAGGTGTTGACACATTTGACCAATCCAAGGGCTTACATTGTGCCAAGTGTCAAGATCTTGTCACACCTCCATGAGCTCACCAAGGCACACATACATGGGATTCCACCCATTGATATCTTCCACAAATCAATCCTAACCATTGATCTTGAAGGTACCAATGAGTTTCCTGTTCGGTAACTGACCAATTGGTCGGTAACTTTACTGTTTTGCCCTTGATTACGGCAATTCCTCTTGAATCACCACCAAACACACCATATCATTCCTTTTCTTCCACAATGTGCCCTCCCCTCTATTTTAAGTCAATTTAGATGTTAATCCATAATTGAACTTAAATACAGGATTTCGGCGCTGCTCATAACACATACGAATCATATCGGGTGCCAAATCACACCGTAATCTCCAAAAGGGTTTATTCATCACTAACCACATCCACTTTTGGAGTCATTATCTCTTAATCACAACTTGGGATCTTGCTAAACTGGGGCTTAGTAGTCCACTTATCTCAGGCTTATTCTCTAGCCTCAAGTCTCAAAATTTGGGGTATTACAAAGTGAATGTTGTGAAGTCCAATTCAAGATTGAAGCATAACACATCATTGTCACAAGGAGAGAAAAAGACAAGACATAAGAGGAAATAGTTCTTAGAAACTAGGCATAAGGATATAGAGAAGAGGGTAGTGTAGGATAAGGCTAAAAATAAGAGTATGATTCAAAATGGAGTTTTTTTAATTGGAAAAGCAAACAAACAAACTACTTTTGACTACTGATAAGTGCCCCCCATACTTGTTCAATAGCATATATCATCAAATAAAACAAGAAACAAGGTAAGGAAAGAGACTACCGTGTAATCAAGGTGGTTGATGACTAGCATGGTAATGCTTCAACAAATGACCATTCAGTTGAAACTTTACACCACTTACAAGATCTTTGAGCTCTATTAAACCAAAGCTATGCACCTTCACCACATTATAGGGACCTTGCTATTTAGTTTTAAGCTTCCCATTTCTGAGTTTGAATCTTGCCTTGAACATAAATACTTGCTCTTCTTCATGAAACTGCTTCCATAAGATGCCATGATCATGAATCAATTTGGATTTTTCCTTGTAGATACAAGAACTTTCATATGCATCCAACCGTAACTCTTCAAGCTCTTGTATCTCAAGCATCCTTTCCTCAACAAAACCTTGAAGATCCATATTGCAAGTCTTCACAACCCAGTAAGCTCTATGCTCTAGCTCAACATGTAGATGGCAACCCATACCAAAGACTAACCAGAAAGGAGACATGCCAATGGGAATTTTAAAAGATATACGATATGCCCAAAGAGCATCATCCAACCTGAGACTCTAATCTTTCCTACTTGGCTTGACAATTCGCTCTAAGATATACTTGATTTCCATATTAGATACCTCGGCTTGCCCATTTGTCTGTGGATGGTATGGGGTAGAAGTCTTGCGTAGAACACCATATTTGAATAGCAAGTTGTCCATTAATTTGTTGCAAAAATGTGAGCCACGATCACTCACAATTACTCTTGGCAAACCAAACCTATAAAAGATGTGAGTACGAAGGAATTTAATAATAGTATAGGCATCATCCTTCCTTATAGGATGGCCTCAATCCACAGTGAAAGGTAATCAATAGCCAATGAAATGTACAAATATCCATGAGATGCAAGAAATGGACCCATAAAATCAATGCCCCATGCATTAAAAACTTGACAAAACAACATGGGTTATTGTGGCATTTGATGCTTTCTAGATAACCCCCTAAAACGCTGGCATGCATCACAAGTTTTACAAAAAGCATAACAATCCTTAAAGAGGATGGGCCAATATAAACTAGAATCTATAATTTTCCTAGTAGTTCTCTTTGCCCCAAAGTGACCACCACATACCAAAGAATAACAAGATGTTATAACAAAAGAAATTTCATCATCCGGCACACATCTCCTAATGACTTGGTCACTACAATGCCCCCATAAGTAAGGAGGATCCTATAAATAGTATTGAGCTTGATGTTTCAGCTTCTGTTTCTGAAAATAAGAAAAAGAATAAGGTAAGACTCCAGCAGCAAGATAATTCACAATATAAGCAAACCATGGGTCATGAAGTTTAATAACAAGGAGATAGGCATCAGGAAAACCATCACAAGTAACTTCAGCATCAAGTACTACCTATGTAGCAAGGGGCAAGAGGCTTAGATGATCAGCAATAAGATTTTCTACACATGCCTTGTCCCTAAACTCTATGTTAAATTCTTGAAGTAGTAGCATGCACCTTAGCAATCGAGGCTTAGTATGAGTCTTCCTAGACAAGAACTTGACAGCAGAATGATTAGAATAGATAATCACTTTAGAATTCACTAGATACGACCTAAACTTCTCAAGTGCAAAAATAATGGAAAAGAGCTCTTCTCAGTGGTAGTGTAATTGATTTGAGCTTTATCCATTGTTTTAGAAGCATAAGCAATAACACAAAAGGTCTTACTAATTTTTGACCTAGAACTGCACCAACATCACTATTGGAAGCATTATGCAAAGCTCAAAATCAAGATCCCAATTAGGAGCAATGAGTATAGGTAGAGAAATGAGTCTAGATTTAATTTCATCAAAAGCCAATTTGCATGCATCATCAATGATGAAATCTATAACTTTGTGGAGAAGCTTAGACAGGGGACAAGCTATTTTACTAAAATCCTTAATAAATCTTCCATAAAATCCAGCATGCCCCAAGAAAGATTTAAGTGCTCTTAAGTTAGAAGGATAAGGAAGAGATGAAATTACTTCAATTTAAGATTTGTCAACTTCTATACCCCTCTTACTTATCAAGTGGCCTAAGACTATTTCTCGATCCACCATAAAGTGGCATTTCTCAAAATTTAGCTCAAGGTTCTTTTGCACATACTTTTCTAATACTCTCTCCAAATTCAGTAAACATACTTCAAAAGAATTTCCATATATAGAAAAATTATCCATGAATACCTCAATACCTTGTTCAAGTATGTCACTAAAGATGGAGAGCATGCATCTTTGAAATGTCCAAGGAGCATTGCATAACCCAAAAGGCATCCTTTGGTATGTAAACGTCCCAAATGGACAAGGAAATATTGTATTTTCCTGATCCTCTGGTGCAATAGGAACCTGGAAATAACTGGAAAGACCATCAAGGAAAAAATAATGAGATTTGCACGCCAATCTTTCTAACATCTGATGTATAAAGGGGAGGGGAAAGTGGTCCTTTCTAATTTCTTCATTCAACTTCCTAAAGTTTATTCAAACTCTCCAAGAGTTTTGGACTCTTGTTGGAATGAGTTCGT
Source organism: Inga laurina (assembly GCA_963855925.1). Lineage (NCBI taxonomy): Eukaryota > Viridiplantae > Streptophyta > Magnoliopsida > Fabales > Fabaceae > Inga > Inga laurina. The sequence goes on from OY979703.1 coordinate 49,935,810, forward strand.
TATTCTTATTTCGCACAACCGTTATTCCATTCTTTTTTGGAACAACTTGGACCAAACTGGCCCACTCACTATCTAAAATAGGATGTATGATCCTTGTACTCAAGAGTTTGGTGACCTCCTTCTTAACTACATTTAAGATGAAAGGGTTGAGTCTATGTTAAGGTTGTCTCACAGGTTTAAAACCCTCATTCAAAAGTATTTTGTCGATGCATACAGTTGGGTTAATACCTGGAATATCACCTAAAGTCCACCCTATTGCCCGCTTGTGTTTCTTCAACACATGGAGTAAACTCAACTCCTCAGATGTACTTAAGGAACTAGAGATAATAACAGGTAATTGATCATGTTCAGCAAGAAAAGCATACTTCAAGTTAGGGGGAAACAATTTTAAATCAAGTTTAGGGGGCTGCATAATTGAAGGTAAAAGTTCTTTCAACTCCAGTGCACCAAGAAACTTCCCTTTCTTATGAGAATCCCTAATAATTGTTGCATTAAAGGTATATCCCCTTTGTTCAGATGTGGATTGAGATTGTGACTCATTCACAAAGCAACCTTGACTACCACCTACATCATTGAGAGAGTGAAATATATGAGAGGTATCATCATGAAATGGTATGCAACAGTTTAGTAATTGATTAAAAATGAGTTGCTCCCCTATTATAGTCTTGACATGTGGTTGACCATTGTGTCCAGAATTTTCAACAAAACAATTTATAGCTTTCAACCTACTAAGTTCATCACCAAAAGGAGAATGTAAGTTTTCAATAATTGGAAAGAAGCAAGGTTACCCATACAATCATCCTTGAGGTTAGGAAAAGTCTGAAACCTGTAAGATGGAGGAATGTGAAACTTAAACCCATGAATTGCAGTTGTGCATCAGTAGCACATTGATTTCTTTCCTCATGTTCAACAATGACTCCATTTGTGTCTATAGGAGAATATTCAGTGCTAATGGATGTTGCTTCACTTCCAAAAGTGGAATAATCCACTTCACTAACATTCTCAAATTCTGTAAAGCTACACAATAATCTTTCCTAACACCATGATAACTATTAAATGAAGATATAAAACTACCAAGGTTAGAAAAATAAAAAATAAACGGATAGGAAGTGGAAAGTGAGCTATCAATTGACATGCAATCAATACTACACAATCATCATCATAATCAATTGAGGGAGAAGAATTTAAACCAATGGTAGCACATATATCATCATGACAATCATTTTTCACACACAATGAGAAAGCAAACTCATCAATTGCCTCTTCCAAGGCTAAATCAATCAAATTCAAGCCAAGAAGGGAGTAGTCTTCAAATGGGTGATTCATAGCTTCATAAACATTGAACCGAATCACATGATCACCTACTTCCATAGTTATGTACCCATCCTTCATACTAATGATAGTATTAGCTGTTCGCATGAAAGGCCTACCCAAAATCAATGGTTCCTCAATAGAGACCTCAATAGACATGTCTAGAACACAAAAATCAGTAGGAAATACTAAGTCTTTGACTTTGACTAAGATGTCTTCAAATAAACCATGAGGTTTCCTAGTGGTGCGTTCAGCTAGTTGAAGGATGACACTAGTGGATTTGATGTTTGTGAGGTAAAGAGAGGTGTAAACAGAGTAGGGCATGACAGTTATAGCGGCTCCTAAATCAAGGAAAGCATTACTAAAAGGCATGGTACCTATAGTGCATGGAACAGTAAATGAGCTAGGGTTTTTATACTTAATTGGAAGATGGGGTTTAAACATAGAAGACACATTAGGACTCAATTAAACACACTCATTGGATTTACACCTATGCTTTTGGGTACATAAATCTTTCAAGAATTTAGCACAAGCAGGCATTCCTTTCAACACATCAAGCAAAGGCAAATTAACTTCAATCTTACTGAAAATATCCATCATATCAAGAAATTTCTTTTCATTTGAAACCTTCTTGCTAAGCACATATGAATTAGGAAAAATATTTCAAAGAGATTTACCCTTTTACCTTCCCCTTTGCTTGAAGAAGAAGTTGAAGGGTCACGTACCTTAGTATTTGTTGAAGTTAACACTCCTTTCTTACTATCCACATTTGAATTTGGAGAAGAATGCATTTGTAGAAGTTTCTATTCAGCCATACTCTCGGATTTTCCAATAGCAAGGTGAGTGCTTTGATCAGAATCATTACTTCCATCAATAACTTCTCCTTGTGGTTGCAATGGAACCTCAACCTTTTCATTATGCCTATCACCAGAATGCATTCCAGATTTGAAACTCTCAACATTTTCTTCAAATCGAACTTGTTTACCCACTTGTTTACCACTTCTCAAGGAGATAGCATGTACATCCTTCGGATTGATCATAGTGTTGCGAGGCAGCCCTTGTCCACTTTTAGCTTGTGTTCATTAATGTTATCAGACATGTGAGTGACAAATGATGTCAGATTAACATTCTTAGAATCCAACAACTCCAACTTGTTGAAGATTGTGTCAAACTTAGTCCCAAAATTAGAAAATTTAGAATTGGTTTGAGCTCTCTCTTCATCAAATCTCGAGGCTAAGTTACCCATGGAAGATGACACATTGTTCATACACTTGAAAAGTTGAGAGATGTCATCTTTAGTAGCATGGGATTCAGGTGTAGCAACCACTATTTGTATTATATTGGTTTGAAAGTCCTTGATTTGGAGCTTGATTTGAAGAATTCCCTTGAAATTGATTCTGGTTCCTCCAACCAAAGTTGGGATGGGACCTCAAACCCTCATTGTATGTGTTGAGTAGGGATTCCAAGGTCTTTGATTCTATCCTTATCTCCCTTGGAAAACATCTGAGACCTCTCCAAGTTGGTGTGGGTAATTAGGAGTAATATGCATGTGAGAGCTACATATGTCATAGCTTGGAGCCACTAGAGCTTAAGAGTATAACCCATGAATGTTCACATTGTTTAGATGGGCCATGAGCTTATTGAGGTCAGTTCTCATATCTGTCATTTGGGATGACAAATTATCATACTCCCTTGAAGGTCTTGAAGCATGAGAGACCTCATAGACTTTTCTAGTATCTAACCCTTCAAATTATTGATCATTACTAGTTCTCAATTAAATCCCATACTTCTTCAGGTGTAAGCAATTGAATAGTACCTCCAGAAGATGAATCCAAACTCTTCCTATCTTGAGGAAGCAACCCACTAAGAAAATATTGCACCAATCAAGCTTTCGGGATTTGATAAAGTGGGTACTTTGCTAGGAGTTCTTGAAATTGACACCAATACTCATAAAAAGATTCATGGATGCCTTGTTTAGCACCAAAGATTTCCTTAGTGATTAAAGAAGGGAAGTATCTTTTCAAGAAGGCACTCTTCAAGGTGTCCTAAGAGGCTAAGGCATTGGGATTATGGTGAGGTAGCATCAAGAACCAATCCTTAGCTTTGTTTTCAGTGTAAAATGAAATACTTTCTTGCACACTTCTTCTAGATCAACCTCCATTGGTTTCATGGAGTTGCACACAATGTACATCTTCCTTAAGTGCTTGTTAGGGTCTTCTGCAGGTAAACCATTAAATTTTGGTAAGTGACTCAACAAAGGACCTTTAAACTCAAAATTAATATTAAATTCAGGACAAGTGAAGAAAGGATCAATAATATTAGTAGAAGAGGTAAGATCTTTGATAGTTCTATTCTCCCCATTGGGTAGAGGTATGCCTTCTGGAGGAAGAATTAGATCCATGGAAAGATGGCAATCTACAATAAACGAAGAGCCAATATGAGAAGAATTATCACAAGTATGTGTAACAACTTCAGTGTCAATGACTTGTCTAAGTCCTATACTAGATGATTCAGCTTTCTTACCTTTCTTAAGCAACCTAATTGTCTTGTTAATATCCTTATCTAAAGGCACAAGTTCAGTTTTTAGAGATCTAGTCATGCATAGTAAGGAGACTCACATAGACACACAAATTACAGTACAGTAATTGGTCAAATGGTCAATTGAAGAAGGGTTGTATACAGCAAAAATTAGCAACTTATAGGAAACCAAGTTAACACTAATCTTTTATAACCAAAAGAGTTAACCAAAACCAACAAAATTGAAGTGTCTAAAGAGTAAGACTAGTTTGAGCAATAACAAGACAAGTGCAACACAATGTGACAAGAGGCAAATAGGAGTTGCAAGGTAAGTATTCACCTTTTAGGAGAACAAGTTGGTATATCAATGAAGTAGTACCTCAAACCGCAAGTGTTTAAGTAGAGTCACTGGAAGCACAACTTACAAAATGTGTAGCTACTTGAAATCTCAAGTTGCAGCCAACAACTTTCCAAGGATGAAGAATGCAAAGTTGGTCACCATAAAACAATAGTAAACTACACAATGGCCATTAAAAGCATGATAGCAAAGCAACAAATTGCAAATTTCTTTTTGTTTTTTCTAGATGCAAACGGAATACAAAACTACTATGAACATGAAAATTGACCTAAACCACTACCAAACACTCCAATAATGAAAAACTAACTAAGACAAACTCAAAAACACATTAACAACCAAGCTAAGACACACAATAAAAACTAAAAAGAACACTTAACTACTTGAAAACCTTGGCAATCATCCTCCCCAGCAACAGTGCCAATTTGATGAACCCATGTCGTGTGAGTTCACAAAATAAAACTAGGTTTGGAAATGTAGCATAGTAGCTCAACCTAGGTCGTTCTTGTGAGGAGATTAATTTCCAAGTTTCTAAGTAGTAAAGGAAATTTGATGACATGATTCAAAAAGTTGAAAAAGGCTGGCGGGATGGAAAAGTTAGCTCCTCTCTTTGGCTGGTCGTATGGTGCTCATAAAGAATTCTCTAACTTATTTGTTAGTATACCCATTTTCCTGTATGAAATTCCATCAGCATCTATGTCATCAAATTCCAATGAAAATCACAAATTTACTGAAGGACAAAGGGGGATTGCAAATTGCTTACTTAGAATTGTTTAATATAGCACTTCTGGCTAAACAAATATGGCGAATAGTTTCAGACTAGAATTCCTTGTTGAATAGAATTACGATACAGAAATATCAGGAAGATGATAAGGATTTTGTCTTTAGAGCTGTTTACAATGGTATGTAACACTCTGATTTCTGAACCCCATTTAAACTATTGTTTAAATCCACTACCATGGCACTAAAGAATTAAAAACCAAATAACAAAGATTACCAGGTAGAAAGATAAAAATTCCAATTAGAAAACATTTATGAAACTAATGGACCTCCTACCATAGTTTTAGAAAACAATTACTTTCTTTGAGGCTTACACACTATCATGGTAGAAAAGGATATGCCATGATATAATTGCTTTAAACAACAATTTGAAAAGCTAATCTGTTAGAAAATGGGAAAACTAAACAATAGAATGCCTACCTTGACTAATAGAAAGCAATAAGAACAATTTAATAAACCATTTTCAAATACTACAGAAATAAGTACTAAGATCCCTAACAATCAATTGGGCCTCGAGCATTCGAAACCCAACATAACAATCATCATTCCACAAGCCTAGACAACTTGTTAAATCCTTAGTCTAAATCCATTATCCCAAAATCATATCAATAGGGCCTCTACCCAATAACAACAATACATATCTATTGAATATCTCAATCAAATACCAAAACCAATAGTTTACATTAACATAATTCACAATATTCAAGTTATACAGAATTAACCAATCATAATTAAATATTTCCTTAGTTATGGCATTGCATATGTAAATAGAAATGACAAATAATGACATGTGCAAGTAAGAGAACCCTTAACAAGAGCCTACAACTAGGCTCACCACTTACAACGTCCCTGCAGCCCTACTCAGATCTACCTAAAAAATGTAAATATAATAACCTGAGATCCAAAGATCTCAATAACTATTGGTTTTTTAGAAATATATATGCAAACCATGATCAAGAACATATCGTTCTAAAATCAAGTTCAATTTACAATAATTTATTTTTATTATTCTTTGCATAAAACCTTTTGCAAACAGTTCTCGATTCAATTTACCCAAACCCCCTCCTAAATAGGTTCTAAAATGATTGAATATCATAATTCATTTTTCCAATATCGTTCATAAGAGATGTAACAAAATCATTCTCAACCTTGTTACAAAAATAATTTTCAAGAAGCTTTATCATACTCAAATCATAAAATTCTTATATAACATGCCAAGCAAATGATTGTTGCATAAACCATCCTTATTACCTTTAACCAACCTTATAACCACTGCGAGGAACCATAGCTAACAAATGATTTTTCTATTTAACTAGATTACCCAAGATTCCAAATCATGAGGTGTCACTCGGGCCAAGGTCACCAGCTCCTTATGATTAGACTATGGCTCCCCTACTTTTGATGACACCAAGGAGGTGTCATTGTCCACTGAACCTATTGTAATTCCTGTCCAAAGGAACAACGTTGGAGACAGGGCCCTGAGAATGGTCACTCATTGTGCACCGAGTAGTGGCATACCATATGGTATTTACCTACATAATAACCCTTATCTCCACTCAACATCCATCTGTTAGTTCAAGCATTTCGTCGAAGAGGGGTTGAGTTTAGTGATTTTAAAAAAATTTAATCTTGAAAACAAAACTTAATAAAGAGATTAGAGTTAGAGAGATATAACCGAAGGAAAGACACATGAGATTTATATAGATTTAGTCTGACCACTTCACCTTTGTCCAGTCCCCATAAATCCTTCTGAGAATTTTACTATCCTTCCAAGATTTATTGGGCTCTTAGTTCCTCAATACAATCACTTTTGGCACATGTGATAAGTCTTTATTTTATTATATAATTTTATATCTATTTATGAGATTTTATCATTATTATTGTGCTTAAGTGTTATGGTTATTTTGGATTAGAAGGTATTGCACAAAATAAATGATAAAAAGGGTATAATTGTCATATTTTATTTCGTTAAATTAAATTGATTTACACGAAAGTATTTTTGGTTGTGTTTATTGCAGGAAAATTAAGGAATTAAAGTCAAAAAGACAATCAAGCCTATAAAGAGGATGAAAAACTATAAAAAAAAAAGGGTGGAATTTTGCATAGGCTAAAGGATCCATGGAAAATAAGACCTTAAGTATGCTTTTGGGCCAATTTACAATATAGTTAAGGCCCATATGTGTTAATTTTAATCCTTTCCCTCAAATATATTAAATCCAAATCTAAGAAAAAGATAGATATTCAAGGATTTAAGACAAAGATTTATCTTTATTCATTCAAAAGTCTATCCAGAATTTAAATTCCTCCAAGTAAGGTAAAGAAGATGCCACGAGCTCATTAAAATTCAAATAGAAAATAGAAAGATTGAATAGATCTTATCCAAATCTCAAATTCAAATGCATGAAAAAGATAAAGATTCATCAAGATAAAAGAGCAAGCCATTGATGCCTATAAAAGGGACCCCAAGGCTTCATTCCAAGAGTGTGACCAACACCACATTCTTCTCTTGTTTTCTTCCATCACTATGTGTGGTTAATCCTCCTTTTGAGGATGGATCTTATGGCTTGAGTTCTATGTTCTTAATTAGGGAGTCATTAGTTTGATTTTTTCTCATTTATATCTTTAATGATTTCCTAGAGTAGTTAGGTTTTGAATTTTCATTTATTGAGACTCTGGATTTTGAGTACAATTTTATTGTGATCAAACTCATTTATTATTCAATTTTTAGTTCTATAATTTGATGTTCTTAATTTATATCTTTATTCCTTGCATGATTATTTTAAGTTCTTTATTCAAAGTATGAATTTGGATGCATGATTTAATTGTGTTCTTGATTTTTTGAGTAGAAATTTCTTCAGAGGGCAAATTATATAATTGAATTGAATGACAACCTAAGCAAAGCTTTAATATTATTTATGGAATAATTATAATATCTAGTAAAGTTATAATTAGGAATTAATTAATTAGACCTAGGTGTTAGATATAAATAGTTTTGATGAAGTCAAATACAGATGTCAAGTATTAAGAGCAAAAAGTTTGTATACTTATTCTCTACATTGACTAACTACTATATTTAATATTGTATATATTATAGATTAGTCATAAACCTAATGGTGGGTTGATGTTATAATGCCTCATATGTGGAGAATGATCATCAAGAAGAAATCCAAGATTATCTAGTGGGTTATGAAGATTCAAGATTATTCAATCAAAGAAAGAAGAAGATTGAAGATATTCAAGAAGATATCTAGTTGGGTTATGAAGAATGATAATCAATTCAAGAAGATATCTAGTTGGGTTATGAAGAATGATCATCAACTGGCAAAACAAGAAGAAAGAGATTGAATAAAGAAGAACTTTCAAGATCACATGAGAATATTAAGATCCAAGCTATTAGAAGTGATATTTGAGGTTTCTATGGTCAAACGGAAGTTGGAATGACACTGCCTCATATTGGAGGTGATTACTTGAGTGGCTACTTGAGTAATCTGTAAAGTTACTTGAAGATTACTCGAGTGACCATTCAAGTAATGATACTCTATTTTCGCACGTCATGACAGAGGTTCGGTATTTTGGGTATATCTCTCTAACTACATGTGGGATTGATCTGAACCTGGTGGCATATGAAACAACACTCCCACCACGAACTATGGACACTAAGACCACATTCAAAGGAGTTCATATGAGGGAGATGTGATCTGTTGAAGTTGACACATGAATCAGCATCATATTCCAAGACAGCTTCGGTAGTTTAGACATAACTCTCAAAATACACATTGGATTGAGGCTAAATTGGTGTTATAGGAAAGTAGACTTAAATAGCTTTCCATGGACATATAATTTAATATATTTCAAGTAATATACTAAGAGCTATGCCTTCTGGAAATTGATGCTTATGATTTCAAACTTTGTCTAAATGCAGAAGATATTCTTTGGATCATAACTTTCTGTACAAAATAAGTTTAGAGGTGATTCTTGTTGGATTGGAATGTAAATGATGAGAGCTTTCTGATGAAATATGATTTGCCATGTTTTAAATCAAAATCAAGAATTTACTTGAAAGGCTTACTCGAGTAATATGCAAAATTATTTGAAACCTCACTCGAGGGACCATTCGAGTAATGCAGTTGGAAATGCTATCAGCCAGGATTTGAACGACATGACTCGAGGGACCACTCGACTAATCTACAAAGCTATTTAAGAGATTACTCGAGGGATCACTCGAGTAACCAGAGAAGAAATCATCCAGTAGCTCTCAGCCAAGAAATGATAGACTTTACTCGAGGGACTACTCGAGTAATGTGATGTGAAAAGGCTTTACTCGAGGGAGCACTCGAGTAATCTATAAACTCATTTAAGAGCTTACTCAAGGGATCATTCAAGTAATGAAGATGGAAATGCTCTCAGCCAGATTTTGAAAGGAATTACTCGAGTAATGAAGTTGGAATTACTCTTGGCCAAGATTTGGACAACATTACTTGAGGGAACACTCAAGTAATCTGTAAAGTTATTTGAACTATTACTCGAGGGATCACTCGAGTAACCAGAAGAAAAGAGAGGCTTACTCGAGTAACCACTCGAGTAACGCGACCAACAACATATCCGAAGATTCTGAAAATCATGGAAATTTTGTGTAACTTACTCTTCTTATTTCCAATCATTCTAACACTTCATTGTATTAGCGTTTAATGTGTTTCTCTAGGAATACAATGATGAGATGATATGAAGAGACAACAGTTGACTTTATGGAAGTAGAGCGTCAACGTTCATAACGGCTAGTTTTCAAATTCAAGCAACGAGACTCAACAGATAAGTTGAAATACTTACAACGGTCATATCCTACTAACTATAAATATAGGAGATTTAAGCAGATAGCAACACCAACGAGAACACTACAACACAAACATGCTTATATCATGAATCATCCACTTCGACCCAACTACTCTCTGTTCTTATCTATTTTCTATATCATGTATATTTAAGAGAAAGTTATTTGTATTGTAATTCAGTGAGCATTATATCTACTTTATAAGAGAGTTTGTAAACACCTCCAACTGTATTTCTGAATTGATCTCAAGGTAGAGGGACCTTGAGTGGGTTGATTTCCTTATGGGGAAGTGTAGAGAGAATCGTCGGTAAGACTTTCCTCTCGTAAGACTTATAAGGTGCAAGCAGTAGAGAACGTTGATGTTCGTATGACTTACAGGGGTGTAAGCAGGAGAGGACGTTGCTGCTCATAAGACTTGCATGGGTAAGCAGGAAGGAAAGATCCTCGGGATTGCTCTACTCGTAAGACTTGCTGTAAGGGGGAGTATCTTGGTGAGAACCTTGTAAAGGCTTTTCTTGTGTCTGGATTAAATAAGAAAATAGTGGATTTGATAATCTCATGAGGAGCCTGGGAACTAGACGTAGGCCATCACAGATTGGACCAAACCAGGATAAATCACAGTTTTCATATTCTCTTCCCTAAACTCTTATATTTCCAGTATATATTAACTGTTGATTTATGATTCATTACTTTCATATTTATTGCTTCCTCTAAGATGCAAAGAGATTTTCAAAGTAAGATTTTTATCTTAACTGTTGATTTATGATTCATTACTTTCATATTTATTGCTTCCTCTAAGATGCAAAAATATTTTCAAAGTTCTTAAGATTTTTATCTTACACCCAATTCCCCCCGCTCTTGGGTTTCAGCCGATTTTAACACTAGGGAGTAGTTAAGGTTTATAATTCCAACTTAGTCATATACATCTCCATATCTATTGTTGAACGATGACAACCACAGATTTATTCTCAAGGAGTTTCACCATTATGTTTTCTTTTATTTGTCTTTTCTATTATTTTCTATTTTCATTTTTATTGAGTTTCAACCACAGATGCATGTGTATAGATCATATAATTAAAACCATGACTTGCATATGAAATAGGAATATATTCATATAAATTGTGTAGTCTTACTGAGTTCCATGAATCTTAATGCATAATTAATTGCTTAAATTCATATAGGAATATATTGGATTAGCAATTAATTATAGAATTGCTTGACCTTGGAAGAGGCTAGTAATTAAATTAGGGAAACTTGACCATCAATCATGTGGAATAAATTGGGCTAGAGAAGATAAGTGATTCAATCCAAAATTTGTTAAGTAAAATCTGACCTCTCAGACTTTTTCTCATAGTTGTTTTATATCATTTGCATTCATATTTAATTATCTTTTATTTTGCACTTTCAATCATCAACTAATTGATCGACTAAATAGAGTTAAATTACCCATTTTGGTACTTAGTGATCAATCTTTGTGGGAACGATACACTACTCACTTCTGTATTACTTGATTACGACAGCGTACACTTGCACTATTAAATTAATCATCTACACTCGTAACACATACAGTCTTTGTTGGAGAGCATTCGTGTGGATACCGGTAGAGGGAGCGGACCTGAGGTGTTGGCTCTTAGAGATTGTGAAAACCCTAAGTTGAAAGAGGTATGAATCTTTCTAACTCAATTTAAACGCAGTTGATAGATTCTCGATTAGGATAGGTAAAAATTTTAAAATTCTTTCGCTGTGCCTGCTGATCCTAACACGTAAAACACCAAATGCATAACCAATACACCATGACTTCTCCAAACCCTAACTTGGACCAAATCAGGGCAGAATTATATATGTCGAAATACTCATTCAACCTACACAACCAATAGATTAAATTTGAGCCAATACTCACCTCCTACTTTTCCTTAGCTCCATTCTTTGGTTTTTTAGCTTTTGTTCTTGGATGATGGCTCAAAACACCTCCTCTTGAAATTCTAAAACTATAGAAATGAAGCTCTCATCAAGAGGAACAATGTTTATGAAGGACACTTGAGCCATAGATGAGGTGAAGAAGGTGAAAATCAAGATCAAAGTCTCACCTTCACTTGCTTCTTCTTGCACTCTCGTTTTGCAACTACAAAACTGACTTGGGGAGAGAGAGAGAGAGAGAGAGAGAGAGAATGAGTGATTGAATGGTTTGATTTCTCCTCCCTTATCTCTTAATAAAACTAGCCGGAATTATGGAGCAAATAGAGAGTAAATTGTGTGGCCAGGATTCCTTCTTGTTGAGTAAAAATTCTATAGTAATTTCTAAGTGTAAATGGGTTAATTTGGTTAGCTTCTTTCCTTTCCTTATTCTTCCACTCTTGGCCAAAAGTTAGACTTGCAAAAGGAGAGTGATTGTTGATCAATTCATATCCTATTGTCTTGCATTTTTTCCAAGTGGAAAAAGTGGAAGAAACTTTGACTTTTGGCTATTGCCTTATATTTTCTTTCTTGAATGTTGTTGGCCAAAATTTAGGTGTCAAAAGGTGTCCTAAATAATTAATTCTTCATCCTTTCTTCTCTTTAAAATATGACCAAATATGGAGGCTTGAAAGAGGTTAAAAGGCTTATAAAATATCTCTTGCCATTTCTTCAATTTATAATATTTAATTGCTTTTAGTTGCAATTGTTGACCAGTTCATCATCCTTTTATAACTTAGTCAAATTGTCTCCTCTTGCTTTCATTTTGAGTCAAGTATTATTCCCTCTTGCTTGTTCTCATGTCCCACATGAAAATATAGCTCTTTAAAGAGGAAAAATGATATCTTATAATATCTTCTTGAATAATATAGGTTAATGCTAACTTAGCACTTGTAAATTTTGACTTGTTAACTTCCTCTTTTTGTGTTTGGCCAAAAATGCTTTCATGTGTCTTCTATTATGGCCAAATAAATATTACCCTCATATTTCTCTTCCATACGCCATTTTGCCCCCATCTCATGTTGAAATAAGGCCTTTGGTCATTTTTGACTTTAGTCGAAAAGACTAAGTAGTTATCTCAAGTTAATCAGAACTAAAGTCATAACAAAAATTCCAGAGGTAATTCTGTCATTAATCCCACCATCTATTTTATACATTTATCTATTGAGTATATTTTGGGGTATTACACCTTTTCTATTGTAAAACTTATAGTGAGCAAAGGGATTTGCTATATGAACCGAACATTGGAAATAATTTAGGTAGGCTTTACCACCCCTTGTCATTTTTACCTTTCCTCTAATTTAAGTCTGGATCATATCCAATCCCTGACTTGTCATTCACTACAAAAAGCCACTGAAGTTTTGACGGAATTTGCCACGAATTTGCAACAGAAATGATTTATGACAAAAATTGGTTTGTCTTCCATGGCTAATTTTGTAAAAGATTTAGTATTTTTTGTAGTGATTTGTGCACCTTTGAGCTTTTAGGATTACTTTGAGCATTTCACTATGTTTAGTGAAGTTCTCAAGTGTCTTGGTAAGATTATAGTTCTTTTTGCCTAAGCTCTTGGCATGTTTGATAGGAGTCATTTGACTTTTCCTTGGGTTATTCATCAAGATTTTTCACCTTATTTTTGAAGCTTACCAACTCTTTAACTTCTTTTATAAATTCAGAATGTAAATCATTATACTCATATTGTAATTTATCATAGGTGGGTTCAGAAAATTGTTACCACCTTTGTCCTAACTCTTCTTCTTCTTGGTCTACTAGATAGATATTGGCCACTTCTTCCTTATCACTCTCTTCATCTAAAGAACTATCTCCTCATATTAAAGAGACATAAGCTTTGTTCTTTCCAAACTTGTTCTTTTTCTTTTATTTGCTCTTTAGATAGACAAGGCATTTGAAATTGATAACCCAAGCTTATTGCACTCAAAGAAAATGATTTGATTCTTTGCTTCTTTATGTGCACTTGGTCCTTCCTTCTGAAACTTTCTGACTCCTCGATCTTTCTGATAGAACTTTTTGAATCTTTTCACAATCATGCCCATATCTTCATCTTCAACTTCTTCCTCATCTGGCTCTTTTTCTTTAATCACATTAAGTGCTAGACCCATCTTTTTCTTTTCCCTCTCAGACAACTCCTTTTTGAATTTTTGCTTTCCTTCATATTCAGAGAGGCTTCCAAATAGGGTAGCTATTGAGCTCATGGATTCTCCTTTGGCTTCCTATATTGCTATTACCTTGGCTTCCCATTCCCTTGTTAGAATATTGAGGAAATTTTTCACTTGCTGAGAGTAGCTAGTTAATGGACAATATGTGTGTATCTCATCTCAAATTCAGTAATGCTCTCTCCTAGCTCCATTCAAAAGAAGTCATACTCTTTTGTAAGATTGTTGACTTTGTTCTCCTTGATTCTAAAGGTTCCTTCAGGAGCAATTTCTAGAGCTTCCTACATCTCCTTGGCTATAAGAAGGTTGTAGATTTTGAAGTACTCTTTCTTACTTAAGGCACTTTGAATCATCAGAATTGCTTTACTATTGAGAGTGACATTCTTCTTATCATTGTTATCCAATTCAGCTGGAATCTTTCTCACAATTCTCTCTACTTCTCTCTTCATCAGAATATAGTTCCCATCTTGTATCATATCCCAGAGCCCATACTTATTAGCCATGACACATACTTTAAACTTTTCTTTCCAAAAGGAGAAGTGTTCTCTATTAAAACTATGTGGTCTGGTAATAGAGGCTCCATTGGGAAGTATGTTTTCATCAAGGATTGCCATATGATCTTTCTTAGGTTGTTAAAGCTAAAAATAAGAAGACCTGTTCTGATACAGAATATTAGTTCAAGCCTTTCACCTAAGAGGGGGTGAATTGGGTGATATTAAAAAAATTAATCTTGAGAACAAAACTTAATAAAGAGATTAGAGTTATAGAGATATCACTGAAGGAAAGACACATAATATTTATATAGGTTCGGTCTAGCGATTAGATTCAGAGTTTTGATGATAGCAAACCTTAGGTTTATTCAAATAAGTAGTCATTGAAATTCATTAACACTGTGGGTTATTCGAATATGAATAGTTTTATTTAAATAAGAAGACTTGTTTGCAGATTAAAGCTATACAAGTAATCTTTGGCTTATTCGAATAAGCGGAATGTTATTCGAATAAATAGTGCACTATTCAAATATGATTTCACATTTGAAGAGAAAGTTTATTTGAATACACATAGCACTATTTGAATAACCTAAAGACTTGCCTATTTTCTATCTTGACTTATGGCAAAGCTTATTTGAATAAAACATTGGTTATTCGAATATAGGTACTCCTTCTGAGATTTCAGATTAGTTTCAGAAATGCTATTCAAATAAGAAACTTAGTCTCTCACCTAAAGTTCATATTTGAATAAGGGCTAATGTATTTGAATAAGAGTATTCATTATCAAAGACTCTTATTTGAATAAGGATAAGCCATATTCAAAGAAAGTCACTCATGTTTGCGAAAAGAGAGAAAATAGAACCTTATCCGAAAAAAGGTTCTATTATTCAAATAAGATGTTCCTACAAGTTTAAAACTTATTCAAATAGGAGAAAACTTATTCAAATAAAGATTTATCTATTAGAATATAATGCTATTCATATTCAAATATGTTATTCGAATAAGCAACTAGTTATCCTAATACACTTATGTTTTTCTTGAAAATTTACTACAATAAGAAATGGTGTATTAGGATAACATCAAAGAAGCTTGTTCGAATACAACTAGGTGTATTCGAATAAGGTTACTTGGTATGCTAAAAATTTATTTGGATAATCATAAGTATATTTGAATAAGGATTGATATCCAAAGTTGAATGTCATTCAAATAAAAGAAAATGTATTCGGATAGATCTTAATAAAAAAGAAACTCTTTTATTCAAATACAACAAGGATTATTCGAACATATTTCAAAGTCACCATAGATATTCAAATATGGATAAGTATAATTGAATAACTCATTATACTAGAAAATAGAGCATGATATCTAAGTTTTTGGAAATCAAAGAGAACACTATTAAACTCTTTAAAGTTGTTATTGTTCTTTGGCAAGATTAACATCTATCCTAAGTAAGTTTCAAGGATTTCCAACATTAGAATATTTGAATCTCACAAAAAGCAAAATTTGAGTCAGAAGCGTTAAATGCAAGCAGAACTTCAACTAAGACATTCTCTTTGCTCCAACGGCTACTTTCCTACACACAAAGAATGTCAAGAGAAGTAACGGCACTATAACGAACAATTGAAATGCTCACAATGGTCATTTATTACACCCTAACTATAAATACAGAAGCATTCAAAGTGGAGCAACTACTGAAAAGTGAAACATTCAGTTTAGCTTTTAGTGCTCTATCTTTCATTATCAATCTCTTTGTATCTTATACTTCAATGATTATATATTTACTCTTTAAGAGATATATATATTAGGAACTCAATACAATTTATTGAGACAACTTAAGTTTGTGGAACCTTGAGTTGGGTATTAATTTACATTGTGTAAGGGGGAGCGAGTGTTTGATGAAGGGAACTTGTTATGAATTAAGGTGCTAAGAACCCATTGAATCTTGGAGGCTATAATGAAAATCTCAAAGGTTCTTAGAGGACTTGATGTAGGTCAAAGAAGTTGTGACTGAACTAGTATAATTTCTAGTGTATACTTTGATGATATTTTTTTCTAAATCTTAACTCTGATTTAATTTCTATTAATTATTAATTTTGATTAAAATTTTTATTATCACCCAATTCACCTCCTCTTAGGTGAAACAGTTGTACTAATATTTGGTATCAGAGCGAGGTCTTCTTGTTCAGGTATAAAAACCTAAGAAGGATTCAATAGCAAGTATGGATGAAGGAATACTCCCTAATGTAGCCTCAATTACACGACCTCCAAGTTTTAATAGAGAAAACTTTTCTTTCTAAAAAGTAAAGTTCAGAGTATTTGTTATGGGCATAGAATACAGACTTTGGGAGGTTATTCAAACGGGAATTACATACCCATAAAAATTGTAGAAGGACAACTAGCCCCAAGTCACCAAAAGAATATGATGACAATGATAAAAAGCTTAGGACTCTCAACATCAAAGCAATCCCGATGATCCAAAGCACCTTAAGTCAAAAGGAGTATTTTAGGGTTTACACGCTTCCAACAGTAAAGGAAATGTGGCAAGCCCTGGAAATAGCACACGAAGGAACTTTAGGCATGCATAAAAGAGTTTGATCTGCTTCATATGAAATCAGGTGAGTCAATAGATGAGTTTGAACTTAGATATACTTATCTCGTAAATCAACTTGGAGCACTTAGGAAATTTTATGATCAAATATTCAAGTAAGGAAGATAATGAATATCCTCTCCAAGGAGTGGAAGGCCATAGTCACTGCAGTGAGGAAGCCAAAGGTGAATTAATGCGATCAGTGGCTTCTCTATTTAAAAGTCTATCAGAATATGAGAGTAAGAAAAACTTCATATGTGAAGTTGAAGAAATTGATAACAAAAAGAAGAAAGGAGTAGCATTGAATGTTAACATAGAAGAAAAACTGTAGAAAGAAAAAGAAGAAATTAAAGATGATGAAATGGGGATGATAGTAAGGAAATTCAAGAAATTTTATAAGGTTAAGGATTTAAGAATTTCAATAAAGGAGGGGCTAGCAGCAAAAGATAGACAAAATAGAAAATCATTTACTATGAATGATTGCTCAGAGTACTTAAAGAACAAATAAAGGATGAAGAACAAGTTCGTTAAGAAGAAAACCTATGTCTCAGCAATCTAGGGTGACGGCTCTTCTGATGAAGAAGAAAATGAGGATGAAGAAATGGCCAACATTTGCCTCATAGCTAAAGAACAATCAAAGGAAGATGAGGTAACTGAAAATCCTACTTATGATGAATTACATGATGAATATGATGCTTTGAATACTAAAATTATGAAAATTGTAAAAGAACTTGTGAATCACAAAAAATAGGCTCAAAGTGCTTGAGGAACAACTCAAGGAACCAAAACCACTCTTTTTGTGACACTTGTCAGACTTTAGAAAAGAAAAATAATGATCTTAGCAAAATCCTTGAAAAATTTACTAAGGGAAGTGAAATGCTTAAAGTGATTTTGAAAACTCAAAAATTCACCAATGACAAATCTGGAGTTGAGTCAAACCGCTTAACATTTCGATATTTGCTAGAGTAATAAAGGCACAGTTCTATAGGCATATAGAAATAGTACGAATATACTGATAAGAAGTATTTATTTACAATATAGGAGTTCCCCATAGCGTTTAAAGATATATACAAATTTTGTCCAGAAACTACTAAAATAACCAATAGCTCTGTCTTCTTGATCGGACACCTCAACCGATACTAACTGTTTTGCCGCTAGAGCTGCTAGCTAATGCTGGAATATTTTTCAATTTGAAAAGAGGTGAGATTCAAATAAATCTCAGTAGTAACAGACAATCGATCATATAAAATGCAACAAATAATTATGCCAGGTATCATATAATGAAATAGAATAATATTCATCGGTATATGCACATTTTTCATGGTCACCAACTGTTAGAGCCTGAGTCAGGGCCAACTACTATTAGTTCCCCAACTTTCATACCTCAACTGGGCTTTTAGCCACAAATTGGGTAGTATACCCTCTTGGTACTGAATTCTCATAACTGGATCCCTCTTTTTAGGGTCGTTGGGGTATTGGTACTTCTCCCTTGGACGGTACTTGCGTTTTTTCCAGACCAATTAGAGAGTGCATTATACGTATCATAGAAGATGGCATACACAAAGCATATATATTTTCACATAGTGTATGAGGGACAGAGTTACTACCTTGGGTTTCTTCAACTCATAAATGTTCCTGAATTTTGTTCCGGCTCAGGGTAACTGTCCAGTCTAAAAATTCCAAGTTTTACAAGAATCGAGTTAATACTCATTTATGTACTGCCTAAACTCTTTCAAACTCATTTTCTTGGTTATTTTAGTTTAAAACCGCAAAATGACCAAAATGCCCCTAAGGACCTGGTCAAGTCCCTTTATACCCGGTCCAACTATACTTTTCCAAAAATTACGACCCAGGGTAATCTGTAATACCCCAAATTTTGATTAAGGGTTAATGACTCTAAAGGTGAAGGTGATTATTGTTAAATCAACACTTTTGGAGAATACAAGGTGAATTGTGATTCGAATGTGTTATAAACAGTGCTTAAACCCTGTAGTTAAGTTCAATTGTCGATTAACATCTAAATTGAATTGGAATAGAGGTAGGGTGCATATTGTGGTGAAAATGGTGTCATATTGTGTCATTATGACATTAGAATTGGTTTGGAACTTGAAATGGAAAGTTTGACAATTGGTGGCTTGTGTTGCATTTTGGTTCAAAACTGGATATGTATGGATGTGATGAGAATTTGGTTGTTTTAATGATTCCAATGGTTTCCTTGTGAAAATTTGTGTGGGAATAGGGTTGTTTGTTGATTTTGGAGCCATTTGACCCATTGGTTGGAAACTTGAAATTCTGTCCAGTGTGAACTTTATACAGGGCAGTCGGTTTATATGAATGTTTTGAATGGGCAAATGTTGTCTAAAAATTATGAACATTTTTAGTCTTAAATTTCACATGCCAAGCTTCAAAATGGATATATAATTCATGTCATTTCATTTTGTAAGTTGAAAGTTACAAGTTTCCAAAAGTTTGAGATTAGAACTGGAATCTATTTTGAAACAGTGTTGGATTTTATGCAATTTTGTATCTTTGTGGTGGTGTCTGGTGATAGTACATATTTTTCCTATGAAGAGGACTTAAGTAGATTTCAATAGGCTTTGGGATCACCCCATTTTGACTTTTCTAGAATTAGTTATGATTTTTCAAAATTTGGGTAGAAATCTGCCAAAACTTTGTCAAAATCCAACATTGTTGGAAATTAACAAATAATTAAATTATTACATCACCCTAATATTAAAATATCATCTTCCTCTTCCTCTTCAGCCTAAACTAACACCTTTTTTAGAAAAATAGAGAGAGGAAGTTGTGAGCTGTTAGAGAGAGAAAGGGGAAGAGATCATGTAAGGTAAGCCAATTTCTCCGACGATTTAGCTCGTAATGCGTATAACTCTATTCCTAAGCTTCTTTTCCATGTTCTTGAAGGTTGTTGAAACTTAAATATTGGTTGAGAAAGTTAGGGTTTTTCAACCATTTTGGAAAAAGCCAGAAGGAACTTGAGGTAACTTCCAAACTTTCGTATATTGCTTATTCTGACTGCTGTGGGCAATTTAATTGGTGAAATTTTGCCGGATTGCCATTGGGTTTAAAGTTTGGAAATGACATGGCCTAGGGGTTATGTTGACCAAATTGGGTCTTAATGTTAGTTGTAACCTAATAGAATAGTCAATAAAGTGGTTAGGAGTAGAAATGAACGCGTTTACGGAGCCGAAATCGCAAAACCCCAATTTTCCTCGAAGTACCTAAGGATTTTGGCCAGGGCTGTTAGAGGGCCTTAGATTTGGATTTTCAATGATTTGATGGTTCCATTGAGTTTAGGAGCAAAAATTAGTTGGGGTTATAGTTGGTCACTTTTTCGGAAAAACCCGAAAAAGCATAATTACTAAAACGCCCTTAAAACACTAAAATAAGGGTTGTGAAGGAAAATTTCATATTTTGGCAGTGAATTTGATAATTTTGAGTCTAGAAATGGATTCCTTGAGTGAAAATATGCTAGGATAGCACAGGATAGAATTTCAGAAAATATATAGCTGGACTGAGTACGGCGGGGCCGAGCTAAGTCCCTGGGGGCATTTTAGTAATTTTTTAATATAGCCTCATATAACCCCCAGAAATATCATAGAAGTGTCTAAATGGTACATTTAGAATTGTATGATAGAATATGGAGCCCAAGTTGTTGTCACACTTTACGAGGCACACATTTTGAGGCAGAAAAGGGTTAGGGTAAGGGACTTACCTTACTTGCATGTATTTGATATCTTTGCTTGTGTAATAGTATATGTGATTGCTTTACTTGATTGTGTAGAGCATATTTGAATAAATGAAGCTCTGTTTCTATTTTCACTGTGGCAATTGTCTTGTTGCATGAAACATTGAGCATGCAGAAATGTCATTATGGGGCATGCATCTAGTTAAAGCTAACATGTCATACAGATAGCATCTATCATGCATGTATTATGGTATTTGTTTCCTACTGAGATTCTCTTGATCTCACCCTCCTCTACCAACAATTTAGACAGGAGGAGATAGAAGATAAGATGAGAATAAAGAAAAAAATCGTACAAGGGGATTGCGGTGGTGGAATAAAAACGGAAAGATGTCTTCGTTTCACTTAGACGGGTTTAGACACCCTGGAAGCCCTATGTAGATACATTGATGGTGATTATTATTTATGAAACCCTATAGGGAGTTTCTTTAATTGAGCACTTTTTATCAGTATCTTTATGTTATTCATATGTTGCCCATCGAACCGCATATCATTTTCTACAAATACTTTGGTAAATGTGAAATTAAAATAAGGGTGTGACATAATCCTATACAGTTTTGCATGTAGAATCCATTTTTGACTTTAGAATCACCAAATTCATTGCCCAAAGACAATTTATCCTTGGCAACTCTTATTTAGCATTTTAAGGGTCATTTTGTCATTTCACATTCCAATACTTTTCAAACTTTCTACTGAACATGAACCATACACAATTTTCCCTTTTAAACACAATGGAATACCAAATTAATGAAACTCTAGCCCTAACCCCTTGATCTCGATTTGGCCAAAACTTAATAATAGAAAAGGAAAAATGTGATTCTCTTGATTTAACCCTTAATGCTCCTTCCTTTTCACTCTTAATCACATAATTAACTATTTAAATACCATTAGAACATGATTTGTAACCCTTAGCTTATTTACACATTTTTTAGAGTGCTTATGTGTAGTTCCCCTTAATACCATTTTATTCCCCTAAATACCATAAAGGCGTAAAGGAAGTTGTATGACTAAAATTTGGGATGCTACACTTTCTCTATGTCTTAGCTTAATTTAGACAAAAATGAGCCAAAGAAAGAGATAAGAAGTTGTTAACAAAATATCTTCATAGACCTCTTTAACTTAATATATTTTAATGCTAATTCCCCATGTGCATTTTGCTTCATCTTTTTACTTGGCTAAAGATTATGACACATGGTCTTGTTAGCTACCAAGTAATTAATTTCCCCTCCTTGGCCGAAACTCACAAGGGAAAAGGGAAATAAAAATTGCTTCTTGAATTTCATGCTTCTCTTTATCCAATAATTAATTAAGTACATGTTTATATGTTTAACTTTTCAACCTTGATTTTACTTAGACAAGAATGCTCCAAAATTGCATACTTATCTCTAAATATATATTTTTCCCATTTATTTTCCTTAATTAACAAAATTAGCTTCAATTAATTGGGAAAATAATTAATTTTGCCCTTTATGGGTAAATTTCTATTTTGTCCCTACATTTTTGGATGTAATTCGGGGCTTCTTACATTTCTTCTCTTCATGGCCGAAATTCCCCTTAATATTAGGCCAAATATTGTGCTCTTTGCAATTTAAAAGGGAAGATAAGTTAAAAGGGAAGATGAAGATTGGTAAACAAACTTATTTTATTTTAAAAAAGCTGTACATGTTTCTAAACTCTTTGATCAATGCAACTTTTGCAATTGAAAGGGACATTATACTTCATCTTGTTATGCTTCACCATTTTATTTCCCTAAATACCACAAAGGAGTAAAGGAATTTTGGTGAGTGAAATTTGGAATGTTACACTTTCTCTATTTCTTAGCTTTGGACGAAAATGAGCCAAAGAAAGAGATAAGAAGTTGTTAAAAAATTATCTTCATACACCTCTTTAACTTAATATATTTTAAAGCTAATTCCCCATGTGCATTTTGCTTCATCTATTTACTTGGCTAAAGATAATGACACATGGCACCATTAGCTACCAAGTAATTATTTTTCCCTCTAATTTTCCCTCCTTGGCCGAAATTCACAAGGGAAAAGGGAAATAAAAATTTCTTCTTGAATTTCATACTTCTCATCCAATATTTAATTAAGTACATGTTTACCTATTTCACTTTTCAACCTTGATTTTGCTTTGCCAAGAATGCTCCAAAATTGCATATTTATCTCCAAATAAATATTTTCCCTTTTATTTTTCTTAATTAACTTAAAATGGGAAAATAATTAATTTTGTGCTTTATTGGCAAATTACTATTTTATCCTTACATTTTTGGATTTAATTTGGGCCTTCTTCCTTTTCTTCACTTCATGGCCGAAATTCTCCTTTAATATTGGGCCAAATATTGTACTCTTTGCAATTTAAAAGAGAAGATAAGTTAAAAGGGAAGATGAAGATTGGTAAACAAAATTATTTGAATTATTTTCAAAATCTGTACATATTTCTAATCCTTTGCTCATAGCAATTTTTGCAATAGAAAGGGACATTATACTTTACCATTTTATTCCCTTAAATACCCAAAGGCGTAAAGGAATTTTGGTGACTAAAATTTGTGATGTTACAATTTCTCTATTTCATTGCTTTGGATGAAAATGAGCCAAACAAAGAGATGAGAAGACGTTAACAAAATATCTTTATACACCTTTTTAACTTAATATATTTTAATGCTGATTTCCAATGTGCATTTTGCTTCATCTTTTTACTTGGCTAAAGAAAATGACACATGGCACCATTAGCTACCAAGTAATTATTTTTCCCTCTAATTTTCCCTCCTTGGCCGAAATTCACAAGGGAAAAGGGAAATAAAAATTGCTTCTTGAATTTCAGATTTCTCTTTCATCCAATAATTAATAATGTACATGTTTATCTTTTTGACTTTTGAACCTTGATTTTACATGGCCAAGAATGCTCCAAAATTGCATATTTATCTCCAAATATATATTTTCATATTTCTTTTCCTTAATTAATGAAATTAGCTTTAATTAATTGGAAAAATAATTAATTTTGTGCCTTTTTGGTCAATTACTATTTTGTCCTTACATATTTTGTTTTAATTTGGGGCTTCTTCCATTTCTTCTCTTCATGGCCGAAATTCCCCTTAATATTGGCCAAATATTGTTCTCTTTGCAATTTAAAAAGGAAGATAAGTTAAAAGGGAATATGAAGACTGGTAAACAAGCTTATTTGAATTATTTTGAAAAATCTGTACATGTTTCTAATCATTTTGCTCATTGCAACTTTTGCAAAAGAAAGGGACATTATACTTCATCTTGTTATGCTTCATCATTTTATTTCCCTAAATACCAAAAAAGAGTAAAGGAATTTTGATGATTGAAATTTTGGTTGTTACACTTTCTCTACTTCTTAGCTTTGGACGAAAATGAGCCAAAGAAAGAGATAAGACCTTGTTAACAAAATATCTTCATACACCTCTTTAACTTAATATATTTTAATGCTAATTCCCCATGTGCATTTTGCTTCATCTTTTCACTTGGCTAAAGAAAATGACATATGACACCATTAGCTACCAAGTAATTATTTTTCCCTCTAATTTTCCCACCTTGGCCGAAATTCACAAGTGAAAAGGAAAATAACAATTGCCTCTTGAATTTCATACTTCTTTGTAAGAAAAATATAACAAAAAAAAGGAGATTTGGCGTACCGGGGCGAATCCATGTTCGGATCTGGGTCAAAGCTCAAATGCTCCATACTTGTGCCCACATAATTAATAGACTACTAGAGCCTAATTGTGATATGCACAGCAGATCACCAGAACCAAAAAGATGGTAGGAGAGGAGAGAATTGCCAGAAAACTCAAGGGCGGGGTGAATTGCAATTGAGGAGGCACACCCTATTTATAGTGGTTTATGGAGGCCACTAATTAGGAAACGTGTGCACACCTTCTTGCCCTTCAAGACAGCAATTAATTGATTCTCAATTAATTCCCTAATTATGATGATTTGTTCCTTAACTAACAAACCCATAATTATTATTGAATTATTCCCCAATTTGCATTTTATGCTTATTTTATTCTTATTTGATTAGGCTACTTATTTCCTAATCAAATAGGCCAACCCATCAAGGGCGAACTTGGACCCAAAGTTCAACATCTCCCACTCGTACTTGATGGGCCTCCCATCGTGCATGCATTACTCTTTCTTGTTTCATACTTGGCGTCTGCGGTGACTGCGTGGGCAAAAACGTCTTTAAGATTTGGTGCTTGTGACACTAGAAATCCTTCATATCGGGTCAGCATCCAAGGACACCCTTTATATATAACCATAAGCCATATATTCATTGCCTCATATGCCCCAGATTCTCCCATACATATTACTCATGGCATATCTAATCCCTCTTGAGTTAATAAGTTTATTAACTCAGATTGCCTTCTACGCACAGAGTAGCCGCACTTACTAGCTACATATAGAGCTAGTAAGGGGTCGACCACAGATACTAGTACATCTTATGTATCTAGAAGTAAATCTTCCTTTTTGACTAAATATCAGTCCATCTTGACTTAGTTGCTTTCCTAGTTTTCACTCGTCTGACAGAATTGAGTGTGATCATGGAGCTTCAGCTAAAGTAGCTGTCACCAAACCAAGCTTTCATGATGCCACCTAAGTCTTAAGGGCATCGTGGAAGTATTCTTCCTTCCTGGGAATCACACTGTAATGAACTAGGGATCTTTCACCTACATCCCGTGTTGCAGTTTAACTCTTAAGCACATGCAGTATGAATTGCATGCTACGATGAATGGTTTGAGGTGTACATCGATTTCTTTTCTTTCACCATACATACATTAGTTCCAAAATGTACTCAACATTCGAACCAGAACTTTCTTTTTCACAATATCTCTTTTACAATCTCGTTTGTGAAAAAGAGTTATTTGCCTGGCTACAAGTCTATATTCATACTTCGATCCATTTTCTGTGTGGATCTCATCTCAGTCTAACTGAGGCGACTCAAACGCAAAGATTCTTCTCAACCATCTCATGGTGATCATTTGCTTATCTTACCTTTCCATGCCCTTGCAAAACATGGGAAGACGGTTGTTTGTGTGAGTGAACCAACCTCTTTTGACCTGTACGACATACAAAATTATATACCTTATATGTATTTACTCATAACCTACATACCATTTCTTTTATCTTCATATAAAAGAAGTTCACGACTTTATATTTTATTTGGGCCCCAAGATTTTTACTAACTCAATCAATGAATATCAAGCTACGAGCTCAGTAAGGGGACCTACCAACGTTCCGTCAGTAGAAGGTCATTGAACTGTCGTTTTCCCTCTTTGAAAGCATATCTCTCATAGAGATATATCAAAAGTATGTTTCACCTTACTGTGATACTTAGGATCCTCATCATAAGATAATATCGTTTGGATCCTTCTATCCACCATTCATTCCCACTCTCATAGGAATTACTTTAGCCATATGGCACTTTGAATGATGGCAGAACATACCCTGCGTTCTATTTCCATAGATAACGGGGAAAAATACTTTGTATATTTCCTTACTCCATCACCATTTGTCTAGGCCTTGTATTGGAGTATCCTTTCAAAAGAAAAGTTGTTGTCTTGACAACTTAATCCATGGTTATTCTCATAACCCATTTCACAGTAGGACCAAAAACAGCTTCCAAGTCTGACAAAAAACATTTGGTCTTATATACACCAATGCGTACATTAATATTACCAACTATAGTCTCACATGGGACTCTATCCACCTTTCTTATGTTGGATTTCTCATATGATATGTAAGCTCTTTAGGTCTATGCCCTTGACTTCAGGGCTGTCCATGGGTTTGCAGTTTGACATCCTAAGATGTCTAAGGATTACACTTGTACATGTCTTAGGTGGAAAAGACTGTATCTTTCTTGTTCAATCTCCGTTTATCTTGTCATTCAAGATATTTGTTCAACCCATGACTTTCTCAACTTAGAATTTAAGGATTCTCTGATCCTTTATTCCTTTGACTGCCTTGACACTTGTTTCATATGTCATTTGACAAAGGATGACTTCACAAAGAATCATCATTAGACCGTTTGGGACTTATGTAGTGTTCTTCGATTATTTCGAAGTTGGTGAGGCTTTCACCTTATGAAAACCTCAAATACTACTATTTGGGTGATTGTTTCTATGAAGCCCTTAAGCTACTTCATGTGGAGTTCATCATCCAATTTCCAAAAATTCCAAATTAGAAGGTGGTCTTTACATCATCTTGATGCAATTTCAAGACTAAGCTTGTTCTCATAGCCAAAGTTCAGAGTTAAAACGCCCAACGGACAACCTTCCATTGTATTACCCCCTAGCCATTAAGTGTTTTAGGTTCTACATACCCCCTACAGATTTGAGAACCTACTTGTTCCCAATCGCCTCTTGGCTAGGTGACAAATTACCCAAACACGTATTTGACTTAAGAAAAACCCAAATCCTCTTGCACGACACTTTGCAATTCATCTTAGTAGATCCTTCTAGTGTCTTTCAGACACTTATAGGTAGTTATCATCACCTTCTAAATGATGAAGAGAGCATTCAATCCATTAGAGAATCTATTCTTTATAATCATTCACTAGATGACAATTTGCTCCGAGGTAGATTTCATAGGATTCTTTTCCTATGTATGAGTGAGGTAATTCTCTCATAACTTACCTCTTACCTCTTTTGTTGTGAAAATGGTCTCAATCCTCCCACTCAGATCAGTGAACTTAGGAACACTTGATTATTCCTTGTCACTTGTGAACCTCTTAGAAAGAGATTTATTGAGATTAATACTCATTTCCTGCTAGAAAGTCTTGGTTTTATGAACGTTATATCCCATGGTTTTCTCTCAGTCACTGAATCGCCATCATTTTCACTAATAAAGATGTGTCATGTCAAATTCTCATGTCATCTCACAAAGAGATACCTCGTATACCTTGGCTATAATCTTCCTTACTCATAGGAAGAATTATGAATATATAAAGTTGATGACCCTTATGGTCTTAACGAGCTTGGCCTGGTCTAAGGCCCATCCACGATTCATAGGGTAAGGTCGTGACTGACATAGAGGGCATTTGGTTAAGTGTGAATATAATAGCTATGAGTCCACTTACCAACATATGGTTGATAGCCTTGTTGATGCCATTATGCTCATAACCAAATCAAGGAGAGGTTTATCTCTCCATTTCAATAACTCTATTATGTTGAAGGGTTCTAGGTATTGATAGTTGCCTAACAATGCCTTTCTTGTACACAAAACTGTTTGAACTAATCACATGGGTGTCCTAAACCCTTGTTAGTTCGAAAGGTCTTATTCTTTCAGTTTACTAATTTCTGACTAGTTCAGCCATTATCTAACAGCTTCACACTTGCCAAAAATCAAGTAAACGTCAATGTATTTTGAGTAAACTTCCACAACGTTAATGAAACACTAAGCTTTGTGTCTTGCCCTCACGTTCACTGGTTCACTAACATCATATTTTGCTAATTGTAGTGGATTTTCTAAAAAATGTTTCTTTGTCTTTCTTGTGAGGTAGAATAAGTTTTCAACTTATTTATAAGGGTATTAACCTTTAGCACACATTGTTTAGCAAATACTCTTTTGCTAGTTTGATTATTCCCTTTGATCAAGGTGTATATGTGGCAAGAAATGGAATCTTTTATCCCTAGAAAAGAAACATCAAAATCCAACAAAGGATTTGAGAATCATAGTCCCATCAATCCTTAACTAAAGAGATAGCAAAGATGTAATCTGTCAGTTGCAATTGCATGGCATGAATCAGGGTGGTTTATCAGTGCAGATTTAACATGCAAGTTCTAATCCCTTGATTCTATCTCTTTGTTGCTTTGCATTTGACATGAAGCCATATGCTTCTCTGAAATGTCCACAACTCGTATGGATTGCTACTTTTACAACCCTTAAGGATTATGAATGTAGCTTTTCATCTTTGTAGAAACCATTTGACCTCCTCTAGATCAAGTTTACCTCATAGGTTTCTTGCCCTTGGGCTTAGAGGATGAATCCCCCACTCTTTAGCTAAGTTTGTCTGACTGATAGATCTTAGATCCTTCAGTCTCTCATACTTAAGTTCAATATGGTGAATCACATTGCTGAAGGTTACAGTATGCATATCAGGGGCAATTTGTACTTTTGTATACGCCCACTCATCGGAAGACGTGCCTTACTCCCACTCACTGGGAGACACAACTTACTCCCACTCATTGAGAGATGTCTAGTCACAATATTCACTTGTTGTTTGTTAGAAAGAACTTGACATTTAGTTTGTCTCAACTTCTTAGTTTGACATTTGCCCTAAGTGTTGCCTAAACGACATTTTAGGACCTAGCACACTGTGTTAAAACTTAACTTAGTTTTAACTTGGAAGAAGATCACCTATTCTACTTTCTTCCAACATTATCCATACGGCTTGGATAAGGTTACATTGCTCGTACCATCTAAGTTTAAGCAATGTTGTTCTTTCTATGTTTGATTGCAGAAACCTTTTGTATCCTTTAGTTGCTTCAGCCTCTAAATGCTGAAGACTAGTTGGTAGAATGGCCTTGACATCTCATTCTTCTTGATTGAAAGAGATTTGAGAGTTTCTAACTCCATAGACATCTCTATTGAGCTTGTCTTCATAAGCTCAGTCAAATAGACTTGGTCATAATTGGTTACTCAAATGATTATGGTATACAAATCTTATTTGTTCAAACAAGACGAAGGATAATTAGATAATAAGTTCACTAGTTTCATGTTCAGGAGACAACTATGTTGACTCCCATCCCAATCATGCTAGTTAGCTCATCACCCTTTTAACCATAGTCTTCCTTGAACACATTCCCCTTTGGATTTCTAGACGTATTCCAGAAACCCCCACTCAATCAAAGAGCAGTTATATTAACAAGATAATAACACAATATCATCTAACTAGTATGAATGTTCAAGAAAACAAGAAGAGAATATACTGAATTCAATTCTAAAAACAAATAGAGAATTTAATCTTAAATTCAATGGAAAAACAAGAACATTCAAAAGTTTAAGCCTTATATTGTTGTCTCTTAACAGATTCTCCTTCTCATAGGCCCTTCTGACCATATTAACTCATATAGCATCTAGCTACAATGTCCTTCGTCTTATTTAGATGTATTTCCAGTATACCTCCCACTTGATGAGATAATTCTCACATCTCTATCTGTCTTGTCCTTTATCACAACATATGTGACAAAAGGTTAACTCTTAGAAGTCACTGCTCAATCCCAATTGAATCAATGTGGTTAGAAGTATGGGAAGACTTATTATTATTCAATAATTATTGAATAATTTTAAGTTGTTGCAATTTTTTTAAGGTTTTTATCTCTAAGAGTTTGAGTCAAGGTTGGATAGGAGTTTATATTCAAAAACTCATTTGAATAATCCCTTACTTTTAAAGAATCATGCAGCATTAACCTTATGTTGTAGCTGAAATACTCTTAATAAGTAAGTCAACCTATCCCAAAAATAATAGAACCCATAAAGACTCAATTTCAATATTTTTGAAAATCTCTATATGCATACAAGCACTTTTTTGACTCAAAACAGATCCAAACGTACTTCAAATATATGCAAATTATATATCAAATTGAAGCTCTCGAATTTAGCGATTTTTAGGAACAAACCAAGTCTCAATCGGAGGTCCCATACGCCGTCACGTGCCCCTAGAAGGTCTCTGGATCAAAAAATCCTGAAAAAATTGGAAAATTCCAACGTTGCCACTCTTGGTGGCGGCGTGTGATGTACACACGGCGCCTTACGACAGTGCACTGGCACCACGCACCGGTTCCCAAGACTCCATGCGACGTCCTCTCTCCGACGGTGCTTGCCACGTGTCAAACGGAGGTCCCAGTGGGTCCCACACGCCACTTGTCAATTTCTGGTTTTTCTTTTGCCAGTCCTAACTGTTGACCGGTCAACGTTGACTGGTCAACCTTGACCCGTCACCATTGATGTGTCGATGATGTGGCGCTCACGTGTCTCAGTTAACGTGGCTGGTCAACGGATGACGTGACCTAGTTGACCGATGTGGGCATGGCACTTGACGCTGACGTGGCGACCTCTTATTGGTGCCACATGGCATTGGTTGACTGATGACGTGGCGTTGACTGCCACGTCATCATCTTCAACCTCCAGCTGGGTCAACCTGACCTGGTTGGAGCTCAGGCGGGTCATCGTGACCCGCAAACTTTGGGAGGCCATATCTCTCATTTTAGCTCCGTTTTTCGCGTTCTTGATGTCGTTGGAATCGTAGTTCAGCGAACTACAAATCCATAGCATTTATTTGATATGAAAACCTCAATTTCGTTGATCAAATCTCGAGTGAAGTGGCGGTGGCAACTAACGACCCGCCGACTTCTTTCCTTTGTTTCTCCCTCATCCGAACTCCATTTGACGCGTTCTAAGCATCGTTGGAATCTTCTCTTCGAGATCTACACATCCATGGCTTTGTTTGTGGGGAAAAAACACTTAGTTTTGAAACATCCCATTTTTCTCGATGTTGACAGCGCTGCGTAATTTGTCCTGGATGTGTGTCCTCTACGTTTCAAAAGCTTTCTTAGGTCTTGAGGGTTAAATTCTCTTGTTTTTGGTTCCACATAGGTTTCAAAAATGTCAACCCTTAAGAAATCGAAGATGTGAGGAGAAGACGAAGGAATTCGGAGGAGCAGAAGCAATTTGATTTATGTGTACAAATTTTTAATCTTTCAAACTCATTATCATATATCTATATGCGAAATTGAGAGCATACATGGAGTAGTTTCAAGCAACTGAATCAGAGAGGAAAGCACAAAAAATCACTGACGTATTATACAAATCTTATGTATAGATATATGTTGGGCAGAGGGATCTATATACACATACGCATATGATCAAAAAAACATAGGAGGCAGATTCATGAACATGTATATATAAAAAAAATCAAATATCATGCTTGACCAAATATATTTACATATGTGAGACACTTGTTCATGGTATATCTGTATACGCATTCAAAAATAAATTCAAGCAGCATATATTCTTTTATCATATAATCTCATATATATGATTGCACAATGGAAATAAAAATCATGATGGGATATAATTAAAAAATTATAACACATGTTTATTCACATAGAATAATCACAGCCTCAAGGATTAAATGGCTCTGATGCCAATGTAAGAAAAATATAACCAAAAAAAAGGAGATTTGGCGTATCGGGGCGAATCCATGTTCAGATCCGGGTTGAACCTCTAATGCTCCATACTTGTGCCCACACAATTATTAGACTACTAGAGCCTAATTGTGATTTGCACAGCAGATCACCAGAACCAGAAAGATGGTAGGAGAGGAGAGAATTGCCAGAAAACTCAATGGCAGGGTGAATTGCAATTGAGGAGGCACACCCTATTTATAGTGGTTTATGGAGGCCACTAATTAGGAAACGTGTGCACACCTTCTTGCCCTCCAAGACAGCAATTAATTGATTCTCAATTAATTTCCTAATCATGGTGATTTGTTCCTTAATTCACAAATCCATAATTATTACTGAATTATTCCCCAATCTGCATTTTATGCTGATTTTATTTTTATTTGATTAGGCT
Organism: Inga laurina; assembly: GCA_963855925.1. Taxonomy (NCBI): domain Eukaryota; kingdom Viridiplantae; phylum Streptophyta; class Magnoliopsida; order Fabales; family Fabaceae; genus Inga; species Inga laurina. Next base: position 49,968,160 of record OY979703.1, read on the forward strand.
ACTTATTTCTTAATCAAATAGCCCGGCCCATCAAGGGTAGACTTGGACCCAAGGTCCAACATTCTCTTTCATACAATAATTAATTAAGTCCATATTTAACTTTTTGACTTTTCAACCTTCATTTTACTTTGCCAAGAATGCTCAAAAATTGCATATTTATCGCTAAATATATATTTTCCCTTTTAGTTTCCTTAATTAACGAAATTAGCTTTCATTAATTGGGAAAATAATTACTTTTGCGCTTTATTGGCAAATTACTATTTTGTCCCTACATTTTTGGATTTAATTTGGGCCTTCTTCCTTTTGCTTCTCTTCATGGCCCAAATTCTCCTTAATATTTGGCTAAATATTGTGCTCTTTGCAATTTAAAAGGGAAGATGAAGATTAGCACACAAACTTACTTGAATTATTTTCAAACATCTGTACATGTTTCTAATCAATTTACTCATTGCAAATTTTGCAATAGAAAGGAATATTATACTTCATCTTGTTATGCTTCACCATTTTATTCCCCTAATACCACAAATAAGTAAAGTAATTTTGGTGAGTGAAATTTACGTTGTTGCACTTTCTCTATTTCTTAGCATTGGATGAAAATGAGCCAAAGAAAGAGATAAGCAGCTGTTAAAAAGATATCTTAATACACCTCTTTAATTTAATATATTTTAATGCTAATTCTCCATGTGCATTTTGCTTCATCTTTTTACTTGGCTAAAGATAATGACACATGGCACTATTGGCAACCAAGTAATTATTTTTCCCTCTAATTTTTCATCCTTGGTCGAAATTCACAAGGGAAAAGGGAAATAAAAATTGCGTTTTGAATTTCATACTTCTCTTTCATCCAATAATTTATTAAGTACATGTTTATCTTTTTGACTTTTCAACCTTGATTTTCTATTGCCAAGAATGCTCCAAAATTGCATATTTATCTCCAAATATTTATTTTCCTAATTATTTTCCCGAATTAACTGAAATTAGCTTCAATTAATTGGATTTATAATTAATTTTGTGCTTTATTGATAAATTACCATTTTGTCCTTACATTTTTTTGTTTTAATTTGGGGCTTCTTCCATTTCTTCTCTTCATGGCCGAAATTGCCCTTAATATTGGGCCAAATATTGTGCTCTTTGCAATTTTAAAGGGAAGATAACTTAAAAGGGAAGGTGAAGATTGGTAAACAAACTTATTTAAATTATTTTATAAAATTTGTACATATTTCTAAACTCTTTGCTCGATGCAACATTTGCAATAGAAATGGGATCATACTTCATCTTGTTATGCTTCACCATTTTATTCCCCTAAATACCACAAAGGAGTAAAGAAATTTTGGTGAGTGAAATTTGTAATATTACACTTTCTCTATTTCTTAGCTTTGGACGAAAATGAGTCAAAGAAAGATATAAGAACCTATTAACAAAAAAACTTCATACACCTCTTTAAATTAATATATTTTAATGCTAATTCCCCATTTGCATTTTGATTCATCTTTTTACTTGGCTAAAGATAAGGACACATGGCACCATTAGCTACCACGTAAATATTTTTCCCTCTAATTTTCCCTCCTTGGCCGAAATTCACAAGGGAAAAGGGAAATAAAAATTGTTTCTTCAATTTCATACTTCTCTTTCATCCAATAATTAATTAAGTACATGTTTACCTTTTTGACTTTTCAACCTTGATTTTGCTTTGCCAAGAATGCACCAAAATTGCATATTTATCTCCAAATATATATTTTCCCATTTATTTTCCCTCATTAACTGAAATTAGCTTCAATTAATTGGGAAAATAATTAATTTTTCACCTTGTTGGGAAATTACCATATTATCCTTACTTTTCTTGTTTTAATTTGGGGCTTCTTCCATTTCTTCTCTTCATGGCCAAAATTCCCCTTAATATTGGGCCAAATATTGTGCGCTTTGCAATTTAAAATGGAAGATATGTTAAAAGGGAAGATGAAGATTGGTAAACAAACTTATTTGAATTATTTTAAAAAATCTGTACATATGTCTAGTCCATTTGCTCATTGCAACTTTTGCAATAGAAAGAGACATTATACTTCATCTTGTTATCCTTCACCATTTTATTCCCCCAAATACCACAAAGGAGTAAAGGAATTTTGGTGAGTGAAATTTGGGTTGTTACACTTTCTCTATTTCTTAGCTTTGGATGAAAATGAGCCAAAGAAAGAGATAAGAAGCGGTTAACAAAATATCTTCATACACCTCTTTAACTTAATATATTTTAATGCTAATTCCCCATGTGCATTTTGCTTCATCTTTTTACTTTGCTAAAGATAATGACACATGGCACCATTAGCTACCAAGTAATTATTTTTCCCTCTAATTTTCCCTCCATGGCCGAAATTCACTAGGGAAAAGGGAAATAAAAATTGCTTCTTAAATTTCATGCATCTCTTTCATTCAATAATTAATTAAGTTCATGTTTACCATTTTGACTTTTCAACCTTGATTTTACTTGGCCAAGAATAGTCTCAAATTGCATATTTATCTCTAAATATATATATTTTCCCATTTATTTTACTTAATTAACAAAATTAGCTTAAATTAATTGGGAAAATAATTAATTTTGAGCTTTCTTTGTAAATTACCATTTTGTTCTTACTTTTTTGAATTTAATTTGGTGCTTGTTCTATTTCTTCTCTTCACCGCTTATATTCCCCTTAATATTGTGCCAAATATTTTGCTCTTCGCAATTCAAAAGGGAAGATGAAGATTGGTAAACAAACTTATTTAAATTATTTTAAAAAATCTGTACATGTTTCTAATCCCTTTGCTCATTGTAACCTATTCCATAAAAAGGGACACTATACTTCATCTTGTTATACTCCACCATTTTATTCCCCTAAATACCCCAGAGGCGTAAAGGAATTTTGGCAAATGAAATTTGTAATGTTACAATTTCTCTATTTCATAGCGTTGGACAAAAATGAGCCAAAGAAAGAGATAAGAAGTTGTTAACAGAATAACTTCACATACACCTCTTTAACTTAATTTATTTTAATGCGAATTTCCCATTTGCATTTTTGCTTCATCTTTTCACTTGGCTAAAGACATTGACACATGGCACCATTAGCTACCAAGTAATTATTTTTCCCTCTAATTTTCCCTCATTAGCAAAAATTCACAATGGAAATAAAAATTGCTTCTTGAATTTCAAACTTTTCTTTCATCCAATAATAATTTAAATACATGTCTACCTTTTTGACTTTTCAACCTTGATTTTCCTTTGCCAAGAATGCTCCAAATTTGCATATTTATCTCCAAATATATATTTTCCCTAATTAACTGAAATTAGCTTCAATTAATTAGGAAAATAATTAATTTTGTGCTTTATTGGTAAATTACTATTTTATCCTTACATTTTTGGATTTTATTTGGGGCTTCTCCCATTTCTTCTCTTCATGGCAAAAATTATCCTTAATATTGGGCCAAATATTGTGCTCTTTGCAATTTAAAAGGGAAGATAAGTTAAATGGGAAGATGAAGATTGGTAAACAAACTTATTTGAATTATTTTCAAAAATCTGTATATGTTTCTAATCCCTTTGGTCAATGCAACTTTTGCAATAGAAAGGGACATTATACTTCATCTTGTTATGCTTCACCAATTTATTCCCCTACATACCACAAAGGCGTAAAGGAATTTTGGAGATTAAAATTTGGGATGTTTCACTTTCTCTATTTCTTCGGTTTGGACGAAAATGAGCCATAGAAAGAGATAAGAAGCTGTTAAAAAATATCTTCATTCACCTCTTTAACTTAATATATTTTTAATGCTAATTCCCCATGTGCATTTTGCTTTACTTTTTTACTTGGCTAAAGATAATGAGACATGGCACCATTAGCAACCACGTAATTATTTTTCCCACCTAATTTTCCCTCCTTGGTTGAAATTCACAAGGGAAAAGGGAAATAAAAATTGCGTCTTGAATTTCATACTTCTCTTTCATCCAATAATTAATTAAGTACATGTTTACCTTTTTGACTTTTCAACCTTGATTTTCCTTTGTCAAGAAAGCTCCAAAATTGCATATTTATCTCCAAATATATATTTTCCCTTTGATTTTCTCAAAATACCTGAAATTAGCTTCAATTAATTGGGAAAATAATTAATTTTGTGCTTCATTGGTAAATTTTCATTTTGTCCTTAGATTTTGAATTTAATTTGGGGCTTCTTTCAATTCTTCTCTTCATGGCCGAAATTTACCTTAATATTAGGTCAAATATTGTGCACTTTGCAATTTAAAAGGGAATATGAAGATTAGTAAACAAACTTATTTGAATTGTTTTCAAAAATTGTTACATGTGTCTAATCCTTTTGCTCATTGCAGCTTTTGCAATAGAAAGGGACATTATACTTCATCTTGTTATGCTTTCCCATTTTATTCCCCCATATACCATAAAGTGTTAGTGGAAGCTTTTCACCCAAGAGGGGGTGAATTGGGTGATACTAGAAATTTCATTGTGTATGAGAAAATTAATAAAATATTTAAAGTAGTTAAGAGCAAAGAGAAATATCACCGAAGTGTACACCGGGAGTTACACTGGTTCGGCCACAACCACTTTGACCTATGTCCAGTTCTCAGAGCGTCTCTGAGAGTTTTACTATATTCTCCAGGATTTAGTGGTTCTTGGCACCTCAGTACACAGCAAGTTCCTTCACCTGGACACTTGCTCCCCCTTACACATTGTAGTCAAATCCCCAACTCAAGGTTCCATAACCTTAAGTTGTCTCAATAACATATATTGAGTTTGCAATGAAAAAATATCTCAAAGAGAAAATATATAATCACTGAAGTACAATGAATGAATATAAGAAAATAGAGTACAAAGAGTATGTTGTCGATGCGTGATTTCCTGTTCTCAGTTGTTGTACTCTGCTCTTTGAATGCTCCATATATATAGGTAGTGGTAGGTGATTGTTCGGACCTTTTATTTAACTTTTTACTTCTGGCATGATTTCTTCATTATTTCTTTGTAAATATACTTAGGATACTAACATAATGAATGGTTAATCATATAGAAAACAATTCAATAAATATCAGATTAAAGATGTGTCTTTTAGACTTCATTACTTGAGTGGCTACTCGAGTGATCATGCTCATTACTCGAGTAATCCTATTAAAAACATGGTAAAGAGTAATTCAACATTTTTCATAAAATATTACTCGGGTAAGACATAGAGTAAGATATATCACAAAACTTGGAAATACCTGATTACTCAAGTGGTTACTTGAGTGGCCATATCTTTTCTTCACAAGTTACTCGAGTGAGCCCTTGAGTAAATTTCAAATAAGTTTACAGATTACTCGATTACTCCCTCGAGTAATACCATCAAATTTTTGGTCGAGAGTACCTGTTCTTTGCTCACCTGATTACTCAAGTGACCCCTCGAGTAATGCATCAAATAACTCTGTAGTTGACTCGAGTGCTCCCTCGAGTAATGCCTTTTTCTCACTTGGTAACTCGAGTGGCTACTCAAGTAAATTGTTGCATTTCTTGGCTGAGAGCTACTTGAAGATTTTCTCCCTAGTTACTCGAGTGGCTACTCTAGTAATGCCTTTTCTCAAGTATTACTAGAGTAATGTTTCATATAACTTTGTAGATTACTCGAGTGGCCCCTCGAGTAACTTTTGTTAGAGCAAGCGTTTCACCCAAGAGGAGGGGGTGAATTGGGTGATACTAAAATTTCGTTGCAAATATAAAAAACTTGATGGTGAATATAAAGCAGAAAATATCACCGAAGTGTACACCGGGAGTTATACTGGTTCGGCTACAACCACTTTAACCTACGTCCAGTCCTCAGAGCTTCTCTGAGAGTTTCACTATAACTTCCAAGATTCAGTGGGTTCTTGGCACCTCAGTACAAGCAAGCTCCTTTTCCTGGACACTCGCTCCCCCTTATAAGTTGTAATCTAATCCCAACTCAAGGTTCCACAACCTTAAGTTACCTCAATAACAAATATTGAGTTTGAATGAAATATCTCTCTCACAGAGTGAATAAGAATCACTGAAGTACAGAATTACAACTATGTGTAAAACAGAGTAGTGAACTTGATAATACGTTAGTGTGTGTGTTCTTGTTGTAATCTCTTTTGGATGTTCCCATATATATAGATATATTGGTGGCAACTGTTGGAACATTTTCTTCTTGCCCGTTAGAGCGTGCGTAGCCACTGTTGACTTTTCTAGTATTTGAAAAATGTTCGTTTGCGGTAGGTGCGGTAGGTGGCATTTGAACGTTGCATTTGGATTTCCTTATTTGGTAAGATCTCTTCATTGTTTATCTGTGGATATGCTAAGAATACTAATACAATGAAAGGTTAATCACATAAGAAACAAATCAATGATCGTTGGAAAGATTTCTAAATTTTTGAACTTGCATACTCGAGTATTTATTAAGGTTACTCGAGTACTTACTCGAGTATCATCGTGAAAGTATTGGTAAATTGCAAGTTAATAAATGAACATTACATTACTCGGGTAGTGCATGGAGTAAACAAATTTACAAACCTTTGGAAATACCTGTTTACTCAGGTACATACTCAGGTATGGTACACTTTTCTTCATAGGTTACTCGAGTAATCTTTCAAATAAACTTTAGGTTACTCGATGCTTCACTCCAGTAATGTTGGCAAGATGTCAGGGCCGAGAGCACTTCAAGTTTGATTACCTTGTTACTCGAGTACTTACTCGAGTAAACATAAATTTTCTTTATAGCTTACTCGGGTAGTAACTTCAAGTTCTGTGTAAATAACTCTAGATATTACTCGATTACTAACTCGAGTAATCCAGTTTAAATGAGTGATTGAATACCTGCATACTTGAGTAGTGCCTCGAGTGAAGTGTGATAAAACCATATCATGTTATTCAAGTATTACCTTCAGGTTTTGCTTACCACAGTGGGTTACTCGAGTAGCTCCTCGAGCAACATTAGCAGGATAGAAAATGCTGAGAGCAACATTTTTCTTGAAGCAGGGGACTAGAGTACATACTCAAGTATCGTTGGCAGGCCGAGAGTAACTGGAAGTCTTTTACATGGTTACTCGAGTAACATTGGCAGGCCGAGAGCAACTCCAAGTGATTTACCTGGTTACTCGAGTAGCTACTCGAGTAACATTGGTAGGCCGAGAGCAACTGAAAGTCATATACCTTATTACTTGAGTGCTTACTCGAGTAACGTTGGCAGGTTACTTGAAGGTTGACTCTGTTTACTTCATGTTTCTGTCAATTATTTGAGTACCTACTCGGGTAACCCTTTAGAAAACTTGCCAATGATGAAGTTTCTCAGTTTTTTCTCTTGGCCTTTCTTCATTACTCCAAAGCTTACTTCAAGTGATGATTTTCCCTGTTATTACTTTGTTCAAACTTATTTGTTTATCAAATCTTTTTCATACCATCCTTTGTTATCATCAAAACATGAGAGATCTAACATTCTCCCCCTTTTTGATGATGACAAAACTTGGTGATTTTGAACAAAGTTTTTGAAATTAAGTTCTCAATTAAACACTTCTTGAATTTAATGATAATTTTGAAAAACCTTGTTAAGTGTAAATTCAAAGTGTTTTTGGACAATGTTGAAATCATAACATATTCACCTTGCATACATAATAAACTCATTAATCCCACAATGTATTATAATTTAAAAGGTTAAATGGACTTGTAATGAAATTATAACTTCAGGAAGCTTGCATTGAATTGAAAAATTGCATTACAATTATAAATTGAAAAGCTCCCTAAATCCCCATGTACACCCATATACCCAAAAATGAAAAAAAAAACTTAAAGAAACTTCCACAAAATCACACTCAAGCTCTTCTCCCCCTTTTTTCCTCATCAATCAAGTGGAGGACTAGAAGGCTTGACCATAGAAATAGGTTTCACAGGAAGAACCAAAGACTCATCTGAACCAGAAGAATCAAAAGAGGAGGAGCTGGAAGATTTTGGTTCAGGAAGATTGATTGGAGGGATATAAATGTCATCTTTTGGAGGAACAGGAGAGGGTTTATAGACAATCATAGTAGTGGTCTCAACCTCTTTAGTAGCACCTGGAGTATGATGATCAGAGGATGAGGGAGAGATTTCCTCTATATGGGTAGGAGATGGAATAGGTGTAGGAGAGGGTTCAGGCTGAGGTTTGGGTGGTGAATCCTCTATGATGATATGGATGGTCTCATTAGTTTCAGGGTTATCCACTAAGCATAGGATATCTTTGGGTCTTGGCTCAAGTAGACTAGAGACTGGAGGTTCAGGGATAGTAGGCTTAACCTCAGTATGATGAAGGTTAGATGGGATGTTCTCTGGAGGTGGTATATTCTCTGGAGGTGAGAATGTCTCAGGTATAGAGGATGGACCAGCAGAGGGTCCAGGACCCATAGAGTCCAATCTCGCTAAGATCAACCTCAAAGTCTCACCCTGGGCACGTTGCTTAGCTAGCAACTCTTCGTGCCTCTTATCCATACTCTCAACCAGCTCAGCCAACTTGTGATTCATGTGAGTTATCAACTCAGTATTTGTGTTGGCGATGTCTACATGAAATCCCTTGAGCATATTCTCCATAAAGTATTGAAGTGTGGCATTGAGGAAAGAGGGTGAAGAGGTAGTGGCAGCTGGAGCCGAAGACTGAGTGTCATCCATTTTACTCGTCTCAGTCTCGATCTTCTTCTTCTTCTTAGACCCAAACTCTAGAGGACTTTTGAGAGGAAATTCAATGTTGAGCTTGCCAATTTGATTTCTCCCAACTGGAGTAACTCTCTCAATGTGCTCTTTACTCTCCAAGTACCATATCTTATTTTCCTTCAAAATAAGTGAAACAATATGAGGATATGGCATTGGAGTTGTGGCTTTTCCATCGATCCTGTACCTCTTCATCTCAAAAAATATATATTCCCCCAAATCTTTTTGTTCCTTCAGGAGTAAGGAAGCAAACCATCTATAGTCCCTATCAGAAAAGTGGGTATAGTTGTTGGCCTTGTTCATAAGGGATCTAGAGTATATATACCATAGAACCCTGTGATGATCACACATGTCACTAGGATTGAAATTCAGAGGGCCTACAAGCTCACCTAGTCTAAAAACAGAGAAAATTTGGTTTGGATCAAGTTTTGAGTAAATGTCATCTGGAGGGTTCTCTATTCCCAACCACACATTGATCCTAGAAGGTGAGATAAGTATCTTCTGGCCTCTAACAGTAGTAGTCATTTCTTCCTCAGCTGAAGTTCTATTTGGTTAATGTAGAATCTCAAGATTGCAGTAAAAGTGTGTGACTACTTTGGTGCAAAAGGAAAGCTTAACAGATAGCCAAGGCATAAAAGGTTCCAAAAAGGGACTAAGATCATACTTCAATACCTCCTAAAGTACTTTGAGGTCCACACAGTGAGTCTTACAGACTTTTCTCCATGAGAATTGTGTGAGCTACTTCTAGGACTCCTCTAGCTTGTTGACATTAAACCCCTTTAGAGGTTTGGTGATCTCCTCTTCTGGTAATTCTGACTTCTTGGATGATTGCCCCTTCTCAAGTTGGTCAAGAATACCAGCCATTGCCTTAGCCACATTCACATCATATTTGGGCTTTTTGGGGGGGGTTTTGTTGTGAAAGAGGGAGTGGAGGAATCAGAAAGTGGAGGAATTGGAGACTTGGCATTTTTGCCTCTCCCAGTAGAGATGCTCTTCTTGGATTGAGCCCTTGTAACTACTGGCTCTTTGATAACAACTCCTTTCTCTTTTGCTTTCGGTTGAGGTTTGAGTTGGATTTTTTCTTTTGACCTAGGTGTGAGTTTTTGTCTCTTTTTGGGAGGAGAAGAAAGAGGGTCAGAGAGTTGTGGGGATCTAAAAGAATATGTGGGAGTAATGTTTTTGGTTCTAACCATTTTGATTCAGTGAAAACCTTGAAAACTCAGAAAACAGAGTGAAAGTTGCGATATAGGGCAAGAAGAATCGGAACAGAATAGGAGGTTTTTGGAACTACAAATTGATGGGTTTTGACAGAAATCAAGTAGGAAAGTGATTGTGAAAAGTTTTTCAGAGAGGACTGGGTGATTTACTCAAGGATATTTTATGGAAATGACTGAGTTTGTGACAGATAAAGACCTAGAACCCGACGTTACTCGAGGCCTTACTCGAGTAAATATCATGTTTACTCGAGTCCCTACTCAAGTGATCATACAGAAAATTTCTAAAATAATTCATTTAAATTACGTACCTGGCATGAATAATATTGTAATTATCCATGTATGTTCCCTCGATCATTTTATAGCCATTTTAGAGTATATTTGAATCGATTCTCATCAAATTTGTGATCTGGACCTACAGTTACTTGAGTCCTTACTCGAGTAAGCTTCAAGTTTACCCGAGGCTTCCCTCGAGTAACCTGTCATTTCTAGTTTGGACTGTTCATTTCTCACCAAATGAACAGTTTGATTTAAATTTCAGGTAACTTGATACGTTACTTCCAGTTTTGGAAGACCATTACTCGAGTAGTTACTCGAGTAAAGTGCTCTTTTACTTCAAGTTGTTCCTCGGGTAATGCTTCACTGTCAGTCATTACTTGAAGTTAGTACTCCAGTAATGGTGTCCTCTGATAACCTCTATTTTTATTTCTCAAAACAGAGTTTCAAGCTTCCTGCAAAACAAGTTTCTATATACTCCGATGCTTAAATTAGTAATCATCAAAACATTATCAAATATCTTCATCTAACATTATGAGAAACTGAAATAACTTACAATTCATTGGGATTTATCATTCCTAATTCTCTTCTAATGTATAGAAATTGATATTTTGTAAGAGGTTTGGTGAAGATATCAGCTAATTGAAGATAAGTAGGAATGAATATCACTTTCACATCTTTCTTTTGGACATGATCTCTGATGAAGTGATGTCTGACATCGATATGCTTGGTTCTAGAATGTTGAACTAGATTCTTTGCCAAGCTTATCGTACTGGTATTGTCACAATAGATTGGTATGTCTTTGAGATAAATACCAAGATCTTGTAGTTGTTGTTTTAACCATATCACTTGTGCACAACAACTTGAGACTGCAATATATTCGGCTTCCGTTGACGAAAGAGACACTGTATTTTGTTTCTTGCTGAACCATGAGACAAGAGATCCTCCAAGAAATTGTCCTTGTCCACTGGTGCTCTTTCTTTCTATCTTGTATCCTCCATGATCTGAATTTGAATATGCAACAAGATATTCACTTCTTCCTTTAGGATACCACAGACCCAAATCTGGTGTGTCAGCAAGGTATCTAAAGATTCGTTTGACAGTTTCGGCTTGTGATTCCTTTGGTGCTGATTGATATATTGCACATATGCCAACACTGAATTAAATGTTCGGTCTGCTTGCTGTGAGATAGAGTAATGATCCAATCATTCCTCTATATTTTGTGATGTTGTAGTCTTTTCCTTTGACATCAGCATCAAGCAACGTAGTTGAGCTCATAGGTGTGTCCGTTCCATTTGCTTCATCCATTCCATACTTCTTCAATAGCTCTTTCAAGTACTTTGTCTAAGAGATGAAGATTCCATTCTTTCTTTGTTTGATTTGCAAACCGAGAAAGAAATTCAATTTTCCCATCATGGACACCTCAAACTCTCCCTACATTATCTCAGAAAATTCCTTAACAGAGATTCATTAGTAGCACCAAAAATAATGTCATCAACATATATTTGAATAATTAAAATATCATCACGTTTTCATTTTATAAAAAGTATTGTATCAACTTTTCCCCGTACAAAACCTTGATCAATAAGAAATTTACTGAGCCTTTCGTACCATGCTCTAGGAGCTTGTTTTAAACCATATAAAGCCTTTTTGAGTTTGAAAACATAGTCAGGTTTAGTTACATCTTCAAAACCTGGAGGTTGTTCTACATATACTTCTTCCATAATGTAGCCATTTAGAAATGCACTTTTTACATCCATTTGATAGAGTTTGAATCCTTTGATGCACGCAAAGGCTAAGTGTACGCGTATAGCTTCCAATCTAGCCACTGAAGCATACGTTTCCTCATAATCAATCCCTTCTTCCTGATTATAACCTTTGGCCACCAATCTTGCCTTGTTTCTAACAATAATTGCGGATTCATCGAGTTTATTCTTGAATACCCATTTACTGCCAATGATCGAATGATCCTTGGGTCAGGGTACCAAATCCCAAACTTGATTTCTTTCAAATGGATTTAGTTCTTCTTGCATTGCTATAACCCAATCATTGTCTGATAGGGCTTCATCAATGTTAGAAGGTTCAATCTCAGAAATGAATGTAGAAAAACTTACTTCATTGAAAATTCTATTTCTAGTTTTGATCCCTTCATTCACATCTCCTATGACTTGATTTAAGGGATGACTTTTATGTATTTCCAGGCTCTAGGTTGTCCTAGTGACTGTTCTTTTTTCTTGGTTTCATCAACTTCCGGAATAAGAGATTTAGAAATACATTGACAATTTTCTTGATTTAAAACAACTTCCTGTTCTTCATCAATGGTTTTATCAGAGGATTCAAATTCATCAAATAAATATGAGTTGATTCTTCAACAACACATGTTCTTTTATTGAAAACTCTATATGCTTTACTTCGGTTAGAATACCCTAGGAAAATTCCTTCATCCATTTTAGAATCAAATTTTCATAAGTTATCTTTACCATTATTATGAATGAAACACTTACAACCGAAGATGTGTAGATGAGTAATGTTTGACTTCCTTCCTTTGTATAGCTCGTATAGTGCCTTTCCAAGTTTTGTTCTAATATAGGCCCTATTTGAAATATAGCATGCTGTACTCATAGCATCAGCCCAGAACACTTGAGACGCGTTCTTTTCATTTAACATTGCTCTAGCCATTTCAGTAAGCACTCTATTTTTACATTCCACTACTCCATTTTGTTGAGGTTTCCTTGGAGCAGAGAAATTGTGATCAATGCCATTAGTATCACAATATTCTTCAAAGGCTTGATTTTCAAATTCTCCACCATGATCGGTCCTAATACCTGCAATGGACATACCTTTCTCATTTTGCACTTTCTTGGCAAAAACAATAAATTCTTCAAAGGTTTCATCCTTTGATGATAGAAAAATAACCTATGTAAATCTGGAGAAGACATCAACAATGACCAATGAATATAAATTGCCACCAAGACTCTTTACTCTTGCTGGGCCAACTAAATCCATATGCAATAATTGTAGTGGTCTATTTGTTGAAATCTCATTTTTCAATTTGAAAGATGATTTAGTTTGTTTACCCTTTTGACATGCGTCACAAATCAAATCATTTTTGAAATTTACTTTGGGTAATCCAAGAACTAAATCCTTTTTTAGTAGATTGCCTAATTGATGCATATTGACATGAGCTAATCTCTTATGCCATAGCCAACTTTCATCGGCATTACTCAGAAAACAGTTTTCAGATTCATTTCTACTAATATCTAGAGTATAACAATTACCTTCCCTTTTGTCTCTGAGCTTAGCCTTGATATTCTTTTTATCAAGTGGTAAGTCATTCTTGTTGATAATTAGACATTCCTCTGAGTCAAATATTACCCAGTTGTTTTTGTCTGCACTTTGACTTACACTCAGCAAGTTATGGCATAATCCTTCGACATAGTATATGTCTTTGACTTGTATGCCTTTGTCATTTTTGATTTCACCAATTCCTGCTATCCTTCCGGTTTGATTTCCTCCAAATTTTACCTTTCCACCTTCTTTAGGTTGTAATTTAGTAAAACTTTTGAAATCACCGGTCATATGTCTAGAGCAACCACTGTCTATGTACCATTTGTTGTTTTTGGATGCTTTGAGACACATCTGCAATTAAATACAATTAATTCTTAGGTACCCACTTCTTTTTGGGTCCTTTTAGGTTAGTACAGGAAATTTTCAAAACATATGATCCTTTAGGTATCCATTTGTAGGTTCCTATCGTTCCTTTCTTCTTATGAATGCATGAAGAGGTATAATGACCTTTTCGATTACAATAGTTACAAAATGCAAAAGGATTTGATGTATGCATGGAATGCTTGGAAATAATTCAAATATGATTTACCTCCTACTTTCTTTCTACCTTTCCTTCTATCTGATTTTGGATCATATCCAATTCCAAATCGGTCATTTACAAATCGTTGAGCTTTTAAAATAACATTTAGCATCTCACTTTCTTGTGTAAATTTTTCAAGAGTTTTTGTGAGATTAGTGTTTTTCTTTTTCAAAGAAGAACAATTTTCACAATCCTTTTCTGAACTTTCTTTAAGTTCAATTTCAAGAGCTTTGTTTTTCTTTTTGAAAACAACCAATTCTTTAACTACTTTGATGAATTCAGAATGTAAATCATTATATTCAGAAAGTAATTCATCATAGGTAGGATCAGTATCATTTACCTCTTCTTTGGTTTCTTCTTGAGCAACGAGACATATATTGGCTACTTCTTCTTCATCACTTTCTTCGTCAGAGAAACTATCACCCCATATAGCAGATACAAAGGCCTTCTTTTTGTTAAAGAATTTGCCTTTTCTCTTTTCTTTGCTCTTTTGATTCAATTCTAGACATTCTGATTTGATATGTCCTGGTTTTCCACATTTGTAGCAAATGATATAATCTTTGCTACTAGTTCCTCCTTTCTGAAAGTATTTGAATCCTTGTCCTTTCTTGTAGAACTTTCTAAATCGTTTTATGATTAGGCCCATTTCATCATCGTCAAACTCCTCATCCTCATCTTGATTTTCTTCTTTTGCTTTTAGTGCTAGGCCTTTCTTTCTCTTGTCACCGATGTCATCTAGTTCTTGTTTGAACTTTAGTTTGCTTTCATATTTAGAAAGGCTTCCAAATAGAGAAGCAACTGATCTCATTGATTCTCCTTTTCCCTCTTCTATCGAAGTGACTTTGGCCTCCCATTCTTTAGAAAGAATATTCAAAATCTTTCGTACTTGGGTATGTTGATCATAGATTTTCCTAAGTGCTGAAAGTTGATTAATAATAAGATGAGTATATCTAAGTTTGAATTCAGATATTGACTCACCTGATTTCATTCGAAGTAGATCGAATTCAGTGACCAAGGTGTTGATCCGATTCTCCTTTATTCCCGAAGTTCCTTCATGAGCTATTTCCAGAGCTTCCCATATTTCCTTTGTTGTTGGAAGTGTGCAAATTCTGAAGTATTCGCTTTGACTCAAAGCACTTTGTAACATCAGAATTGCCTTACTATTGAGAGTGATAAGTTTCTTGTCATTCTCATCATATTCCGCTGGTGTCTTGGGAATTTTCTGAGAATCTACAATCCTTATAGGTTGATAGTTTCCACTCTCAATCACATCCTATAGCCCATATTCAATAGCCATCACGAATACTCTGAACTTTGCTTTCTAGAAAGAAAAGTGTTCGCCACTGAAACCTGGAGGTCTAATGATGGAAGCTCCGTCGGGAAGAATTCCTTCACCCATGCTTGCCATTGGATCCTTCTTAGGTTGTTATACCTTAACAAGAAGACCTACACTCTGATACCAAATGTTAGAGCAAGCGTTTCACCCAAGAGGGGGTGAATTGGGTGATATTAAAATTTCGTTGCAAATATAGAAAACTTGACGGTGAATATAAAGCAGTAAAGAGTAAGGATAAATATCACCGAAGTGTATACCGGGAGTTATAATGGTTCGGCCACAACCACTTTGACCTACATCTAGTCCTCAGAGCTTCTCTGAGAGTTTCACTATAACTTCCAAGATTTAATGGGTTCTTGGCACCTCAGTACAAGCAAGGTCCTTCGCCTGAACACTCGCTCCCCCTTACAAGTTGTAATCCAATCCCAACTCAAGGTTCCAACACCTTAAATTACCTCAATAACAAATATTGAGTTTGAATGAAATATCTCTCTCACAGAGTGAATAAGAATCACTTAAGTACAGAATTACAAGTATGTGTAAAACAGAGTAGTGAACTTGATAATACGTTAGTGTGTGTGTTCTTGTTGTAATCTCTCTTTTGATGTTCTCATATATATAGATATATTGGTGGCAACTGTTGGAACATTTTCTTCTTGCCCATTAGAGCGTGCGCAGCCACTGTTGACTTTTCCAGTATTTGAAAATTGTCCGTTTGCGGTAGGTAGTGGTAGGTGGTATTTGAATGTTGCACTTGACTTTCCTTATTTGGAAAGATCTCTTCATTTTTTATTTGTGGATATGCTAAGAATACTAATACAATGAAAGGTTAATCACATAGGAAACAAATCAATGAACGTTGGAATGATTTCTGAATTTCTGAACTTGCATACTCGAGTAGTTACTCGAGTACTTACTCAAGTATCATCGTGAAAGTATTGATAAACTGCAAGTTAATAAAAGAACATTACATTACTCAGGTAGTGCGTAGAGTAAACAAATTTACAAACCTTTGGAAATACCTGTTTACTCGGGTACATACTCAAGTATGGTACACTTTATTCATAGGTTACTCGAGTAGCAACTCGAGTAATCTTTCAAATAAACTTTAGGTTACTCGATGCTTCACTCCAGTAATGTTGGCAGGATGTCAGGGCCGAGAGCACTTCAAGTTTGATTACCTTGTTACTCGAGTACTTACTCGAGTAAACATAAATTTTCTTTATAGCTTACTCGGGTAGTGACTTCAAGTTCTGTGTAAATAACTCTACATATTACTCGATTACTAACTCGAGTAATCCAGTTTAAATGAGTGATTGAATACCTACATACTTGAGTAGTGCCTCAAGTGAAGTGTGATAAAACCATATCATGTTATTCGAGTATTACCTTCAGGTTTTGCTTACTACAGTGGGTTACTCGAGCAGCTCCTCGAGTAACATTGGCAAGATAGAAAATGCCGAGAGCAACATTTTTCTTGAAGCAGGGTACTCGAGTACATACTCAAGTATCGTTGGCAGGCCGAGAGTAACTGGAAGTCTTTTACATGGTTACTCGAGTACTTACTCAAGTAACATTGGCAGGCCGAGAGCAACTCCAAGTGATTTACCTGGTTACTCGAGTAGCTACTCGAGTAACGTTGGCAGGCCGAGAGCAACTGGAAGTCCTTTACCTTATTACTCGAGTAGTCACTCAAGTAAGCCATGACAAAATCTATTGCTCCTCTTTCATTACTCCAAGGCTTAATTCAAGTAATAATTTGTTTACTTTATTCATTTGTTTGTTATCATATCCTCTTTTATCATTAGTCCAATCTTTGTTATGATCAAAACATATGAGTTCTAACTTTCTCACCCTTTTTTATGATAACAAAACTTGGTGATTTTGAACAAAGTTTTTGAAATTGAGTTCTCAATCAAATGCTTCTTGAAAACATTTCAGATGAAATCTTTTGTTCAATTTAAACTTAAAAACTCTTTTGAAATAGCTTAGGAAAGATTTTTTTCAAAGTTTTTGTTCTTATTTACTTGTTCTCCTTGCATACACAATCAAAAACTCATTAGTCCCATAATGCAATATAGCTTCAATGAAATTTAACTTTAATGACATAAAGAAACAAATTGCATAAAGAAGAATTCATTACATAATCAAAGTTAAAAGCTCCCTAAAGCCCTGTACACCCATATCCCCTATGCTTTTACTCAGCCATTGATCAAAAAATCACTCAGGCTCTTCTCCCCCTTTTTGCCTTCATCACAAAGGTTGAATCAATCATGAGGAGGAGTAGATGGCTTAGCTGTTGATTATCCTCAACTTTTGGAATACCATTTTCTTGATCTAAAGCAACTTCCTGCTCTTCATCAATGGTTTTGTCAAAGGATTCAAATTCATCAAATACAACATGAATTGATTATTCAACAACACATGTTCTTTTATTGAAAATTCTGTATGCTTTACTTCGATTAGAATAGCTTAGGAAAATTCCTTCATATGTTCTAGAATCAAATTTTCCTAAGTTATCTTTACCATTATTATGAATGAAACACTTACAATTGAAGATGTGTAAATGGGCAAGGTTTGGCTTCCTTCCTTTGTATAGTTCGCATGATATCTTTCTAAGTTTTGTTCTAATGTAGGCTATATTTGAAATATAGCATGATGTGCTCATTGCATCGGCTCAGAAAACTTGAGACACATTCTTTTCATTCAACATTGCTCTAGCCATTTTAGTGAGTACTCTATTCTTACGTTCTATGATCTAACCTGATACCTGCTTAAACATACCTTTCTCATTTTGCACTTTCTTGTCAAAAATAATGAATTCTGCAAAGGTTTCATCATTTGATGACAGAAAAGTAGTCCACATAAATCTAGAGAAATCATCAACAATGACCAATGAATATAAGTTGCCACCAAGACTCTTAACTCTTACTAATCCAACTAAATCCATGTGTAATAATTGAAGTGGTCTATTGGTTGATATCTCATTTTTTAATTTGAAAGAAGATTTAGCTTGTTTTCCCTTTTGACATGCATCAAAAATTAAATCACTTTTGAAATTTACTTTGGGTAATCCAAGAACTAAATCCTTTTTGAGTAGTTTGCCTAGTTGGTGCATGTTGACATGAGCTAGTCTCTTATGCCATAACCAACTTTGATCGGCATTACTCAGAAAACAATTTTTAAAATCACTTATATTGATATCAAGAGTATAGCAGTTACCTTCCCTTTTTGCTCTGAGCTCTACCTTGATATTTTTCTTATCAAGCTGTAAGTCTTTCTTGTTCATAATTAGACATTCCTCTGAATCAAATATTACCCAGTTGTCTTTACTGCACTTTCACTTATGCTCAGCAAATTATGACACAAGCCTTCAACATAATATACATCTTTGACTTGTATTCCTTTGTCGTTTTTGATTTCACCAATTCCTACTATCTTTCCAGATTGATTTCCTCCAGATTTTACCTTTCCACCTTCCTTAGGTTGCAATGCTATAAAACTTTTGAAATCACCGGTCATATGTCTAGAGCATCCACTGTCTATGTACCATTTGTTGTTTTTGGATTCTTTAAGGCATATCTACAATCAAATACGATTAAGTCTTAGGTGCCCACATCTTTTTGGGTCCTTTTGGGTTAGTACAGATGACTTTCTGACCATATGAACCTTTAGGTACCCATTTGTAGGTTCCTATCTTTCCTTTCTTCTTATGAATGCATGATGGCATATAATGACCTTTTCTATTACAATAATTACAATATGCAAAAGGATTTGATGTGTGCACATAATGCTGAAAATAATTCAAATATGACTTACCTCCTACTTTCTTTCTTCCTTTGCTTCTATCTGATTTTGGATCATATCCAAGACCAGATCGACCATTTATAAAACATTGAGCTTTTAAAATCACATTTAGCATCTCACTTCCTTTAGTGAATTTTTCAAAACTTTTTGCTAGATCAACATTTTTCTTTTTCACAGAAGAACAACTTTCACAATCTTTCTCTAAATTCTCTTTTTGTTCTATTTCAAGAGCTTTGTTTTTCTTTTTGAAAACAACTAGTTCTTTAACTACTTTGATGAATTCAGAATCTAAAGCATTACATTCGGAAAGTAATTCATCATAAGTAGGATCAGAATTAGTTACCTCTTCTTCTGTTTCTTCTTGAGCAACTAGACAGATATTGGCTACTTCCTCTTTATCGCTTTCTTTATCAGAAGAGCTATCTCCCCATATGGCATATATAAAGGCTTTCTTCTTGTTGTAGAATTTGCCTTTTCTCTTTTCTTTATTCTTCTGAATCAGTTCTTGAAATTTTGATTTGAAATGTCCTGGCTTTCCACATTCATAGCAGATAATGTGTTCTTTATTGCTTGTTCCTCATTTCTAAAAAATTTTGAATCCTTGGCCTTTATTGTAAAACTTTCTAAATCATTTTATGATTAGGCCCATTTTGTCATCGTCAAGATCTTCATCTTCATCTTGTTCTTCTTCTTTTGCTTTCAGTGCTAGACCTCTTTTTTTTTTGTTACCAATATCATCTAGTTCTCGTTTGAACTTTAATTTAGTTTTATATTCAGAAAGGCTTCCGAATAGAGAAGCAACCGATCACATTGATTCACCTTTTGCTTCCTCAATTACAATGACTTAGGAAAGAATATTCAGAATCTTTTGTACTTGGGTATGATAATCATAGACTTTTCTAAGTGCTGCAACTTGATTAACAAGGTGAGTATATCTAAGTTCAAATTCAACTATTGACTCTCTTAATTTCATTCGAAGTAACTCAAACTCAGTAACCAAAGTATTGATCCGGTTTTCTTTTATTTATGAAGTTCCTTCATGAGCTATTTCCAAGGCTACCCATATTTCTTTAGCTGTTGGGAGTGTGCAGATTCTGAAGTACTCATTTTGACTCAAGGCACTTTAAATCATCAGAATTGCCTTGCTATTGAGTGTGATGAGTTTCTTGTCATTCTCACCATATTCAGTAGCCATTATGAAGACTCTGAACTTTGCTTTCTAGAATGACAAGTGTTTGCCATGAAACCCAGAGGTCTTGTGATAGAAGCTTCATCGGGAAGAATTCCCTTACCCATGCTTGCCATTGGATCTTTCTTTGGCTGTTATACCTTAACAAGAAGACCTACGCTCTGATACCAAATGTAAGTGCAAGCATTTCACCCAAGAGGGGGGTGAATTGGGTAATACCAGAAATTTCGTTGCGTATCAAAAAATTAAAAGAATATTTAAAGCAGTTAAGAGCAAAGAGAAATATCACTGGAGTGTACACCGGGAGTTATATTGGTTCGGCCACAACCACTTTGACCTACGTCCAATCCTTAGAGTGTCTTTAAGAGTTTCACTATATTCTCCAAGATTTAGTGGGTTCTTGGCACCTCAGTACACAACAAGTTCCTTCACATAGACACTCGCTCCCCCTTACACATTGTAATGAAATCTCCAACTCAAGGTTCCACAACCTTAAGTTGTCTCAATAACAAATATTGAGTTTGTGATAAGAAACTCTCTCGTAGAGCAAATATGTAATCACTGAAGTACAATAAATAAGTACAAGAAAACAGAGCACAAAGAGTATGTTGATTGATGTGTGATTGCTTGTTCTCAGTTGTTGTTTTTGTTCTTTGAATGCTCCATATATATAGATGATTTGTAGTGTCTATTGGAAGCATTTCAAATATTTCCATTAGAGTCGTGCAACAATGGTTGACCATTCTTCTAATTTGAAAACTATCCGTTTATGGTAGGTAGCGGTTGGTGAGCGTTCGGACCTTATATTTGACTTTTCACTTCTGGCATGATCTCTTCATTGTTTCTCTACAAATGTACTTAGTATACTAATACAATGAATGGTTAATCATATAGAAAACAATTCAATAAACATTGGATTAAAGACATGTTTTCTGGACTACCTTACTCGAGTGGCTACTCGAGTGATCATTCTTATTACTTAAGTACTACCTCGAGTAAACCTATCAAAAACATGGTAGAGAGTACTTCAACATTTTTCATAAAATTTTACTCGGGTAAGACATGGAGTAAGATACATCACAAACCTTGGAAATACTAGATTACTCGAGTGGTGACTCGAGTGACCATGTCTTTTCTTCACACGTTACTCGAGTGAGCCCTCGAGTAAATTTCAAACAAGTGTGCAGATTACTTGATTACTCCTTTGAGTAATAGCATCAAATTCTTGGCCGAGAGTACATGTTCTTTGCTTACCTGATTACTAGAGTGACCTCTCGAGTAATGCTTCAAATAACTCTACAGATTACTCGAGTTCTCCCTTGAGTAATGCCTTTTTCTCACCTGGTTACTCAAGTGCCTACTCGAGTAAATTGTTGTATTTCATGGCCGAGAGTTACTGGAAGATATTTGCTCTGGTTACTTGAGTGGCTACTCAAGTAATGGTTCATATAACTTTGCAGATTACTCGAGTGGCCTCTCGAGTAACTTCTTCCAAATTTTGGTAGTGCTTCTTTGGATGATATTCTTCATGATTACTCGAGTGCTTACTCGAGTAACAGCTTCCCTTACTCGAGTAGTCACTCGAGTAAGCCGTGATAAAATATGCTACTGCTGTCTCATTACTCTAGTGCTTACTTCAAGTAATGCTTTGTCTGCCATTTATTTTCTTTGTTCAAATTCATTTTTTTGTTATCATATTCTCTTTTATCATTACTCCAATATTTGTTATCATCAAAACATATGGCATGTAACATTCTCCCCCTTTTTTATGATGACAAAACTTGGTGTTTTTTATCAAAGTTTTTGAAATTGAGTTCTCAATCAAATTCTTCTTGAAAACCTTTCATATGAAATTTTTGTTCAATTTAAACTTGAAAACTCTTTTCAAATAGTTTAGCAAAGATCTTTTCAAAGTTTTTGTTCTTATTTACTTGTTCACCTTGCATACATAATTGAAAACTCTTTAGTCCCACAATGTTATAAAACTTTAATGAAATTTAACTTTAATGACATAAAGAAACAAATTGCATAAAGAAGAATTCATTACATAATCGAACTTAGAATTCAAAGTTAAAAGCTCCCTAAAGCCCTGTACACCCATATCCCATATGCATCTACTCGCCATTGATCACAAAATCACTCAGGCTCTTCTCCCCCTTTTTGTCTTCATCACAAAGGTGGAATGAATCATAAGGAGGAGTAGATGGCTTGGCTGCTGAGATAGGAGTGACATTAAATGCCAAAGATTTATATGAACCTTCTGAACTTAAAGGATCTGAAGATGATGGTTCAGGGTCAGGAAGGTTCATTAAGGGTATCTAAAAATCCTCTTAAGGATTCACTGGAGATGATAGGTAAGGAACCAGAGAAGTAATTTCTACTTCTTCTGTAGCAACAAGTGAAGACACAAGCACCTCCTCAGTGCTTGCAGGTGAGGCATTGGGAATAGATATGGGCTCTGGCTGAACAAGCTAAGCTAGATCATCAGTTGTGATGTAGATTGGATGGGATGTGTCAAGGTCAGGCATAGAGAATAGAAGATTACTAGGTTCAAGCTTAGAGGCTCTATGCTCGTAGGTATAGGATCAGGACGACTAAGCTTAAAAGGTCCAGGTTCAGAGACAGGTACTGGGTCAGGAATAACAGAAGGAATAGGAATAGGGGAGCCAGATGCCATAACATCAAGTCTGGCAATAATGGATCTCAGAAGCTCACCCTGGGCACGTTTTTCAGCTAACAATTCTTCGTGCCTCTTATCCATTCTCTCCACAAGTTGTTCCATCTTATCATTCATATGGGTTACCAACTCCGTATTTGTATTAGCAATGTCAATATGGAAACCCTTTAGAATGTTCTCCATGAATGTTTGCATTGCAGCACCAAAGAAAGAAGGAGAGGATATGTTGACTGGAGCAGAAGACTGTGTGTCATCCATTTGACTAGTTACAGTGTCAATCTTCTTCTTCTTCTTCTTGGGACTTGCTTCTGGAGGAGTCTTTAGAGGAATCTCAATGTTCAACTTCCCAATCTGATTTCTCCCAACTGGTGTTATCCTCTCAATTGGCTCCTTACGCTCCAAGTACCAAACTTTATTCTTCTTGAGAAACAAAGAAATAAGTTGAGGGTAAGGCATTAGAGTAGTAGGTTTTCCTTCATACCTATATCTCTTGATCTTAGCAAAGATATATTCTCCCAAGTCCTTTTGTTTTTTGAGAATCAATAAGGCAAATTTTTTGAAATCCCTCTCAATGAAATGTGTGTAGTTGTTGGATTTGTTCACTATGGCTCTAGAATAGATATACCATAGGACTCGATGAAAATAATTCATATCACTAGGTCTTAGGATAGAGAATATCTTGTTTGAATCATAATTAGCATAATCATCATCAGGAGGGTCCTCTATTCCTAACCAGATATTGATTTTGGAGGGTTAGATTAGAATTCTCTATCCTCTAACCTTAGAAGTCATTTATTCTTCCATAGACTTCTTGATAGGATCATTTATAGGTTCAAGGTTGTAGTAAAAATGCCTCACAACTTTGCTGCAAAATGGGAGTTTAACAGACAACCAGGGCATATAGGAATCAAGGAAGGGACACATATAGAATTTCAATACCTCTTAAAGAACTTGTAGTCAATGTAGTGCACCTTGCACACATTTCTTCTTGTAAAGTGACTCAGGTACTTCTATGATTCCTCAAGTTTGCTCACATTGAATCCTTGAGGAGGGAATGTGATTTCTTCATCCCTTTCTTATGGTTGCTTTGAAGATTGCCCTTTCCTTACTCCCTTAGACTAAAAAGCTTCTTCAAGCATGCCTACCATGACTTTGGTAATCTTTTCATCAATATTGGGCTTTTTCATAGGTTTTGGAAAAAATGTGGGAGTGTCAAATGAATCAAAAGGAGGAGGAGAAGGTTCTTTTATTCCTTTACCTTTTTCAGGAGGTGAACTCTTCTTGGTTTGAGCTCTTGTGGCCACTGGTTCTTTATTGACAACCCCTTTCACCTTAGGCTTAGGTTGCGGCTTAGACTTTGCTTTTGGTTTAGGAGAGATTTTTCCTTTCTTGGTAGGAGGAGATGAAAGTGAATCAGAGGGTTGATATGGTTCAGAGGAATCAGAAGGAGTGCTAAGATTAGGAGATTTTGTCCTCACCATTGTGATTTGATAAAGACAAGGATTTTTGGAAAATAGAGGCTTAGAGTTGCGAGATTTAGGGCAGAAGATTCAGGAAATATGAGAGGTTTTTGTAAGCAAAAATCAATGGGTTTTAATGGTTATGAGAAGAGAAAATGATTGCAAAAAGTTTTTGTGAGAGCACTAAGATAATCACTCAAGGCGATTTTGTGAGAAATGATAGAGTAACAACAGAAATAGACTTAGGGCCCGATATCACTCGAGGGCTTACTCGAGTGATCATCAGCTTCACTCGAGTAGCTACTTGAGTGATCATACCAGAAATTTCAAAATGCAGTAATTTTAAGTGCGTAATTGGCATGAATAATATTGTAATTACCCATGTATATTCCCTCGATCATATGATGGTTCTTTAGGACAAATTTGAGCTGAAACTCAGCACATTTATGATCTGCACCCAGGTACATTGGAGGCCTTACTCAAGTAACCTTTGAAGTTTACTCGAGGCCTACCTCGGGTAACCTGTTTCTTCACCTTGTGACTGTTCTTTTTCAACTGTTGTGTCATTTCTTTTGAATTCATTTTGAATCAATGCTCCACTATCATAATTTTTAGGTCATTACTCAAGTGGCTACTCGAGTAACCCATTCAATTACTTCAAGGTGTTACTCCAGTAATGGTGGTTACTTGAAGTTGTCCCTCCAGTAATGTTGTCCTCTATTAACCTCTACTTTTCATACTCCAAAACAGAATATTATGATCCTGCAAAACAGATTGCTAGAGATTTTGATGCTTAAGTTAGTGATCATCAAAACATCAATAAGTAACATTATCTAACATTTTGTAAACACTAAATAACTTACAATTCATTGGGATTTAACATTCCCAATTCTCTTCTAATATACAAATATTGATCTTTTGCAAGAGGTTTTGTGAAGATATCAGCTAGTTAAAGATGAGTTGGAATGAATATCACTTTGACATCTTTCTTTTGGACATGATCTCTGATGAAGTGATGTCTAATATTAATATGCTTGGTTCTGGAATGTTGAACATGATTCTTTGCCAAGCTTATTGTGGTAATGTTGTCACAGTATATTGGTATCTCCTTCAAATAAATACCAAGATCTTGGAGTTATTGCTTTAGCCATAATCTTGTGCACAACAACTTGATGCTGCAACATACTCAGCTTCCATTAACGAAAGAGATATTGTATTTTGTTTCTTGCTAAACCATGACACAAGTGAGCCTCCAAGAAACTGACTTTGTCTACTGGTACTCTTTCTATTTGTCTTGTATCCTCCATGATTAGAGTCTAAGTATGAAACTAGATATTCACTTCTTCCTTTGGGATACTAGAGACTTAATTCTATTGTGTCAGCAAGATATCAGAAGATACGTTTGACGGTTTCAGCAGTGACTCTTTTGGTGCTAATTGATATCTTGCACATATACCCACACTGAATTGAATGTCAGGCCTACTTGCAGTGAGATAGAGTAATGATCCAATCATTCCTCTATATTTTGTGATGTTGTAATCTTTTCCCTTGACATCAGCATCAAGCAACATAGTTGAGCTCATCGGATTATCCATTCCATTTGCTTCATCCAATCCATATTTCTTTAATAGCTCTTTTATATATTTTGTTTGAGATATGAAAATTCTATTCTTTCTTTGTTTGATTTGAAAATTGAGAAAGAAATTCAATTCTCCCATCTTTGACATCTCAAACTCCCCTTGCATTATCTCAAAAAATTCTTTGCACATGGTTTTGTTAGTAGCACCGAAAACTATATTATCAATATATATTTGCACAATTAAGATATCATCACATTTTCGTTTTGTAAAAAGTGTTGTATCAACTTTTCCTCATACAAAACCTTGATCAATAAGAAATTTACTAAGCCTTTCGTACCATGTTCTAGTAGCTTGTTTCAAACCGTATAAAGCCGTTTTGTGTTTGAAAACATGGTCAGGTTTGGTTACATCTTTAAAACCTGGAGGTTGATCTACATATACTTCTTCCATGATGTAGCCATTTATAAATGTACTCTTTATATCTATTTAATAGAGTTTGAATCCTTTGATGCATGCAAAGGGTAAGAGTACTCGTATAGCTTCAAATCTAGCCACTAGAGCATACGTTTCCTCATAATCAATTCCTTCTTCCTGATTATAGCCTTTGGCCACCAATCTTGCCTTGTTTCTGACAATGATTGCGGATTCATCAAGTTTGTTTTTGAATACCCATTTAGTGTCAATGATCAGATGATCCTTACGTTAGGGTACCAACTCCCAAACTTGATTTCTTTCAAATTGGTTTAGTTCTTCTTGCATTGCTATAACCCAATCATTATCTGATAGGGCTTTGTCAATGTTAGAGGGTTCAATCTCATAAATAAAAGCATAAAAACTAACTTCATTGAAAATTCTATTTCTATTTTTGACTCCTTCATTCACATCTCCTATGACTTGATCTAGGGGATGACTTTTATTAAATATCTAGGCTCTAGGCTGTCCTAGTGACTGATCTTCTTCCTTGGTCTGATTAACTTCGGGAATAAGAGATATAGAAATAGATTGACCATTTTCTTGATTTAAAACAACTTCCTGCTCATTATCAATGATTTTGTCAGAGGATTCAAATTCATCAAATACAACATGAATTGATTCTTCAACAACACATGTTCTTTTGTTGAAAATTCTATATGCTTTACTTTGATTAGAATAGCCTAGGAAAATTCCTTCATCTGTTCTAGAATCAAATTTTCCTAAGTTATCTTTACCATTATTATGAATGAAACACTTATAACTAAAGATGTGTAAATGAGCAAGGTTTGACTTCCTTCCTTTGTATAGCTCGTATGGTGTCTTTCCAAGTTTTTTTCTAATGTAGGCTTTATTTGAAATATAGCATGTTGTACTCATTGCATCAGCCTAGAAAACTTAAGACACGTTCTTTTCATTCAACATTGCTCTAGCCATTTCAGTGAGCACTCTATTCTTACATTCCACAACTCCGTTTTGTTGAGGTGTCCTTGGTGTAAAGAAATTGTGATCTATGCCATTAGTATCACTATTCTTCAAAAGCTTGATTTTCAAATTATCCACCATGATCTGTCCTAATACCTGCAATAGAGATACCTTCCTCATTTTGCACTTTCTTGACAAAAACAATAAATTCTCCAAAGGTTTCATCCTTTGATGATAGAAAAATCATCCATGTAAAACTAGAGAAATCATCAATAATGACCAATGAATATAAATTGCCACCAAGACTCTTAACTCTTGCTGGTTCAACTAAATCCATGTGTAGTAATTGAAGTGGTCTATTGGTTGATATCTCTTTTTTCAATTTGAAAGAAGATTTAGTTTGTTTGCCCTTTTAACATGCATCATAAATCAAATCATTTTTGAAATTTACTTTGGGTAATCCAATCACTAAATCCTTTTTAATTAACATGCCTAGTTGGTGCATGTTGACATGAGCTAGCCTCTTATGCCATAACCAACTTCATCGGCATTACTAAGAGAACAATTTTCTGAGCCATTTTTACTAATATCAAGAGTATAGTAGTCACCTTCTCTTTTTGCTCTGAGCTTTTCTTTGAGATTCTTCTTATCTAATTATAAATCTACCTTGTTTACAATTAGACATTCTTCTAAGTCAAATATTACCCAGTTGTCTTTATCTGCACTTTGACTCATGCTCAGTAAGTTATGATACAAGCCTTTAACGTAATATACATCTTTGACTTGTATTCCTTTATTGTTTTTGATTTCACCAATTCCTTCTATCTTTCTAGATTGATTTCCTCCAGATTTTACCTTTTCACCTTCCTTAGGTTGCAACGTGGTAAAACCTTCGAAATCACCGGTCATATGTCTAGAGCATCCACTGTCTATGCACCATTTGTTGTTCTTTGATGCTTTAATACATATCTGTAATCAAATATGATTAAGTCTTAGGTACCCACATCTTTTTGGATCCTTTTGGTTTAGTACAAAAGATTTTCGGAACATATGAACCTTTAAGTACCCATTTGTGGTTCTTATCATTCCGTTCTTCTTATGAATGCATGATGAAGTATAATGACCTTTTCTATTATAATAATTATAGTATGCAAAAGGATTTGATGTATGCACAGAATGCTTAAAATAGTTCAAGTATGATTTATCTCCAACTTTCTTTTTTCCTTTCCTTCTATATGATTTTGGATCATATCCAATTCCAGATTGGTTATTCACAAATCATTGAACTTTTAAAATTACATTTAGCATCTCACTTCCTTTAGTGAATTTTTCAAGAGTTTTAGTAAGATCAGTGTTTTTCTTGTTCAAAGAAGTATAGTTTTCCCAGTCCTTTTCAAAATTCTCTTCAAGTCCTTTTCAAAGAAGTATAGTTTTCCCTCTTTGGCCGAAATTCACAAGGGAAAAGGGAAATAAAAATTGCGTTTTGAATTTCATGCTTCTCTTTCATCCAATGATTAATTAAGTACATGTTTACCTTTTTTACTTTTCAACATTTATTTTATTTTGCCAAGAATACTCCAAATTTGCATATTTATCTCCAAATATATATTTTCCCATTTATTTTCCCATATTAACTGAAATGAGCTTAAATTAATTGGGAAAAAATTAATTTTGTGCTTTATTGGTAAATTATCATTTTGTCTTAACTTTTTTGGATTTAATTTGGGGCTTCTTACTTTTCTTCTCTTCATGGCCGAAATTCCCCTTAATATTAGGCCAAATATTGTGCTATTTGCAATTTAAAAGGGAAGATAAGTTAAAAGGGAAGATGAAGATTGGTAAATAAATTTATTTGAATTATTTTCAAAAATCTGTCCATGTGTCTAATCCCTTTGCTCATTGCAACTTTTGCAATAGAGAGGGACTTGATACTTCATCTTGTTATGCTTGACCATTTTATTCCCCTACATACCACAAAGGCATAAAGGAATTTGGGTGGTTGAAATTTATGATGTTACACTTTCTCTATTTCTTAGCTTTCGACGAAACTGAGCCGAAGAAAGAGATAAGAAGCTATTAACAAAATATCTTCATACACCTCTTTAACTTAATATATTTTAATGCTAATTCCCCATGTGCATTTTGCTTCATCTTTTTACTTGGCTAAAGATAATGAAACATGGCACCATTAGCTACCAAGTAATTATTTTTCCCTCTAATTTCCCTTCTTTAGCCGAAATTCACAAAATAAAAGGGAAATAAAATTTTCTTCTTGAATTTCATACATCTCTTTCATCCAATCATTAATTAAGTACATGTTTACCTTTTTGACTTTTCAACCTTGATTTTACTATTCCAAGAATGCCCGAAAATTGCATATTTATCTCCAAATATATATTATGCCATTTATTTTTTTGAATTAACTTAAATTAGCTTCAATTAATTGGGAAAATAATTAATTTTGTGCATTTTTGCCAAATTACTATTTTGTCTTTACATTTTTGGATTTAATTTGGGCCTTCTTCCTTTTCTTCTCTTCTTGGCCAAAATTCCCTTTAATATTGGGCCAAATATTGTGCTCTTTGCAATTTAAAAGGGAAGATAAGTTAAAATAGAAGATGAAGAATGTCAAACAAACTTATTTGAATTATTTTCAAAAATATGTTAATGTTTCTAATCCCTTTGCTCATTGCAACTTGTGCCATAGAAAGGAACATTATACTTCATCTTGTTACTTCACCATTTTATTACCCTATATACCCCAAAAGTGTAAAGGAATTTTGGTGACTAAAATTTGTGATATTACAATTTCTCTATTTCATAGCATTGGATTAAAATGAGCCAAAGACAGAGAAAAGAAGCTGTTTCCAAAATATCTTCATACACCTTTTTAACTTAATATATTTTAATGCTCATTTCCCATTTTCTTTTTAGCCTCATCTTTTCACTTGGCTAAAGGTAATGACACATGGCACTATTAGCTATCAAGTAATTATTTTTCCCTCTGATTTTCCCTCCTTGGCCGAAATTCACAAGGGAAAAGGGTAATAACAATTGCTTCTTGAATTTCATACTTCTCTTTCATCCAATAATTAATTAAGTACATGTTTATCTTTTTGATTTTTCAACCTTTATTCTACTTTGCGAAGAATGCTCCAAAATTACATATTGTTGTCCAAATATATATTTTCCCATATATTTTCCTTACAGTTTTGGATTTAATTTAGGGCTTCTTCCATTTCTTCTCTTTATGGCCAAAATCCCCTGTAATATTGGGCCAAATATTGTGCTCCTTACAATTTAAAAGGGAAGATGAAGATTAGTAAACAAACTTATTTAAATTATTTTCAAAAATCTGTACATGTTTCTAATCTCTTTGCTCATTGCAACTTTTGCAATAGAAAGGGACATTATACTTTGTCTTGTTTGTTACGATCAATAGGCACGACAGAAGAATTTTAAAATTTTCGCCAATCCTAATCGAGGATCTATCAACGGTATTTAAATCGAGTTAGAAGGATTCATACCTTGTTCAATTCAGGTTTTCTATCTCTAGAAGCCAATACCTTAAGTCCGCTCCCTCTATCAGTATCTACATGAATGCTCTCCAACACAGACTGCATGCTAGCGCCTCCAATGTATCCTAGGGTTTCCCTTATGGCTCAAAATTCTCATCTGTGTATGAGTATATCTGCTTTATCAAATTTATAACCTATGAGGGCCATATTTGAATTTCAAAATTAATCTTTATTAATTTCAAAATTAAGTAACAATTAATTATCTTGATGAACTAATTAATAAATTCTGTTTAAATTAAATTTGTCCAATAGTTTTACTTTAACATATTTATTTAATCTAAATAAAGAGCAATTAGATTTAATTTATCTTCATAAATTAAATCTGAGATATTATATCTCTATCATGTTAGTTATTAAATCTAATTTATCTTAAGAAAATTAAATTTAAAACTAACACAATATAATAATATCATATAATATATCTATAATATGTATTTCGAAAATACATATATACATATATATATAATATTATTAACAAATTTTTATATTATATATATAAATATAAAATTCATCCACCCTAAATTAAACATTATCTCATGTTGGGGCATTCTTGTGTGCTGCCCTGTAGGCCCATACAAAGTTGGCAGTGGGCCAATAACTGTACTAACCTACAAGTCACAAGTGGCCTCTAGCAAAACATTACAACTACCTAATTCATATGAGGATCGTTAACACGATGCAACCTGTCATACAACCATGCCACGTCTCTTTTGTCACACGATATATCGGTCAAGGATGAGGTATAGATAATATCATCCTCTTGTTCCTGACCATTACTTTCTCGATTCCTGAGTAGTTTGACAATAGAAATGGAAACTTCTTTCCATCATAGTATGGCCATACATTTCTCAGACTCACTCATCGAGGGGCCTAGTAATATCTCTCAACTAATGTGAGGGACAAATTACATCTTGATCATTCATATTTCTCTGCATGAAAAACCACCAAGCCCGATTGTAGCCTTTATCATCACCCGGTCAAAAATGACTTTTGACTAGTTCAAAGCTTAGCAACTCTCATGTAGGAATCCACGATGATTTCAAGTTATAGGCATTGTGACGTGGTTGTACATGAGAAAAGCTTATGACTTGATCCATATAGCTTTCTCATAGTGGGTCGGTCCAGCATCTTGCACTCTTACAAGTGCCTAAGACTTTAATTCATATCTCCATATCTTATCAAAGTCATACTGGTCTTATTTCATCTCTACTCCCGTATAGATGACCGACCAATGACATTTTAGGACAATCTTTATATTTATCCAATGATACAATTATCACAGTTAACATGCAAAAAATATGATAACAAAATGGAGAAATTTTATTAAATTAATAATGTTCAAAGTATAATGATTCACTCTTAGAGCACAATTTTCAACATTGTTATGCTTCACCATTTTATTCGCCTACATACCACAAAGGCAAAAAGGAATTGTGGTGTTTGAAATTTGTGATGTTACACTTTCTCTATTTCTTAGCTTTGGCCAAAAATGAGCCGAAGGAAGATATAAGAAGCTGTTAACAAAATATCTTCATACACCTCTATAACTTAATATATTTTAATGATAATTCCCCATGTGCATTTTGCTTCATCTTTTTACTTGGCTAAATATAATGATACATGGCATCATTAGTTACCAAGTAATTATTTTTCCCTCTAATTGTCCCTCCTTGGCCGAAATTCACAAGGGAAAAGGGAAATAAAAATTGCATCTTGAATTTCTTAATTCTCTTTCATCTAATATTTAATTAAGGACATGTTTACCTTTTGGACTTTTCAACCTTGATTTTCCTTTGCCGAGAATGATCCAAAATTGCATATTTATCTCCAAATATATTTTTTCCATTTAATTTTCCCAAATTAACTGAAATTAGCTTAAATTAATTGGGAAAATAATTAATTTTATGCTTTATTAGTAAATTACCACTTTGTCTTACATTTTTTGTTTTAATTTGGGGCTTCTTCCATTTCTTCTCTTCTTGGCCAAAATTCCCATTAATATTGGGCCAAATATTGTGCTCTTTGCAATTTAAAAGGGAACATAAGTTAAAAGGGAAGATGAAGATTGGACAACAAACTTATTTGAATTATTTTAAAAAATCTGTACATGTGTCTTATCCTTTTGCTCATTGCAATTTTTGCAATAGAATGGGACATTATACTTCATCTTGTTATGCTTTACCATTTTATTCCACTAAATACCACAAAGAGTAAAGGGATTTTGGTGAGTGAAATTTGGGATATTACACTTTCTCTTTTTCTTAGCTTTGAACGAAAATGAGCCGAAGAAATTTATAAGAAGCTGTTAACAAAATATCTTCATACACCTCTTTAACTTAATATATTTTAATGTTAATTCCTCATGTGCATTTTGCTTCATCTTTTTACTTGGCTAAAGATAATAACATATGGCACCATTAGCGACCAAGTAATTATTTTTCCCTATAATTTTCCATCCTTGGCCGAAATTCACAAGGGAAAAGGGAAATAAAACTTTCTTCTTGAACTTCATACATCTCTTTCATCTAATAATTAATTAAGTACATGTTTATCTTTTTGACTTTTCAACCTTGATTTACTTTGCCAATAATGCTACAAAATTGCATATTTATCTCCAAATATATATTATCCCATTTATTTTTCTTAATTAACTTAAAGTAGCTTCAAATAATTCGGATATTAATTAATTTTGCGCTTTATTGACAAATTACTGTTTTGCCCTTACATTTTTGGATTTAATTTGGACCTTCTTCCTTTTCTTCACTTTATGGCCGAAATTCCCCTTAATATTGGGCCAAATATTGTACTCTTTGCAATTTAAAAAGGAAGATAAGTTATAAGGGAAGATGAAGATTGGTAAATAAACTTATTTGAATTATTTTCAAAAATCTGTTCATGTTTCGAACCCCTTTGCTCATTGCAACATGTGCTATAGAAAGAGACATTATACTTCACCTTGTTACTTCACCATTTTACTCCCCTATATACCCCAAAGGAGTAAAGGAATTTTGGTGACTAAAGTTTGTGATGTTACATTTTCTCTATTTCATAGCGTTGGATGAAAATGAGCCAAAGACAGAGAGAAGAAGCTATTAACAAAATATCTTCATATACCTCTTTAACTTAATATATTTTAATCCTAATTTCCTATATGCATTTTTGGCTCATCTTTTCACTTGGCTAAATATAATGACACATGGCACTATTAGCTACCAAGTAATTATTTTTCACTCTAATTTTCCCTCCATGGCCGAAATTCACAAGGGAAAAGGGAAATAATAATTGCTTCTTCAATTTCATACTTCTCTTTCATCCAATAACTAATTAAGTACATGTTTATCTTTTTTACTTTTCAACCTTCATTTTACTTAGCCAAGAATGCTCCAAAATTATATTTATCTCCAAATATATATTTTCCCATATATTTTCCTTAATTAACAAAATTAGCTCCAATTAATTTGAAAAATAAGTAATTTTGTGCTTTATTGGTAAATTACCATTTTGTCCTTACAGTTTTGGATTTAATTTGAGCCTTCTTCCTTTTCTTCACTTCATGGCCGAAATTTCCCTTAATATTGGGCCAAATATTGTGCTCTTTTCACTTTAATAGGGAAGATAAGTTAAAAGGGAAGATGAGGATTGGTAAACAAACTTATTTGAAATATTTTCAAAAATCTATGCATGTTTCTATTCCCTTTGCTGATTGCAGCTTTTGCAATAGAAAGAGACATTATACTTCATCTTGATATGCTTCACCATTTTATACCCCTACATACCACAAAGGCATAAAGCAAAAACTTTCTCTATTTCTTAGGTTTGGATGAAAATGAGCCGAAGAAATTTATAAGAAGCTGTTAACAAAATATCTTCATACACCTCTTTAACTTAATATATTTTAATGCTAATTCCCCATATGCATTTTGCTTCATCTTTTCACTTGGCTAAAGACAATGACACATGGCACCATTAGCTACCAAGTAATTATTTTTGCCTCTAATTTTCCCTCCTTTGCCGAAATTCAGAAGGGAAAAGGGAAATAAAAATTACGTCTTGAATTTCATACTTCTCTTTCATCCAATAATTAATTAAGTACATGTTTACCTTTTTGACATTTCAACCTTGATTTTACTTTGCCAAGAATGCTCCAAAATTGCTTATTTATCTCCAAATATATATTTTCCCAAATTAGCTGAAATTAGCTTAAATTAATTAGGAAAAAAGTTAATTTGTGCTTTATTGGTAAATTACCATTTTGTCCTAACTTTTTTGAATTTAATGTGGGGCTCCTTACAATTCTTCTCTTCATGGCCAAAATTCCCCTTAATATTGGGCCAAATATTATGCTCTTTGCAATTTAAAAGGGAACATGAAGATTGGTAACAAACTTATTTGAATTATTTTAAAAAATCTGTACATGTGTCTTATCCTTTTGCTCATTGCAACTTTTGCAATAGAAAGGGACAATAAACTTCATCTTGTTATGCTTTACCATTTTATTCCACTAAATACCATAATGGAGTAAAGGAATTTTGGTAAGTGAAATTTGGGTTCATACACTTTCTCTATTTCTTAGGTTTGGATGAAAATGAGCCAAAGAAATTTATAAGATGTTAACAAAATATATTCATACACCTTTTTAACTTAATATATTTTAATGTTAATTCCACATGTGCATTTTGCTTCATCTTTTTACTTGGCTAAAGATAATGACACATGGCACCATTAGCTACCAAGTAATTATTTTTCCCTCTGCTATTTTTCCATCCTTGGCCGAAATGCACAAGAGAAAAGGGAAATAAAAATTGCTTCTTTAATTTCATATATCTGTTTCATCCAATAATTAATTAAGTACATGTTTACCATTTTTACTTTTCAACCTTTATTTTACTTTGCCAAGAATGCTCCAAAAATGCATATTTATCTCCAAATATATACTATCCCATATATTTTCCTTAATTAACTTAAATTAGCTCCAATTAATTTGAAAAATAATTAATTTTGTGCTTTATTGGTAAATCACCATTTTGTCCTTACATTTTGGATTTAA
Organism: Inga laurina; assembly: GCA_963855925.1. Lineage (NCBI taxonomy): Eukaryota > Viridiplantae > Streptophyta > Magnoliopsida > Fabales > Fabaceae > Inga > Inga laurina. Next base: position 50,004,286 of record OY979703.1, read on the forward strand.
TTTGAGCCCTTTTCCTTTTCTTCTTTTCATGGCCGAAATTTCCCTTAATATTGGGCCAAATATTGTGCTCTTTTCAATTTAATAGGGAAGATAAGTTAACAGGGAAGATGAGGATTGGTAAACAAACTTATTTGAATTATTTTCAAAAATCTGTACATGTTTCTAATTCCTTTGCTAATTGCAACTTTTGCAATAGAAAGGGACATTATACTTCATCTTGTTATGCTTCACCATTTTATTCCCCTACATACCACAAAGGCGTAAAGGAATTTTGGTGATTGAAATTTGTGATGTTACACTTTCTCTATTTCTTAGGTTTGGACAAAAATGAGCCGAAGAAAGAGATAAGAAGTTGTTAACAAAATATCTTCATACACCTCTTTAACTTCATATATTTTAATGCTGATTCCCCATATGCATTTTGCTTCATCTTTTCACTTGGCTAAAGACAATGACACATGGCACCATTAGCTACCAAGTAATTATTTTTCCCTCTAATTTTGCTTCCTTTGCCGAAATTCACAAGGGAAAAGGGAAATAACAATTGCGTATTGAATTTCATACTTCTATTTCATCCAATTATTAATTAAGTACATGTTTATCTTTTTTACTTTCCAACCTTGATTTTACTTGGCCAAGAATGCTCCAAAATTGCTTATTTATCTCTAAATATATATTTACCGATTTATTTTCCTTAATTAACTAAATTAGCTCTAATTAATTGGCAAAATAATTAATTTTTCACTTTATTGGTAAATTACGTTTTTGTCCTTACATTTTTGGATTTAATTTGGGGCTTCTTCCATTTGTTCTCTTCATGGCCGAAGTTCCACTTAATATTGGGCCAAATATTGTGCTCTTTTCAATTTAAAAGGGAAGAGAAGTTAAAAGGGAAGATGAAGATTGGTAAACAAACTTATTTGAAATATTTTCAAAAATCTGTACATGTTTCTAATCCCTATGCTCATTGCAACTTTTGCATTAGGAAGGGATATTATACTTCATCTTGTTATGCTTCACCATTTTATTCCGCTAAATACCACAAAGGCGTAAGGGAATTTATTAGATTTAGGGTTTTGATGATAACAAATCTAAGTCTTTTCTAATTTGTCTCCGCACTTCTATTCGTAAGATTTTTACTAGAGACTATTCAAATAATATGTTTACTATTCGAATGGTAATACTCATTTTCAACCAGTGATTATACTGATAGCTCTTTGACTATTCGAATAGATAGAAGATTATCATGATGGTGCATAAGCTATTCGAATAGAGATACACGGGTACATTTATATATTATTCAAATAATCTTTGACTATTCGATTAGTATGACTATTAAAATTTTTTTTCTAATCATAATTTAAAAACAAAAGTGTTCGAATAGCCTGAGTATTATCTGAACAGTGATTATGTTCTCAAAGTGAATTTTTAAACCTATTATCCGGATAATAGGATAACTATTCTAATAGTAAGGTTACTATTTGAATAGTGTAACTATTATCCGAATAGCCTTTAAAAACCAACATCAAGACTAATAGAATAGTATGAGAAATTATTTGAATAGCAAGAAGACTATTCGAATAGTATTGAAAGCTTGAAGTTAAGACTTTTATTCAAACTACAAGTAAGTATTCGAATAGCCAACTGTTGTATCAGGATAACTTTATTCTTTTTAAAAGAAGTGATATTCGAATAAGTGTTCAAACTATTTAAATAGACTCAGTATAAAGTAACAAATACTATCCGAATAGTAAAGAAAGTATTTGAATAGGATGTAACATAAAAAAGATCAAATTATGCTGATAATCATAAGAGCATATAATACTAGCTATTTCAAGAAAACAAAGCATTAAATCAAAGTTTACAAATTCAAGGAATCCTTTCCTATTATCAATAAACTTAGTTATTATTATTCTCTTTCATGTTTAACATTTGCTCAAGCAAGTTTCAGGAAATTTACTCTTCAAATATTTGAATTTCAAGAAAAGTAGATATTATGTCAGAGTCATTAAATGCTAAACCGAACTTATACCAACGCATTCTCTTCTCTATAACAGCTATATCCAAATAACATAAAGAAAGTCTAGAGAAGTGTTCAGTGAGTAACAGACAAGCAGAATGTCTCCAATAGTCATTAAAGCCACTCCAACCACAAATAGCAAGTGCATTCAAAGCGAAGAGTTAAGATTCTGAACTACCGAACTGACGAATATTCATTTTTGAGCTCTAACTTTCTTTCTGTATTAATACCCTTCAGTAATCATATTACTTACTCTATGAGAGAGAATCATTATTAACTCAATACACCAGATTGAGAGATAACTTAAGGTTGTGGGACCTTAAGGTGGATATTTTTTTACATTGTGTAAGGGGGAGCAAGTATATGGAGTGAAGAAAAACTTGCCGTGTACTGAGGTGCCAAGAACCTATTGAATCTTGGAGGATATAGTGAAAGCTCAAATTCTATCTGAGGACTGGACATAAGTCATCGTGGATTAGACCAAATCAATATAATTCCTGGTGTATACTTCGGTGATATATTTCTAACTCCTAAACTTCCTTTTTATCATTTTTAGTTTCAATATTATTTTTCAAAAATATTTTATCACCCAGAATTCACCCCTTCTTGGTTGAAATGCTTGCACTAACATTTGGCATTAGAGCTTGGTCTTCTTTGTTAGGTTTAACAACCTAAGAAGGATCATATGGAGAGCATGGGTGAAGGAATACTTCCCAATGGAGCTTCAATCACTATACCTCCAGGCTTTAATGGAGAACACTTCTCATTCTGGGAGGCTAAGTTTAGAGTGTTTGTCATGGCAACATCCTATAGACCCTGGGAGGTCATTTAAGATGGGAACTACATTCCCAAAAAGACAACAGAAGGACGAGCTGTTCCAAAAGTACCAGATGAATATGATGACAATGATTAAAAGATTGTGACCTTCAATAGCAAGGTGATCCTCATGATTCAAAGTGCTCTAAGTTAAAAAGGAGTACTTCAGAATTTGCACACTTTCAACTGCCAGGGAAATGTGGCAAGGATTGGAAATAACACATGAGGGAACCTTAGGCATCAAGGAAAATTGGATCAATACTCTTGTCACTGAGTATGATCTACTTTGCATGAAGTTTGGAGAATCAATAGTTGAGTTTGAACTCAGATACATTCACCTTGTAAATCAACTTGGAGCTCTTGGAAAGCTCTATGATCAAAATACCTAAGTAAGAAAAATACTAAACATTCTTTCAAAAGAATGGGAGGCCAAAGTCACAACAATAGAAGAAGCTAAAGGGGAATCTAAGCGATCAGTAGCTTCTCTATTTGGTAGCTTATCAAAATATGAAAGCAAGCTGAAGTTCAAGCATAAACTAGGTAGATTGATGATAAGAAAAAGAAAGGAGTTGCATTAAATGTCATCAAGGAAGAAACACAGCCGAAATCAGAAGAAGAAATTGAAGATGATGAAATAGGAATAATTGTAAGGTGATTCAAAAAATTTTACAAAAAGGGACAAGGATTTAAAAATTTCAACAAAGGAGGAAAAAGCAGCAAGAACAAATTATTTGCTACTAATGTGGGAAGCCTGGAGACATAAAATCTGAATGTTCTGTATATCTAAAGACCAAAGAAAGAAAGAAGAAAAAATTTGCAAGAAAGAAAGCTTTTGCCTCAGCCATCTGGGGAGACAGCTCTTCTGATGATGAAGAAAGTACTAACATCTGCCTCATAGCTCAAGAACAATCAGAGGAAGACGAGGTAACTGAAAATCTTACTTATGATGGATTACATGATGAGTATAATGTCTTACATATAGAATTTATCAAAATTGCAAAAGAATTTGTGAGTTACAAGAAATGGGTGAAAATACTTGAGGAACAATTCAAGGAATCAAAACCAGTTTCCTGTGACACTTGTCAGTTTTTAGAAAAGAAGAATAATGATCTTACCAAAACTCTTGAGAAGTTCACGAAAGGGAGTGAAATGCTCAAGATAATTTTGAAAAGACAAAAATTTACCAATGACAAATCTGGAATTGGATATAATCTAAAGATAGATAAGTCAAAAGGAAAGAAAAAGATTGGGAACCAATTTTATTTGAATTATTTTCAAAAATATGTACATATCTCTAATCCTTTTGCTCACTACAATTTCTGTAACAAAAATGGACAATATACTTCATCATTTTATCTTAAACAGGAGGAACTATAGGGGCCTATAAATGGATGCTTAAAGGCACATATTTAACCATGAAAGTTCAAACTAACCACAAAGGACCCAAGAAAGTATGGGTACCTAAAACCTAATTATTTGTCCTTATAGGTGTGTTTCAAGGCATCCAAAGGATGCAAGTGGTACATAGATAGTTGGTGCTCATGTCATATGACTAGTGTCAGAGAGAGATTTACTTCCATAGTTCCAAAAGAAGGAGGCATAGTCAAGTTTGGTGGAAATCAATCAGGAAAGATTGTCGGTATCGGAGAAGTTGGAATTGAGAACAAAATTCAAATCAAAGATGTCTTCTATGTATAAGGGCTAATGCACAATCTTATAAGTGTGAGTCATAGTGCTGACAAGGACAATTGGTCATATTCGACTTGAATGAGTGTCTTATAGTCAGTAAGAAGGACTTACCTATCAAGAAAGATGAACTTAAGGTAAAAATCAAAGCCAAAAGAGAAGCTAATTTCTATACTATTGATATCAATAATCATATCTCTAAAAATTACTTTCTTAGTAATAACGATGAATATTGGCTGTGGCATAAAAGATTAGCACATGTAAATATGCATCAATTAGATAAACTAATCAAAAAGGATTTGGTGATAAGTTTACCTAAACTGAATTTTAAAAATGATTCAGTTTGCAATTCTTGTCAAAAGGGAAAACTGTAATATCCCAAAATACATCCAAAGGCTAAATGTAATAGACAGTGAAATAAAAAGATTTGTGACATCCTAATTAATTTTGCTATAATCAAGGGAAAAAGAGAAAATTGTCCCTTGTTCTTGAGGTCAAAATTGGAAGACAAATTAAAGGGCTAGGATTTTCTCTTCAAAAGCAAGACGCAATTATAGGAATGAAAATCAAATCATTTCACTCCCTTGAGATCACAAAAACGTCCAAAAAGGTATACCAAGAGAAAAAGAGGATTAGTCAACATACTTTACAAAAAGACTTGGTCAAAAATTATGGCTAAGACATAAAGGAAGTAATAAGAGACTTTTTGGCCAACATTTCCTCTCCAAATGGGTAGTAATTTCGTTCAAAGGAGAAGAGAAAAAAGAAAGAGAATTTACTTCATACACTTCTTCACTTTTGTCTTTGAAAAGTCAAAAAATTGCAACTAAAAAAATTGTGTAACCATTGGCTATATAAGTTTATGCAATTGGTCAATCCTTCTTTATCCTTTTTGACGAACATTTTGGTCAATAATAATTCTCCATTTGGGCAGCCACTTTATGTCAAAAAGGGAAGAGGAAGGAAAGAGAAAACTTGAAGCAAATTGCACTTAGTTAATTCACCATAAGTGTATGACCAAGTGAAGTAATTTTCACCACAACTTTTCTCTACTGTTTTACCATATTTTTGGTTGGTTATTAAAGGATAAGTGAAGCCAAAAATTCTGATCCTTCATCACTCATATTCTCTCTCTTCAAGTCGGTTTGCAGCAGCCCAAAAACGTAGAGCAAGAAAAGCAAGGTTGAAAGGTGAGTTTGATCTTGATATTTCACCTCCTTAACCTCATATATGGCTCAAGTGTCCTGCACAAAATTTGTTACTCTTGATGAGAGCTTCATTTCTATGTTTTAGAATTTTAAGAGGAGGTGTTTTGAGCCATAATCCAAGAACAAAAGTTAAGGAAGCAAGAAAAGAGCACGAGAAGAAGCAAGAGGTGGGTAAGAGCATTATTTTGATGTATATGATGCTTGAATTGGTTGAGTTTTGGTGGGCTATTCTGACATCCCTAATTTTGGTTTTTAGGGTACACTAGAGACCATGAAGCTTTCATCCTTTGTATGTGCTTATGTTGGTTTGGAGGCAAATGAGCTAAGCTTAGTGATTAGATAGTGAAGTAGTTGTTTGTTATGAAATACCCTAAAATTATTCCAAAATAGGACATGGGAAATGAGTGGTAATTTGTTCATTTTGATGTTATCATTGTTTTTTACACAAAAAATTATGTGGGAATAGACCCGGGTTGAGAATTTTGGGTCATTGATATATAAAATTCAAAACTGGATTTTCTGCCGAATAGAATTCCAGCGAGTTACCCTAATTGTATGGAGTTTTTGGATAACCAAATGATGGCTAAAAATTCTAAAACTTTCCATTTAAATAGTATACATATCAATCTTTAATTTGATAGGTAATTTGCATCATTTCAATTTGTACATTGGGAGTTATGAATTTTTGAAATTAGGTCATGAAAAGTAGGTTGAATTTTGACAGTGTGCAATAAATGGAAAATTTGGGAATGATGTGTATTCAACTGGCTATGGATGATATTTTTTCTTGAAAATAGACTAAATAAGGGTCGAATATCCTTTAGAATCACCCCATTTCAATTTTTGTAGAATTAGTTATGATTTCAAAATGCTGATGAAAAATTTTGACAGATTTGGTCACTTATGCAAAAATTGAAGATGTTATGGCATAATGTAATATAGTTGAATTGTGAAGTTAGAAGTTGGTCTTTTAGGTTAATTAACCATTTCAGCTCCATAGTTGATTTGATTAAATGACCATAGCGATAACCAACCAAAGTATTATGAGTTATTAAAGAATTGGAATAGGTAATAAATCATCATCCTTGATTTTAGTTTATAGGATTCAATATTTGCCCTGTTCATGATCTACCTATGCCATAGCACAATCAGAAAGAACAAGGTAGTGACGCTTTCCCTTATACTATGTTTAATGCATTGTATGTATGTTTTATCATTGCTTTGTGATGATTTCGAATGCTGTGAAGCTAGTGGATGTGAAAGTCGTAAGGCTATGTGTAAGCCATAGGGCTATGTGTATTACAACGTGCGCATTTTAGTGTGAGCAGTCATATGGATTAAATCAGGTTATCTTTATCCCTTCCGTTGATATGCCATTGTAAATGTGTAAGTTGTTAAGGCAATGTGCATGCTATAAAGACCATGCGAATGCCATGAAAGCAATGTGTATATTGTGACAACTTTGTATATATTGTGTTTGTTGCTGTTGTGTTACTTGATGATTTACTTGCAAGCTATGTGATTATATGTGGTATGAGTGATTTGTTACTAGTAGGATTCTCTTGAATCTCATTCTTTCGATTTACTAACCTATAGATAGGGCAAGTGGCTCAAACGGTAAGCAAACCACCAAGGGCGGCTAAGACTCCTTTAGGTGTAATATCCCAAAAAGTGATTAAGGGCTAATGACTTCAAAAGTATATGTAATTATTGTTGAATAAACACTTTTGGAGAATGTGTGATCATAATTTGGATTATTTAATGATTCCAATGGCTTCCTTGTGAAAATTTATGTGGGAATGATGTTTGGTATGAAAATGGAACCATTGGAAGTTGAGATGCAAAATCTGAAATTCTGTCCAGTGAAACTCTATTCTGGGCAGTCTTCTCGTGTGGATGTTTTGACTAGGCAAATGAAGTCAGAAAATTATGAAACTTTTCAGTCTTAAATTTCACATCCCAAGCTTCAAAATGGACATATAATTTGTGCCATTTCGTTTTGGGAAATGGGAGATTTGACTGTCCAAAGTTTGAGGTCGAAAATGGACTCTGTTTTGGGGCAATGATGAAATTTGTGTAATTCTGGAATTTTGTGGTGATTTCTGGTAATCGCTCATATTTTTCCTATAAAGAGGACTTAAATACCTTTCATTTGGCTTTGGGATCACCTCATTTCGATTTTTCTAGAATTAGTTATGATTTTTCAAAGTTTGGGCAGAAAATCTGCCAGAAAATCCGAAAATGGGAATTATGACATCATCTCACTAAAAGATGACATCAGCATGGAATTAGATATATTCTCATCTTCTTCAGCTCATTTCTGTCGTGATGAACCAGCTGCACTAGTGAGAGAAAGTTGAGAGCTCTTAGAGAGAGAAAGAGGAGAAATCTCGCAAGGTAAGCCGATTTCTCCGACGATTTAGTTCCTAACGCGTGTAACTCCGATCCTAAGCTACTCCTCTTTGTTCTTTAAGGTTTGGAAGCTCAAAATTTGGTGTTTCAAAGAGGCTAGGGTTCAGCCAAATTTGGGAAAAGCTAGTGGGAGCTTGAGGTAACTTCCAAACTTTCGTATATTGCTTATTCTGGCTGCTGTAGGCAATTTAATCGGTGAAATTTCGCCGGATTGCCATTGGTTTTAAATTTTGGAAATTTCGTTTCCTAAGGGTTATGCTGCCCAATTTTGGTTCAAATGGTAGTTATAACCTAATGTAATAGTGAATTAAGTGGTTAGGAGTAGAAAGGAACGCGTTTACGGAGCCGAAATCGTAAAACCCCGATTTTCCCCCGAGAACTCATAAATTTCGGTCAGCTCTAGAAATGGGTCTTAGAGTTGGATTTTCAATGATTTGATGGTTCCATTGAGTTCAGGAGCGAAAATTAGGTGGGGTTACAGTTGGTCACTTTTTCGGAAAAGGCCGAAAAAGCATAATTACGAAAATGCCCCTGAAACCCTTGAAGTAGGGCTGCCAAGGGTAAATTTGTAATTTTACATTGAATTTGATAATTCTGAGTCCGGAAATGGATTCCTTGGGCGGAAATATGTTAGGATAGCCCAGATTAGAATTTCGGGAAAAGTGCAACCGGACCGGGTACGGCGGGCCCGGGCCGGGTCCCCGGGGGTAGTTTTGTAAATTTTCATTATAGACTCATATAACCCCAAGTAACACTATGAAGTGTCTAAATGGTGCATTTGGAATTGTAGGATTCGATATTTACCGCCCTCGAGAGCCAACTGCGCCGAAGGACGTCAGGAAAGGACAAGGTAGTGACTCTCTCTCTCTTATACTGTGTGTAATGCTTTGTATGTGTGTGTTATCATGGTTCTGTGATGGTTGTGATGCTGCTGCGGTTACAGCTGGTGATAGCTGTCGTTTACAGCGCAAGCTGTCGTTTACAGCGTAAGCTGTCGTTATTGTGATTACAGCGTAAGCTGTCGTGATGAAGATTACAGCGAGAGCTGTCGTATTGTGTATACAGCCGTGAGTGCTGTCGTTTGTGGTGAAAACCATGTATCATTGAGATTGTTGCTGCTGTTGTTGCTGGTTATGATTTCTGTACATGTTTGGTATTTATACATTGTATGAGTGGTTTGTTACTACTGAGATTCTCTCGAATCTCATTCTTTCCTATGACTAATCTTTCAGACAGGGCGTGTGGCTCAAAGGAGAAGAGGCCGACCCGAAGCCATTAGGACCCTTGGGGGTATATCTGTTTTGGAGATGTTGGTTATTCGTTTTGAACTCGGGATTACTGTATATGCTGAAAAATGAATTATGTATTCGATTTCGGATATGTAATCCCCTAGTGGATATTTTAACCCTCAGGTTATATATGTATAGAATCCGGGAGTTGCCGGGGATTTGGTAATACACTCTGTCATACGTGAATGTAGATAAACTGCACAGGTAATTATATTCGAATTTTGAAATGGAGACCAAGAATAGGAAGAGATTTTGAATGTTTTTGTGAAAACCCTACTACAAAGTAGGAGATTGAAATGTGTTTAAGCTATGCAAAGGTCTCTAATCTAATTTAATTATCGAATATCGAATTATAATTACGTGTTTAAAGGCAGGGTGTTACATTAGGGATGTGACTTTGGTTGTTGGTTGTCAAATTTTGGTTGGGATTACTATACATATTTTGGATGTAAATTTTTGTATGATGTTATGTAATCCCTTAGTTGGGAAATTATTAGGGTAGTAATGCTTGTAAACCCTTAAGTTATTATATGGAAACCCTGGGGTTGCCAGGAATTTTGGTTTACACTCTAATATGTATAAATGCAATTGAACTGCATAGGTTAATTATATTCGAAATGTGAGCATGAGGATGAATCAAACATGTTTTGAATGAAATTTTTGAAAACCTTATCCTGTAAATGGGATTGGAAATAAGTCTTTTAACATCCGATGGTCTCTACTTCACTTAATTACACATTTTTGAATTATAATTACAGTTTATAAGGTAGGGGTTACATTGTGTTATCAAAGCTGTAGTTCCTGGCAAGGGCAAAATTTGCTAGGATAGTTGCTTTAGTGATAGAAGATAACCTATAAGTGTTTGTTGTGTACACACATGTATGTTCTTGATGTTATGGATATATATGAGATTTATAGTCTACATGTATATATTATCTGTGATACTGAGTGGCAAATCATTGTAGAATTGAAAGATATAATGGCTCGCTCAAGAATCAGACGTGTAGACCCAGAGGTAGAGGTGGTTAATGATAATCCACCGAATCCTAAGTGGGAGATGATGGATCTGATTAGAGAATAAAGGGATATGATTAACGAGCTGAGAGAAGAGCTCAGAGAAGAGAAAGACAAACGAAATGAGGACTGGGTTCAGTACACCCAAGTGGAGACCCAAGAAGGGACACAACAAGAAGAAACTGTAGAGGGTTCCGCATAACCCTTAGAGTCACCTCCTCACACAGAACTCAATCAAGTGCCTTATGGGATTACAGTCAGGGAAGAGAGAGATCTTCCATTCTGGGTCTCAAAATTTTGCAAGCATCTACCTCTGGTGTTCAGAGGGAGGTTTGATCCTCAGGCAGCCAAAGATTGGTTGAACTGGCTGGAAAAGATCTTTGAGGTTCTTGACTTCTCAACTAAGGTAAAAGCACAGCTAGTTGTGTATAATTTAGAGGGGGATACTAATCATTGGTGGTGAAATATAGCCCTAACACTGTGGAACAGAAATGTGCCACTAACCTGGAAATTTTTTAGCAACAGTTTAATGAAAAGTACTGCCCTTAGTTAGAGTGGCTCAAGAAGGAGACTGAATTCCATCAATCAAGAAGGTTGATATAGAGACCTTCGATGATTATTTGTCTCACTTCATCTAACTGGCTAGGTATTCCTCTTATCTATGGCGAATGGATGATGAGGAATAGAGCTCAGATATGTTGATTCGCAAGCTGAGGTGTGAATTGAGGAAGAGGTTAGCTACCCACCAATTTATGGAATTCAATAAAGTGGTGGAAGAGTGTAGAATCACTGAGAACATTGAAAGATTTGTACCCAGCCAAGGGTACAAGCACCAGCAGTAAACCCAATAAGGGTAATACTTCCCAAAAGCGGAAGGGTTAGGGATTATCCTCATCTAAGGGCGTGGCAAAAAGCCTATCAGTTCAGGGATCGTGAACCATAAAAAGCCTCTACGGTATTCATATGTCCTCGTTATAGTAAGGCATATTATGGCAAACATGTCAGGGTCAAGTGCTCTGTTTCAATTGCAAACAACCAAGGCATATTTCTAGTGAATGCAAATGGCTGCAGGCAGAGCAAAGACCAAGGAATCAGGGTAGGGTGTTCACGATGACACACGAGGAAGCCGAAAAATCTCCCGACCTGATTCAAAGTAACATTGTTCTTAATGGTAATTTATTGCAAGCTTTGTTTGATTTAGGTGCAAGTCATTCTTTCATTGCTTATGATTGCATGAAGTGCCTAGGATTGTATGTGTATAAGTTGCCATTTGATCTGATTGTGTTAACGCTAATAGGTGTCAAGGGTTTATCCACTAAAGCTTGTCTAAACTATGTAATAACTATTAAGGGGCACGAGTCTACTGTAGATTTGATTTTTCTGCCACTTTATAATTTGGAGATTATTTAGGTTTTGATTAGTTGACGACAAATAATGTGTTGCTTGATTCTAGGAACAAGAAGATAGTATACCCTACTTTACAGAATATTGACAATGTGAATGCTAGTTTGAATTTCCTTTCATCAACTAAAACTAAGAAATATATGGAGAAGGGATGCCATGGGTATATGGTGTTCTTTTCTATACAAGGAGAGGCAGAAGAAACTTTGAATAGAATACCCATGGTACGAGAATTCCTTGAGGTGTTTCCGAATGATCTTAGTGGATTGCCTCTGGAAAGGGAAGTTCAGTTCCTAATAGAGATTGTGCCTAGAGCTGGTTCATACCAAAGGCCCCATATCAAATGGCCCCAAATGAAATAGCGGAGTGAAAGAAACAGATTGAAAACTTGCTCAAAAAAGGGTTCATTAGACCCAGTGTTTCACAGTAGAGAGCTCCAGTGTTATTTGTCATGAAGAAAGATAGGAGTCTGTATTTGTGTGTTGACTATAGAGAGGTAAATAAGATTAGAGCCATGAATAAGTACCCTCTCCTGAGGATTGACGACCTTTTAGATCGATTGTCTAGTTCTTGTGTATTTTCAAAAATTGATCTAAGGTCGGGCTATCACCAGATGCGTGTGAAAGCAGAAGATGTACCAAATATTGCTTTTAGGACTAGGCATGGGCACAATGAGTTTTTAGTAATACCCTTTGGCCTAACTAATGCACCTATGGTATTCATGGATTATATGAATCGCATCTTTCAACAGTATCTAGATCAATTCTTTATGGTATTTATTAATGAGATTCTGATATATTCCAAGAGTAGGGAGGAGTATGAGCATCATTTGCGAATTTTGTTTGAGATATTACGTGAGAAGCAACTCTATGCCAAGTAGAGTAAATATGATTTTTGGCTACCAGAAGTAAAATTCTTAGGCCATGTTATCTCTCAAGAAGGGGTCTCAGTAGATCCCAATAAAGTGGAAGCAATACAGGACTGGAAGAGGCCAGAAACTATTGCTGAGATATGCAGTTTTTTGGGTCTTACGGTTACAACCGAAGATTTATCCAAAATTTCTCTCGTATTGCCTTTGGTAGTAAAATTGTTATGGTTACTACCGAAGATTTATCCAGAATTTTCTTGGTTGGTGCCAGAGGTTATGAACCGCGGCCCAAGACCTTCTGTGCATCTATTGGCTATGGCCAATGCCCAAAAATCAACATTTTGGACTTTTAAAAGGTGACATTTGCTTAAGTGTTTCCCAAGAATTTAGGCATGTGTTTAGGCTTTGATTAGCTACCTAAAGGTCATGAATGGTAACCAACTTTAAGTGTTATAAAAATGAGAATTTGGAAAAGAGAATGATCCTATGTCCTTGATTTGGTTATAGGGTTGGGTATTTGCCCTGATCATGGTTTGATATTTGTCTGATCGTGAGTAAGCTATGCTGGAGCACACGTGGAAGAATAAGTGTAGGGAACTTACCTCTCTTGCATGTATTGATATTTGTGTTTGTGTATTGATGCATGTTATTGCTTTGCTTGATTATGTGAAACATATATGAATGATTGAAGCTCTATTTCTATTTATGCTATGGCCATGAGTATGTTGTTGAACATTGAGCATGCAGATATATCATTATGTGAGCACGAGTTATTGTCATGCACTAAACACTTATCTTGCATGCATATTGGTATCTATTTCCTACTAGGATTCTCTCGAATCTCACCCTCCCCTACCAACATTTTAGACAGGGAAGGTAGAATGTGGATGGAGCAAGTATCCAAGGGCAACGAGGACTCCTTTGAGTTGTCATTTTGGCAGTTGGTTATCATGGCAGTTGGGATTATGTATAATTGGATATTGGATGTATATGTGCTTGGATGTATATTGGGTTATTTGGTTATGTATTGGAGATAGATTTGTGTAATTCCCGTTGAGAAATTGTAAAAGGTGTATGTGCCCTATGAATCTTTAGTGAAGGTATGAATCCAGGATTGCCGGTATTATTATTGTCCACTCTGATATTTATATAAATGTGATTTATCTTCATGAGGTAATTGTATTCGATATATGAATGTGAGACAGGTTAAAGTGTTTGTGAAAGAAATTTGTGAAAACCCTATCTTATGGATGGGAATGTAAATGAGTTTTGATTATTATGGGTCTTTATTTTATTTTAATCACGTATTTCGGATAATAATTACGGAGGGGGTTACATTATCGATGACCAAGCTTACGAGAAAGGATCAGCCTTTTGTGTCGGATGAGCATTGTGAAAGTTGTTTTGTTGAGCTGAAGGAGAGGTTGACTACGGCACCTGTGTTGATTATACCTGATCCCAGCTTGACTTATGTTGTGTATAGTGATGCGAGTAAGTAAGGATTAGGGTTTATTCTTTTACAGTAAGGACGTGTAGTGGCCTATGCCTCTCGACAGCTAAAACCTCATGAAATGAATTATCCCACCCATGATTTGGCGCTTACGGCAACTGTGTTTGCATTGAAAATATGGCAGCATTATTAGTATGGGGTGACGGTAGAACTGTACTGCAACCCCAAGAGTCTTAAGTATTTATATAATCAGAAAGAATTGCATATGAGACAGTATTGTTGGATGGAGTTGCTTAAAGACTACAACTTTGAAATCAAATATCATCTGGATAAGGCAAATATAGTCACGAATACTCTTAGTCGAAAGATAGTACTATTAGGATCAGCAGGCACAACGAAAGAATTTTAGGAATTTTACCGATCCTAATCGAGGATCTATCAACGGCGTTTAAACCAAGTTGGAAGGATTCATACCTTTTTGATGATTCAGAGTTTTCATGATCTCTAGGAGCCAACACGTCAGGTCCACTCCCTCTACCGGTATCCACACAAATGCTCTTCAACCGAGACTTTGTGCTAGCACCACTAATGTCTCCTAGGGTTTCACTTGCGGCTCTCAATTCTAATGTGTATCTTAGTATATCTACTCTATCAAGTTTATAACCTATAAGGGCTATTTTCAAATTTCAAAATTAATCATCATTAATTTTGAAATTAATTAACTATTAATTATCTTGATGAGCTAATTAAATAAATTCAGTTTAAATTAAATCTGTCCAACAGTTTTAATTTAACCTATTTATTTTAATCCAAATAAAGAGTCATTAGATTTAAGTTATCTTCACAAATTAAATCTGAGATATCATATCTCTATCATGTTAGTTATTAGATTTAATTTATCTTAATAAATTAAATTTAAACCTAACAAAATATAATAATATCATATAATATATGTACATATATATATAATATTATTAACGAATTTTTTTATATTACATATATACATATATATATAATTCGTCCACTCTAATTAAACATTATCTCGTGTTGGGCCATTCTTATGTGCGATCCTGTAGGCCCATATGAAGTTTGCAGTGGGCCAATAACTGTACTAACCCACAAGTCACAAGCGGCCTTTAGCAAGACATCACGACTACCCAATTCATATGAGGATCGTTAACACGATACAACCTATCATACAACTGTGTCCCGTCCCTTTTGTCACACGATATATCGGTCAAGGATGAGGTATGGATAATGTCATCCTCTTATTCCTGACTATTACTTTCTCGATTCCTGAGTAGTCTGACAATAAAAATGGAAACTCCTTTCGATTGTAGTATGGCTATACATTTCTCAGACTTACTCATCAAGGGGCCCAGTAATATCTCTCTACTAATGTGAGGGACAAATTCCATCTTGATCATTCATATTCCTCTGTATGAAAAACCACCAAGCCCGATTATAGCCTTTATCATCACCCGGTCAAAGGTGACTTTTGACTAGTTTAAAGCTTAGCAACTCTCATGTAGGAATCCATGATGACCTCAGGTCAAAGGGCATTGTGACGTGGTTATACATGAGAAAAGCTTATGACTTGATCCATGTAGCTTTCTCATAGTGGGTGGGTCCAGCACCTTTACTCGTAAAGTGCCTAAGACTTTGAATCGTATCTCCATATCTTATCAAAGTCATACTGATCTTGTTTGATCTCTGCTCCCGCATAGATGAATGACCAGGGACATTTTAGGACAATCTTTATGAATTATCCAATGATACAATTATCACAGTTAACATGCAAATAATATGATAACAGAATGGAGAAATTTCATTAAATTAATAATGTTCAAAGTACAATGATTGGCCATTTGGGCACAATTTCCAACATCCTCCCACTTGCCCTAGGTACAATCATTAATTTTCCTAATTCCCATTGTCTTAACATGACACTCATGCTTTGCCTGTGCAAGTGGCTTAGTAAGAGTATCAGCAACATTATCTTCTCCTGCTACTTTGCATATCTTTATATCACCTCTGTCATTGATTTCTCTAATAAGATGAAATTGTCTGAGTATATGCTTGGTCCTTTGATGTGACCTAGGCTCTTTGGCCTGTGCAATAGCACCGCTATTGTCACAAAACAAATCTATTGGATTTGAGATGGTAAGCACCACCCGTAGTTTAGTAATGAACTTTTTGATCCAAACGCCTTTTTTAGCTGCATCCGATACTACTATATACTCAACTTCTGTTGTAGAATCTACTACAGTGCTCTGATTGGAGCTCTTCCAGGTTACTACTCCACCATTCAGGATGAATACATATCCAAATTGCGATTTAAGGTCATTTTTGTCAGTCTGGAAACTTGCATCTGTGTAACCGGTTACGCAGAGCTCATCATCCAATCCACCATAGACCAAAAATAAGTCCTTAGTCCTTCTTAAGTACTTTAAGATATTCTTGACGGTAGTCCAATGACCCTCACCAGGATCTTGTTGGTATTTGCTGGTCATACTTAAGGCAAATGAGACATTCGGTCAAGCACATAACATGGCATACATGATGGACCCAATGGCCAAGGCATATGGAACCTTACTCATGCGATCTCGCTGATCAGGTGTACTAGGACACAGATCCTTGCTAAGATGGTGCCATATGACATGGGAATGTAACCCCTTTTTGAATCCTGCATAATGAACCTATGCAGTATCTTGTCTATGTATATGTGCTCTGACTTAGGTCTATTAGTCTTTTGGATCTATCCTTATAGATCCTAATTCCTAGGATATAGGTGGCTTCACCTAACTCTTTTATTGAAAAGGACTTTCCTAACCAAGACTTGACACTCTACAAGGTAGGAATATGATTCCTAATGAGTAGGATGTCATCTACATAAAGCACTAGAAATACAACTATGCTCCCAATAACCTTGTTGTAAACACAAGGTTCATCGATGTTTTGAATGAATCCAAACTCTTTGACTACTTCATCAAAACGATGATTCCAGCTTCGAGATACTTTTTCAATCCATAAATAGATCTTTGAAGCTTGCAAATTTTACCAGAGTCCTCTGGACGCACAAAACCTTCAGGTTGTGTCATGAACACATCTCAAGCAGCTGTCCATTAAGGAAGCCTATTTTGACATCCATCTACCATATTTCATAGTCATAATATGCTGCAATGGCAAGAAGGATTTTGATTGATTTGGCCATTGCAACTGGAGAAAAGGTTTTATCATAGTTTACACCATGAGTTTGAGTTAATCCTTTTGCAACCAGTCATGCCTTGAAGACATTTACATTGCCATCCATGTCAGTTTTCTCCTTGAAAATCCATTTGCACCCGATGTTTTTTACACCTTCAGGTGGATCGACTAAGGTCCATACCTGATTGCGTACATGGATTGCATTTCAGACTTCATGGCATTTAGCCATTTCTCGGAGTTTGGTCCTACTGTGGCTTCTCGATAGGTGGTGGGCTCATTTTGCTCAATGAGCAACATATCACGGCCTTCAGTAATTAGAAATTCATATCTCTGAGGCTGATGCCATGTCCTATCAGATCTTCGTAGACCTTGTGTTACTTAAGGAGGCTCAGCAACTTGTTGTGAGTTTTCTCTAATTTCCATTTGTGGTTCTGCACTATCTTGTGACTCTCGAATTTCTTCAAAATGTACCTCCCTCCCACTTGTTGTTTTAGAGACAAACTCTCTTTCTTGAAACTTACCATTTTGAATAACAAATACTTTGTTATCGGTGGGATTGTAGACATAGTATCCTTTCGTTTCTTTAGGATACCCCACAAAAAGGCACTTTGTTGATCTGGGTGCTAATTTATCAGAGGCTTGTTGCTTAACATATACCTCACATCCCCAGATCTTGAGAAAAGATAAACTTAGTTTCTTTCCAGTCCATATCTCATATGGTGTCTTTTCAATTGCTTTAGATGGAAAACGATTTAGTGTGACGCAGCTGTCTCTAGGGCATGTCCCCAAAAAGACGATGGAAGATTTGTTTGACTCATCATAGATCGAACCATGTCTAATAGTGTTCGATTCCTCTATTCAGAAACGTCATTCCATTGTGGTGTTCCTGGAGAAGTCAATTGTGAGATTATCCCACAACTCCTAAGATGGTCAATGAATTCTTGGATCAAATATTCACCACCTCGATTAGATAAAAGTGCTTTAATTGTTTTACCAAGTTGGTTTTGTACTTCATTTTGGAATATTTTGAACATTTCAAAAGGTTCAGATTTATGTTTCATTAGATAGATATAGCCATATCTACTAAAGTCATCTATAAATGTAATGAAGTAGACATAACCTCCTCTGGCAGCTATATTTAATGGTTCACATACATCTGTATGTACGAGGCCTAATAATTCAGTGGCCCTTTCACTGTGCCCAGTGAAAGGTGCCTTCGTCATCTTTCGTAATAAGCAAGATTTTCATGTATCATATGATTCAAAATCAAATAAGTTTAGAAATCCATCTTGATGGAGTTTAGAAATGCGTTTCTCATTTATATGGCCCAGACGATAATGCCATAGGTAGGTCAGATTCAAATCGTTTGATTTTATCCTCTTAGTAGTTACGTTATAGATATTCCCATTATTAGGATGTTCCAAATTTAATATATAATGACCAACATGCAAATCACCATCAGCATAGAAAATGTCATTATGATAAATAGAACATTTACCATTCCTAGTAATGGAAGTATAACCTTCCTTATCCAAATAAGAAAGAGAAACAATGTTACTACTCAAAGTAGGAACAAATTAGCAATTGTTCAAAACTAACAAAAGCCCACTGGGCAGAACTAATTCATAAATGCCTATGGCTAAAGCAGCAACTCTTGCTCTGTTTCCAACTCGTAGGTCCACCTCACCCTTCTTCAGCTTTCTATTATCCTTTAGACCCTGCACATTTGTAGAAATGTGAGAACCAAATGCAGTATCTAATACCTATGTAGTGGAAGTAGAAAAATGAATGTCTATAACATAAATACCTAAAGCGATAGCCCTACTATCCTTCTTGTTCTTTTCAGATCTTCCAGGTAGAGTTTTCAATTCATCTTCCAATGACCGGGTTCATTGCAGAAGTAGCAGACTCCTTCCTTTAGAGGCTTTGCCTTCTTGGGTGCATGCTTGGTTTCGGGCTTGTTTGACTCTTTGGTCTTACCACCTGAGCCATTACCCTTCCATTTGCCCTTCCCTTTCTTTTTCATACCCTTTCCTTTCTAAACCATCAAAACTATACTGGGCTTTTTCTTAATGCTTTAATTCAGCAGTTTTGAGCATCCCATACAGCTCAGAAATTGATTTCTCCATGTTGTTCATGTTGTAGTTCATAACAAACTAGTCATAACTCTCCGGGAGTGAGTTGAGGATCAAATCCATAGCTAATCCCTGGCTCATGGGAAATCCAAGCCTCTCAAGGTGATCAATATAGCCTTTCATCTTTAACACATGAGTACTAACCGATACACCTTCGGCCATCTTGCAGGAATGTAAGGCCTTTATGGTCTCATACCTTTCTTACCTTGCCTGTTGCTGGAACATTTCCTTAAGATAGACTATCATCTCATGAGCCTCCATGAGTTTCAGATCTCTTTAGAGCTTTGGAACCATAGTGGCAAGCACCAGGCAACCTACATCCATAGAGTCATCCTTATGCTTTGTGTAAGCATCTCTGTGAGCTCTTAGAGCATTGGATGCAGGCTTCTCAGGAATGGGTTGATCTGGGACATAAGCCTTTCTTTCCTACTTGAGAACAATTCTTAAGTTCCTGAACCAGTCAAGAAAGTTTGTCCTTCTCAAGAACCGATCGCAATGATAGTGTAGCAGTATTACTAGTCAACATGATTCTACAATTAAAATATGCAAAGTTAGTTAGTAACCTCCCACTAAGTTAACAACCCTCAAAATAATAATTAGTAGGCTAAGATCCATATTTGGCTTAAACTTAAGTCCGCTTTGGCAAGACGCTTAAATTCAAGTTATTTAGGTAGGTAACTTATTTACCAATTACTTCGCATGTAACTCTTAGATGTTTATGGGATTCGACCATCATATGATCCCGTATGTTTAATCCCATCTAATGCCTTGAGATACAAAACCGTTTTGTTAATCTCAATTAAGTCCAAACAATAATGAATATTATGAGCAGCACCATTAATCATGCTTGTCTCATCAAGATAACTCTAGTGCATCCACTTTGGTGGTTTCCACAATTAAGCGATCTAGGTTTTGACAAGTATTCATTAATTGACAGCATTATGACTTAAGATTTGATTCAGAGGGCTTAATTAATTAGTTTTGTTTATATGGATGCAATCATGGTCATATCTCATACAGATAAATACATATAAATGCAAAAGTATTCATGCAATGATCTAATCAAAAGCATAATTTAAATGTAACACAACATGGCTTACCTAACCTAAAATCCTCCCAAGCCAATGAGAGGACTTCTCTATATAAGAAAAGAAATACATTGAGAGAAACCTAGTTTAAACATTCAAGGGGAGTGAGATGAGAAGAGAATATACATCAAGAGTATTTAGAGAAAGGCACGGCACGCAGGCCGTATTTAAATATTAAAACCCTTTGTAAAATTCTAAAGCCATATTGTTCACCATACACAAACAAGTATAAATAATAAACCACAACAAGAATTCATACAATATGAAAAGCAATAAATGTTGTGATAAGATTATATTGCACTACACAGAGGTGGTCACGGCGGTCCCACTTTTTGAAAGGGGCAAGGCCCCTAGAGGTTTTTGAAAAAGGCACATTCCTTTTAAAAGAAATATTTGAAAATTTTAAATTTTTAAATTTTGGACCCAATTTTTCAAAACAAAACAATAATGGCCCAGAACGCTTCTGATCTATATTGTCTTCCCCACAGTTCGGATCCCTATTACCCAAATAGATATCCGAATGTAGACTCGATTTGATTGCCACCAACTACGATCTCAGGTACCTTACCCGATTTTATGCTTGTTCAAAAACGAAAATCACATACATGTTTCAAGATATACATGTTCAGAATCGATTTCATGCTTGTTCAAAAATGAGAATCACATACATGTTTCAAAACCAAATACGAAAAAATTTCAAGATTTAATTTAAATGAAAAACTAAAATCAACGGAATTACAAGATCGCATCTTTCTAAATAATTTCATTTCGTATTAACCAAATCACATGCATGTTCGAATGTTTCTTATAAACATACGTACACATCCCATATATATCACATGTATAAGAAAACTCAATTTAAAACCACAATTGACCTGGCTCTAATGCCACTGTTAGGATCGGCAGGCACAGCGGAAGAATTTTAGGAATTTTACCAATCCTAATCGAGGATCTATCAACGGTGTTTAAACCAAGTAGGAAGGATTCATACCTTTTTGATGATTCAGGGTTTTCGTGATCTCTAGGAGCCAACACGTCAGGTCCGCTCCCTCTACCGGCATCCACACGAATGCTCTCTAACCGAGACTGCGTGCTAGCGCCTCTAATGTCTCCTAGGGTTTCACTTGCGGCTCTCAATTCTAATGTGTATCTCAGTATATCTGCTCTACCAAGTTTATAACCTATGAGGGCTATTTTCAAATTTCAAAATTAATCATCATTAATTTCTTAATTAATTAACTATTAATTATCTTGATGAGCTAATTAAATAAATTTAGTTTAAATTAAATCTGTCCAACAGTTTTAATTTAACCTATTTATTTACTCCAAATAAAGAGCCATTAGATTTAAGTTATCTTTATAAATTAAATATGAGATACCATATCTCTATCATGTTAGTTATTATATTTAATTTATCTTAATGAATTAAATTTAAACCTAACACAATATAATAATATCATATAATATATATACATACATATATATATAATATGTATTTCAAAAATACATATCTATATATATTATTAACGAATTTTTTTATATTACATATATACATATATATGTATATATAAAATTCGTCCACCCTAATTAAACATTATCTCGTGTTGGGCCATTCTTGTGTACGACCCTTTTATGTCACGTCCCTTTTCTCACACGATATATAGATCAAGGATGAGGCATGGATAATGTCATCCTCTTATTCCTGACTATTACTTTCTCGATTCCTGAGTAGTCTGACAATAGAAATGGAAACTCCTTTCGATTGTAGTATGGCCATACATTTCTCAGACTTACTCATCGAGGGGCCCAGTAATATCTCTCTACTAATGTGAGGGCTAAATTCCATCTTGATCATTCATATTCCTCTGCATGAAAAACCACTAAGCCCGATTGTAGCCTTTATCATCACCCGGTCAAATGTGACTTTTGACTAGTTCAAAGCTTAGCAACTCTCATGTAGGAATCCATGATGGCCTCAGGTCAAAGGGCATTGTGACTTGATCCATATAGCTTTCTCATAGTGGGTTGGTCTAGCACCTTGTACTCTTACAAGTGCCTAAGACTTTGAATCATATCTCCATATCTTATCAAGGTCATACTAATCATGTTTTATCTCTGCTCCCGCATAGATGACCGACCAGGGACATTTTAGGACAATCTTCATGAATTATCCAAGGATACAATTATCATAGTTAACATGCAAATAATATGATAATAGAATGGAGAAATTTCATTAAATTAATAATGTTCAAAGTACAATGATTGGCCCTTTGGGCACAGTTTCCAACAGGTACTTGTTGCAGCAATAATGATTCAGGAAGTGAAGTTGATAGAAGACTTCTGAGATTTGCATTTGTCAAACCATATTTTTTATGCTAATTACAATGTTTCCTAAGGGAAAAGTGATTTGAGAGTTGAAATTGAAGAAACTCAAAAGCAAGATTATCGGGTGCAATCTATCAGGGCTATGATTGAGCAAGGAGAAGCTTAGGATTATTATTTTTCGCCTAGTAGATTGGTTCATTACCGAAAGAGAATTTTGTATTCCACTGAAGGTGGAATTGAGGCAGAAGATTCTCGATAAGGCACACAAAGCCAGTATACTCTTCACCATGGAATGACCAAAATGTACCATGATATGAAGTCTATGTATGGGTGGCTGGGATTGAAGAGCGATGTGACCAAATATGTAGTGCGGTGTTTTACTTGCCAGAAGGTGAAGATCGAGCACCAAAGGCCACCAGGATTATTGCAAAGTCCTGAAATTACCAAGTGGAAATAAGAAAGTGTGACCATGGACCATGTTGTAGGATTGCTCAGGATCAGGAACTATGATGTGATCTGGGTGATTGTTGATTGGTTAACGAAGTCAGCGTACTTCATACCAATTAATGCTAGCTATTCTTCAGACAAACTAGCAGAGATTTATATTTGAGAAATTGTGCAACTCCATGGTACACCAAAGAATATTGTTTCACTTCAACATTTTGGAGGGCTCTGTATGAGGCACTGGGTACTCAACTGAGATTCAGTATGACCTACCATCCTCATCTATTTAGACACTGGAGGATATGTTGCAAGCATGTGTCTGTTAGTGTAAGTGTTTCACCCAAGAGGGGGTGAATTGGGTGATACCAGAAATTTTGTTGCGTATAAGAAAATTGACAGAATATTTAAAGCAGTTAAGAGCAAAAGAAATATCACTGAAGTGTACTCCGGGAGTTATACTGGTTCAGCCACAATCACTTTGACCTATGTCCAGTCCTCAGAGAGTCTCTAAGAGTTTTACTATATTCTCCAAGATTCAGTGGGTTCTTGGTACCTCAGTACACAGTAAGTTCCTTCACTTGGATACTCGCTCCCCCTTACACATTCTAATCAAATCCCCAACTCAAGGTTCCACAACCTTAAGTTGTCTCAATAAGAAATATTGAGTTTATAATGAAAAACTCTCTCACAGAGCAAATATATAATCACTGAACTACAATGAATGAGTATAAGAAAACAAAGCACAAAGAGTATGTTGATCGATGTGTGATTGCTTGTTCTTAGTTCTTGTTTTCTACTCTTTGAATGCTTTATATATATAGATGATTTGTAATGTCCGTTAGAAGCAATTCAAACATATTCGTTAGAGTCGTGCAGCAACAGTTGATCATTCTTCAAATTTGAAAACTATCCATTTGTGGTACATAGCGGTAGGTGAACGTTCGGACTTGTATTTGACTTTTCACTTCTTGCATGATCTCTTCATTGTTTCTCTGCAAATGTACTTAGAATACTAGTGCAATGAAGAGTTAATCATATAGATAATAAATCAATAATCATTTGATTAAAAACATGATTTCTGAACTTCATTACTCGAGTGGCTACCACTAATACAAAATAAGGTTTTTAGACCACCATATTTAGACTAGTTATAAGGGGATAAGGTCTTAAAAGTATGACTGGTGGCAATTTCATAATTATCATGAACTTCTAAGACTAGTTGTTTTTAGATAAGGTCTAAAAGATATTATTTAGACTTGATTTCTAAACACCCGCTCTAAAAGAGATAATAATAATTAGAAAAGTCATATATATAATATATGTTTTAGACTAGTTATCTATATAATAGGTCTAAATATATGTTATGCATTAAAAATAATTTAAAAAATAAAATATTTATTATTTTTTAAACCTGATATACAATATAATCGGTCTAAAAAATATGTTTTTTACACCTAATATACAATATAACCGATCTAAAACATACATTTTTTAGACCTAATATACAATCTAACCAGTCTAAAAGATAAATGAATCTCTCAATGCTTTAAACCCCTCTCTTCATTCTTCCATGATTTGCCATGAGCCTCTTCTCTTCTCCTCCGTCGCACCTTGCTTCTCGATCTCCTTCCCATGTCCGTCCTCAATCGTCATTGCACATCTCTATTGCACCTCGCTTGCTCCGCCTCCTCTCTGAGATTATTGCCATTCTCTCGGCGTTGACCCCAGCTTGTTTAACCTCAAATTTTGTGTGGTTTCCAGTGTCTCTTTTAGCTTCATCTCATGGGAAGTACTATGATTTTTCGCTAGTGGCTGGGATTTTGTTGGTCGTCTTGCTGTCAATAGCAATGCATGTTGAAGTCAAGCACCTCGTCTTCAAGTCCAACGAAGTATTGTGGAGCACATTAGGAAGCTTTTCACTTTTAAGCTGGCTGATCTGTTCATACAAAGTACTTTGTGGTTGACTGGCATTGAAGTCTCGATCTAATCTTTAGTCTACTCTGCTCATCGATTTCTTCTCTGTCGGTGGCTTCTTTTGAGTGGTAAGCTTTAAAGCTTCACTTAACCAAGATTTCTCCTTATAACTAAAGTTCCATGCCTGTTCCTTTATTATTTCAATCCGTTAGAATGAAAGGAGCGATGCTTTACTCTAAGTTCGATCATCCTCTATGGTTCCTTTTATTTTGCTCTGTTGTGGTTGCTGAATTTTTTTGGTGTTGTCGCATATTTTGTCTGTTGGAGGTTGAAACTTGCGTTTTTATTAGTTAATGCTGCTTAATGGGATTTTTTTTACCAAAATTGTAATTTTTGATTTCAATCTTTTGTGTTGGAAGGAAAAAAATTATTACAGCCTGCAACTTGATTAAAAAGATTTTAGGTTGGTTTTTATTGAGATGGTGGGATTTTCTGCTAAAATTGTAATTGTTGATTTCAATCTTTTGTGTTGGATGGATTGGTGAAGCTGGAAGGTGATAAACCCATTTTATTACTACATTTTCTATGGGGTTTTATTGTTGTTAGAATATCTCCATGTATAAGTGGGACATCTAGCAAGCGTTGGATTCCCATATAGTTCAGATCCACTGGATCTGAACTAAGTCCGGTTAAGCTTAAAATTCATGGTAAGTATCACTTAATAAGTTTTGCCATGAAATCCTCACCACTGCTAATATTCTGACTTGTTCATATTGATTTTCTTTCTCATATTTCTCTCTTTATTACACAGGAGTTCAGCCTGAAGACTTCTAGGGAGATTTACAATACTGGAGATCCGCTCTTAGGAATTACTGGTCTTGGCTTACACCATTAATTTTTTCAGACCATCCAAAGAGACCTTGAGATGAAGACCCATTGCCTCCATTTAACATGGTACGCAATGTGATGGACATGAATATTAAGTATGGTGGTTTTAACGCAGCCCTCCTGGAGGAAAGAAAATCAGCATGGGTTATGAATGTGGTTCCTGCTAGTGCTTTAAATGTACTTCCTTATATACTAGATAGAGGTTTAGCCGGCGTTATTCATGATTGGTAAGTGGGTTATTCTTCATTCTAGGTCTAGGTGAGTTACTGAATGTGATATAGATTCTAGAGTCTAGACAAAATGTTGTATGCAGGCCATGATTGGTAAAATATTACAATTGTACAGTTACTACCTGCAAACTCATACTACGTACCTGTACCTGTTATAATCATTCCCTCGTGTTGAACAATGGTTATCGTTTCTAGTTGAGTAGAAACAATTTCTTTTTATAAGTTGCTTTAGTGTGTGTATGGAATTCATTGTGTCTTACTTAGCATCTTAATTTTGTTTCCTTTAAGACAAGTCTGAAGATAGAATGTGGCATGCATGTCAGCACTTGATATACTTTCCTCAAACTACTTGTCTTGGTTCACTGCAAAATCTTGTTTGTGAAAAATCCACTTCATCCATAAAATTCTCTTCTTTTTGGCGCTCACACCTGTGAATCTCCTTTAAAAATAAATTCAATACTTCCATGCTTCTGCATACCTAAATGCTTGACCTTGCAATTGATTTTCAGGTGTGAACCCTTTACCACCTATCCCCAAACATATGACTTGTTTCATGCTAAGGAACTTCTATCACATCTCGCTTCAAAGAGGTGCAACATGGTTGACTTATTCTTAGATATGGATAGAATACTTCATCTAGAGGTAACAATGTCCCTGCTCTCTTGGTCATGATTGCTTTTCTTGAAAATTGTTTCCTTAATATTTGAACTCTGTATCATGCCAAAGAATATCTTCCATTTTAAGAGTAGAAAACTAATTTGGCTCCTTCCTCTTTCCTACATTTCCATCTCTTCTCAAATCCTCTAGAAAGCATGATCTACAGAAAATTTCTTCTCAACCCACTTGATTTTGATGACTTGTGCTCACTTGTTTTTGTAATGCCACAATGCAATGCAATTCGTTTGATATTCTTTTCTTTGAATGGTAGCAGTTGTCAGTATTTGGCATATTAGAATGTCCCATTTTAGATTGAGATATTTTTTATTAATTATTGTCAATTTTTTATCTTATGAGTTGTTGTTTTTCATTATTTAGTTACGGTTGTCATAGCTTACTTAAAATTATATGATAGTAAAAAAAATAGGGCACTTTTTTTGGATTGGGATGATTTTAAAATCCTTCCAATCCAAAAAAGAAGCCCTATTTATTTTTTTTTAAAAATGTCACTTTTAAGACTGGTTTTCAGAATAACTTGTTTATTTTAAGACTGTTTATTTTAATAACTGGTCTTAAAAGTCTTGGAAAAAAATTTTTAGACCGGTTTTTAAACAACTGGTCTAAAAACTCTGAACTTTTTAGACCTGATCTTTGAGAAACCGGTCTAAAAAAGTGATATTTAAGACTGGTTGCTTAACCAACATAAAAAGTAACAGACTTTTGGACCGGCTGTATCAATACCGCCTCAAGAACGGGTCTAAAATGTCATTTTTAACTAGTCTTAAAAGTGATTTTTCCATTAGTGTACTCGAGTGATCATGCTTGTTACTTGAGTAGTCCCTCAAGTAATCATATAAAAAATATGGCAGTGAGTAATTCAACATTTTTCATAAGATATTACTCGGGTAAAACATAGATTAAGATAACTCACAAAACTTGGAAATACCAGATTACTCAAGTGGCTACTCGAGTGGCCATGTTGTTTCCTCACAAGTTACTTGGGTGCTCCCTCTAGTAAGCTGATTAGTCGAGTGATTACTCTAGTGGCCATATCTTTTCTTCACAAGTTACTCGGGTGAAACCTCTAGTAAATTTCAAATAAGTGTGCAGATTACTTGATTACTCCCTCGAGTAATGTGATTCAAATATAGGCCAAGAGTTTGCCTATCTGATTACCCAGTGACCCCTCGAGTAATGCTTCAAATAACTCTACAGATTACTAGAGTGCTCCCTCGAGTAATGCCTCTTTCTCTCGTGGTTACTCGAGTGGCTATTCGAGTAATTCCTTTTCTCATATGTTGCTCGAGTGGCTACTTGAGTAATGGTTCATATAACTTTGCATATTACTCGAGTGGCTACTCGAGTAACTTTTTTCAAATTTTGGCAGTGCCTCTGAAAACATTTTCTTTTAACATTACTCGAGTGCCCACTCAAGTAACAGGGTTCCTTACTCGAGTAGTCACTTGAGTAAACATAGACAAAAACTGCCAGTGATGTTCTTCCTTTTCTCTTTCTCTTAGATGTTCTTTAGTACTCATGTGCTTACTTCAAGTAATGCTTTGTCTGCCATTTACTTTGTTCAAAATCATTTGCTATCATATCATCTTTTATTATTTGTCCAATCTTTGTTATCATCAAAACATATGGGATCTAACATTCTCCCCCTTTTTGAAGATAACAAAACTTTGTGATTTTGAACAAAGTTTTTGAAATTGAGTTTTGAAACATATGCTTCTTAAATACTTTTCATATGAGATCTTTTGTTCAATCTAAACTTGAAAACTCTTTTGAAATAGCTTATTAAAGATGTTTTCAAAGTTTTTGTTCTTATTTATTTGTTCACCTTGCATACACAATCAAAAAACTCATAAGTCCCATAAAGCAATATAACTTCAATGAAATTTAACTTTAATAGCATAAAGAAACAAATTGCATAAAGAAGAATTCATTACATAATCAAACTTTAGAATTTAAAATTAAAAGCACCCTAAAGCCCCATACACCTATATCCCCTATGTTTTTATTCAGCCATTGATCACAAAATCACTCAAGCTCTTCTCCCCCTTTTTGTCTTCATCACAAAGGTGGAATCAATTATAAGGAGGAGTAGATGGCTTGGCTGCTCAGATAGGAGTGACAGGAAATACCAATGATTCATATGAACAATCTGAACTTGAAAGATCTGAAGATGATGGTTCAGGGTCAGGATGGTTTACTGGGGGTGTCTGAAAATCCTCTGAAGGATTCACTGGAGATGATGGGTAAGGA
Source organism: Inga laurina (assembly GCA_963855925.1). Lineage (NCBI taxonomy): Eukaryota > Viridiplantae > Streptophyta > Magnoliopsida > Fabales > Fabaceae > Inga > Inga laurina. The sequence continues at coordinate 50,033,606 of OY979703.1, forward strand.
ACCAGAGAAGTAATTTCTACTTCCTCTATAGCAACAGGTGAAGATACAAGCACCTCCTCAGTACGTGTAGGTGAGGCAATGGGAGTAGATATGGGCTATGGCTGAATAGGCTGAGGTGAATCATCAGTGGTGATATGGATAGGCTCGGATGTGTTAGGGTCAGGCTTAGACAACAAGATATTACTGGGTCCAATCTCAGAGGGTCTATGCTCAGTAGAAGGTCCAGGTCCAGGTTCAGGTTCAGAGACTAGCTCAGAAATAACAGAAGGACCAAGAATAGGAGAGCCATATGCCATAGCATCAAGTCTCGCAACAATGGATCTCAGAAGCTCACCCTAAGCATGTTGTTCAGCTAATAACTCTTCGTGCCTCTAATCCATTCTCTCCACAAGTTGTCCCATCTTCTCATTTATATGAGTTACCAACTCCGCATTGGTATTTACAATATTGATATGAAAACTCTTCAGAATGTTCTCCATGAATGTTTGCTTTGCAGTACCAATGAAAGAAGGAGAAGATGTGTTGGCTGGAGTAAAAGATTATGTGTCATCCATTCGACTAGTTGTAGTGTCAGTATTCTTCTTCTTCTTAGGACTTGCTTCTAGAGGAGTCTTCAGAGGAATCTCAATGTTCAACTTTCCAATTTGATACATCCTAACTGGCATTATCCTCTCAATCAGCTCCTTACTCTCCAAGTACCAAATCTTATTTTTCTTGAGGAACAAGGAAATAAGTTGAGGATAAGGCATTGGAGTAGTAGGTTTTCCTTCATACCTATATCTCTTGATCTCATCAAAGATATATTCTCCCAAGTCCTTTTGTTCTTTAAGAATCAATGAGGAAAATTTTTTGAAATCCCTTTTAATGAAATGTGTGAAGTTGTTGGATTTGTTTACCATGGCTCTAGAATAGGTATGCCATAAGACTCGATGAAAATCACTCATATCACTCAGATTAAAATTGAGAGGTCCCACTATCTCGCCTGGTCTTAGAATAGAAAACAACTAGTTTGAATTATGATTATGATAATCATCATCAGGAGGGTTCTCTATTCCTAACCAGGTATTGATTCTGGAAGGTGAGATTAGAATTCTCTGTCCTCTGACCTTAGAAGTCATTTCTTCTTCCATTGACTTCCTAATGGGATAATTTATAAGTTCAAGGTTATAGTAAAAATGCCTCACGACTTTGGTGCAAAATGGGAGTTTAATAGATAGCCAGGACATATAGGAATCACAATAGGGACTTAGGTCGAATTTCAATACCTCTTGAAGAACCTTGCAGTCAATGTAGTGTATCTTGCACACATTTCTTCTTGCAAAGTGACTCAAGTACTTCTAAGATTCCTCAAGCTTGCTCACATTGAATCCCTTTGGAGGAAATGTGATTTCTTCATCCCTCTCTTCTGTTTGCCTTGAAGATTGCCCTTTCTTTGCTTCCTTAGATTGAAAAGCTTCTTCAAGCATGCCTACCACGACTTTGGTAATCTTCTCATCAATCTTGGGCTTTTTCAGAGGTTTTAGGGAAAAAGTGGATGTATCGGATGAGTCAGAAGGAGACAGAGATGGCTCTTTTATTGCTTTGCCTCTTCCTGGAGGTGAACTCTTCTTGGTTTGAGCTCTTGTGGCAATGGGTTACTTAATCACAACCCTTTTCACCTTTAGCTTGGTTTGTGGCTTAGCTTTAGCTTTAGGTTTGGGAGAGATTTTTCTTTTCTTGGTACGAGGAGATGAAAGAGAATCAAAAGGTTGATATGGTTTAAAGGACTCAGAAGGAGTGCTAAGATTAAGAGATTTAGTCCTCACCATTTTGATTTGTAAGAAATAAAGATTTCTGAAAAATAGGGACCATGAGTCGCTAATATAAGGCAGAAGTTTCTGAGCAATTTGGGAGTTTTTAGAAGTTAAAAACCAAAGGGTTTTGACAAAAATGAGAAGTGAAAATGATTGTGAAAAGTTTTTGTGAGAGCAGTAGGAGAATCACTCGAGGTGATTTTGTGAGAAATGACCGAGTGTCGACTGAAATAACCCTAAATCTCGACATCACTCGAGGGCTTACTCAAGTGATCATCAACCTCACTCGAGTAGCTACTCGAGTGATCATACCAGAAAATTTAAATTACAGTGAATTCAAGTGTGTACCTGGCATGAATAATATTGTAATGACCCATGTATATTCCCTTGATCTTTTGATGGTTCTTTAGGACAGATTTGAGTTGAAACTCAGCAAATTTGAGATCTGCACATAAGTTCACTCGAGGCTTTACTCGAGTAACTTTGAAGTTCACTCGAGGCCTCCCTCAGGTAATCTATCTCTTCACCTTCTGACTGTTCATTTCAAACCGTTGTGCCATTTCATTTGAAATTAATGCTTCACTGGCACATTTTCATGTTCATTACTCGAGTGACTACTCTAGTAATTCCTCCATTACTTCAAGGTGTCACTCCAGTAATGGTGGTTACTTGAATTTGTCCCTCTAGTAATGTTATCCTCTGTTAACCTCTACTTTTCATACTCCAAAACAGAATATCATGATCCTACAAAACAAATTGCTAGAAACTCTGATGCTTAAGTTAGTAATTATCAAAACATCAATAAATAACATTATCTAACATTTTATAAACACTAAATAACTTACAATTCATTGGGATTTACCATTCCCAATTCTCATCTAATATACAAAAATTGATCTTTTGCAAGAGGTTTTGTGAAGATATCAGCTAGTTGAAGATGAGTTGGAATGAATATCACTTTGACATCTTTATTTTAGACATAATCTCTGATGAAGTAATGTCTTACATCAATATGCTTGGTTCTGGAATGTTGAACAGGATTCTTTGCTAAGCTTGTGCTAGTGTTGTCACAATATAATGGTAACTCCTTCAAATAAATACCAAGATCCTGGAGTTGTTGCTTTAGCCATATTACTTGTGCACAACAACTTGATCCTGCAACATACTCAGCTTCCGTTGATGAAAGAGACACTGTATTTTGTGTCTTGCTAAACCATGACACAAGTGAGCCTCCAAGAAACTAGCCTTGTCTGCTAGTACTCTTTCTGTCTATCTTGTATCCTTCATGATCAGAGTCTGAGTATGCAACTAGATATTCACTTCTTCCTTTGGGATACCAGAGACCTAATTCTGCCGTGTCAGCAAGATATCGGAAGATACGTTTGATGGTTTCAGCATGTGACTCTTTTGGTACTGATTGATATCTTGCACACATACCCATACTGAATTGAATATCAGGTCTACTTACCATGAGATAGAGTAATGATCCAATCATTCCTCTATATTTTACGATGTTGTAATCTTTTCCCTTGACATCAGCATCAAGCAACGTAGTTGAGCTCATCGAAGTGTCCATTCCATTTGCTTCATCCAATCCATACTTCTTCAATAGCTCTTTTAGATACTTCATTTGAGATATGAAAATTCCATTCTTTCTTTGTTTGATTTGCAAACTGAGAAAGAAATTAAGTTCTCCCATCATTGACATCTCAAACTCCCCCTGCATTATCTCAAAAAAGTTTTTGCACATAGTTTTGTTAGTAGCACCGAAAACTATATCATCAACATATATTTGCACAATAAAATATCATCAAGTTTTCATTTTGTAAAAAGTGCTGTATCAACTTTTCCTTGTACAAAACCTGGATTAATAAGAAATTTACTGAGCCTTTCATACCATGCTCTAAGAGCTTGTTTTAAACCGTATAAAGCCTTTTTGAGTTTGACAACATGGTCACATTTGGTTACATCTTTGAAACCTGGAGGTTGATCTACATATACTTCTTCCATGATGTAGCCATTTAGAAATGCACTCTTTACATCCATTTGATAGAGTTTGAATCCTTTGATGCATGCAAAGGCTAAGAGTACTTGTATAGCTTCCAATCTAGCCACTAGAGGATACATTTAAGCATAATCAATTCCTTCTTCCTGATTATAGCCTTTGGCCACCAATCTTGCATTATTTCTGATAGTAATTATGGATTCATCAAGTTTATTCTTGAATACCCATTTAGTGCCAATGATCGGATGATTCTTAGGTCGGGGTACCAAATCCCAAACTTGATTTCTTTCAAATTGGTTTAGTTCTTCTTGTATTACTATAACTCAATCATTGTCTGATAGGGCTTCGTTAATGTTAGAAGGTTCAATCTTAGAAATGAATGCAAAAAATCTAACTTAATTGAAAATTCTATTTCTAGTTTTGAATCCTTCATTCACATCTCCTATGACTTGATATAGGGGATGACTTCTATTGTATTTCCATGCTTTAGGTTGTCCTAGTGACTAATCTTCTTCCTTGGTTTGATCAATGGTTTTGTCAAAGGATTCAAATTCATCAAATACAACATGAATTGATTCTTCAACAACACATGTTCTTTTATTGAAAATTTTGTATGCTTTACTTTGGTTAGAATAGCCTAGGGAAACTCCTTCATCTGTTCTAGAATTTAATTTTCCTAAGTTATCTTTACCATTATTATGAATGAAACACTTACAACCGAAGATATGTAAATGAGCAAGGTTTGGCTTCCTTCCTTTGTATAGCTTGTATGGTTTCTTTCCAAGTTTTGTTCTAATGTAGGCTCTATTTGAAATATAACATGTTGTGCTCATTACATCGGCCTAGAAAACTTGAGACACGTTCTTTTCATTCAACATTGCTCTATCCATTTCAGTAAGCACTCTATTCTTACGTTCCATGACTCCATTTTGTTGAGGTGTCCTTGGAGCAAAGAAATGATGATCAAGGCCATTAGTATCACAATATTCTTCAAAGGCTTGATTTTTGAACTCTCCACCATGATTTGTTCTGATACCTGCAATAGACATACCTTTCTCATTTTGCACTTTCTTGGCAAAAATAATGAATTCTGCAAAAGTTTCATCCCTTGTTGATAGGAAAATTGTTCATGTAAATCTAGAGAAATCATCAACAATGACTAATGAATATAAGTTGCCACCAAGACTCTTAACTCTTGCTGGTCCAACCAAGTCAGTGTGTAATAATTGAAGTGGTCTATTGGTTGATATCTCATTTTTCAATTTGAAAGAAGATTTAGTTTGTTTGCCCTTTTGACATGCATCACAAATCATATAGTTTTTGAAATTTACTTTGGGTAATCTAAGAAGTAAATCCCTTTTGAGTAGTTTGGCTAGTTGGTGCATGTTGACATGAGCTAGTCTCTTATGCCTAACCAACTTTTATCAGCATTACTCAGAAAACAATTTTCAGAATCACTTTTATTGATATCAAGAGTATAGCAGTTACCTTCCCTTTTTGCTCTGAGCTTTCCCTTGATGTTTTTCTTATCAAGTTGTAAGTCTTTCTTGTTGATAATTAGACATTCCTCTAAATCAAATATTACACTTTTGTCTTTATCTGCACTTTGACTTACGCTCAGCAAATTATGACACAAGCCTTTAACGTAATATACATCTTTGACTTGTATTCCTTTGTCATATTTTATTTCATCAATTCCTGCTATCTTTCAGGATTGATTTCCTCTAAATTTTACCTTTCCACCTTTCTTGGGTTGTAATGTGGTAAAGCTTTCAAAATCACCGGTCATATGTCTAGAGCATCCACTGTGTATGTACCATTTGTTGTTTTTAGATGCTTTAAGACATATCTACAATCAAATATGATTAAGTCTTAGGTACCCACATCTTTTTATGTCCTTTTGGTTAGTACAAATGACTTTCTGACCATATGAACCTTTAGGTACCTATTTGTAGGTTCCTATCTTTCCTTTCTTCTTATGAATGCATGATGATATATAATGACTTTTTCTATTACAATAATTATAATATGCAAAAGGATTTGATGTATGGACATAATGCTGGAAATAATTCAAATATGACTTACCTCCTGCTTTCTTTCATCCTTTTCTTCTATCTGATTTTGGATCATATCCAAGACCAGATCGATCATTTACAAAATGTTGAGCTTTTAGAATCACATTTAGCATCTCACTTCCTTTAGTGAATTTTTCAAGAGTTTTTGTGAGATCAACGTTTTTCTTTTTTAAAGAAGAACAGTTTCCATAATCTTTCTCTAAATTCTCTTTTAGTTGTATTTCAAGAGCTTTGTTTTTCTTTTTGAAAACAACTAGTTCTTTAACTACTTTGATGAATTCAGAATGTAAAGTATTATATTCAAAAAATAATTCATCATAGGTAGGATCAAAATCAGTTACCTCTTCTTTTGTTTCTTCTTGAGCAACTAGACAGATATTGGCTACCGCTTCATCACTTTCTTCATCAGAAGAGCAATCTCCCCATATAGCATATACAAAGGCTTTCTTCTTGTTGTAAAATTTTCCTTTTCTCTTTTCTTTATTCTTCTGAATCAGTTATTGACATTCTGATTTGAAATGTCCTAGCTTTCAACATTCATAGCAGATGATGTGTTCTTTATTGCTTGTTCCTCCTTTCTGAAAGTTTTTGAATCCTTAGCCTTTCTTGTAAAACTTTCTGAATTGTTTTATGATTAAGCCCATTTCATCATCGTCAAGCTCTTTATCTTCATCTTGTTCTTCTTCTTTTGCTTTTAATGCTAGACTCTTTTCTTCTTGTCACCATTATTATCTAGTTCTCGTTTAAACTTTAACTTACTCTCATATTCAGAAAGGCTTCCGAATAGAGAAGCAACCGATCACATTAATTCACCTTTTGCTTCCTCAATTACAGTGACTTTTGCCTTCCAATCTTTAGAAAGAATATTCAAAATCTTTCGTACTTGGGTATGTTGATCATAGACTTTTCCAAGTGCTGCAAGTTGATTAACAAGGTGAGTATATCTAAGTTCAAATTCAGTGATTGACTCACCTAATTTCATTCAAAGTAAATCAAATTCAATAACCAGAGTATTGATCCAGTTTTCTTTTATTCCCAAAGTTCCTTCGTGAGCTATTTCCAAGGCTTCCCACATTTCTTTAGCTGTGGGAGTGTGTAGATTTTGAAGTACTCATTTTGACTCAAGGCACTTTGAATCATTAGAATTGCCTTGCTGTTGAGTGTGTGAGTTTCTTGTTATTCTCATCATATTCTGCTAGTATCTTGGGAACTCTCTGTGAATCTACAATCTTTTCAGGTTTGTAGTTTCCACTCTCAATGACATCTCATAGCCCATATTCAGTAGCCATTACAAAGACTCTAAACATTGCTTTCCAGAATGAGAAGTGTTCACCATTGAAACTCGGAGGTCTTGTGATAGAAGCTCCGTCAGGAAGAATACCTTCACCCATGCTTGCCATTGGATCCTTCTTAGGCTGTTAAACCTTAACAATAAGACCTACGCTCTGATACCAAATGTTAGTGGAAGTATTTCAACCAAGAGGGGGGTGAATTAGGTGATACCAGAAATTTTGTTGTGTAAAAGAAAATTGATAGAATATTTAAAGCAGTTAAGAGGAAAGAGAAATATCACCGAAGTGTACATCGGGAGTTATACTGGTCTGGCCACAACCACTTTGACCTACGTCCACTCCTCAAAGCATCTATGAGAGTTTCACTATATTCTCCAAGATTAAGTGGGTTCTTGACACCTCAGTACACAGCAAGTTCCTTTACCTGGACACTCCTCCCCCGTACATGCTGTAATTAAATCCCCAAGTCAAGGTTCCACAACCTTAAGCTGCCTCAATAACAAATATTGAATTTGTAATGAAAATCTCTCTCATAGAGCAAATATATAATCATTAAAGTATAATGAATGAGCATAAGAAAACAAAGCACAAAGAGTATGTTGATCGATATGTGATTGCTTGTTCTTAGTTCTTGTTTTCTGCTTTTTGAATGCTTCATATATATAGATGAGTTTTAGTATTCGTTGGAAGCGATTCAAACATGTCCGTTAGAGTCACGTAGCAACGGTTTACCATTCTTCAAATTTGAAAACTATTCATTTGTGGTAAATAGCCTTAGGTGAACATTAGGACTTTTATTTGACTTTTCACTTCTGGCATGATCTCTTTATTGTTTCTCTACAAATGTACTTAGAATACTAGTGTGATGAAAAGTTATACATATAGATAATAAATCAATAATCATTCAATTAAAAACATGATTTTTGGACTTCATTACTCGAGTAGCTACTGGAGTGATTATGCTTGTTACTCCAGTAGTCCCTCAAGTAATCATAAAAAATATAGCAGTGAGTAATTCAACATTTTTCATAAGATATTACTCGGGTAAGACATGGAGTAAGATAACTCACAAAAATTGGAAATACCAAATTACTCAAGTGGCTATTCGAGTGGCCATGTCTTTTCCTCACAAGTTACTTGGGTGCTCCCTCCAGTAAGCAGATTACTCGAGTAATTACTCTAGTGGTGATATCTTTTCTTCACAAGTTACTCGGGTGAACCCTCAAGTAAATTTCAATTAAGTGTTCAGATTACTTGATTACTCCCTCGAGTAATGTGATTCAAATCTGGGCCGAGATTTTGCCTACCTGATTACCTGAGTGACCCCTCGAGTAATGCTTCAAATAACTCTGCAGATTACTAGAGTGCTCCCTTGAGTAATGCCACTTTCTCTCATGGTTACTCGAGTGGCTACTCGAGTAAATTGTTGCATTTCTTGGCCAAGAGCTATTGGAAGATTTTTAATCTTGTTACTCGAGTGGCTACTCGTGTAATTCCTTTTCTCATATGTTACTTGAGTGGCTACTCGAGTAATGGTTCATATAACTTTGCAGATTACTCGAGTGGCTACTCGAGTAACTTCTTCCAAATTTTGGTAGTGCCTCTGAAAACATTTTCTTTCAACATTACTCAAGTGCCCACGTGAGTAACAGGGTTCCTTACTCGAGTGGTCACTCGAGTAAACATAGACAAAAACTGCCAGTAATGTTCTTCCTTTGCTCTTTCTCTCAGATCTTCTTTATTACTCCTGTGCTTACTTCAAGTAATGCTTTGTCTGCCATTTACTTTATTCAAATTCATTTGTTATCATATCCTCTTTATCATTAGTCCAATCTTTGTTATCATTAAAACATATGGGATTTAACAGTGTCCTCGATTTTAAAGGGAATTGTGAATACTTCCTTCCACTTGTTGAGTTCGCCTACAATAACAGCTATCATGCGAGCATTTAGATGGCTCCATATGAAACATTATATGGGAGGTTATATTGGAACGAGCTGTCTGAGGAAAGCTTTATAGGCTAGATATTGTTGATCAGACCTCAGTATAGAGTCAAATTATTCGAAAGAGACTCCTTACAGTGCAGAATCGACAGAAAAGCTACGCTGATCATTTGTTTTTTAGGGTGTCTCCTGTCACTGGCACAGGAGAGCCATCAAACGAAAGAAGCTAAGCCCGAGGTATATAGGTCCTTTCAAGATTCTTACCAGAATCAGGCCTGTTGCTTATCGAGTAGCCCTACCCCTGAACTTGAGCAGGTTCTATGACATGTTTCATGTTTCCCAACTGAAGAAGTACTAACTGGATCCTAAGCACATTATTGAGTATAAAGATGTCGACTTGCAAGAAAACTTCACCTATGCGACAAAGCTAAAACAAATCATTGAATGGGATGAAAGTTAGCTTATATACCGAAGTATTCCATTTGTGAAAGTCATCTGAAAGGGATTGTCTCAGAGGGAAGCCATATAGGAAACAGAAGCTGAATGCAAAGATGTTATCCGGAGTTTATGGCTCAAGTTGTGCAATAAATTTCAGGGATGAAATTTATTGTACGGGGGGAGAATTGTAATATCCCAAAATGCATCTAAGGGCTAAATGTAATATGTAATATCCCAAAAAGTGATTAAAGGCTAATGACTTCAAAAGTGGATGTACTTATTGTTGAATAAACACTTTTAGAGAATGTGTGATGGGAATTTGGATATTTTAATGATTCTAATGGCTTCCTTGTGAAAATTCGTGTGGGGGGAGTGTTTATTGTGAAATTGGAACTATTGGGAACAATTGTACAAAAGTTGAAAACTCTGTCCATTGAAACTCTGTACAGGGCAGCCAATTTGTATGGACGTTTTAAATAGGCAAATGGTGTCTTAATTTGTATCTTAAAGTTCACATGGCAAGCTTCAATATAGACATATAATTTGTATCATTTTGATTTGTGAGCCAAGAGTTATGGATTTTTGAAGTTTGCCTAGCGAAATTAATTATTTTTTGGAACAGTATGCAAAGATTGAAATTCTAGGAATTTTGTGATTCCATCCAGAAAAATTCTATATTTTTCCTTAAAACTAGACTCAATAAGGGTTCTATAGGCTTTAGAATCACTCTATTTTGATTTTTCTAGAATTAGTTATGATTTTTCAAAGTTTGGGAAAAAATCTGCCATAATTTCTGAAAAATCCGAAATTGTTGGAAATTAATCAATAATTAAATATCATATAATATATGACATTAAATACTATCAGCCTTCTTTCTCTAGACATTTTCGTGCTGTTCTAGACCTGAAACAAGAGAGAAAAGGTGAGAGAGTTTAGAGAGAGAAAGGGAAGAAATCTCACAAGGTAAGCCAATTTCTCCGACGATTTAGCTCCTAACACGTATAACTCTGACTCTAAGCTACTCCTCTTTATTCTTTAAGGTTGTGAAGCTCAAAATTTGGTGTTTCAAGGGTTAGGGTTCAGCCACCTTGAGGAAAAGCTAGTGGGAGCTTAAGGTAACTTCCAAACCTTCGTATATTAACTATTCTGACTGCTATAGGCAATTTAATTGGTGAAATTTCGCCGAATTTCCATTGGTTTTAAATTTTGGAAATTGAGTTTCCTAAGGCTTATGCTACCCAATTTTGGTTCAAATGGTAGTTATAACCTAATGTAATAGTTAATAAAGTGGTTAGGAGTAGAAAGGAACGCGTTTAAGGAGCCGAAATCGTAAAACCCCAATTTTCCTCGGAGAACTCATAAATTTTTTCCAGCTCTAGAAATGGGTCTTAGAGTTGGATTTTCAATGATTTGATGGTTCCATTGTGTTCAGGAGCGAAAATTAGGTGGGGTTACAGTTGGCCACTTTTTCTGAAAAGGCCGAAAAAGCATAATTACGAAAACGCCCCTAAAACCCTTGAAGTAGGGCTGCGAAGGGTAAAGTTGTAATTTTACATTGAATTTGATAATTCTGAGTCAGAAAATGGATTCCTTGGGAGGAAATATTTTAGGATAGCCGTATTAGAATTTCGGAAAAAGTGCAACTGGATCGGGTAGGCGGGCCCAGGCCGGGTCCCCGGGGCATTTTTGTAAATTTCATTATAGACTCATATAACCCCAAGAAACACTATGGAAGTGTCTAAATAGTGCATTTGGAATTGTAGGATTCGATATTTGCCCTATTTGTGATCCACCTGCGCTAGAGCACAATCAGAAAGAACAAGGTAATGACTCTTTCTCTTATACTGTGTGTGAAACATTGTATGTATGTTTGTCATGCATTGAGAATACTTTGTGAATACATTGTGATGTTTTGAGTTCGCAGCACAAGCTGACACATAATGATACTTTGTGATACATAGAGATCACAGCGAAAGCTAACGCATAGAGATTACAGCCATGAGTGCTATCATTTGTGGCGAAAGCCATGATACATTGTGATGCTGCTTAACATGATCATATATGCTATGTGTTTAGTCACTGTATGAGTGATTTGTTACTGCAGAGATTCTTTTGAATCTCATTCTTTCCATTGACTAACATTTCAGATAGGGCAAGTGGCTTCAAGGAGAAACGAACCACCAGGAGCGGCTAGGATCTTGTAGAGATGTGTTGTTAGGTTGTTGGTTATCTATTTTGGACTTGGGATTACTGTTTATTTTTAAAATGTAGATATTACATTGATGTTGGTCATGTAATCCCCTAGTTGGAACTTACAACCCTTAGTTTATACATATATGAAACTCGGGAGTTGTCAGGAATTTGGCTATGCACTCTGATATGTATGAATGTGATTGAATTGTGCAGAGTAATTAGATTCAGAAGATGAATATGAGACCATGTTGAACAAATTTTAGAAAAGAGATTTGAGAAAAACGTATCCATCAGTCTCTAATTGTTTTAAATTACGCATTTTTGAATCTTAATTACGGTTATCAAGGTAGGGGATTACATAATAGACAGTGAAATAAAAAGATTTGTGACATCCTAATTAAATTTGCTATAATTAAGAGAAAAAGAGAAAATTGTCCCTTGTTCTTAAGGTCAAAATTGGAAGACAAATTGAAGGGCTAGGATATGCTCTTCAAAAGCAAGAAGCATTATAGGAATGAAAAGCAAATCATTTCACTTCCTTAAGATCACAAAAACGTCCAAAAAGGTATACCAAGAGAAAAAGAGGATTAGTCAACATACTTTATAAAAAGACTTGGTCAAAAATTATGGCTAAGACATAAAGGAAGTAATAAGAGACTTTTTGGCCAACATTTCCTATCTGAATAGGTAGTAATTTCATTCAAAGGAGAAGAAAAGAAAGAAAGAGAATTTACTTCCTATATTTTTTTTACTTTTGTCTTTGAAAAGTCAAAAAATTGCAACTAGAGAAATTGTGTAACCAATGGCTATACAAGTTTATGCAACTGGCTAATCCTTCTTTATCCTTTTTGAAGGATTCATCCTCTTTTCCAAGGATTTCATAATTGGACATTGAACCCATTTCATATGATGGGAGTTGCTAATGTATTGGGCGCTGCTCTACTATGGGCTATTTATGGTGCTACCGTGGAAAATACTTTATTTGAAGATGGTGATTGTACAAATACATTCTGTGCTTTTAACCCAACTCAAGCTGAAGAAACTTATTCAATGGTTACCATTAACCTATTTTGGTCCCAAATCTTTAGGGTTGCTTTTTCCAATAAATGTTGGTTACATTTCTTTTATGTTATTTGTACCAATAACTGGTTTATGGATGAGTGCTCTTAGAGTAGTCGGTCTGGCCTTGAACCTATGTGCCTATGACTTCATTTCTCAAGAAATCTGTGTAGCAAAAGATCCTAAATTTGAGACTTTCTACACAAAAAATATTCTCTTAAATGAAGGTATTTGTGCTTGGATGGTGGCTCAAAGGAAGGAAAGAGAAAACTTGAAGCAAACTTAGTTAATTCACCATAAGTGTATGACCAAATAAAGTAATTTTCACCACAACTTTTCTCTACTTTTTGACCATATGTTAGGTTGGTTATTAAGGGATAAATGAAGCCAAATATTCTGATCATTCATCACTCATATTTGTTAGAGCAAGCGTTTCACCCAAGAGGGGGGGTGAATTGGGTGATCTTAAAAATTTCGTTGCAAATATAAAATTTGACGTTGAAATTAAAACAGGAAAGAATAGGGAGAAATATCATTGAAGTGTGCACCGGGAGTTATACTGTTTCGGCCACAACTACTTTGACCTACGTCCAATCCTCAGAGCTTCTCTGAGAGTTTCACTATAACTTCCAAGATTCAGTGGGTTCTTGGCACCTCAGTACAAGCAAGTTCCTACACCTGGACACTCGCTCCCCTTTACAAGTTGTAATCCAATCCCAACTTAAGGTTCCACAACCTTAAGTTACCTCAATAACAAATATTGAGTTTGAATGAAATATCTCTCTCACAGAGTGAATAAGTATCACTTAAGCATAGAATTACAAGTACAATGTAAAACAGAGTAATGAACTTGATGATACGTTCGTGAGTGTGTTCTTGTTCTACTCTCTGTTTAGATGTTCCCATATATATAGATACGTTGGTAATGATTGCTGGAACATATTTCTTCATGTCTGTTGGAGCGTGCGCAGCCACTATTGACTTTTCCAGTTTTGGAAAACCATACGTTTGCGGTAGGTGACGGTCGGTGACATTTGAGCATTGCTTTTGACTTTCCTTATTTTGTAAGATCTCTTCATTGTTTATCTGTTGAAATGCTAACAATACTAATATAATGAAAAGTTAATCAAATAGGAAACAAAACAATGACCGTTGGAATGATTTCAAACTTTATGGGTTTTCTTACTCGAGTAGCTACTCGAGTATCCCTTGAAGTTTACTCAAGTACTTACTCGAGTATCATCGGGAAAGCTTTGATTAACTTCAAGTCAATAAACAAATATAAGATTACTCGGGTAATGCATGGAATAACTAAATTTCAAACCTTTGGAAATTCATGTTTACTCGGGTACCTACTCGAGTAATGAATTCACAACTTTATAGGTTACTCGGGTACTAACTCAAGTAAACCTTCAAATAAACTTTTGATTACTCGATGCTCTACTCCAATAATGTTGGCAGGATTTCAAGTCTGAGAGCACTTTAAGTCTGATTACCTTGTTACTCGAGTACCTACTCGAGTAAACTTACTTTTTGTATATAACTTACTCGGGTAATGACTTGAGGTTTTCCTTCAAACATAACACTTGATACTCAAGTACATACTCGAGTAATCCACTTAAAATAGAACATTAAATACTTGCATACTAGAGTAATGACTCGAGGAAAGTGAGATAAAATTAAATCAAGTTATTCGGGTACTACCTTCAAGTTTTTACTTACCTCAGTATGTTACTCGAATAGCTACTCGAGTAACATTGGCAGTGGTATAAAGTGCCGAGAGCAACACATTTTCAGAAACAGAGTTACTCGAGTACTTACTCTAGTATCATTGGCAGGCCGAGAGCAACTGGAAGATTTTCACATGGTTACTCGAGTAGCTACTCGAGTAACATTGGCAGGCCGAGAGCAACTCCAAGTATTTACCTGGTTACTTGAGTAACTACTCGAGTAACATTAGCAGGCTGAGAGCAACTTGAAAACACTTACACTATTACTCGAGTACCTACTCGAGTAACGTTAGCAATTTACTGGAAGGTGCTTCTGGTTACTTCAAGTTTTGTCTCATTACTCGAGTACGTACTCGAGTAATGCCTTAGAAAAATTGCTTCTGATCAAGTTTCTTAGCATTTTCTCTTGGCCTTTCTTCATTACTCCAATGCTTACCTCAAGTGATGCTTATCCCTATTATTACTTTGTTCAAACTTATTTATTAATCAATTCTTTTTCATACCATTCTTTTGTTATCATCAAAACATGAGATCTAACAATATTCTCTCTCTTCAAGTAGGTTTGTAGCAGCCCAAAAATAGAGAGCAAAAAAAGCAAGGTTTAAAGGTGAGTTTGATCTTGATTTTTCACCTCCTTAACCTCATCTATGGCTCAAGTATCCTCCACAAACTTTATTCCTCTTGATGACAGCTTCATTTCTATGTTTTAGAATTTCAAGAGGAGGTGTTTTGGGCCATCATCCAAGAACAAAAGTTGAGGAAGCAAGAAAAGAGCATAAGAAGCAAGAGGTGAGTAAGAGCATTATTTTGATGTATATGATGCTTGGATTGGTTGAGTTTTGGTAGGCCATTGTTACAGCCCTGATTTTGGTTTTTAGGGTATATTAGAGATCATGAATCTGTCATCTTATGTATGTGCTTATATGTTGGTTTAGAGACAAATGAGCTAAGCTTAATGATTAGATGGTAAAGTGGTTGTTTGTTGTGAAATACCCTAAAATTCTGCCAAAATAGGATATAGGGAATGTGTGGGAATTTTTTCATTTTCATATTACCATTGAGTTTTACATGATAAATTATGTGGGAATAGACCCGGGTTATGAATTTTGGGTCATTGACACTCAAAATGCAAAACTGATTTTCTGCTAAACAAAATTCTAGTGAGTTACCCTGATTGTGTGGTATTTTTTGATAACAAAATGATGGCTAAAAATTCTGAAACTTTCCAGTTAAATAGTAGACATATCAATATTTAATTTGATAGGTTATTTGTATCATTTCGATTTATACATTGGGAGTTATGAATCTTGAAATTAGGTCATGAAAGCTGGGTTGAATTCTAATAGTGTGCAATAAATGGAAATTCTGGGAATGTTGTGTATCCAACTGGCGATGGGTGATATTTTTCCTTGAAAGTAGACTAAATAAGGGTCGCATATCCTTTAGAATCACCCCATTTCTATTTTTATAGAATTAGTTATGATTTTTCAGAATTGATAAAAAATTCTGACAAATTTAATCACTTGTGAGAAAATTGAAGATGTTATCGCATAATGTAATATAGTTGAACTCTGAGGTTAGAAGTTGATCTTTTAGGTTAATTGACCACTTCAGCTCCTTAGTTGACTTGATTAAATGACTATAGTGATAACCAACCAAAGTATTATGAATTGGAATAGGTAATAATTCATCATCCTTGATTTTGGTTTATAGGATTCAATATTTGCCCAGTTTGTGATCTACCTGTGCCAGAACATAATTGGAAAAAGCAAGGTAGTTACACTTTCCTTTATACTATGTATAATGCATTGTATGTATGTTTTATCATTGCTCTATGATGATTTTGAATACTATGAAGCTTGTGGATGCGAAAGCCAAAAGGCTATGTGACAACCGTAAAGGCTATGTGTAAGTCATAGGGCTATGTGTATTACACTGTACACATTTCAGAATGAACATTCGTAGGGATTGACTTAGGTTATCTCTACCTCTACCATTGATATGTCATTGTAAATGTGTAAGCCATTAAGGCAATATGTATGCTGCGAAGACCATGCAAATGCTGTAAAGGTAATGTGTATATTGTGACAGCTTTGTGTATGCTATGTATGTTGCTGCTGTGCTGCTTCATGATTTACTTGCATGCTATGTGATTATATGTGGTATGAGTGATTTTTTACTACTGGATTCTCTTGAATCACATTCTTTCCATTAACTAACCTACAGATAAGGCAAGTGGCTCAATGGGGAAGCAAACCACCAAGGGCGGCTAGGACTCCTGTAGGGATGTGATTTTGGTTGTTGGTTGTCAAATTTTGGTTGGGATTACTGCACATATTTTGGATGTAAATTTTTGTATGATGTTATGTAATCCCCTAGTTGGGAAATTGTTAGGGCAATAACGCTCATAAACCTTTTAGTTATTATATGGAAACATGGGGTTTTCTTGAAATTTTGGTTTACACTCTAATATGTATAAATGCAATTGAATTACATAGGTTAATTATATTCGAAATGTGAGCATGAGGCCGAATCAAACATGTTTTGAAAGAAATTTTGGAAAACCCTATCCTACGGATGGGATTGGAAATAAGTTTTTTAACATCGATGGTCTCTAATTCATCTTAATTACACATTTTTGAATTATAATCATGGTTTACAAGGAAAGGGGTTACACCTTGACTTTCCTACAACATCATACACTACTCTACACATTGATCTAGACCCTATCCTTCCTTCTTCTCCTCATTTGCACCCCAATCTCCTTAATACTCTTCCTCTCCTAACCATATATCCACTCCCATTGATCCTCTCACTGACCAAACCTACTCCCTTTGCCCTTTCTGCTGATGAAAAAGGGGTGAAGTAATATGGTCTGATGCTAAATATGTATTTTTGTATGCTATTTTGCTTTGATAAATTATGATAGCTGATGCTATGTATGAACTTTTATTGATAACTAATGTATCTTATGCTTTAGTTAGAATTACTATTTCTCTAATAATCCAGATAACTGAAGAATCTTGTGTTTTGATAATCTTTCTAATAATTGTGACATAGTATTCCTGAAATATGTCTATATCCAAACTCTCTCAAAATTGTGAAATGTTTCTAACTGCTTATGTTGCTACAATTTCAATTATCTTATATTTATCTTCATTAGCCAATATAAGTTTTGTCATCATCAAAAAAGGGGAGAATGTTAGAGTTCATGTTTGGATGATAGCAAACCTTATAAATGTTATTGTGAAATAGATCACTCAAGTGAGAAAGTGTCACAAGAGTAATGTCTCTGAGAATCTTGCCACTAGAAGGTAACTGGCTAGTGATGAAGTTGATTTGTGAAAAATGGTTCAGTGATAACCTATCATCACTATCAAGGTACCAGGTAGTAAGTGATAGAATGTGTGAAAAACTCTCATGCACTCGAGTTTAAGAGGGACACTCAAGCGATACTTGTGTCACTCGCAAGGTACCCGATGGTGAATATTGAAAAACTACTTATACATTCAAGTTGTATAAGAGCACTCGAGTGATGCCCAAACACTAGTACAAAATAGAAGATTTAGACCGGTACATTTAGACCGGTTCTAGGGGGATAAGGTCAAAAAGGTAAGTGCGGTGGCAATTTTGTAATTATAAAGAATATCTGAGACCAGTTCAACTAATATAACATCTAAAATATATCATTTAGACCGGTTATAAATACAACCGATCTAAAAAGATATATTTTCTAGACCGGTTCTATTTATAACCGGTCTAAATAAATTTTTAGTATTAAAAGTAATTTTAAAAAAAAATTCAGCACTTTTTAGACCGGTTATCCCTTACGACCGGTCTAAAAAATGTAATTTTTTAAACTGGTTATCAATGGAAATCGGTCTAAAAGGTGCTGAAATTTTTTTAAAAAATTTCAGCACTTTTTAGATCGGTTATTCTATGTAACCGATCTAAAAAATATAACTTTTTAGACCGGTTATCAATGGGAACCGATCTAAAATATTCATTTAAGATCAGTTATTATTTATAACCGGTCTTAAATAGGTTTCAACCCTATTTACATGAATCAATTTTGCTTCTGAATCACGCTCCCTCTTTGCGCCTAGAACTCTGCATCTTGAAGTCTCGCTCCACCATCTCACCTTACTCTCAATCTCGGCCGCACGTCGCTCCTTGGTCTCCGTCGAGTGTCTTTGTTGCACTTCTCTCACTCCGGTTACGTAGCTGACAGCTACATTCACTCCCATGGCGTCAGTGCTTGTGTCATCACTTGTATCGTTGGTAGTCCTAACACCAACAACTATGGCACCAACCGGATCATCCATCACACTATAGGTTGGCCCGATTTCAGCCAAGAGCATGAATGCTTCTAGACTGTCACTTGCTACCAGATACTAATTTCACTGTAATTTTCTATTTTATTCTTAGTTATTGATGGTGCCCTTGTTCTTCTTTTGGTTTTGGGGAAGTTTGCATCTAAAGTCCCAAGCTTAACTGTTTTTGAAGAATATATTTTTTATTATTATTATTGGAGGGATTTCTCCTTTGTGTTCTGTATCAGTCCATAAATCTGCTGCTTTAATCATTTGTCAAGTCTTTGATTTTGCCTTAGACAACACTTTATTTTACTTCATGGCGACTATCTTATATTCTGTGCTTATAAATTATGGGTTCAATTGGAAGCATTTTGTCAATTTTATGTTTTAGTAACGCTAGTTTGACAAAGTATTACAGATTTTTAGGTCAATGGATTCCTCATAACTTTGACCGAACAACTTTTATGTTCTCTTTTTTGTTTCCAATCTTAGTAATTTATATTAACATAAATTCAAAACGAGGCTTGTTTGTCTTTGTATGAAGGGTAAGCTTGAAGTATCTGTTAAATCATGACTTTCTCTTTGCAATCAGGCAATATCATCCATGATAATGCTTATGAATAAGACCTGGTTTTTGGAACGGATGTTGTTACTCTCTTCACTGTGAGTGGAGAGCAGACTTATGCTCCACATATGTGACCAAATTTACCCAAAAGGTGACTGTATCATGTGGAACACTGGAGCACCTTTGTTTGATGCTGAAAGTCAAACTCTATATGGTTAGAATTGCAGTTCCAGCATCAAAGTAGAAAGAAACGAGTTGAACAACGGCCCCACATTTGTGGACAATTTGTTCACAAGTCCACAAATGAAAATGCACCAGAGGCAAAATATAACTGATAGATGACATTTGTCCGAGTGGCATGATGACAAGGTTATACGTAGATAATGGTCAAGAATCCTTCATGTAGAATGTGAGTATTCATGCCTTTCACCCCATGTGTTAATGCAAACTAGATTACTGCCATTTCATTTTTTTCATTTGATATCTGCAGTTCAATTTATGTGAATGAGTCTTTTTATAGACATTGTTATGCTGACTAGATACTAAGATAACTCCTCAGCATCTTGGTCATTTCGTTTAAAAAATTGACAGGAGGGTCTTGTTCTCTTAAGTTTCAAGCATCAAGTTACAATAAGTGCCATAGCCATATATACTTCAATATGAAGTTCTAAGCATATCACAATGATGTATACTAGACAAGTTAAATCCGACTCTTTTTAACATATATTGTCATGTTCTTTGTTGGGTATTTCTATATGATCTAATCATAGATGCATTCCCATAAAAAAGGGGGCTGAATTTCATGAAAATGTTCTAACAATGGTATTAGATCCTATTCATATTTTTAAGTTCTTTGTGTTTCTTCTGCTATTGTAGGCTCTCCATTTTTTAGTGTATGTTTCCAAACTAGGAAGCTACATTGTATAGCGATGTTGATCATTTTATTTCATTACGTTTTGTATTTTTACCCCTTATATACTTGGCATTATATCACATGGTGCTTGTTCTTTAAAATATCATCTTTCCCAGTAACTCATTGTAGTTCTTCATGACTATGTCTCTACTTCTACCCTATCTAATTTTTTGGTTTTTCTTACGCCATATCATTTAGGTTGATCTAATTATTTGCTTTTAATGTTGATAGTGCTTTACTTTGCTTGATTTGCTGAACTAAATACAAGTTGCCTTTTGCAGGAGCTGTATATTTACATTGGGTGGCCTCTATATCATAAATATGGTCATGCTTTTGAGGAAAGGAAGTTTGTTTTGTGTGTGTAGTTTTCTCTGAATTATGCGATTCCTATATGATACTCGTTTTGTACAGGCATTTAAAATAATTGTTACTGATCCAGATTCAGTTTTGAAGGAGGTTGGCCCTGATGGGCAACAGGTAAATATTGCTGTCATAGACCATTTTTTCACAGAAGTTCTATAGATTACTTGAGACTTATTTTGTTTTTCTCTTTTAGGTGACCAAAGTAGTTTCGGCGGTGTCGGAAGCAGTAAAGGATGCTCTAGTAAAGAACATTAGAAGATGAGTGACCCCACAGCCCTTGAAAATTAGGGCATATATTGAAATGAAGAGTTTTTAGTTTGATGGAGTTCTTCATATTAAGGTCTGAATTGTTTCTTTTCCCCCATATTCTTTGGGCTGTACTTGTGTTTCATAATATTTGCTTATCTTCCCATAGGCGTAATTGTATGACTATGCAGGAAGCAATGCGGAATGCTATAGTTGCTGGAAATAATGATTTCCCAGTGAAGATTAAACTTGTGCTATCGATGCCTGTGAAAAATAGAAATGTTCCTCCTTGCATGAGGTAACAGTTCCCAGGAAGTTTGAGTATAATGAGTGTCAATAATCTAAAACTCAGAAAGAATTCAATCCGGTCATATTTAGTAATATGAAAGTATGTATACTTAGCTACATAAACTAATTTTTTCTTATGCAAATCATTTTGCTCTGACATGCATTTCATTCTATTTAAAAATGGGTTAAAACAAATTAAGAACTTTCTGATGTTTATAGACAGTCAACCTTTGTAATACTTGGAGATGATTTAGTAAGTCCTTGGTCAAGATCAATTCAAGTCTGAGGATTAAAATAAGTTAGTTCTAACAATCTATATTAAGTGAAAGAAAACTATTTATCTAAATAAACCAATTTCCATATTTTCATTAAAAGGCATTCTTTGAAAAATTCTCATCATTTTAAGCTTATTTGACAATTTGTTATAGTTCAACTTGTTCACTAGATTTGATACTCATTTGTTTAGATCATGATTCAATAGAGGTATTACTGTAATCCTGCAATTTTAAATAATTTTTCCATTCACAAAGTCTGTTACTTTTACCAGGAGCAAGCTCGAAAAGAGAAAGAAGAGCTTCGTGAAGGATGCATGAGGAGAACCGGAGGAAGGTTGAAGAAGTTCATTGAAGGAAAGCTTTTGATCAGCAGAGGAGAGAGGAGGAACAATATAGAGAGTTAGAAGAGATAAATGAGCCATAATTTACATTAAAAAATATTTGAATGGGAAGATTGTTGGTATTAAATTTCATTTTTAATCTTTTAAATTGTTATTTGAAAATATAGAGTTGCAGGAATGAGAATGTTGAAATTATAGATTGAATTATACTCTTAAAAATGTTGGGTCTCTTCTCAAGTGTTGGATAGTGGGTTAGAAGAAGAAATAATGTAGATATTTGAAAAAAAAAAATACTTTTTAGACCGGTTGTGTCTACAACAGGTCTAAAAACTCTTACTTTTTAGACGTGTTGTAGACACAACCGGTCTAAAAAGTAACTTTTTTAGACCGGTTGTGTCTACAACGGGTCTAAAAACTCTTATTTTTTAGACGTGTTGTAGACACAACCAGTCTAAAAAGTCAGTTTTTAGACGTGTTGTAGTCACAACCGGTCTAAAAAGTCACTTTTTAGACGTGTTGTGTCCCGGTCTAAAAAGTGACTTTTTAGACCCGTTGTGTCTACAACACGTCTAAAAAAAGAGTTTTTAGACCAGTTGTAGACACACTTTTAGACTGGTTGATACAACCGATCTAAAAAGTAACAGACTTTTTAGACCGGCTGTATCAAGACCTAATCCAGAATCGGTCTAAAAAATCATTTTTAACCGATCTAAAAAGTCATTTTTCCACTGGGGAAATATCCCAAGGGTACCTGAAGGTAACTAAGGGAAAGAAGTCTAGTCACTTGAGTTACTAAGGTAGTACTCGAGTGATACACAAGTATTGCAAGTTACCTCTTGGTAACTGGAAGGAGATAACATGAGAAATTAAAAAAAAAAGATAAAATCACCTGAGTGCAAATTGTTCACTCGAGTAACACATGTAAAAATCATGTTATCACTCTTCAGTTACCCGCTAGTGATCAACCAATGTTTTTGAACAAACTAAGAGAGACACTCAAGTGAACTAAAGCAACTTGAGTGACATAGTATGGTTACCAATAGGTAACTTGAAAAGACCTTCAAATTCCTTCTAGTTACCACTTGGTATCTCTCTATGATAGAGCATAACTCGAGTTGATAAAATATTACTCCAGTAATAATGATAGCAGAGTTTTGAAATAGTATCTCAAAAATTTTGACACCTATTCCAAGTATGATAGAATCTAGCTACCATACTTCCCACTGTTTCGAAACATTACTAATTACACTTATGTATAAGTTTCAAGTGCTTAACATTGGATTAAAGTTAAAATTACATAAAGTACTTTTGTGTCAGAAGCATTAAATATAGCGAGACTTGTCCAATTGAAATGATCTCTTTCACCAATGGCTATATCATCTTTATAACGGATACCTTCAAGTGCTTCAATGGTCATTAATTCCATCCAAGCTATAAATACAGAAGCATTTAAGGCAGAGCCAACTACTTATGACAAAGTTCATTATTGCATTAAGTTCATGTGCTCTATTCTTCTAATATTCATATACTTCAATGCTTATCACTTATACACTTTGAGAGAATCATTGTAAACCCATTTATTACTCTTACCATAAGTTACTCAAGGTAGTGGGACCTTGAGTGTGGGCTTTGATTACAAAGTATAAGGGAGAGTGAGTATCCCAGAAGAGGAACTTGCTTGTACTGAGACAACAATTTGAAGAATAATGAAAATCTCAAAATGCTTTTGAGGACTAGACGTAGGTCAAGTGTTTAGACCGAACCATTATTAATCTCATGTATTTATCTTTGGGGACATCTCTACAACTCTATTTTATTAAAGTTTGCATTAAATTTTGAGTTTTTTAATTATCACCCAATTCACCCTCCCTTTTAGGTGAAAGTCTTGTTCTAACAAATCATAGGTTTTGCCAAGAGCAATAAGTTGATTGACAAAATGTGTGTATCTTAGTTCAAACTCAGCAATACTTTCTTTAGGCTTCATTCAAAATAAGTCATACTCAGTAGTGAGCATACTAACTCTATTCTCCTTGATTCAAGATGTTCCTTAGTAGGTGATCTCTAGAGCTTCCCCACATATCTTTAACTGTAAGGAGAGTGCAAATTCTAAAATACTCCTGCTGACTTGGAGCACTTTGAATCATCAAAATGGCTTTACTATTGAGTGTCACCAGCTTCTTGTCATTACCATCAAACTCTGCTAGTGTTTTCTCCACCATTCTTTCTCCTTCTCTCTTTGTAGGAACATAATATCCATCTTGTATTACTTGCCATATTTTATATTCATTTGCCAACACGAACACTCTGAACCAGCTTTCTAAAAGAAAAAGTGTTCTCCAGAGAAATCAGGTGGTATGGTGATTGAGGCTCCATCAGGAAGTATGTTCTCACCAAGGTTTACGATAGGATCCTTCTTAATTTGTTTAACCTATAAACAAGAAGACTAAGTTCTGATACCAAATATTACTTCTAGCCTTTCGCCTAAGAGGGGGTGAATTGGGTGATATTAAAAATGTAACCTTAAATAGAAACTTAATGAAGAGAATGAAGTTAGAGAGATATCACTGAAGGTGGACACGAGATTTATACTAGTTCGTCCAACCCACTTAACCTACATCCAGTCCTCAAAACCCTTTCTGATAGTTCCACTATTGTTCCAAGATTCACAGTGCTCTTGGTGCCTCAATACAATCAAACTCCTTTACAAGGAAGACTCACTCACCTTTACAGTTTTTAATTAATGCTCACACTCAAGGTTCCTCTACCTTGAGTAACTCACAATAAAAGTAATAAATGATGTAACAAAGACTCTCTCAAAGAGTTCATATGATAAGCATGAAGTACAGAGAATATTAGAAGAATATAGCACACGAACTTCGTCAACACCCTTATTTATTCTGATATTAACTAGAGTAGCAATGCGTAGTTTGGTGGGCACATAGGAATAGCACAAATATACTGATAATAAGTACTTCATTATAGGAATCACCCACAAGGATTGTACATAATAATTACAAATAATGTAGTCGTATAGGGCTATTAAGGTGTCTAAACCCAAAACAATAAAACGTAGACATCTTCCTGTCTTTGTTCCACCACTGCATTCCTCTCATGTAGTTCTCTTCTTTGTTCTCAGCAAACTTTCTGTTTTCACCTGTCTAAACGATTGGTTGGGGAGGGTGAGATTTGGGGAAATCTCAGTAGTAATAATTACCATAATGCATGCAAAATATATGCTATATACATGATATGTTAGCTTTAACTAGATGCATGCCCCTTAATGACATTTCTGCATGCTCAATATTTCATGTAGCATACTCATAGCCATATCATAAATAGAAATCAAGCTTCATTATTCAAATATGCTCTACACAATCAAGTAAAGCAATCACATACATCACTATATAAGAATAAATATCACATACAAGCAAATTGGGTAAGTTCACTACCTCTTGTCTTGAGTCCTCTTCTTGTACCGTTACTCCAACCATTGAAGATGCTTCTTCCTTGTCACTTCATAACCCTAGACATATAACCATATGACTTGTTAAAGGCATGAAAGTGAGCCTTGTCTTCAATTCCTACATTTCCCTTTAAATGTCAAAATTTCATAGGTCAAACCAAATCTACCAGTTTTGACCCTCAACTTTGAAAAATCATAACTTATTCTCAAGACTCCAAATGAGGTGGTTCAAAGTCCTAGGTAAAGCTTTTTAATTCTACTTTAAGGGAAAAATATTAACCACTGCCAATTACAAGGGTTAAATTTCCAAAATTCTTGATAAAGATTTACTGGTCCAGAATTCATCCCAGTTCCCATGCCTCTTCTTCCACAATTCATAACTTACTTTATAGACATCTAAATCATGCATTCTACCCATCATTTTAAATATTAGGATGTTTACTATTGTTTTGGAAAGTCTTATAATTTTTGGACATCATTTATTTATCCAAAAATGTCACACAATCAGACTGCGACGCATACAATTCATACTTGCAGAATTTTCAGTTTTTAGCATTTATTTCTAGTGGTCCAGAATTTATAACCAGGCGGTATTCCCACACAAGTTTCCATTTTAAATACAATGGAACCATCAAATCTATGCAATTCTAGCCCAAACACCCCCAAAACAGGTTTGGAAAAAAATCATAATAAATTGGGGAAATTGAAGTTTCTCGATCCCATTCAATTAACCACGTTCTTTTCACCTCTAATTACTTGTTTAACCACTTAACTACACATCCCACATGATTAATGCAAATTAGGCTGTACCTCCCCTTAGGGTTTAGTAATCCCAAAATCACAAAATAAATCAAACCAAACCAAAGCCAATAATCAATCACAACCACAATATACACCTTGTATTAAACAAGATAATCAAGGTTTATGCTTTACCTTTGATTCCTCTTCTTCTTCCTCAAAACTGTCACCCTCTCCTCTTCCTTCCTTTAGATTTTTGCTTGCTACACATGATATTCATGATGGAATAGAGATTAGAAGAGGCTTTTCATGATTTTAGAGGCATAAACACTTGAAATCAAGCCTACTTGCCTTGATCTTTGCCTCTTGAACTCTGTTGCTCTTGATGTTCTTCAAGCTCTCTTCCTCTTCTATTTTTCTTAAGTTGGATGAAAATGAGGCTTAGGAAAGAGATAAGAAGCTCTTAAAAATATCTTAATACACCTCCTTCAAATTAATATATTTTAATGCTATATTTACCATATGAATTTTGCTTTTATGATTTCATCTTTTTACTTGGCTAGAAATAATTCCGCATGGCATCATTAGCTTCCAAGTAAATATTTTCCCCCTCTTATTTCCCATTTGGACGAAAATCACAAGGGGAAGGGAAATAATAAAATGCCTTCTTGCATTTTTCATAATTCTCTCTCTTCAAGCAATTAATTACTCCATCATATTTACTTTTTGACTTTTCAAACTTATTTTACTTGGCCACCACTGTTCTAAATTGGATATTTATCTTCAATTATTTATTTTTCCTTTTTTTCCTCATTTGGCTGAAAATGGCTTCAATAAAATGGGAAAATAATTTAACTCTTGTTTTATTGGCAAATTACCATTTTGGCCTTAAATTTTTATGTTTAAATTGGGCCTTCTTCCCTTTTCTTTATGTTGGGCCAAAACTCACTATTTATTAGGCCCAACAATTGTGTTCTTCCATTAACCAATTTAAACTCCAATAATAGTCTTTTATGATGACACGAATTAAATTTTATGTCTTATTGTGGCCCAAAATTCATGTAGCCACCAATTGCACCGTTTGGCTATTTCAAATGTGCTAATATTTAACATTTTATTCCCTTTAATACCATAAAGGTGTAAAGGAATTTTGGAGACTAAAATTTGGGATATTACACACTTAATGCAACAGCAAAATTCCGTCTTGAATGCTTTAATATTTATAGCTTGGAGAGAATAAATGATCATTGAGGCATTAAAATGTATCTGTTAGAGAGATAATAAAGCTCTTGGAGAAAAAGAGAATTTGGATTGGTTAAGCTTCGCCGCATTTAATGCCTCGACACAAAAGTGCTTTATGCGATTTTGAGTTTAATCCTTTTTTAAACACCTGAAACTCATACACAAGTGTGATGTTTATGAATAGTAAGAAGTATCATTGTAAGTCTCTAACATACTTTGAATAGGTATCAAAATTTCTGAGACGCTATCTCAAAAGTTTGTTACCAATATCACTGGAGTGACACTTATCACTCGAGTGATGTTGCATCTCACCAAAGAGGTACTGCATAGTTATTTTGAAAATCTAAATAAGTTTATGGATCACTATTGAGTAACTTCTTAGTGAAGAATTGTTCCACTCAAGTGATCTCTATGTTACTGGAGTGGCCCTCCCTTGAGTGCAAAACATACTTGATGACTAGCTGGTTACTGAGAAGTGATGACTCAATTTATAATTATCACTCGAGTGACCTCGTTGCACTCGAGTGATTCCTTAATTTTCAAAAGCAAGCTTAAGTCATTACTGTCTAGTTACTAGATGATTAATCAAGATTTTTTAGCATCGCTAGAGTACTTAGCCATATTTTCCTAAAATTTCTTAATTACTATCAGGTACCTTGATCATGCTTGTTGAAAGAGGCAAACTTCACCCAAGAGTGGGGTGAATTAGGTGATGTGATAAATTTTTTGCTTCATGTGGTGATATGAAAGTAGTTGTAGACAGAGTAGAGTTGAGAAGATTAGGACACAGAGAGTTATACTGGTTCGGCCTAAAAACCAAGCCTACGTCTAGTCCTTAGAGATCAAGACCTACAGAGATTTTCACTATGCTTCTAAGATTCAATGGGCTCTTAGAATGCCACAAAACAACAATTGTCCTCGAATGGACTACGAGCAGAAATATTCTCACACTAAGAAATTTCTCTCCCCCTTACGAAAAATCTTACGTGCAGAAAAACAACCTATGACCTTTCTCGCTTGCTTACATATACAAGTCTTATGAGCAACAACGTTCTCTCCCGTATACACCATTGTAAGTCTTACGAGCAGCAACGTTCTCTACTGATTGTATCTTATAAGTCTTATGAGTGGAAGGTTTTGCAAGGAATTCTCCCAACTGCTTATCTCGTAAGGATATCTACCTTCTCAAGGTTCTAATACCTTGAGATCAAATGAAAATAGAATTTGAAATGTATATAGACTCTCTTACAGAGCAAGTATGATAAATACTGAAGAGCAAAATGAATACAGAGAAAATATGAATAACAGAGACTCGTGAATTTTCTTGTGGATTCTTGTGCTTCGTTGTTATCTTTGATGATCTCTGGAACTCTGTATTTATAGACGTTCGATTTTGCCCATTTGAATAATGATCATAGTGGAGCAGGGCATGATACTGTGGAACGGCATGCGTACGTTTGAAATCTTTGAACACGGTAGGTACGTGCTTGTAATGATGTTGTCTGCCGTTGTTTGACTTCCTTCGCGTCTATTTATTTCAAACGTTCATCCTCCTATATTACACTTATAATACATTCAAAAGGATGTTAAATAATATTTATAAGTGATGATAAGATAAATAAATATCATTAAACCATATTCAGATTGAACGCTGTAAGACCGGTGCATTTTGTCTTCTGGCAGAGTATTACTCGAGCATGGATGGGCTCACTCGAGTGAACTCACAAATTTTCTCCTTGTTCTTCAGTTTTATACTTGCACTTCCACAGGATTTTAGAGAGTTCATTTTCTCACTCGCGAGTGATGTGGGGCCTCACTCGAGCACAACTCCTTCTGCTCGAGTGTTATTGTTCATTACACTAAGAGACCCATCTCTGGACAATACTCGTATACCGTTTTAGCAAGAGTATGATTTTGCACTCGTAGGTGATGTGGGCCCTCACTCGAGTACACATACTCCTGCTCGAGTGAGAAGAATATTCTCATGTAATATACTCTTGTTATCAGCACTTGCATCAGGATTTGAGAGAGTTGAATTTCACACTCGCGAGTGCTAATGTGTCACTCGGGCATATGAAGTCTCACTCGGCCATACATGTGCTTCTCTGACCTTCATGACTCTCGGCCAAACATTTGCAATCCCTCACTCGCTAGTGCTCGAGTACAAACCAGCTTCATGCTCGAGTGCATCAGTAAGGATGACAATAATTGCTCTCGGCCAAACACTTCTTGTCCAACACTTGCATGTTCTCGAGTGAGAAAGAGCCTCATGCTCAAGTACTATCTCTAGTGCTCGAGTGCATCAGTAAAAATGACAATAATTTGCTCTTGGGCAAACACTTTCTGTCTAACACCCACATCTGTTCGAGTGCAAAAGAGCTCCATGCTCGAGTGCTAGCTCTGTTGCTTGAGTACATCAGTTAAATCTGACAGCAGACATTACAAAACTTTGCCATATGCATTTGGTAACTTTGTAATCATTCTTTAGACTTATAAAACCATGCTTTGCATACAATTACCTTTTATTATCATCAAAACTTGGGATCTAACACTTGTTTCCCAAATAGAGTTATCACTCTAGTAACTTAGCTTCACTCAAGTTACCTTTCTTTTTTATATAACAGAGATAATTAGATCACTAGCTAGTACATAGGCATTGTTATATAAATTCTGTTAGTGCAAGTGTTTCACCCAAGAGGGGGTAAATTGGGTGAAACTAGAAATTCCGTTGTGTATATACAAATTGACTGGAAACTTAAAGCAGTTAAGAGTTAGGAGAAATATCACCGAAGTGTACACCGGGAGTTATACTGGTTCGATCACAACCACTTTGACCTATGTCCAGTCCTCCGAGCTTCTCTAAGAGTTTCACTATATCTTCCAAGATTCAGTGGGTTCTTGGCACCTCAATACACAACAAGTTCCTTCACTTGACACTCACTCCCCCTTACACGTTCTAAACCAATCCCCAACTTAAGGTTCCATAACCTTAAATTGTCTCAATAAAAAATATTGAGTTTGTAATAAAAACCTCTCTCACACAGAAAATATATAATCACTGAAGTACAAAGAGTGAGTATAAGAAAAAACAGAGCATAAAGAGTTTTATGATCGATGTAAGTTTGCATGTTCTTAGTTGTTATGTTATGTTCTTTGAATGCTCCATATATATAGATGATTTGTGGTGTCCGTTGGAAGTAATTCAAATATGTCTATTAGAGTCGCACAGCTTTATTTGACCATTCTTCAAATTTGAAAACTATCCGTTTACGGTATATAGGCGTTTTGAACGTTATAGATGATATGTTTAAGTTCTCTCTCAATGCATGATTTCTTTATTATTTTTTTGCAAGAATACTTGACAAACTAATACAATGAAAGGTTAATCATATAGTTA
This sequence comes from Inga laurina, assembly GCA_963855925.1. Lineage (NCBI taxonomy): Eukaryota > Viridiplantae > Streptophyta > Magnoliopsida > Fabales > Fabaceae > Inga > Inga laurina. The sequence continues at coordinate 50,064,281 of OY979703.1, forward strand.
AAAATTTAATGAACATCAGATTAAAATCAAACTTTTAGTACTTCATTACTCGAGTGGCTACTCGAGTGATCATGCTTATTACTCGAGTAGTCCCGCGAGTAACTTCATCAAAAATAAGCTAGAGAGTAAGTCAACGTGGTCTGACCATAATATACCTTGCTTACTCAGGTAATCCCTCATGTAAGTACCTCTTTTTCTTCTGATTATTCGAGTGGTCCCTTGAGTAATAGTTATAACAACTTTGGAGATCACTCGAGTGATCCCTTCGAGTAATGCTTCAAATAACTTTGGAGATCACTTGAGTGAACCCTTCGAGTAATGACTCCAATTCTTGGCTGAGAGTTACTGCATGATTTTTGCTCTGATTACTTGAGTGGTCACTCAAGTCAAGCCTCAAATAACTTTGGAGATCACTCAAGTGGTCAGTTCGAGTAATGACCTCCAATTCTTGGCCAAGAGTTTATTGGAAAAAATTCTCACACATTATCCGAGTAGTCCTTTGAGTAATGGGTTTACTACTTGAGTGGTCACTCAAGTAATGCCTATAAAAATGTCACAATGTCCCATTTTCTTGTGTCCTGTCTTTCATTTCTTCTGCATTACTTGAAGTACTTACTAGAGTAATGCTTATGGCCAGTAATAAAACACTTAATTACTTTGTTCAAATCATTTTGTTCATTATCAAAACCTTTTGAATCTTTAATCCAATCTTTGTTATAATTAAAACATATGACATCTAACAAATTCAATGTTATCACTTGATTGGGACTACAACCAGTTGAATACTTCAACAAGTTTTTACAAAATTACTTATTTACTAGCCAGTTACTTGCTGGTGACAAATTTAGTAGCCATCACTCTTGTGATGTTAGATCCCAAGTTTTGATGATAACAAAAGGTAATTGTATGCAAAGTATGGTTTTATAAGTCTAAAGAATGATTACAAAGTTACCAAATGCATATGGCAAAGTTTTGTAATGTCTGCTGCCAGATTTAACTGATGCACTCGAGCAACAGACTTAGCACTCGAGCATGAAGCTCTTTTGCACTCTATCATATGTGAGCGTTAGACAGAAAGTGTTTGCGCGAGAGCAAATTACTGTCATTCTTACTGATGCACTCGAGCACTGGATATAACACTCGAGCATCTGGCTCTTTCTCACTCGAGCACATGCAAGTGTTGGACAAGAAGTGTTTGGCCGAGAGCAATTACTGTCATCCTTACTTATGCACTCGAGAATTGTAACCAACACTCGAGCATGATGCTGGTTTGCACTCAAGCACTAGCGAGTGAGGAACTGCAAGTGTTTGGCCGAGAGTCATGAAAAACAGAAAAGCACAAGCATGCCCGAGTGACACATCAACACTCGCGAGTGAGAAATCTAACTCTCTCAAATTGTGATGCAAGTACTGATGACAAGAGTATATTACAGGAGAATATTCTTCTCACTCGAGTAGGAGTATGTATGCTCGAGTGAGGGCCCACATCACCTACGAGTGCTAAATCACACTCTTGCTAAAATGGTATGCGAGTGTTGTCCAGAGACAGGTCTCTTAGTGTAAAGAACAAGGACACTCGAGCAGAAAGAGTTGTGCTCGAGTGAGGCCCCACATCACTCGCGAGTGAGAAAATGAACTCTTTGTAATCATGTCGAACTGCAAGTGTAAAACTGAAGCAAAAGGAGAAAATATGCAAGGTCACTTGAGTGAGCCCCCTCAGTGCTTGAGTGATACTCTGCCAGAAGACAAAATGCACCAGTCTTACAGCGTTCAATCCGAATATGGTTTAATGATATTTATTTATCTTATTATCACTTATTATTATTATTTAACGTCATTGTGAATGTATTATAAGTGTGATACAGGAGGTTGAACGTTTGAAATAAACAGACACGAAAGAAGTCAAACAATGGCAAACAACATCATTACAAGCACGTGCTTATCGCGTTCAAAGATTTCAAACGTACGCATGTCATTCCATAGTAACATGCCCCACTCCACAATGATCATTATTCATAAGGGCAAAATCGAATGTCTATAAATACAGAGTTCTTGAGATCATAAAAAACAACGAAGGATAAGAATTCAAATAAGTAAGTTCACGAGTCTCTGTTATTCATATTTTTCTCTGTATTCATATCGTTCTTTAGTGTTTATCATAATTGCTCTGTAAGAGAGTCTATTTACACTTCAAATTCTATTTTCATTTGATCTCAAGGTATTGGAACCTTGAGAGGGTAGATATCCTTACGAGAGAAGCAGTTTGGACAATTCTAGTAAAACTTTCCACTCAAAAGACTTACAAGATACAAGCAGTAGAGAACGTTACTACTCGTAAGACTTACAGTGGTGTAACCAGGAGAGAACGTTGCTACTCATAAGACTTGTATATGTAAGCAAGTGAGAAAGGTCATGGGTTGTTTTTCTGCACGTAAGACTTGTCGTAAGGGGTAGAGAAATTTCTTAGTGTTAGAATATTTCTGCTCGTAGTCCATTCGTGGACGATTTGTTTTTTGTGCCATTCTGAGAGCCCATTGAATCTTGGAAGCATAGTGAAAATCTCAGTAGGTCTTGTTCTCTGAGGACTGGATGTCAGCCTGGTTTTTAGGCCGAACCAATATAACTCTCTGTATACTAATCCTCTCAACTCTACTCTATCTACAACTACTTTCATATCACCACATCAAACGAAAAATTTATCACATCACCCAATTCACCCCTTCTTGGGTGAAGCTTGACTCTTTCATTTGGTATCAGAGCAAGGTCTTCTCCGAAGAGCTTAACGGCTTGAGAAGGATCCGATAAATGGCAACAATGGGTGAAAACATTCTTCCAAACGGAGCTTCAATCACTAGACCTCCTAGTTTTGCTTGAGAACATTTTTCATTCTAGAAAGCTAAGTTCAGAATGTTCGTGATGGCTAACGAGTATGGTTTATGGAAGTAATACAAGATGGTGACTATGTGCCAATGAAGAAAATCGAAGATAGAGTAATTAAGAAGAGCCCAGAGGATTTTGACGAAGATGATAAGAGGTTAGTAACATTAAATAGTAAAGCTATTTTAATGATACAGAGTGCTCTCAGTCAAAAGGAATATTTTCGAATCTGCACTCTGCCAACAGCTAAAGATATGTGGGATGCTCTTGAAATCGCTCATGAAGGTACATCCGGAATCAAAGAAAATAGAGTCAATACTCTAATTATAGAGCATGATCTATTTCGTATGAAACCTGGAGAAGGAATATCAGAATTCGAACTTAGGTACACTCATCTAGTTAATCAACTATCTGCACTTGGAAAATCTTTTGGCCAAAATTCTCAGGTAAGAAAGGTTCTTAATATTCTTATGAAAGAATGGGAAGCGAAGGTGACAGCTATCGAAGAAGCTAAAGGAGAGTCAATGAGATCCGTATCTGCTCTCTTTGGTAGCCTTTCTGAGTATGAAGGAAAGTTGAGATTTAAAAAGGAACTAGAAGAGTTCGATGATAAAAAGAAAAAAGGAGTTGAACTTAAGGCTATCAAGGAAGAAGAATCTTCCAAAAATGAAGATGTTCCTAATGATGATGATATGGGAATGATCGTGAGAAAATTCAAGAAGTTCTATAGAAGAGGTCAAAAGAACTTTAAAAATTATCAAGGTGGACCAAGCAAGAAAGAAAACAAAGAGCAACAGATAGTATGCTATGAATGTGGGAAGCTTGGACACATCAAATCCGAATGCTTCAAAAACAAAGACAAAAAGAAGCAGAAAAAGAAAGCATACATATCATCTATATGGGGTGATAGTTCGTCGGATGAAGAAAGCGACAATGACAAAGTAGCAAATCTATACTTGGTAGCCAAAGAAGAAGAATCAGATTCTAAGGTAAGTGATTCTGAACCTACTTATGATAAGTTATTATCTGAATATAATGCATTGCATACAGAATTTATCAAGGTACCTAAAGAAATGGTTAGTTATAAGAAGAAAGTAAAGGAATTAGAAAATACTGTCATATCATCATGTGAAGTATGTGAAGAGAAAGATAAGAAAATAAGAGATTTAACAAAAACAGTGGAAAAATTTACTAAAGGAAGTAAAACCCTTAAAGTTATTCTAAATTCTCAGAAAGTTTCCTTTGATAAATCTGGAATTGGATATAGGTCTGATCATGATAAGAATAGAGGAAATAAGAAGAATAGCAGTAGAACTTTTCTTAAATATTTCAAGAATTCTGTGCATACATCTAATCCATTTGCATCATGTAGCTATTGTAATAGGAAAGGACATTATACTTCATCATGTTATTTTAGAAAAGGACAAGTTATTGGCACATATAAATGGGTTCTGAAAGGGACACATGTATTACATACTAACCATAAAGGACCCAAGAAAGTGTGGGTACCTAAAACTTGATCACCTTACTCTAAGTATGTCTCAAAGCATCACGAGCAAACAAATGGTATATTGATAGTGGATGCTCGAGACACATGACTGATGACAAAAATAAGTTCACCATGCTGGAAACCAGAGAAGGAGGAAAGGTAACATTTGGAGGTAATCAATCTAGACGTATTGCTGGAATTGGTGAAGTGGGAAAATCCGATGGTGTTCAAATCAACGAGGTATATTACGTTGAAGGATTATGCCGCAACCTCTTGAGTGTGAGTCAAAGCACTGACAAAGATAACTGGGTGATCTTTGATTCAAAAGAATGCTTGATAGTAAACAAGAAAGATCTGCCGCTTAACAAAGAATCTATCAAGGCAAAGATCCGAGCTCAAAGGGACGGTAACTATTATACTATTGATTTAAATTCAAATTCTTCTGAAAATTGTTTTCTTAGCAGATCAGAGGAAAGTTGGTTATGGCATAAGCGTCTAGCTCATGTTAATATGAACCAACTTGACAAACTGATTAGAAAAGATTTAGTTGTTGGTCTTCCTAAACTAAAATTCAAAGATAACATGATTTGTGAAGCATGTCAAAAAGGCAAACAAACTAAATCTTCATTCAAAACAAAGTATGAGATTTCTACTTCCAAACCTTTACAATTACTTCATATGGATTTGGTAGGTCCAGCAAGAGTAAAAAGTTTTGGAGGAAATCTATATACTTTAGTATTGTCGATGATTTTACAAGATTTACATGGACTATATTTATTGCTTCAAAAGATGAAACATTTGTCGAATTTATTGCGTTTGCTAAAAAGGTCCAAAATGAGAAAGGTATTTCTATTGTTTCTATTAGGACAGACCATGGAGGAGAATTTGATAATCAATTCTTTGAAGACTACTGCAACAACGAAGGAATAGATCACAACTTCTCTGCACCTAGAACACCCCAACAAAATGGAGTAGTAGAAAGAAAGAACAGAGTCCTCACAGAAATGGCAAGAGCAATACTTAATGAAAAAGAAATGTCACAAGTGTTATGGGCAGATGCAATGAGTACTGCATTCTACATTTCAAATCAAGCATATATTTGCAAGTCACTTTAGAAGATGCCATATGAACTCTACAAAGGAAGAAAGTCAAATCTTGTTCATCTACACATCTTCAGATGCAAATGCTTCATTCACAACAATGGTAAAGAAAACTTAGGTAAATTTGATTCAAAGTCTGACGAAGGTTTATTTCTAGGATATTCTAATAGAAGTAAAGCTTATAGAGTTTTTAATAAAAGAACATGTACAATTGAAGAATCTATTCAAGTTGTGTTTGATGAACTTGACTCTCAGACAAAACATGTTGATGAAGAAGAAATGGATTTGATAAAGAAAAACAAAACTATTTCAAAACAGAATGATTTGGAAACAAATGATTTTCAAAATATAGAAGATATCGATGATCATGCTCAACCAAAAGCATGGAGACATATTAAATATCATCCAATTGATCAAGTAATTAGAGATATTCATGAAGGTGTCAAAACCAAAAATAGAATTCTCAATGAGGTAACTTTCTCTGCTTTTATTTCTGAAATTGAACCTGCTAATATGGAAGAAGCTTTATCTAACAATGATTGGGAGATTGATATGCAAGAAGAATTAAATCAATTCCAAAGAAATCAAGTTTGGGATTTGGTTCCTCGACCTAAAAATCATACGGTTATAGGGACCAAATGGATTTTCAAAAACAAACTTGATGAATCAACAATCATTGTGAGAAATAAAGCAAGATTGGTGGCCAAAGGCTATAATCAAGAAGAAGGTATTGATTATGAGGAAACATATGCTCCAGTGGCAAGATTGGAAGCAATACGAGTACTCTTAGCCTTTGCTTGCATTAAAGGTTTTAAAATTTATCAAATGGATGTGAAAAGGGCTTTTCTAAATGGTTATATTATGGAGGAAGTATATGTAGAACAACCTCCTGGTTTTGAAAATGAAACAAAGCCTGATCATGTTTTCAAACTTAAGAAAGCTTTATATGGTTTGAAACAAGCACCTAGAGCTTGGTATGAAAGACTAAGCAAGTTTCTTCTTGATCAAAATTTTGTCAAAGGAAAAGTGGATACAACTCTTTTCATCTAACATAACAAAGATGATATTCTAATTGTTCAAACTTATGTTGATGATATTATTTTTGGTGCTACTAACGAATATATGTGTCAAGAATTTTCTAATATTATGTAAGGAGAGTTTGAGATGTCCATGATGGGAGAATTGAACTTCTTTCTTGGACTTCAATCAAGCAAAAGAAGAATGGTATATTTGTGTCTCAAACAAAGTATTTGAAAGAGTTGTTGAAGAAGTATGGATTAGATAATGCTAATGGAGCTGATACTCCAATGAGTTCTACAACTTTGTTGGATGCTGATGTAAAAGGTCCTAGCTTCAACATTACTAAATATAGAGGAATAATTGGTTTATTACTCTATCTTACAGCAAGCAGGCCAGATATTCAGTTCAGCGTTGGAATGTGTGTGAGGTATCAACCCGCTCCTAAGGTATCACATGCAGAGACAGTGAAAAGAATCTTCAAATATCTAGGAGACACTTCAGAACTTGGCTTATGGTATCCAAAAAGAGGAAACGAGTATTTAATGGCATATTCAGATTCAGATCATAGAGGATATAAAACTGACAGGAAAAGTACTAGTAGTCAATGTCAATTCCTTGGAGGCTCTCTAGTATGATGGTTCAGCAAGAAGCAGAACACAGTTTCATTATCCTCAATTGAAGCTGAATATATAGCTAAAGCAAGTTGTTGTTCTCAAGTATTATGGTTGAAACAACAACTTCAAGATTTGGGGATATACTTAAATGAGATTCCAATTTATTGTGATAACACTAGCACCATAAGCTTAGCCAAGAATCCTGTTCAACATTCAAGGAACAAACACATAGACATCCGACATCATTTCATTCGAGATCATGTGCAAAAGAAGGATTTCAAAGTAGAATTCATACCAACACACCTTCAACTTGCTGACATATTCATAAAGCTAATAGCTAAAGATCAATTCCTATATATTCGAAGAGAATTGGGAATGGCTAATCCCAATGAGTTGTAAGTTTTCTTGTTAATCATTTTAATTAAATGAATTTTTTATGATAACCATACTGACTTTGGCATCGAAGCATTGGAAATTGTTTTTGCAGGCCTGTCACTCGAGCACAGGAAGTGTCACTCGAGTGACAAGCTCATGCTTACTCGAGTCAGTCAACCCTGCTCGAGCACATAACTATTGAAAATACTCTGTTTCTAAGCATGTAAAACAGGGGTTAACAGAGGAGATAAAAATACCAAGAGACTATCTGAAGTGCAATAGTTAAAATTGATCTCACTCGGGTAAGAGAGATCCTCACTCGAGCATGGTATGAATATGCTTAAAGTGAAGTAAGAGCACTCGAACAGAAAGGAAGGAATTCTTACAAGTGCTTACTCAAAGCATTGTTACTCAAATGATTTTGGAGGATTTGAGTACAAAGATGAAAAATATAGCAAGAAATCTTTAAACCAGGTACACTTTTACATGTTTTATCAAAATTGTCTGAATGTCACTCGAGCATAGTATGATCATACTCGAGCACAGTATGAATAACACTCGAGCACTAGGGTTATTGCTCGAGTGTTGCCACTTATATCAGTTACGTGATAGCTTAGACTGTCGTACTTCCTGCTCTTACTTGAAGCGTTGCGTCACTCGAAGGTCACCTTTCTTCACCTCCAACTGTTACCCATCGATCAAACATCTCCTTTTGCTTCAAATCACCGTTACAACTCTTCAATCTTCTTTATAAGGTGAGATTTAACCTCAGAGTTTCTTATTCCATGCCCTAACTCTCTGAAATATTCTCAGTAAATCTGTGATTCTTGTTCTTTTCATTTCATTTCTAAATAGCTAGAACTAAGATTCCTGTTATCGCCCAAAGATCTCATTCACCCTCTCTCACTCATTCTGCTGTTAGTTCTTCAGGAACTCGGTACCAACACCTTCATCTCCTATAATGTCTTCTTCACCTACACCTCCTCCTAAACCCAAAACCAAAAAGAGAAATCTAGCCAAGAAACCCCATCCTAAGCCTCAAATAGCCAATAAGGATCAACCTCTACAAAAGAAACCAAAGGGTGTGGTTTTCAAAGAACCAATGGTTACCCGGTCTCAATCCAAAGAGGTCAAAGGAAGAGGAAAGAAGAAGGACACTGAGCAACCACAACAATCCTCTTCTTCCTCCGATGACACATTCAATATGCAACTCTGGGAAGCAATGGAGAGGTCAAAACTTGACAAGTTGGTTGGCAAAATTGCCTCTCAAGCCAGTGTCTCAAGTTCACACCATGTTGGTCAGTCCAGTACGGCTGCTTCAGGGGTACCTTCTACATCACAGGCTCCAGAGAAAGAACAAGTCACAAGTCCTCCTGAAGGTTTCAATGTTGAGGAATTGAAGCCACTACAATAGAAGGTATACGATACTGAGTTTGCACATAGACATTTCTGTCCTATAGTTTATGTGGACTTAGATTATTTGAAGAAGAATTGTCATTTGGATTTATACCCTTATCTTGGATTCTATGCTCCCTAGCTGAATATTCACATTCCTTATTCACCCTCGGTTGTGAAAACCTTTTATTGCAACATGAAATCCCATAACATTAAGTCTAGGGCTGGAGCATTGATTGAGGAAGCAGTATCTACCACTGTTAGAGGTCAATTCATTATGATATCTGCTAAGATTATTAATGACTTACTTGGGTATGTTGAACCACCTTCAGATCCACCCACTCTTTCAGCCAATGAAGCCTTCTGGATTTTAAGACCAAAGACCTAATAGGCCCTCTTAATTTTAAGCCTATTGACATGCCTGATTCTCATAGAGCCCTTTACTACATATACTCTCATAGCATGGTTAACAAGTGCAAAAATTTTACCCATTTTGCTCAGAGAGATTATTATTTGCTGGCCTCCTTTCTCGTCGGGCAACAAAAAATATGGGGGAGATCATTTTTAGTGAGATGAGAAGATTTTGATTTTCTTCATCAAAATCCGTAACTGTGCCATATCCTCAGCTTGTATCTCTCATCCTCATGAAAAACAAAATATGGTACTTGGAAGGAACTGAGAGGGTAATCATTCCAAGGTTTGGCAAGACTCAACTGACTCATATGAGTATCAATCTTCCAATGAGTCGAACAAGGGCTACATCTCAGAGAGAAGCCACTCCATCAAGAGGTGATGAGGCTCAGTCGTCTGCTCAAGGTCAGGTTCCCCCTCCATCTTTCCTGAATGCATCACTTTCCACTCATCTGACTGAAGTGATCAATCAAGCTATGTCTGGGTTGAAAAAGGAATTAATGATTGAGTATGAGAAATTGGTGGACAAGATGGAGTTACAAGTCTTAAAGTTCATAGACAAGGCTAATACCAACTTTGACTTGATGTTTAAGACTCAAGATGACATGTCAAGAAGGATAACTGATATGGAGATCTTCTTACGTTCTAACTTTCCGACTACATCTTCAAAAGTGCTACCTGAGACCACTCCTGCCTCGACTTCACCTCCTCATCCACAGACACATGTTCTCTTCACCGATCCAGATTCTAATGTTGATATAACTTATGATCCGCCTTCACCATCACCCTCAGCCTCTATTCCTTAGCCATCATCTCCACCTTTTGAGTTCGTACCAGTAGACCCTTCCACTGCCATGGTGCCCTTTGTCCCATCATCCGATCTCACTTTTTCTCAGCCCCCTTTTAATGTTGACAAAACGGGGGAGAAGGATATGTGATAGTTTTTTGAGCTTTCATGTTGGGTGTTTGGGTAGTTTTTGTGTACTGGGGTAGGATTATGATGTTATTTTTGGGTTTATAGTTGTATATGGGCTTTATGGGTAGTTGATGGTTTATGCTTAATATTGTACTCTTCTTGGTTTATCATTAATGGCTATTTTCAAGTTATTAAGTTTTCTGTTCAGTTTTAATTGTTTCTGTGATACTATGCCTTATTTTGGTTGTTAAGTGTCCAGTGGAAGTATTGTAGGAAACATATGTAGATAGGTGCAAAAATCTGAACTTGAATCTAAACTTTGGTGAAAATATGCATTTGGAAACATTGATGTTGTATTTTAAAAATTTTTCACTCTAATCAAGTTTTTTCTTAAAACTCATCACAAAAGTTTTTGTCATCATCAAAAAGGGGGAGAATGTTAGATCCCAAGTTTTAATAATAACAAAAGGTAATTGTATGCAAAGTATGGTTTTATAAGTCTAAAGAATGATTACAAAGTTACCAAATGCATATGGCAAAGTTTTGTAATGTCTGTTGCCAGATTTAACTGATGCACTCGAGCAACAGACCTAGTACTTGAGCATGAAGCTCTTTTGCACTCTATCAGATACGAGTGTTAGACAGAAAGTGTTTGCACGAGAGCAAATTACTGTCATTCTTACGATGCACTCAAGCACTGGATATAACACTCGAGCATCTGGCTCTTTCTCACTCGAGGACATGCAATTGTTGGACAAGAAGTGTTTGGCCGAGAGCAATTACTGTCATCCTTACTTATGCACTCGAGAATTGTAACCAACACTCGAGCATGATGCTGGTTTGCTCTCAAGCACTAGCGAGTGAGGGACTGCAAGTGTTTGGCCGAGAGTCATGAAGAATAGAAAAGCACAAGCATGCCCGAGTGACACATCAACACTTGCGAGTGAGAAATCTAACTCTCTCAAATTGTGATGCAAGTACTGATGACAAGAGTATATTACAGGAGAATATTCTTCTCACTCGAGTAGGAGTATGTATGCTCGAGTGAGGGCCCACATCACCTGTGAGTGCTAAATCACACTCTTGCTAAAATGGTATGCGAGTGTTGTCCAGAAACAGGTCTCTTAGTATAAAGAACAAGGACACTCGAGCAGAAGGAGTTGTGCTCGAGTGAGGCCCCACATCACTTTCGAGTAAGAAAATAAACTCTTTGAAATCATGTCGAAGTACAAGTGTAAAAATGAAGCAAAAGAAGAAAATATGCGAGGTCACTTGAGTGAGCCCCCTCAGTGCTCGAGTGATACTCTGCCAGAAGAAAAAAGGCACCAGTTTTACAGCATTCAATCCGAATATGGTTTAATGATATTTATTTATCTTATTATCACTTATTATTTTTATTTAACGTCATTATGAATGTATTATAAGTGTGATACAGGAGGTTGAACATTTGAAATAAACAGACGCGAAAGAAGTCAAACAATGGCAGACAACATCATTACAAGCACGTGCCTCCCGCGTTCAAAGATTTCAAATGTACGCATGCCGTTCCACAGTAACATGCCCCGATCCACAATGATCATTATTCATAAGGGCAAAATCGAATGTCTATAAATACAGAGTTCCTGAGATCTTAAAAAACAACGAAGCACAAGAATTCACATAAGCAAATTCATGAGTCTCTGTTATTCATATTTTTCTCTATATTCATATCGTTCTTTAGTGTTTATCATAATTGCTCTGTAAGAGAGTCTATATACACTTCAAATTCTATTTTCATTTGATCTCAAGGTATTGAAACCTTTAGAGGGTAGATATCCTTACGAGAGAAGCAGTTGAGAGAATTCTAGTAAAACTTTCCACTCAAAAGACTTACAAGATACAAGCAGTAGAGAACGTTACTGCTCGTAAGACTTATAGTAGTATAAGCAGGAGAGAACATTGCTGCTCATAAGACTTGTATATGTAAGCAAGTGAGAAAGGTCATGGGTTGTTTTGCTGCACGTAAGACTTGTCGTAAGGGGTAGAGAAATTTCTTAGTGTTAGAATATTTCTGCTCGTAGTCCATTTGAGGACGATTTGTGTTTTGTGGCATTCTGAGAGCCCATTGAATCTTGGAAGCATAGTAAAAATCTCAGTAGGTCTTGATCTCTGACGACTGGACGAAGGCCTAGTTTTTAGGCTGAACCAGTATAACTCTCTGTGTACTAATCCTCTCAAATCTACTCTATCTACAGCTACTTTTATATCATTACATCAAGCCAAAAATTTATCACATCATCCAATTCACCCCCCTCTTGGGTGAAGCTTGTCTCTTTCATGTGACACATCCTCACTCGAATGGTATGTATCTATAGGTTTTCAAATCCATTTTAATTCTTTAAAAATAATATTCCTAAGATTTGCTATTATCAAAACATGAGTTCTAAAAAAATTCTAGCCTACCAACACCACCACATATAACACATATCAGACACTTTTCAAAACATGAATATATGGTCTGCTTGCTACTCATCCAGCCTCTATGCTAGGTATACAATCTTAAAGAGATTTCTATTGTAGATAAGCATTATGATATATGTGGTTGTATTAGCAGTCCTGAATTAATCACAGCCAAGTGATGATGGAGTATGCCCTAATCAACAACTCCATATATATCACAATGTTCAATTTGTAATGTAAAATTGTAAAAAATATTTCACAACCACCAGAGAGAATGTCAATCAAGTAGAAAACTTTAATTTATATGGATGTAAGAGGAAAAAACCTAGTTTTTCAATTAGGATTTCGACAAATGGCGCTAATCTAGGCTCTATGCTATTTATGCATGTATTGTGTCCATCTCTATTAAAGGTCAAACATTGTGATATATGTGGTGGTCAAAGGACACAAGACAAGCACACATAGCATAAAGGCTTTACGAGTGAAAAGGTATAAGCATCATTGTTTTAATAAAGAAATAAAAGGAGTGAGCATCTGAATCAACCAATTAAAACATCCAAACAAGCAAAGACAACAAAAGAGAACACTAAGAGAAGATGACTAGTAAGGGCTTGTGAAAGGTAATGATGTTTACCGAACGTAAGAGCTAAATGGCGATAACAAAAGAGATCCCCTACAAAAAGGAATACCAAGCCATCCTGACAGCGGAGAGAGAGAGAGAGAGAGATATCATGGCAGCTAATATGTCCCTATTTTATTATATATTTGTATATCTATTTATAGGATTTTATCAGTGTTATTTTGCTTAATTATAAATATTATGATTATTTTGGATTAGAATGTATTGAACAAAATAAATGCTAAAAATGGTAGAATTGTCATATTTTATTTCCCTAAATTAAACTAATTTAGATGAAGGTATTTTTAGTTGTGTTTGTTGTAGGGAATTAAGGAGTTAAAGTCAAAAAGACAATCAAGCCTAGAAAGAGGATGAAAAACTATAGAAAAGGGTGAAAATTCGCATAGATTAAAGGATCCATTAAAAATAAGGCCTTAAGACTGCTTTTGGGCAAAGTACATCATGGATAGGGCCCATATGTGTTAAATTTTGACTTATGCTCCTTAAATGAGCCCTATGACCATCACTTAAGCATAAATGCTTGTCTTCCATGACCCACCAAGACAAAAAACATGACTACCTACAATTAGTGAAGGGCATGAGGGTCATTTTACATGGTTTCTTTTCCCACAAGCAACCATATGGCACCACCTAAGAGAATAGAATAAAATATAATTCAAAGAGGGATTTAATTCAAAATATTATATCTTTTTACCCCTTAAAAATTAATTATAACTCTTCTCCTCAAGTATATCCAAATCCAAGGAAAAGATAGAGATTCAAGGGTTTAAGATAAAGATTTATCTTTATTCATTCAAAAGTCTATCAAGAATTTGAATTCCTCCAATTAAAGGTGAAAAAGACACCACAAGCTCATCAAAATTCAAACTGAAGAAGACCATATCTTATCCAAAACTCAAATTCAAATGCATGAAGAATCTATAAAAGGGAATCCAAGGCTTCAATCCAAGAGCGTGACTACACACCACACTTCTTTTCTTCTTCTATCATCATGTGTGCTTAATTGATCCTCTTATTGAGGATGGATCTTATGGCTTGAGTTCTTGTTCTTTAATTAGGGAGTTGTACTAGGTTTGGATTTTTTCTATTTAAGCATTTTAATGATTTCCTAGGTTTAGGTTTTGAGATTTGTTTTCTTAGACTTATAATTTTCGGTTGAAGATTATTTCATTATTTAAGATCTTTATGTGAATTTCATGAATAATTGTAATTTGAAGTCTTGAATTTATATATTTTATTTTTCCTCAAATATATGATTATTCTTGTTCTTTTATGAGGTTGTTAATTTAATTACATGGATGATTATATATATATATGAATATAACGGTTGCATATTCTAGGATTTGATGTTTGAATAACTCTACAATCAGAGGAACAAATTGTAATTGGAATTGATTCTCACATGCTAAGTGACGCTTAAACAATTAATTGAAAGGTTATCATATGCTGGGTTTAGGTTTAATACTTAATTAACTAATTGAGACCCATGGCAGTTCTTTAGGGCATTTATATTAGACTTTATACTATTTATGCTCTCCATATCCATTGTTGAACTATGATGGCCACTCATATACTTTCAAGAAGTGCATTATATCTTTTGACTATCTATCTTTTATTTTATTTTGTGTTCATTTTTATTATTAAAATTCTCAAAAATTATTACTCTTTTCTTTCTTTTTAGTCTTGCACACTTAGTTTGTTATAGAATTCACTACTATTGACTCCATGCAAGAGAATATAACCTAGGTTGTGCCGCTACACTGCATCATCAAGTTATTAATTTGAGTACTAATGACAAGCATGATCAGCAGCCAGAGGTGATGGAGAAGAAAAGTGTGCGCTCACAACTTGGAGAGGCTAGAGTTGAAGACTAAGCGTGAGAATGAGTATATATTATAGGGCAAACATTTCTAGACTGGTCCTCTAAACATTTGATCTCAATATTCATAATGAGACTGTCTTTACAAACAACTAATCTCAGTATGTAAAATAACATTTTTTTTATTCATAACGAGACCGTATTTTAAAACAACCAGTATAAAATGTAAAATAAATAAAATTTAAGAAACAAAATTCATATAAACAATAACTTAAATGATCTGATTGATCATATAAAATGAAAAGATGAAGCTCATCAACAAGAAATAACAGTAACATATCAAAAGACAAAAAAAAAGATTGAAACTTTTTCATTAATAATTAATCTTCGCCTAAAGTCAAGAGTACATGCATATATATACATATATAAATATATATATATATATATATATATATGATTGAGCACAAATTCAAAATTACATCGAAATATGTATACAATAGTTCTTGAAACCCAGGCCATCAAACGATCAGTGTCATTCTAGGAGATCAACAATCCTAAGTCCAAACGATAAAGGATGTCATCCACCTTCTCCGCCAACTCCTCCAATTGATGGGAAAAGAGTTCTTACTTCACCATTACCTCTATAATGGTGCCTTAGAGGTAAAAGATGGCCTTAGCAATTTCCTCTAACGTCAAAGGTGAAGGTGGTTCTGAAGAGGAACTGGTGGCTGCATTCTGTAGGGGGAGGGGGAACGGTGCTGCCTTTTTGTTCTTTCTATTGATAGTATGTTGCCACTCAAAGAAGAAAGAGACAATTAGAAAGTGAGACTTTTGAATTTGAACTATAAAACTAAAGTTGCATTCGTATTTATAATAGGGACTAATGGCCGAAAACTTCATATTACTTACAAGACATAAGACATAATAATATGCATTGGAAGCTGAAACATTACATATTTAGACCGGTCATCTTCTAACAAGCGGTCTAAATAATAAAATGACATTAGATGTTAATCTTAACCATTTTCAATAAAAAGTGAACATTAGAAGATTAAAATGACATTTAAACTTGTCAAGAGTTAAACAACGGTTTAGATTAATATATTTAGACCTTGTGCAACTACAACTGGTTTGAATATCATCACGATAATATAATTTATTACTATTATATATATATATATTATATAATAATATATATAGAAATAAATAAATGACTGTTCAGATTAACATATTTAGAAATAAGAGATGTGCAAGATCAACATTAGAAATATAATTGTTTTCACTAATATTATAATTTTTCTTTTACTGCTTGCAAGAAACAATACATTGTTTCAAAAAAACATCATCTATAAAAAACACCCTTAACAATCCTACTCATGAACAAAGGCAGGGGAGGAAGAAGAGTAAGGAGAAGAGGAGTCAGTAGAAAGATTGTACTCGACATTATTGGCATTGAGTGTAAGGTTCAGTTTGTTGTTGACAGTGTGAATTAAAGTGACAAGTCTTCCAAGGCTTCTCTCCATACGAGCCACCCTTCCATGGAACTGTTGAAGAACCTCCCCAATAGACAGTTACGATGGAAGTGGTGAAGGTTGTGGAAGATGAGGAGGACAAGGAGGATGAACTGAAGGAGTCTTTATGCGTATCACCTTATTGATAATTGAGAGATGAGAGAAGAGTGAATTAATGTGAAGAAACGAAAGGATTGAGAAGTTTAAATAAACATGATAGATGAAGATTACATTTGTTGAAGTGGCTTTAGATTTTGAAGAGATGCATTGGGAAGTAGACTTACTTGGAAGCTGAAGAAACTTTGAAACATTTAAGACCGGTTGTAAAGAAATGACGATTTATAAAAGGATGTTTAAATTGGTTGTTTTAGCAACTGGTTTAAAATGTATTTAAATTTTCAAAATTTCATAATATTTAATGCTAATTAGATTGCATTAAACTATAACCAGCCAAGAAAATATTATTTAGACCGTGCGAATGTGTGAATAGTCTTAAGTTGTATCAATATTTACAAAAATGCCACCAGTCATAGTTTTTAAACCATCTCCGCCTATAGAGGTTTAGATGTGGCGATCTTATAGGACTTTTTCCTAATAGTGTATGGACGTTGAGGTATGTTTCTTTTGTTCATCAAATGATGAATCTTTGGAGCATTTGTTCTTATATTGTCCTTTTGCTAGATCTTATTGGTTTGGTAGGTCTTTAGGTATTAGGATACATGATTATCAGCATACAAATTTATTTAACTGACTTTTCATTTGGATAGAAGACCCTACCAATTCTAGAAATTTCATATCATATTTACATTTTCAATTGCTAGAATCATTATGGTTTGCAGGAAATTAGATTTGCCATGCAGGGACCAGTTTTACTTCTCAACAGGTTTTTCAAATGGCGTAGTCAAGAGCCAAAGCCTTTATATCTCATATGAATAAGGTGGAATGCCCTGACTTGCCAAAGGGATGCTAATATCAACATTTTACCTAGAGAGTGCCTAAAAACCATTCCGCCTAACTAGAGTGGGTAATTCAAGCCAGCTCGCGGGCTAACCCGTAGGCTACTATAGCTTGCTAGCCGACCTAGTAATTATTTTTTAAAAAATTATTATGCTCCTTTTTTCAAATTCTCGCCCCCTTTCTCTTTCACCCAC
Source organism: Inga laurina (assembly GCA_963855925.1). Classification (NCBI taxonomy): domain Eukaryota; kingdom Viridiplantae; phylum Streptophyta; class Magnoliopsida; order Fabales; family Fabaceae; genus Inga; species Inga laurina. Next base: position 50,082,038 of record OY979703.1, read on the forward strand.
TCACATCACATTTATTTTCTTTTAATCGTTTGTGTTAGGAAACCAATTTCATTCTCACTTTCCTTTTTTTCATCTACTCATATCACAAAAATATTTAAACATATCTCTTTTAAATTTAATAATAGTAGAATAAATGTAATATGAAAATAAAAGTGTCAAATAAAAAGTATGAGGAAGTAGTTAAACGCAACATTAAAGAAAAATACGACAAGGATATTTAAATTTATTTTATAAAAAAACTGAAAAAAAAAGAAAGAATTTAAGCCTTCTAGCCCGTAGGCTTAACAAGGTGCTCCTGTGGGCGGGCTCGCATTTCGCCAGCCCAAGCTCTACGCCTGACACATGGCATATTAAATTTCATATTAGAATAATACTTGTGCAATAAGGTGAATTCACACCCAAGTTCTATTGGGAACCAAGATCTTCAATGATTGGGTTGAATCACCACAAATAAAGTTGGGTCCTTTGCATCTATAGTTGGTGGCATTAAGAAATGCGCTTCACTTTGTTCTGCAACAACAAATCACACAGTGCCCTACGGAAATTCCTTTATTTTGTAGGCTGGTGAAAATCTCCCATGCAAACATAACTTTGCAAAATAGGACTGTCACATAAAATATAGCATATATACCTTATCAAACTCAGACTAGGTTAGTTGAGCCAACTCGAAAATCAGCTACCTGACCATGAAACTGGTCTAGGCAGGCCCCTAACTTGGGACTTTGTGCAACTCATGGTGACTCAGTTTGAACTCGGGCAACTCAAGCTCAACCTAGTCTATAACATCCAAAAAAACTAGTTCTCATAGATTGGCCAACTTATCTCAATGAATAGGGCATTTATCAAGACAGGTTCATAAAAAATTAAGGGAGTGACTTTATGTCTCACTTTCTTGAAGAATTAAGTATGTTGCTGAGGTGAATGACACAGCACCAGTTACCTCAGCGACTAATATAGTTATTGAGGCAAGTTGTTAATTTTTATAAATAAGAGGAAGTATGTGACAACTTATTATTTTTCAGAAATCCTGTTATGGAGAGGCAGAGCTCTACTAGGGTTGTGTGAAGAGAACTCCTAGGGCTCAAATTCATTGGTAAGCCTCCTTAATCCTCTTTCCTCCTTTTCTTTCTCTAATTATAGGATTCTAAGGAATTTAGGCTAAGGCTTGAGAATCCCAATTTCAAGATTTTTCAAAGAACTGAGTTTTAAAGGTTTAAAACACAAACTAAAGAAATAGAGGTTTTAAACTAGAATAATATAACACTCCCTTGAGGGTAATTCTCAAATCTAGCCTTAAGTCTTTTACCAAATTTATTATTGAGATTTCTAACTAGCTCTTCAAATGAGTTGAGATAATATCGCTATACTAAGTCATATTTTAATTTGCTTTCTAGTTGATCTTTATCCACACAAGAGAAGTTTTTCTTAATGAGAATGTGTTGAAGGACTTCAGGTAATGTGGTCCTATCCATTTTATTTATCAGTACTGCTCGTGGGTTTTTCTAATAATTCCACAAGCATAAGATAAGCATAATTGGTATGAACCCTATTGTTTAATGGCCCAAAATTTCCTTGTGGGACCTCTGTATGAACCCTAGGATTGGATATGTTGATTTACAGAACAATTAGAGACAACTATAATTATGTGTGAATAAATATTTCTAAATTCGTATGGTGCAAAGCTACACCTCACCTCGGCGACCACATTGATTTTCAAGGCAGTTTTGATGTGGGATGCCTCAGTAACCATATTGGTTGTCGAGGTGAGTGTGATGTGGGTTACCTCAGTGACTATGTTGATGCTGAGGTAAGTCTCCCATAAGGATCATTAGTGCTTTCTTATTATGATGCCTCTGATACTATGTTATGATAGTTTATGTATTCTTAAATATGTGAGCATACAAGTATTGATGTAATTCTATTGAATGAATTATATATGTATCTGGATCCTATTGGACCTTTGGTATTGATTGACATATGTAAGCATGTGAATATGAAAGTCCTTTAAGACTAATATGATATAGGTGACAGAGTTAGTGAGTGGGATGTAATTAATAAAAATTGAATGTCACGTGGTAAACCACTAGTTTGATTATTATGCACTACTACCTCTCATTTATTTACAGGGCAGCATTATCTAATATGACACTCTAGTGCTTTCTGGGAAATATGCTTGAGGCTAAAGTGGTATCCCCATGGGCATTAACACTATTGAAGGAACCCTTGGTCCTTTTCTGTGCTCTGTAGTTCTTTGGCAGCCTATATCACACTTGTGGAGAGCTCGTGAGAGTCACCAATAATATGGACTAGGACTTAGCCATGGGTTATGTCAGAGGAAATAAGAAGGGTATAAGGGTAAATTAAGGGTTAATAATGGATAATGATAGGAAAGTAAATAACAAGTGACAATTTATGTTGATTGCTTATTTGTTAGTCCCACCTAGCACCATAAAGGTGGTGTCGATAGGTAAGGTGGATAGTGACTATGTTATTGAGACAGTTGTCTCATCATGTTACTCTTTCTTTTTTTAGGTATAGGTTTAAAGGCAGACACGACTGGGAAGATATCATATACTTGAGGCTACTATGACAACTAGCTCATGGTTCATGATTATCTATTTTATTGCCACATAGGAAGCCTTTCTATTTATTCTACATCATGTTTATTTTTGAATAGTTATTGAGTTTCTTTAGTTGAAAGCCAAAGGCCTAAGACTCGTTCATACTTTTGGGTTTTGATTTAAGATTTCTTAATAGATAGCTAAAGGCCTAGGTGGTTATTCATTTAAAACATGGGTTTTGAGCATTTAACTATGACTTATGGATGGATCTATATTATGAGTATTATTCATGGCATTTCTGTGGATCGGATGTTGGAGCGGAGCTCCTTAGTTGTGACAACTGTACAAGATGTGTGTCTAATTCATCTGCTACATGTGTTTGTACAAACCCTTTTAATCTTAAATGTCGTGCGAGGACAAATTAGTCTTTTCTACCAAGGTCATTTAATTAAAAAGGTTTGAAAATTTAGCTAAGTTTATGGTATAGAGTTATGGTGTTATATTTGACTTGGTTGCCTGTTTTTAAAAAAATATTTGTTTTATAAGGTAGATGGCAGAATTAGTGGAAGTTAATGATAATTGTTATGTTAAGGACTATTAGTTTAATAATTAAAGGATTGTAGGTGGGAATATTTTGCTATCATCTATCGATTTTGATAATTTGCTAGCAAGAATATTTAGTGATTATTGATTATAGTGTCAAAAGATGGTCAATTGATACTATAATATTAATATGTCAAAGAAAATGTAAAAAATGTTGGATAAGTATATAATTACTATGTTAGTAATTCAATATATTGAATTAATTTTGGATGGTAGGATACTAAGATGAGGATTTAAACTATTTTTTATTTTTTTATTTCTCACCTATCTGGCCTAGGATTGACTCCGAGCTGACCCCCTGACCATTGACTCACTCCTGAACTAGTTCAAAGGCCAGTTCTATAATCTTCCGAATTTTAGGCCTAGAGACTTAAGGATATGCATATATCAAGTAGACTACTAAGCCTAATTTGGGAAGGGTTCCAAGAATAACGAGAGATAGAAAGACTCTCGGAGACTATATGATTTGACCCTGCCGGTCAGCAGGCCCAGTATGCATAGGCAGTAGGATTAAAGTGTCGGTGTAGATGTGCACAGGAGATATATGCGGTGCCATTGGGTTGGTAGAAAGATGCCACCCACATATGTCATGAGGTATGGGACTGATTGGTCAATCAAAATATGCCGGTATAGGTGTGCACATGGCACTTTCAGAGCAGACATGTGTACCCTGCGTTTTTGGAAAAGACATCAGTATGTTGCACCATGTAGGGCCCACACACATACTCTGACCAGGCGTCATCTTGTTGGGTCTAATATGCGTGACGCAATCCCGAGTAAGTCCTAAGTAAAACCCGAGTAGACACTAATAAAGTAACTTTATTAAGTAGCTTTAATAAAGTAAGTCTTAATAGCTAATGATGACACAACTTTTTTATTGGAACCCAAGAAATTGACAAATGTCCCCTCATCATGACAAAGAACAAGATCACTTTTGTGTTGGATAAATGAGAAGGTGACCCTCATGATGACACTTACTTTTTGCCTTTTGTGTTGCCATCCTAGGGACGCGCCACCTAGCACTTGAGTCTGAGGAATCTATAGGTCTCTGGTCCGGTCATGTAATTGACTTCCTAAACACCAAACCCGGGAGTCTGGGAAAATTGTCACACCTCCCCTTCCCCTAACATGTGAAAGATGCCACCTGAGAGAGAGACAGGGAAGACAAGTTGCTTGGATGACACTTGGCAATCTTGGGCTTTAAGATTGGGACACTATTGGAAATTGTGCCCAAAGGGTCAATCATTGTACTTTGAACATTATTAATTTAGTGAAATTTCTCCATTCTGTTATCATATTATTTGCATGTTAACTGTGATAATTGTATCCTTGGATAATTCATAAAGATTGTCCTAAAATGTCCCTGGTCGGTCATCTATGCGGGAGCAAAGATGAAACAAGATCAGTATGATTTTGATCAGATATGGAGATATGAATCAAAATCTTAGACACTTGTAAGAGTACAAGGTACTGGACCGATCCACTATGAGAAAGCTACTTGTAAGAGTACAAGGTGCTGGACCGACCCAAGAGCTCAGAGAGATGCTTACACAAAGCATAAGGATGACTCTATGGATTTAGGTTGCCTGATGCTTGCCACTATGGTTCCAGAGCTCCAAAGAGATCTGGAACTCATAGAGGCTCATGAGATGATAGTCCATCTTAAGGAAGTGTTGTTCCAGCAACAGGCAAGGCAAGAAAGGTATGAGGCCACAAAGGCCTTACATTCCTACAAGATGGCTGATGGTGCATCGGTTAGTACTCATGTGTTAAAGATGAAAGGCTATATTGATCACCTTGATAGGCTTGGATTTCCTATGAGCCAGGAGTTAGCTACGGATTTGATCCTGAACTCATTCTCGGAGAGTTATGACCAGTTTGTTATGAACTACAACATGAACAACATGAAGAAATCAATTTCTGAGCTGCATGGGATGCTCAAAACTGCTGGGCAAAGCATTAAGAAAATGCCCAATACAGTTTTGATGGTTCAGAAAGAAAAGGGTATGAAAAAGAAAGGGAAGGGCAAATGGAAGGGTAATGGCTCAGGTGGTAAAACCAAAGAGTCAAATAAGCCTGAAACCAAGCTTGCACCCAAGAAGGCAAAGCCTCCAAAGGAAGGAGTTTGCTACTTCTGCAATGAACCCGGTCATTGGAAGAGGAATTGCAAACTCTACCTGGAAGATCTGAAAAAGAACAAGAAGGATAGTGAGGCTATCGCTTCAGGTATTTATCTTATAGATATTTATTTTTCTACTTCCTCTATATTGGTATTAGATAATGCATGTAGTTCTAACATTTGTACAAATGTGCAGGGTCTAAAGGACAGTAGAAAGCTGAAGAAGGGCGAGGTGGACCTACGAGTTGGAAACAGAGCAAGAGTTGTTGTAGCCGTAGGCACTTATGAATTAGTTCTGCCCAGTGGGCTTTTGATAGTTTTGAACAATTGCTATTATGTTCCTGATTTGAGTAGTAACATTGTTTTTCTTTCTCATTTGGATAAGGAAGGTAATACTTCTATTACTAGGAATGGTAAATGTTCTATTTATCATAATGACATTTTCTATACTGATAGTGATTTGCATGTTGGTCCTTATATATTAAATTTGGAACATCCTAATAATAGGAATATCTATAACATAACTACTAAGAGGATAAAATCAAACAATTTGAATCCGACCTACCTATGGCATTATCATCTAGGCCATATAAATGAGAAACACATTTCTAAACTCCATCAAGATGGATTTCTAAACTCATTTGATTTTGAATCATATGATACATGCAAATCTTGCTTATTAGCAAAGATGATGAAGGCACCTTTCACTGGGCACAGTGAGAGGGCCACTAAATTATTGGGCCTCATACATACAAATGTATGTGGACCATTAAATATAGCTACCAGAGGGGGTTATGTCTACTTCATTACATTTATAGATGACTTTAGTAGATATGGCTATATCTATCTAATGAAACATAAATCTGAATCTTTTGAAATGTTCAAAATATTCAAAAATAAAGTACAAAACCAACTTGGTAAAACAATTAAAGCACTTCAATTGTGAGATTATCCCACAACTCCTAAGATGGTCAATGAATGCTTGGAATGACATTATCCATGCCTCATCCTTGACTGATATATCGTGTGACAAAAGGGACGTGACATGGTTGTATGACAGGTTGCATCGTGTTAACGATCCTCATATGAATTGGGTAGTCGTGATGTTTTGCAATAGGCCGCTTGTGACTTGTGGGTTAGTACAGTTATTGGCCCACTACCAACTTCATATGGGCCTACAGGGTCGCACACAAGAATGGCCCAACACGAGATAATGTTTAAATAGGGTGGACAAATTTTATATTTATATATATATGTATATATGTAATATAAAAAAATTCGTTAGTAATATTATATAGATATGTATTTTTGAAATACATATTATATATGTATATATATTATATGATATTATTATATTGTGTTAGTTTTAAATTTAATTTATTAAGATAAATTAAATCTAATAACTAACATGATAGAGATATGGTATCTCAGATTTAATTTATGAAGATAACTTAAATCTAATGGCTCTTTATTTGGATTAAATAAATAGGTTAAATTAAAACTGTTGGACAGATTTAATTTAAACTGAATTTATTTAATTAGCTCATCAAGATAATTAATAGTTAATTAACTTCGAAATTAATGATGATTAATTTTGAAATTTGAAAATAGCCATCATAGGTTATGAACTTGATAGAGCATATATACTGAGATATACATGAGAATTGAGAGCCGCAAGGGAAACCCTAGGAGACATTAGAGGCGCTAGCACGCAGTCTCGGTTAGAGAGCATTCGTGTGGATACTGGTAGAGGGAGCGGACCTAACTTGTTGGCTCCTAGAGATCGTGAAAACCCTGAATCATAAAAGGTATGATTCCTTCCAACTTGGTTTAAACGCCGTTGATAGATCCTCGATTAGGATCGGTAAAATTTTTAAAATTTTTTTGCTGTGCCTGCCGATCCTAACAGACACTTGGCATAACAATAGGATATCACATTCAAGATTAAATCTCCACCTTCCATTCCTTTTTAAAGGGCCATTTCAGCCATATCTAAAGAATAAAGAGAAAGTGTGAAAAAAAGATAGGAAACTAGGAAGAGGAAAGAGAAAGAGTGAATAGTGATTTTCCTAAGGTTCTGGGGCCGACTCCGACCCTGAATACGTCCGGTAAGCCCTTTAGGAAAGTTATTCTACTTACTAAGAGCTTTATTTCTATGGTCTCAGTTTTCTAATCGGAGGTGTTTTGTGCCATCTAGTTAGCTGGAGTGCCACCGGAATATTGAACCGACTATAGAAATATGAAGAGGTAAGCTTAGGCATCATTTTGAATCGTTTGTCTTTTGTATTTGTTGAGTTCTTATGGACTATTAAACCAACCTATGTTTCGACCAAAACGAGTTCTTAATGTCTAATGTTGTTTTATTCATGTATAAGGTGATAAATGATGATTAATGATGTATTAGACTGTTAGTGTTCAAAACCACAAATTTGGTTTTTCTAGTTTTGGGGTTGTGTTCGGTCAAGAGCAAAACTAGGAAAGGTAGTGTGATTTTGGAAATTTTAAGGTTTCCATTGGATTCTACATGAAAAATGGTGTGGGAATAGCTCCTAGTTATTGTAACTCCCTTGTTTTCAAAGCATACAGACGGCTTAAGTGCAGTAATATCTTTAAAAAGGAGACTAGTAATCTTTTACAGACATTGGGAGTCCCAACTTCAAGCAGAGTGTGGAGCTGCACTTGAGTGGCTTTTCAAAAATTGTTTTTAGATTTGGTCTCATATTATTTTACAATTTATTTTAATCCATCTGTTCTAGGTTCATTTCTTCATATCAAAGTTTTTACCAATACATTCTCTATAAGAACCCAAACTACTACAATAAATTAACAGCCCTAAATGGATGACTATCCACTACTAGTTCATATGCCAATATGCGTTTACTTATATACAGGCACTTACATACATGTCTACTGACTTGCCACTATAAGACTGACCATACTTAAATACAAATTAAATATAATCTCCAAAATAACCAATGGAATATTAAATTCTAAATCCTTTCATTCGCCCGTATTCTCCTTCTTGAATGAGGAACTACCGGCCCGTGTTGAAAATTTCTTTGGAAAAATAGGGTGAGATTCAATGAATTTCAGTAGTAACAAATATCACTCATATACGATGCATACATATAACATGCCATGCCAACTAAAGTTTCAATAGAAACAACATATTCAATATTCAGAGATAAATTCACGATATGAAAAGGCATAAAGTTACCAATTCAAGGACAACTATCCCTTGCCAAAGTGCTGGGAAATTCTACTAGGCCTTAGCCCTTCTCATCTGAATGTTTTAAATTCACAATGGTACAAACATGCATATAACATACCACATAGTATTGAGGGATAAGTTACTATCTGATAATTTTTCCAAATCTTGATCTTGATTGACGTGCTTTGGACGTCCTGGGCAAGTGTCAAGTCCTATAAATTATAATTTACGGGCAATAAGTTATTACTTAGTTCAATAACTTCATAAATTATTCGCTTATATTAGTTATCATTAGGATAACTACATTAGGTCCAATATGTAGCTAATGAGCCTAAACTAACTCCAAATGCTAAACTTAGCCCTTTAAGGTCCAATTTTATTATAAAAACCCTTTACTTTGAATTTTCGCACAATTACCACAAGCTAGCAGATTTTTCACTGAAATTTGAAAAATCATAACTAATTTTAGGAAAATTCAATTGAGGTGATTCAAAATTCTATGTGACCCTTATTAAGTCTATTTTAAGGGCAAAATACCTCCAGTAGCCACCTATCCACATACACTTCCCAGTTTTTATTTTTCCCCTGCTGCCAGAAATTCTGACCAGTTTTAATGATCTACTTCAAACACTCATAACTTCTAGTATACTTATCTAAATCCTTCATAATACCTATCAAATTAAAGGTCTTTAAATGTACTTTAATTCTTGGAAACCTCATCATCATGAGATGAATTTTGAGCAGTGAAATTTTGCCACAACAAAACAGCTAGACAAAAACACACACTGACATCGTTGTTACATAAGCAGACTTAATTTCCAGTCTTTGAGTCTTTAAACCAATCTGTCAAAAATTATAACCAGAGCCTATTCCTACACATTTCTTTGTGTACAATCCAATGGAAAGTTTAAAAATACCAAAATCAAACTCCCTTACCTAGTTTTGGTTATGACCAAAATATATGCTCAACATAACAAAAATTGAACTATGTTTTCAACTACTGATAAGCCTAATACTTCAACAAGCATCATATATCACCTTATATATGATTAAAACATCTTCCTTCTTCAAAAAATACCCCTTGAACAAAATTCGTGGGTAGTTCAAGATCTAAGAGAAACTTAATGAAAACACAAAGTAATCAGTTAAAAAAGAAGCCTATGCTTATCTCTTCGCATTTCTATAAGTGGTTCGCTATTCCGGTGGCACTCAGGCAGACTAATTGACACAAAACACCTTATATGAGAAATATAAGACCATATAATTGAAGCTTATAGTGAGTAAAGGAAGTTTACTAAAGGACTTACCAGATGATAATGGTGATTCAAGGTCGCAATCGGCTCTGATAGTCAGAAGAACTCACTATTCACTCCCCTTCTCTCTTCTTGTGTTCTTGAGTTCATGAAATCAAATTTCTCTTCCTCTTAGAGGGCTGAACAAAATTGGCACTTAAAAGGGAAGGGAATGGTCGAGATTTAATCTTGCAAAGTGATATCATCTTGCTTGCCAAGTGTCACAAGTTTAAGGCTTAAGAGTGCCACGTGTTATGCAACCATTGGTCTTCCATTTTCTCTTTCTTAGGTGGGGCATAAATGGTTAGGGGAAGGGGGAGGCCTGAAAATTTTCCTGGACTCCTAGGTTCGATGCTCGAATCATAAAGTACGTGACCCGGCCAGAGACCGAAGGATTCCCCGGACTCAGCCACTAGGTGGTGCACTCCGGAGTTGACAACACAAAAGGCTTAAAGTGGGTGTAATTATGTGTAATGATGAGGAACACATGTCACCTCTTCATTTGGCTAACACAAAAACAACCTTTTACTTTGTAATGATTTTGGGACACTTGTCATTTCCTTATTTGGCCAACACGAAAGGTGTGTCACCATGAATCATCATGAGCCATCATTACATACTTTATTGAAGTTATTTCAATAAAGTTGCTCCATTGGTGCATTACTCAGAATTCTACTTAGGACCATGGCACGCATATCGAGGCACACTACGTAATACCCGAACCCCTCTAATCTAGCAATTGATGGCTCTGTGCCCTGCAACCACCGACAAATTTTCCTCCAACTACTTACACTCGTATTTTACAATCCTAACTTCTCAATTTCCATGAATGACACAATGGACATTTGGAAATTCTAAAAGTGACTCTACCTTTAATTTGTAAATACCAATATTTATTTTATTCCACTATTTCCATATTTATACATTTTCAATATTACAAAATTGGGTATATTACAGTTATAATCTTGAATGATTTGGAATGAAAAACCAAGAGTTGAAGTTTTGTTAAGGGTGCTGCCATATTTGAGTTATGGGAAGCATTTTGCTTTTAGCATGTTTTTGACTGACCAAATTGTATCTAATGGCTATGAAACTTTCTAGATTTCAAGTAGACATTCAAGCTTTAATTTGATAAGTTATTTGTGTCATTTGGATTAGTACGTCAAAAGTTATGGATTTTTGAAGTTAGGCATTGAATTTGGAACATTTTCTGAGGCAGTAAGAGTAAAATGGGAAATCTGGAAGTCTAGGCATGGGTTTGGCTAAAGGAGATATTTTTCTCTTAAAATAGACTTAATAAGTGACACATAAAATTTTGAACCACCTAATTTGGATATTTATAGGAAAAAATATGAATTTTCAAAGTTTCTTGAAAATTCTGCCAACTTTTAGAAATTGTGCGAAAATAAAAAGGTTATGTCACTTTGTAATTAAGTTGACCTCCAAGAGTTAAGCTAAACACTTGGAGTTAGTGTGGGCCCATTAAATACTCATTGGGTCTAATGTGTTAACTTTAAAGTTAACCCACCAAAGTGTCTTGATTTATATAAATTGGGACAAGTATGGGTCTAAAGATAAGTGATATGTCCTAAAGGCTAAAATAGCCCATTGGACATTTATTTGTCATGACTCTAATAATATGACCATTTATCTAGAGTTATAAGATGACAGAAAAGAGACAATAGAAGTAACTTCAGTGGTTGGAAGAAAAGGTACCAAAAAGGGGACTTAGAGACAAAAGGTAGTGGATTTACCCTACTTACATGTCCTTAATATTTATGCTTATATATTGATATGAGTAATTGCTTTGCTTGATTATGTGATGTATATATGACTTATTGAAGCTTTGTTTCTATATATGCTATGGCCATGAGTATGATGTATGATAACTTAGTAGTTGGAAGAAAAGGCACCAAAAAGGGGACTCAAAGACAAAAGGTAGTGGACTTACCCAGCTTACATGTCCTTGATATTTATGCTTATATATTGATATGAGTAATTGATATGCTTGATTAGGTGATGCATATATGACTAATTGAAGCTTTGTTTCTATATATGCTATGACCATGAGTATGATGTATGATACATTGAACTTGCAAATATGTCATTGTGTTAGCATAAATTCATGGAAGGCAAGCATGTCATGCATTAAGCATTTATTTGCATGCTAAATGGTATTGTTTGCTACTGAGATTCCTCCAAATGAGCCCTTCCTTAACCAACCAGATAGGCATGTAAGTACATAAGAGGAGTGCAGGACAATATGCCAGATGAAGAAGTTATGATGAGGAAATGAAGACTCAGATGCGCTAATCTGTTATGTATAACTAACATTTGAAATTGTTAATTGTATAACCCGCATGACAGATAGATGTTTGTCCGAAGCACGATAATTGAACTAGAAATGGGTAATTGTATAGTACGAGCCCATTAGTTAAGTAAGCAGAGTGCTTTAATAAATGGAGAGATAGTTTGATGGTAATAAATGGAGTGAATATAGTAACCTCGTATAAAAAGATAAACAATCTAGTAAATATGTTCTTTACCAAATAAATAGTCCCCCAAGAATTATTGTGAAAGTTTTTGGTTAGGAGCTTATTTATTGATTCTCCTGATCGAGTTATAATAATAATGATATCACTTCCGATATATAATAAAGGGGTATAAAGAATGGGTATTACATGTCCGGGTTTGATAACCTGGATATATACAACAAGTTATCTCACATATGCTCAATAGCTTTGTAAATTATAACTTTATTTCTTAATGCAAAATTATATTTCATCAAAAAAATTTTAAAAATATATAAATACTGTTTTCTTATAATCATAATTATGTACAAATAATAAAATTTGAGTAATATATCTGCATTTCCTTCTTTATGTGAGCCAAGATCAATTTTTCTTTTATCTGTAAATAATGTAAGTTAAAAATTATTTTAAGAATTTAAATAGAAGTTAAATATTGATTTCTTATTAACTTATGATAATAAAAATAAATTTAGTAGGTGATAATATAGTTATTTTAGAATAAAAATATAATTTTAGTCTCTTAATTCTATTTAAATTTTTATTTCACTTCAAAGAACTTTCATTTTCATATATTACATCAGGAAAATATGATGTTTTATGTTTTAATTAAAATTATAATTTTAATCAACTTATGTTATTGCTTATTTCACTTTTGATCTTACTTTTATGTTGAATTTATATTTAATTTATAATTTAATAGAGATTTTTTCCCCTTTATACCATTAAATTAATCTATTTAGCAAAAAGAGGCTCATCACTAAAATAAAATGAAACTATTAATTAAGTTATTGCATATTATAGTAAACAGGATGAACAAGAAATTGAAAAATAAATAAATATTTATAGACACTTAAGCAACCCTAGTCAAAAAGAAAAGAAACACAAGGAAATTAGGAAACTAAATAAACGGATGAAAATAAATTTAAAAATTATGTTGAGAGACCAATTGAAATTTGAAAAAAAGAAAAGAAAATGTCATTTGAACTTTAAAATCCTAAATCAATTTTATCACCCACAAACTCACAAGAGCATAACAATTGAAAATTTATTTTAATAGAAAATTACTTATTTAGAATTTTGAAATTCAAGTAATATTTTTTTTATCTTTTTTCTTTGAAATTAAATCAAATGTAAATAAATGTAGAAATAAGTTTAAAAGATGAAAAAAAGTTAAACTGATGTTATGAGACTAAATTGAAATAAATCAAGTTAATAAATGAAAAAAATATATAATTATATACTATTTTTTATAATCAGAATTATGTACAAATAATAACATAATAAATAAAACATGTTAATATTCTCTTTTCCTCTTCCTGCACACCGCATTTTCCACTTTCCGGTTCCCTCCGTGCTCATGAAACGAACAAGCCAAGAAAAACTGAAGCTTTTCTCTCCGTTTCACTCTTTCTCCTTCAAATTTCTGCATTTACTCTGATCTTACCCTTATGACACTGAAATGCATTCTCTCTATCCACGTTTCTTGTGGTTACATTTCTTTTTCTTCATCACCTTCAATTTTCCCTCACCTTCAATTTCTGTCCCTTTCTTGCCCCCACAAAACGTAACCCTCTTTGGGGACGCAAATTTCAGAAATAACGCCATTAGTCTTACCCAAGAACTCAGTTGCCGCCGCCGCCATTTTTCATCGTCTCCTTCTTGTTCTGGGGTTGGAAGAGCTTTCTATGTGAACCCAGTTCGGTTTCTTGATTCTGAAACGAACTCTACGGCTTCTTTCTCTTGCCGCTTCACTTTTTCGATTGTATCTTCCCCTTCGTCTCATTCTGGTGATGGAATTGCCTTCATGATCATCTCCGACACCGACTTGGTCAGCTTCTCCTCTGGCTATATGGGTCTGCCATCTATATCTGTAAATGAGCAAGATTCTTATTTTGCCGTGGAATTTGACACCAATTTTGACCCTTCACTGGGAGATATAAATGGGAATCACATTGGTATTGATGTCGATACAATCTTATCTATCGCCTCAGTGGATGCTATTTCTGAGGGAATCGATCTGAAGAGTGGGAGAAAAATTACTGCTTGGATTGAGTACAGAGATGCCCAGAAAATGGTTCGTGTATGGGTGGATCACTCTCCAATTCGGCCTACAACGCCTATTTTGGTTGCTCAGATTGACCTTTCTGAGAATCTTAAGGAGTATATGCATGTGGGATTCTCTGCCTCCAACGTGATGGGCTCAGGTATTCATAGTATTGATCATTGGCAATTCAAAACTTATGGGTTTATTAGTTCAGTGACTCCTATAGATATGGTAGAGGAAGGAGACTGTTTCTTTTGTTATCCAGAGAATTCTACCCTAGCTACTCAACAGATTGACAATTCTCACTTTCTAAAAGAAAAGCTTGTGGAGATGGCTTTTGGGCTGGGAGGCATTGCTGCATTTATAGTCTCTGCGTTTGTAATCTGCTTATTCTTGATTAAGAGGAAAAAGGCAAGTGTGGAACATCCTCTGAGAGAAGACCAACATTGTGAATTCCGAACCACAAAACTCCCCTCAAGATTGTCGCTCTCTGAAATCAAATTAGCCACAAGGGGGTTCAGTAGAGACAGACTTGTTGGGGAAGGAACATCGGCAAAAGTCTATAAAGGGTCTCTTCCATATGGGGGAGATGTTGCTGTGAAAAGATTTGGGAAGGTTAATGGCTGTAACAGCATAGACTATTTGCACAATCCTTTCAATAATGAGTTTGCCACCATGGCAGGCTGCTTAAGGCACAAGAACTTGGTTCAGCTTCAAGGATGGTGTGTTGAAGAGTCTGAGTTACTTCTTGTCTATGAGTACCTACCTAATGGTAGCCTCAATAGAATCCTACACAAGAACTACAATTCTTCAGTGGTTCTTTCATGGAAGCAAAGGGTGAACATAATTCTGGGGGTTGCTTCTGCCCTCACCTATCTTCATGAAGAGTGTGAGAGACATATCATTCACAGAGATGTGAAGACCTGCAATATAATGCTTGATGCAGATTTCAACGCCAAGCTTGGTGATTTTGGCCTGGCAGAAGTCTATGAGCATAGTTGTTGTGACACAAGAGAAGCTACTTTACCTGCAGGAACAATGGGGTACCTTGCACCTGAATATGTATATTCTGGTGTTCCAACTGTGAAGACTGATGTGTACAGCTTTGGCGTGGTGGTGCTAGAAGTGTGTACTGGGAGGAACCCGGTGGAAGATGATGGAACCGTGATTGTAGATTATGTGTGGAAGATGTGGGAAAAGAGAAAGCTGGTTGAAGCCGGAGATCCAAGGTTGATGGGGAAGTTTAATGTGCAAGAGATGGAAAGGATGCTCATGGTGGGGCTTATATGTGTGCACCCAGATCATGAGAACAGGCCAAGAGTGAGAGATGCAGCTAGGATTCTCAAGGGTGAAGCACCACTTCCATTGCTACCTTCATGTAAACCAAGGGTGAGACTTAGGCCTATTCTACCAAATGATACTGAGGGAATGTTGGATGTTATAGGAGACAGATCCAGTACTGATGAGGCTGCCTATTTGACCCCAAGGAGCCGCTTTAACTAGGAATTTTGTACGTTGATCAGGCTTATAGATGATGATTGTGTTGTGTCCAAATTTGTTGTGCTATCAGATGTAAACAGAAAAGATTATGTTCAAAGTATGTGAATAAATGAATTGATTCTTGGAGTCTCAAACAGCTTTTCCCAGTCCATGAGAAGACCAGTTTTGATTTTTCTGCATAATAGTTTTACAAATCTGTGTGCATGTGTGTGTAATTATTGGCTGAAAGCAGACCAATTATTGGAGTACAGTAATATACGCTGGTGTAATGTTTTGAAGAAGACTTGTTTCTGTTTCAAACGTAAGATACTAGTGACCCAGCTTCAAGGTAAAGTTTATAGATGATTGTTTTCAAACTTTCAGTGACATCAGATACAAATTCTGCGTTTTTTTTTCTCGAAATACATATGTATGTGTGTGTGTTATATGATAATATTATTATATTGTGTTAGTTTTAAATTTAATTTTATCTAATCAATTAAATTTAATAACTAACATGATAAAGATATAATATCATGGATTTAATTTCTAAAGATAAATTATATATATTTCCATTGGCTCTTTACTCGGATTAAATAAATAGGTTAAATTAAAATTGTTAGATAGATTTAATTAAACCGAATTTATTTAAATAAATAAATATGCATCTGATATAAAATTCATGAAAAAAAATTAATAATATTATATACATGTATTTTCGAAAAACATACACACACACATATATATATTATATGATAATATTAGTATATTATGTTATTTTTAAATTTAGTTTTATCAGATAAATTAAATTTAATAACAACATGATAAAGATATAATATCTCGGATTTAATTTATAAAGATAAATTAAATATATTTCTATTGGTTATTTATTCGGATTAAATAAATAGGTTGAATTAAAACGATTAGATATATTTAATTAAACCAAATTTATTTAATTAGCTCATCAAAATAATTAAGTGTTAGTTGATTTCAAATTTAATTAAGATTAATTTTGAAGATCCAATTTAGCGCTTATGAGTTATAAAAACGATTGGGCAGGATAAACCTTGGACGATGAGAAAAAGGAGCACCAGGGAAACCCTAGGGAGACATTGGAGTCACTAACATACAGTCCGTGTTAGAGTCGCATTCATGTGGATACCGGTAGAGAGAGCGAATTTGAGGTGTTGGCTCTTAGAAATCGAAAACCCAGAACACATAAAAGATACGATTCTTTCTAACTCAATTTAAATGCTGTTAATAGATCCGCCATTGGGATTAGTAAAATTTTAAATTCTTCTATTGTACTTGCCAATCCCAACAGTAATGATGTGACACTAAGCATGTGGTGATCCAAACATGCAATGTGATAATGATAGTAAATTAGTAATGATGGTAGTGAAGATGAAACTAGATATGGATGACAACAATGGTGAAAAAATGAAGTCCTAATGAGGAATTCATGAGTGATGGTGTGAACGTAAGCACATAGTTACCCAAACTTGCAATATGATAATGACACCTATGATGAAGAAGATGAAACCCTAATGCGGAATCATGGATGATAATAACAATGGTGGTGTAGGTGTGACACAAAACATGCAGTGTAATACCCCGAAATTTTGGACTAGAGGCTAGAGTATAAGCCTAAATAAAGTAGACTAAGTCTAGTTTTAGTAAGAGTCCGAAGAATGAATGAGAAAAGAATGACAATTAGAAACTGCACATGGAATAGAATGTGACCTTCGGTGCGAATTAGTTGAAAGAAAGTACCCGATTCCTTTAGGATGTGTTTGGATGACATAAAACATAGTCAGAATCCAAAGCAAAAGGGAAATGGTGCCTAGAAAGAAGTAAGAAAGAGAACTAAAAGATCTAATAGCACAAGAAGTAATATTGCCATAATCAAGGATAAAAGAGACAATTGCTACTTGATATTGAGGTTAAAATTGGAAGACAAAAATGAAAGGATAGGATTTGCTTTTCAAAAGTAAGAAGTAATTATGAGAATGGAAAACAAATTTTATCTCTCTCTTAGGCCCTAAAAAAGTCCAAGAAAGGCAAATGAGGGAGGAAAATAAAATAGTTTGGTCAATTAATCAAAGTTTCTTCAACTTTTCCAACTTGGAAAGTTTGGTCAAAAAGCAAGACAAAGAGACCAAATTAGTCAACATTTCCTCTTCCTTTTTGAGAGGGAATTTTGGCCAAATGGAAAGAAGAGAGAGGGAAGAAGTGAAGTTAATTAACTTAAGTCAATAAGGTTAATTAACCATAGGCTTCTTCAAGAAGCCACAACTTTTGGTCGCATATTTCCCTATGTCAATTTTGGCCAAATATTTCAAGAAGGCAATCTATATATAATAATAAATCTCAATCACAATTTCACTGTTCATATGAACAGTAACAGCACATGAGCAGCTTGTGAACAGTATTGTCTCTCTCTCTGAGTTTAAATTTCAAAATTCCCTCACCTATCCTTTATCTTTGCTTTTCTCCAATTTGACTTGCTCGCTCCACTATGGCGGGTTGGACTATTAAATCCGGTGGTGTTTCTTTTTGTAATCCTTTACCTCCCACTTCTGAAACTGGTGCCAGATTCGGACCTCCTTTCATGAATTGTTGCAACTGGAGAGAGAGAAATCCCTGAGGGCGAGCCACAGAGTCAAGGAAGAGCTTATTATGATGTTTCACTTTCCCCATCCCCTCAGACTATCATCAGCTGATTAATCAATCTCAAAAAGCCTGCATCTTCTTCTTCTTCTGGAATTTTGAAAGTTGTTGCGTTTTCATTTTTCAAATTCCAGTTCCACGAGGTTTTGAGAAAAGCGCAGCCGTGGTGGCCTACCCAGAAACATAGTTAAGTTGATTTCCAGGCGAAACTTTGTGCTCAATATTTAAAAAAAAAAGGTACTCCAAGTCATAGAGTTATTTTCGCATCTGTTTCTTCCTCATAGGACAATGATTTTCTCTGGATTCTGAGAGGTACGGCCGAGAAATCAAGGGATTTTGGCTCTGTCTAGCTAGTGTCAAAGTGTTAATATGATAGTGTTATATGATGAGTTGTTAAGCGCATGTTTCATGGGTCTCCCCTTTTGATCTGTGGGATGTCAGAAAGCATATATCACAAGTGGTTTTTTAACCATACCCACTTGAAGATATCTTGGATTCATCATCAAATCCAACAAAAAAAAGTCTCCTTCTTTGACTTTGAGTATCTTTGGCTATTGAATTATTGTACCTGTACTTGAGAATTCAAGATATCTTTTCTTTTTAAAAATTACAGAGTTCTATAAAACTAATCTTGTCAAAAATAGTGGGAATGGTTTTTTTGAGTTATTGCTGAAATGATGTGAAGGGTAGTCGCCCATTCAGTTGCCTCCAAGATCCAATCTTTTAGATATCACATGGATTTTGAGTTATTGCTATAATCCTTTTGTTAGCTCACTGACCTTAGGTTTTTTGTGTGAGATAGGTTGGTGTTGCAATCTATCCTCCACATTTTGTCCATTGGATTTTTGTTTTATCTATAATGTAAGTAGTGCCTTGTATGGCTTTAGGAACACTCAATGACAGTTATAATGTGGAGGGCAATCGCCTATGAAGTTTTTTTTAGATTCAATCTTTTATATTTGACATATAGGTATTGAAGAATAGTTGTAATCCTTTTTGTAAGCTTATTAACCACTGGATCCTGCAGTTTCACACAAGCTAGAAACTTTGCTTTTAAGTTGTGACTAGGGTTGGATTGTGTAGGACTAATTAGATTATGGCCTAAAAGATGTTAGAAGTAATTAATTGATAAAAAAAAATGTGTCTTAGTGTCTAATGGTAACAGCGCAAAAATTGGAAATTATGAATATAATGATTTTTAATGTTGCTGGTACCTTTTAAGTTCAACAATTTTAAATTCGTTTTGTTGTTTCACTCATGTTTTTTTTTTCAAAAATTGTATCCCAGATTGCTTTGTGGCTGATATTATGGTGGAAGCCCATCAATGTATTGGTCGTCCTGTCTAAGATGTTCTTCACAGGTTTGTTTACTTTAGACTCAGCTTGTAGCATTATTTTAATCAAATTATTTATTAATTATGACTGTCATGAATTGTTACTAATTCATTTATATTGTTATAGGGGTCTCTTTGTTGCTCTTGGGTTTCTTCTCTATGGTGGAAGGTATTTGTTTGTATCGATCTTCAAGTGTGATGTATTTAAGTTTCCATTTTTTATTCCAAGTACAGGGTTAATCCTTAATTTAGGAACTGTGAATTTTAAAAGGGAAACATTGTAAAGCAGCCCCATATTGGTTTCAAATCTTTTCTGCCTTTTTGGACTCATGAAATCGAAATAGTTTCGAGCAAAAAAAAAAGAAGAAATTGAAATAGGGCATTATAGTTATATATGTATATGTACGTTCATTTAGTACTTTAGTTTTTTTATACACAAAAAAAAGTATATTAGTATTTTTTGTGTGTTTTGTCTATATGTATATGTATGTTGAATTTTTTTTTTATAATTTTGTGATGTAGGTGGCAATTTCTTTCTTAGCACTTTCATGACAATTCAAATAATATTAATGTTGCATGCATTTCAAATAATTTATGTGGATGAAACTAATTGATGTGTTATTGAATATATTATGAATATTAATTACACTTAAACTAATTCATCCCGCGCATCGCATGTAACCCCCTCCGTAATTATATCCGAAATACAACATTAGAGTGAAATAGAGACCAATAATAATCAAAACTCATTTACATTCCCATCCTTAAGATAGGATTTTCACAAATACATTTCACAAACACTTTAACCTGGTCTCACATTCATATTTCGAATACAATTACTTCGTGAAGATAATTAACATTCATAATATATCAGAGTGCACAATAACAATCCCGGCAATTCCGGGTTCATATCTTCACTAAAAGTTCATAGGGAAATACGCCCATTACAATTCCTCAACGGGGATTATACAAATTTCATTCCAGATACATATCCAAATACACCTCCACAACATATACAATTCTAAATACATCCAAATCAACTACCATTATCCCAAATAGCAATGATAACCACTACCAAGTCCAAATGCCCATAAGGGATTCTCGCCGCCCCTAGTCACTTGCTCCTTCCTCGAGCCACTTGTCCTGTCTAAAATATTGGTAGGGGAGGGTGAGATTCTAGAGAATCCCAGTAGGAAATAGATACCAATATGCATGCAAGATAAGTGTTTAATGCATGACATGCTTGTATCACAATAACTCGTGTTCACATAATGATATATCTGCATGCTCAATGTTTCAACAACATACTCATGGCCATAGCATAAATAGAAACAAAGCTTCAATCATTCATATATGTTTCACATAATCAAGCAAAACAATAACATGCATCAATACACAAACACAAATATCAATACATGCAGGAGAGGTAAGTTCCCTACCCTTATTCTTTCCACGTATGCTCTAGCATCGGCTACTCACGATCCGAGCAGATATCAAACCATGATAAGGTGAATATCAACCCTATAACCAAATCAAGGACATAGGATCATTCTCTTTTCCAAGTTCTCATTTTCATAACACTTAAAGTTGGTTACCATTTATGACCTTTAAGTGGTTAATCAAAGCCTAAACACAAGCCTAGAGGCTTGGGAAACACTTGACCAAAGGTCACTTTTTAAAAGTCCAAAATACTGATTTTTGGTGGTTGGCCGTGGCCAATGGACACATAGAAGGTCTTGGGCCGCGGTTCATAACCTCTGGCCGCGGCCAAGAAAATTCTGTTTCCTGGCTGAACTTTCATAATTCATAACTAATTCTAGAAAACTCTAAACGAGGTGATTCCAAATCCAAATGAAAGGGACTTAAGTCCTCTTTATAGAAGAAATATGTACCATTACTGGAAATCACCACAAAAGTCCAGAATTACACAAAACTCATCACTGCCCCTAAACAGAGTTCTGTTTCAATCCCAAACTTTGGACAACCATATCTCACGGAATACTAAACTAAATGACACAAAATATATGTCCATTTTGAATCTTGGGATGTGAAATTTAAGACTGGAAAGTTTCACAATTTTCTGAAATCATTTGGTCATTCAAAACGTCCACACAAATAAACTGCCCAGAACAGAGTTCCAAGGGACAGATTTTCCAATTTTCTACTAAAGTGTCCCATAGCTCCAAAATTAACAATCAAGCCTATTCCCATATAAATTTTCACAAGGAACACAATGGTAACCTCAAAATGACCAAAATCACAACCTATCAACATGCCCTGTTTTGACCAAAGCACAAAACCAACACAAAAGGTGCCAAACTTCATATTTAAGCTTCAATGCAATTCTATCAATTCAAAACATTAAACAAGGCACCATTTCTATGACAACAACATATTATACTCCCCAAGACCCTAAATCACGAAAATTAGGGCTAAAATTCCAAAAATTCAAGGCCTAACCAATGGCCACAAAACTTATCTGAAAATGAAGCTTTCACTCACCTCAACAACTTTCCCAAAGGCACTTCATGATTCTCCAACTTGTACATTTTCATGATTCCTCAAATCACCACCAATGGAGAATCTAAAACCATAGGATGAAAGCTCTCAACAAGAGGAACAACTTTATAGAAGAGCATTTTGGCATTAGAGGTCAAGATCTTACCTTAAATGCAAGCTTTCACTTCCTTTTTCTTGGCCAACAATGGCTGCACAAGAGAGAGAAGAGAGAGAACGTGAGAGAGAGAAGGAAGAGAGGTGAAGATGATGGAGAATGCAGAAAAATCTGCCCCATACCCCTTCACATGCGCATGAGAGATAGAAAGAGAAAAGAGGGAAAATGAATAAAAAATGGTGCTTTGACTTTTTATCTCATCTCTCTTCATCATCAAGTGACACTTGTCCACATCTTATGCATTCTCATAAAGTAAGTAACTACTTGGTTACGCTACTCATTCCATTAGCCATTTAGTTACATATCTCATTTCTCCTTAGTTAGTAATTAATCTCTCTATTAATTACTAACTAATTGCCCATCAATTTCATTTTTTCGATTTCCACTAATCATGGTATATTAATTAATATAGCCACCAAACCCATAATTATTCCACTTTAATTCGATAATTATCCTCAATAATTACCATTAGCCTTTAATCAAAAATTGGGGTGTTACATCGCATGGGATAGTTAATGCTTGTTAAGAGAATATCAAAACAACTATCTCTCTCTCACACAATCAAAATTTCTGCCAGCACCTGGAATGCAAGTGAAAATGAAGATCAAAATGAAAAAGGAAAGAGCAAGAAGGACAAAGAAGAAGGTAAGGTATTCTACATTGATTTTCACCTTCCAAATCACCTTTCTAGCTCTTGAGGTCTTCATAGATATTGTTCCTCTCACTAAGAGCTTCATTTCCATGGTTTTAGTTTCTTGAGAAGAGTTGTGTTATGCTGTCCACAAAGTGCCAAAGTTAGAGAAATCAAGTACAAGCCCTAGAAAGTGAAAGAGGTGAGTATAAGCTTCATTTTGACCTATGTGTTGTGTTGATTGGCTGAATTTTTGGGACTTGTTCTTGCTGCCCTATTTTTGGTCGTTTAAGGTTTTTAGGGTTTCATCATGCTTTGGTCATATACATGTGATTATATGATGTTTGGAAAGCATATGTACCTAGTTTGGTGAATAAATTATGAATTGGTAAATTGTTGCTTTGTGCCCTAATTTTTTGTTAGAACAGGGCTTAAAGAAGTAGTGTAACTTTGCTGTTTTTGAAGTCTCCAATGGATTCCTTAGGCAAAATTGTGAAGGAATAGGTTGTTGGAATGATTTTATAAAGAATGGATTTGAAATCAAAAACTGGATTTGCTGCCAATTAGGGTTTCCTGTGTAGCAGTCTAAATGTGCATTATTTTTAGGTAGGTGAATATTGTACAATGGCCTTGAAACTTTTTTAAATAAAAGTATCTTGTCAAGCTTTAATATGATATGTCATTTGGATCAGTACACTATGAATTATTAATTATCGAAGTTAGGCATGGAATGTGGAATGAATTCTATGGCAGTAAGGCTTTAGTCACAGTTTTGGAATTTCATGGCTAGAATTGGCTCTACATAATATTTTTCTTGTAAAATAGACTCAGAGATTTGAGTTGGAATTTGAACCACCCTAATTGGAGTTCTATAGAATTAGTTAAGAATTTTCAAAGTTTAGTCAAAATGCTGGAAGCTTTTAGCTACCTTGCGAATTTAAGAAAGAAAGGGCCAAATGCAATAAGTGTAAACTCCAAAGGTGAAAGTAAGCCTATGAGGCTAAGGCAGCCCCATTAGGCATTCATTTGTCATGGCTCTAATAATATGACTATGTTTTTAGGACCATGAGAAGTTAAGAAAGAAGAAGAATGAAAGATGCTTCAAGCAACTCTGATGATTGGAAGAAGATGAAATAGAGATTGACATTAGTCCACAAGGTAGTGAACTTACTTAACTTGCATGTATTTGATGTGTATGCTATGTACTAATGTGTGATGTTGCTTTGCTTGATTATGTTAGCAAGTATGAATGAATAAAAGCTCAGTTTCTATTTATATTGTGGCTATAGGTATGTTGTGTAATATCCCAATCTGTGATTAAGGGCTAATGACTCCGATATTGATTGTAATTAGTGTAATTAAACACTTTTGGAGAAATATGATGTAAATTTGATATGAGTATATTTAGAGATTTGAGATCAAGGGTTGAGATCTATTGACCATGGGTCAGAATCCCATGCTTTGCATCTATGTGAGCTCATGTAAGAGTGTGTAGGATGGTGGCATGTGGCATTGTGTAGTCCCTTGGATGGCGCAAAAGGACAAAACATCACTTTTTCTCTCTCTTCTCTCTCCTATGCGGTTTGTGTGTATGGCTAGGGGAAGGAGTGTGCTTCATCATCATCATCATCTCTTCCATCTCTCATTTTCTCTCTCTTCTTTCCCCATTTTCGCTGAACTCAAGCAAGGAAAGAGAAAAGAAAAGATTTGATTTTGGGTGAGTAATGGTCCTTCTTTGCTAAAATCCTCTTCTCTAATGTTGTGCACCTCATTGAGAGCTTCATTGTGGTGATTTCAGAATCTTGAATAGTGTTGATTTAGGTGTTGGAGGAAATTGAAAGTTGGAGAATCAAGATTCTGGATTTGGCAAAGTGAAGAGGTAGGCATTTGATGCATTTTGATATATTATTTATGAGTTTTGGATAAGTTTAAGAAATTCTGGAAATTTGCCTTAATTTATGGTTATTTTGGAATGAATGAAATTTATAGTGATTGATGTTGGAATTAGTTTATTGTGGAGTTATTTGATTGTTGGAGTTGATTTGGAAAGTTTGAATTGAGTTGAATGAAATTTGGACATTAGGTGTGTCATAGAGACCTAAGTGTTTGATTGTGGTTAAAATGGTTTTTGGGTGTTTTGGAAGTTGCCAATGTGTTCCTTAGGCATGGTTAAGTGTGTATGAGCTTTGTGAGAAGTTTGGAAACCATTGGGATTAGTTTTGACCATCTGGGAAATTTCTGTTATTGCTGTGTTTCTGGTCTCTGATGCACAACACTCGAGTGAGGGAAGATCATGCTCGAGTGCTGCGTGTATTTTCCCTTGTCTGCTGATAAGTAAAATATTTGCATATTTATTTTCCCCTATATGATGATTTTATGGACGATATTTGCGTTTAATATAATAAATTTGGCTGTGATTGATAAATAAATAATGTTTTTGGAATAAACAACATTTTAAAAAAAATAAAAAATGAAGGCACTGTAGCAGCCGCGCGGGCATTGTAGCAGCTGCCAGGACACTGTAGCAGTACTGTAGCACACGTTTTTTCCTCTATAAATAGAGATCAAGGCCAAGCTCAAAGGGAGGAGAGGAAGAGAAGCAGAGGTTTCCTTCTCCGACAAGGAGAGGTCCTTCTCTAACCGGGAAAGATCTTTCTCTAACATTTCTGAGTTCATTGTATTAATTTTTAGATTTAATTTCACATTTTGCATGCCTCCATCTTGTAAGGCTTAGGATTGTATTACATTTTGCATGCCGTCTACATAGAAGGTTTTACCTCCTAAATGGACGACTAGATTTCTTCATTTTTCATGCATCTTTTGGTTGTATATTTATGTTTGAGAATTTAATATTCAAGTGTATGCAGTATTTCTGAGGATTTCATTCTAGCTTTATATAATTTATTTTGGTTTTGTTTTTAATTTTATCATGAGCTAAATTTTCAATTTCCTAGGGTGATGACGTAACTTACTAATGACGGATTGAATCCTAACTTATCAAATCTAGTTTGAATTTCTCCTTCATGATTGAGTTTTAATTATTATTCTTAATGCTTTTAATTGACTGACCATCTTTTGAATGATTTCAATATACATGTTGAGACCGGAAGAGATGCATGTGTATCGATCCTATAATTAAAACCATGACTTACATATGAAATAGGAATATATTCATATGAGTTGTGTAGTCTTACTGAGTTCCATAAATCTTAATGCATAATTAATTACTTAAATTCATATAGGAATATATTGGATTAGCAATTAATTATAGAATTGCTTGACGTTGGAAGAGGCTAGTAATTAAATTAGGGACACTCGACTATCAATCATATGGAATAAATTGGGCTAGAATAGATAAGTAATTCAATCTAGAATTTGTTAAGTGAAGTCTAATCCCTAGGGCTTTTTCTTATATTTGCTTTCATATCATCTGCATTCATATTTAATTATCTTTCTTTTATTTTGTACTCTCAATCACCAACTAATTGATCGACTAAATGGAGTTAAAATTGCTCATTTTGGTACTTAGTGCTCAATCCTCGTGGGAACGATACTCTACTTACTTCTATATTACTTGATTACGACAATGTATACTTGCACTATTTGATTGATCATCTACACACGTATCATCTGCTTCTAGTTTTGCCTGGGTTCTATGAGTGGAGCTCGAGTGCACTTCTTTCACCGTGAGTGATGTTGATGATCACTTGAGTGAGCATGAGATTGCTCGAGTGATAGCGTATGTTCAAAGGTTAGGGTTGTTCTCAGGTTGTCACTCGTTGGTCATTTGTCAAGAGTGTGCTCTGGCACTCGCAAGTGAAACCATCTCACCCGAGCACTGGGGGTATGCTCGAGTGAGCTTTTCCCTCTGGTGTGGTATGTGCTCTCGGGTTGTCACTTCTTTGTGTTGCACTTCCAGGGACTTGAGCAGATTTGTAGTCATCACCCGAGTGCAAAGCCTTATGCTCGAGTGATGTGAGCACTGTCTGGCTGAGGTAGCTGCTCACTGTCAAACACTCACGAGTGAGAGCCGTTCTCACTTGAGCATGAGTCGCTCATCACTTGAGTGAGGTCATCTTCACTCGAGTAAGTTAGTCTAAAATCACTGTTTTGCCTTTCGAAAAAGGGGTCTTCAGGATAGTTCTTCCAACCCTTTAGGCATATGTTTAGGCCTCTATTAACCACCTAAAGAGTCCTAAATGATAACCAACTTAGAGTATTATGGAAATATACATTTGGAAAAGAGATTGATTGGTTGTCCTTAATTTGGTATAGGATTTGATATCTGTTGCCCTCGTGAACCTGCGAAGCCAAAGAAAGTCAGGAAAGATTCAGGTAATGACTTTTCCTTTATATCTTATGTGATGCATTGTATGTGTGTTATATCATTGGTTTGTGATGGATTCGTATGTTGCAATATTTGTGAAATTGTGTATACACCACTATACCAATAGTCCTTGAGTTGCTAACAACGGTTCAGGTAAGGGCTGTGTGCCTTCCCGGCGGTAAATAAGGATGAGGTTAGGGTGTAATATTTGTGATTATGTGAGCCGAAAGGCTATTTGTGGGCCGAAAGGCTATATATGAGCCGTAAGGCTATTCGTATGCACTGCCATACCAACAGTCCCTGAGTCGCTAACAACAGTTTGGGTTAGGACAGTGTGCCTTTCCGGTGGTGAAAGGGGCTAAGGGTGGAGTGTGATTTATGTTGTTGTTGTTATGTGATGATTTGCTTACATGCTATGTGATTACGTGTGGTATGAATGATTTGTTACTACTGGGATTCTTTAGAATCTCACTCTTTCCAAATGACTAACATTTTCAGATAGGGCGAGTGGTTCCAAGGATAAGTGGCCAACCAGGAGTGGTTAGGGCTAGTAGGGACATACTGGATTTCGGACCGTTGGTTATCTGTTGATTTTGGAATTTTGGGATTACTTTGTATATGAGATGTAAATATGAATTTTGGTCATGTAATCCCTATTTTGGGAAACCTTTAAACCCATTATGTATATATAAGTAACCCGGGGTTGCCGGGATTTTGGTTACGCACTTTGATATTTATTATGTGATATAACTGCACAGGTAATTGTATTCAAAAGTGAATGTGAGACCGATGGATTCTGTTTTAAATGTTTTATTTGTTAACCCCATCTCTTGGAGATGAGTGATTATAAAAAATGATTTTGTCTTATTGGTCTCTATTTCACTTAAATTTCGTTGTCTGGATATAATTACCGTGAAGGGGTTACATGTTGCACAAAACATTGACCATGCAGAAACATCATTATGTAAACATGAGCCTATGTAAGGCATGAATATCATGCACAAGTGTAATGCCTCAAAAATATGATTAAGGGCTAATGACTTCAAAAGTAAATGTAATTAATGTTAAGCAAACACTTTTGGAGAATACAATGTGAATTATGATCTGAATGTGCAGTGATTAGTGCCCAAACCCTATATTTGAGCTCAATTGTGGTATTAAAACCTAAATTGAATAAAATTAATTGGAGGGTGCATGAATGGTGCAATGGAATGAGAAATTGAGCTAAGTGGTGATTCAAAAGGAAATTGCTATAGTCAGGGGTAAAATAGGAAAAAGAAAAGTTACCGACCAATTAGTCAGTAATTGAAGAGGGATGCCACTAATAACATAAAGATTAATGGTTATGACTAATTGTAAAGAGAGCAAGAGAGCATAATCTCATGGGTGGATATGCATGGAGGTGTATGGAAGAAGCTCCAAGATGTTGACACTTGGCATTATGTGGAGCAAGGGATGAAAGTCAAACTTTCAACCCAATTTTCTCTTCCCTCTCACTCTCAAAGTCGGCTAGAGGCATGGTGAGGGTGCAACAAACTGATCTTCATCATCATCTCATTTTCTCTCTCCATTCTTCGTTTTTGCAACACCCCGTAATTATATCCGAAATACGCGATTAAAATGAAATAGAGACCAATAATAATCAAATAACATTTACTAACCCATCACATGATGGGGTTTTCAAAAATACCTTTCGAAATCATTTATAAACTTGGTCTCATATTCACATTTTGAATACAATTACTACGCGAAGATAAATCACATTCATATAAATATCAGAGTGCACAACATAATTATCCCAGAAATCTCGGGTACATACCTTCGCTAAAGATATACAGGGCACAATTGCCCATTACAATTCTTCAAATGGGGATTACACAATCTCATCTCGAATGAGTCCTGCCGCTCCCTCCACGAGCCACTTGCCCTGTCTAAATTGTTGGTAAGGGAGGGTGAGATTCGAGAGAATCTCAATAGGGAAACATTATCAATATGCAGGCAAGATAAGTGTTTAATGCATGACATGCTTGCATCACATAACTCATGCACACATACAATGACAAATCTATAAGCTCAATGCTTCGAACGAGACACATATGGCCATAGCATATATTGAAACATAGCTTCAAATCATTCATACATGTTCCACATAATCAAGTAAAGCAATAACATGCATCAACACATTAATACAATTATCAGAACATGCAGGAGAGATAAGTTCCCTATCTCCAGTCTTTTCTCCTCTATTTATATGCCAGCAACTCGGGGCTTCACATTTGATCCTACAATGTCAAATGTACTATTTAGATACTTCCATAGTGTTTCTGGGGGTTATATGAAGTTATATGGAAAAATTACTAAAATACCCCCGGGGACCCGGCCCGACCCCGCCGTACCCGGTCGGCTGTACTTTTCTTAAAATTTTGACATGGGCTATTCTAACATATTTTCACCCAAGGAATCCATTTCCGAACTCGGAATTATCAAATTCAATGTCAATTTACAAATCCACCTAATTTTCGCTCCTGAACTCAATGGAATCATCAAATCATTGAAAATACAACTCTAAGACCCATTTCTAGAGCTGGCCGAAATTCTCAAGTATTTTGGGGAAAATTGGGGTTTTTCAGTTTCGGCTCCGTAAACGTGTTCCTTTCCACTCCTAACCACTTTATTGACTATTCCATTAGGTTACAACTACCATTTAGTACCAATTTGGGCAGCATAACATCCCCACACACATATTTTCCATTTTTGAAACCAATGACAATCCGGCGAAATTTCCCGGTTAAATTGTCCACAGCAGTCAAACCTCTCTCTCTCTAAGAGCTCTCAAACCTCTCTCTCTCTTTTCAGCTGAAACTCACGACAGAAATGAGAGAAAGAAGAAGATGGGAAAGATTTTAATTCCATGATGTGTCATCTTTTATTTTGGTGATGTCATAATTCTCATTTTCGGATTTTCTGGCAGATTTTCTGCCCAAACTTTGAAAAATCATAACTAATTATAGAAAACTCAAAATGAGGCGATTCCAAAGCTAAATGAAAGATATTTAAGTCCTATTCATAGGAAAAATATTGGCCATTAATAAAAATCACCACAAAATTCCAGAATTACATAAAAATCATCACTGCCCCAAAACAGAGTTCAGTTGCCATCCCAAACTTTGGACAGTCATATCTCCTAGTTCATAAAACGAAATGGCACAAATCATATGTCCATTTTGAAGCTTGAGATGTGAACTATAATACTGGAAAGTTTCGTAATTTTTAGTCGCCATTTGATCATTCAAAACGTTCACACAAACTGACTGCCCAGAATAGAGTTTCACTGGACAGAATTTCAGATTTTGCATCTTTGCTTTTATTGGTTCCATTTTCATACCAAACATCATTCCCACATAAATTTTCACAAGGAATCCATTGGAAACACAAAATCAATCATATTTACATCACATTGACATGTTTTCACAACAATCTCAATATGTCAACACAATTCACATTCAATTCTTCCCTCTATTCTAAGTCAATTTGGATGTTAATCCATAATTGAACTCAAATATGGGGTTTTGGACACACGAATCACATTCGAGTGCCAAATCACATCATATTCTCCAAAAGGGTTATTTATCACTAACCACATCCACTTTTGAAGTTATTAACCCTTAATCACAATTTGGGATCTTGCTAAAATGGGGCTTAGCAGTCCACTTCTCTCAGGCTTATCCTCTAACCTCAAGTCTCAAAATTCGGGGTATTACAATTTTCATCTAAGAACAAGAAGGAAAGAGAAAGAAGAAATTCAAGGTAAGTGCTCTATTTGACCTTGAATACTTAAACCCTTTTCTTTAATGTTGTTCATGTTGATGAGAGCTTTGACCCTATGGTTTTAGATTTTCAAGAGGTGGTGTTTTAAAACTTGAGAAAACTTAAACGTTGAAGAATCAAGAAACAAGATTGGGAAAGTGGAGGAGGTGAGTAAAACCTACATTTTGACATGTGTATTGTGACCATTGTAGAGACTTTGGAATTTTTGGATATTGCCTTGATTTTTGTGCATATGAGGATTAAATGAATTTCATGATGTTTTGTGTTAGATATGGTGTGTTGTTGTGTTATTTGAACAATGAGAATGGTTTGGAGTTTTGAATGTGAAGTTTGAGTAATGTTGTGGTTGAGTGTTGTATTGTGGTCAAAACAAAACTTGTATATGGGATGTGATTTTGGATGTTTTGATATTGCCATTGGATTCCTTGTGAAAAACTGTGTGGGAATAGGTTTGGTTGTGAATTTTCAAGCCATTAGACACTTTGGTTGTAAATTGGAAATTCTAGAAAATTTCTAAGTGTAAAATATTGTGTAGGGGACCAAGTTTGCATGGTGATTTGAAATATTAAATGGTATTGAAATGTTGTCAAACTTTTCATTGTTGTAGTTCACATTACAAGCTTTTCATTGACATAAAGTTTGGGTCATTTTGAGGTCTGTACAAAGAGTTATGGTCATTTGAATATCAACCAGAAAATTGGCCAAAGGTTGGCCACGGCCAGTGGATGTTGGCCATGACCCAAAACCTTCTAACCAATTCTTGGCCATGGACCACAACTCTCTAACCTTTTGATGGCCATGGCCCAAAAGTTTTTTACCTGTTTTTGGCCGTTGCCAGAGGATCTTGGCCGCAGCACAAAACTTTTTGATCATCTATTCGCTGATGACCAAGCTCATGAGAATGGATCAATCGTTTAAGTGAGATGAGCATTCTGAAAACAGTTTTGTTGAGCTGAAGTAGAGGTTGACTAGGGGGCCAGTATTGATTATACCTAATCCTTGCTTTACTTATGTTGTGTATAGTGAAGCAAGTAAGCAGGGATTAGGGTATGTCCTTATGCAGCAAGGACGTGTGGTGGCCTAAGCCTCCCGATAGCTAAAATAGTATGAAATCAATTATCCCACTTATGATCTGGAGCTTGTGGCAATTGCATTTGCATTAAAAATATGGTGACATTATTTGTATGGTGTGAAAGTATAACTGTAATGCAACTACTAGAGTCTCAAATATCTGTACGATCAGAAAGAATTAAACATGAAACAGCATCGATGGATAAAGTTGCTGAAAGATTACAACCTAGAGATTAAGTACCATCTGGGTAAAGCAAATGTCATTGCGGATGCTCTTAGTTGAAAGATGATGCTTGTGGCAGCATTGATGATACAATAAGGGAAGTTGATAGAAGATTTATGAGATTTGAATTTTTCAAACCAGATCTTTTGTGCTAATTCAAAAGTTTCTTAAGGGGAAAGTAATCTAGGGTTGAAACAGAAGAAGCTCATAATTGAGATGCTAGGGTGTAGTCTATTCAGGCTATGATTAAGCATGGAGAAGCCCGGGACTATGATTTGTCACCTAGTGGATTGGTTCGCTACAAAAAAAGAATATGTGTTCTACTAAAGGCAGACTTGAGGTATAAGATTCTAGATGAGGCACACAAAAGCTGGTATACTCTTTACCCAGAATGACCAAAATGTACCACGGTTTGAAGTATATATATTGGTGGCTGGGATTGAAGAGCAATGTGACCAAGTATGTGGTGCAGTGCCTTACTTGCCAGAAGGTGAAACTTGAGCACCAAAGGCCGCCGAGCTTACTGCAAAGTCCTGAGATTCCAGACTGAAAATGGGAAAGTGTAACCATAAACCTTGTTGTGGGATTGCCCAAGATCATGAACTATAATACGATCTGGGTGATTGTTGACCGGTTAACGAAGTCGGTACACTTCATATCAATCAATGCTCGTTACTTTTCGGACAAATTAGTAGGAATTTATATATGGGTGATTGTGAGGCTTCTTGGCACACCAAAGAATATCATTTCTGACAGAGATCCTAGATTTACTTCAAAATTCTGGAGGGCTTTACATGAACCTCTGGGTACACAATTGAGATTTAGTACGGCTTATCATCTGCAGACTAATGGACAGTTGGAAAGGACCATTCAAACACTATAAGATATGTTACAAGCATGTGTCCTTGACTTTAAATGGAATTGGAAATACTTTCTTCAACTAGTCGAGTTTGGCTATAACAACAACTATCATACGAGCATCCGGATGGCTCTATATGAAGCGTTATATGGGAGGAAGTACCAATTACCTTTGTATTGGATAGAGTTGTCTGAGAGAAGGTTGTATGGGCCAGATATTATTGATTAAACCATAGAGAAAATCAAAATTATTTGAAAGAGGCTCCTTACAGTGCAGAGTCGACAGAAAAGCTATGCTGATAAGAGGAGAAGACCACTACAGTTTGAAGTGGGAGACCACGTGTTTTGGAGAGTATCTCCAGTCACTAGCATCGGGAGAGCGATCAAGGGAAAGATGCTGAGCCCATAGTATATAGGGCCATTTCAGATTCTTATGAGAAACGGGCTTGTAGCTTATCATGTAGCCCTACCCTCGAACTTGAGCAGGCTCCATGATGTGTTCCATGTTTCCCAATTGAAGAAGTACTAACTGGATACAACGCACGTTATTGAGTATGACAATGTCGATTTACAAGACTAGTTCACATATATGGTAAGCTAGAGTAGATCATTGATAGAGAGGAAAGACGGCTCAGGCACCAGAGTATTCCGTATGTGAAGGTGATCTAGAAGGGAATGACTCAGAGGGAAGCAACTTGGAAAGCGGAAGTGGACATGCAAAGGCATTATCTGAAAATTATGTCTCAAGCTGTGTGGAAAATTTCTAGGACAAAATTTGTTTTACGGGGGATGAATTGTAATGCCCCAAAATATGACTACACGCTACTGACTTCAAAATTGACTGTAATTAATGTTAAGCAAACACTTTTGGAGAATACAATGTGGATTATGATCTGAATGTGCAACAATCAGTGCCTAAACCCTGTATTTGAGCTCAATTGTGTATTAAAACCTAAATTGAATAAAAATAAGGGGAGGGCGCATTAATGGTGTAATGGAATGAGAAAATGAGCTAAGTGGTTATTCAAAAGGAAATTGCTATAGTTAGGGGAAAAATAGGAAAAAGAAAAGTTGCTGACCAATTAGTCAATAATTGAAGAGGGATGCCACTAATAACATAAAGATTAATGGTTATGACCAATTGTCAATAGAGCAAGAGAGCATAATCTCATGGGTGGATATGTATGGAGGTGCATAGAAGAAGCTCCAAGATGTTGACACTTGGCATTATGTGGAGTAAGGGATGAAAGTCAAACTTTCAACATAATTTTCTCTTCCCTCTCACTTTCAAAAACGGCTAGAGGCATGGTGAGGGTGCAAAAAATTGATCTTTATCATCATCTCATTTTTCTCTCTCTATTCTCCATTTTTGTCTAAGAGCAAGAAGGAAAGAGAAAAAAAAATTCAAGGTAAGTGCTCTATTTGACCTTGAATGCTTAAACCCTCATCTTTAATGTTGTTTATGTTGATGAGAGCTTTATGGTTTTAGATTCTCAAGAGGAGGTGTTTTAAAACTAGAGAAAATTTGAAAGTTGGAGAATCAAGAAACAAGCTTGGGAAAGTGGAAGAGGTGAGTAAAAACTACATTTTGACATATGTATTGTTACCATTATAGAGACTTTGGAATTTTTGGATATTGCCCTGATTTTTATGCATATAAGGATTGAATGAATTATGTGATTTTTGTGTTAGAAATGGTGTGTTGTCGTGTTATTTGAACAATGAGAATGGTTTGGAGTTTTGAATGTGAAGTTTGAGTAATGTTGTGGTTGAGTGTTGTATTATGGTCAAAACAGAACTTGTAGATGGGATGTGATTTTGGGTGTTTTTATATTGCCATTAGATTCCTTTTGAATAATTGTGTGGGAAGTGGTTTGGTTGAGAATTTTAGAGCCATTTGACACTTTGGATAGAAATTGGAAATTCTGGAAAATTTCTAAGTGTGAAATGATGTGCAGGGGACCAACTTTGCATGGTGATTTGAAAGAGTAAATGGTATTCAAATGTTGTGGAACTTTCCAGTTTTATAGTTGACATTGCAAGCTTTCTGACCATCTATTCACCACGGCCAATGGATGGCTTGGCTGAAGCCAACCCTTCAAAAATTGCAATTTGAACTTTCGAAAGGTGGCCTTTGGTCAAGTTTTTTCCAACCCTTTAGGGATGTGTTTAAGCTTCTAGTAGCCACCTAAAGGTCTCAAATGATAACTAACTTTAAGTGTTTTAGGAATTAAGAACTTGGAATAAAGATTGACACGTTATCCTTACTTATGATTTTAGGATTTGATATATGCTCTGTACGTGATCAACTGGTGCCAAAGCATACCTAGAAAGAACAAGGTAGTGACACTTTCTCTTATACTATGTGTAATGCGCTGTATATATGTCTTATCATTGAATTGTGAAAGCTATGTGTAAGCCGTGAAGGCTATGTGTAATCTGTGAAGGCTATGTATATGCTGTGAAAGTTATGTGTATACAGTCGTGAATGCTATCAATTATGATGTTGGTCACATATCATATCTATACAGCCGTGAGTGCTTTGGATTATGTCAAAAGTCACACCTCACTGTGATCATTACTGCTATTGCTGCTTGGTGATTTGCTTGCATGTTATGTGATTATATATTGTATGAGTGATTTGTTGCTACTGAGATTCTCTTAAATCTCATTCTTTCTATTGACTAACCTACAATCAGGGCAAGCGGCTCGAAGGAGCAACAAACAACCAAGGGCGGTTGGTCCTCCTTTAGCGATGTAATTTTAGTAGTTGGTTGTCATAGTTTGGTTGAGATTACTATACATATTGTAAATGTAAATTTTGGATAGTGTTTTGTAATCCCCTGAATGGTAAAGTGATAAGGGCGAAAATGCCTGTAACCCTTTAGTTAATAAATGGAACCCGGGTGTGGCAGGGAATTTTGTTTACATATTGACATATATGCATGAAACCAAACTGTGCAGGCCAATTATATTTTCAAAATATGAATGTGAGACCAAGTTCAACAGGTTTTTAAAAGAACTTATTTTGAAAACCCACTTTATATAGGGCGGGTCCTTGTCTTGAAGTTGGAGCTTTTAACATCCATTGGTCTCTAAATTATCCTAATGATACATTTTTGAATTATAATTACAGCTACTAAGGTAGCGGGTTATATTTATGGTATCAGTGTCGTAGTTCCTGACAAGGGTAAGATTTGCTAAGATAGCTCCTATAGTTCTTTGCCATATTGATGGAAGATAACTTATGTTTTCTTATTGTCTATACACATGAATGTTCATAATGATTTTGATATATGAGTTTTAAGGAGTATGTGTATGCATTTTCTATGATATTGACATGGTGAATTATTTGTAGAGTAAAGAGAAACAATGGTTTGCCCCAAAGTACGACGTGTAGACCCAGAGGTAGGAGGAAATCCATGATAACCTACTTGATCCTATGCAGGAGATTATAAGTCTGATAAGGGAACAAAGAGATATGATTAATGAGCTGAGAGAAGAGCTCCAAGAAGAAAGGGCAAAACAAAACAAAGATCAAGCCCAGTCCACTCAAGAAGAGACCCAAGAGGAAACACAACATGAAGAAATAGCTGAGGGGTCTATTCGATCTTAGGAAACCCCACCTCATATTGGCCCAATCCAAGACTCACATGGGGTACTAGTCAAAGATGAGAGAGATCTATAATTCTGGGTCTCAATATTATGTAAATATCTACCTCCAGTGTCAAGAGGGAGGTTTGATCCCCAAGCAGCTGAGGATTAGTTGAACCATTTGCAAAATATCTTTGAAGTGCTTGATTGTCCGATAGAAGTGAAGGCACATTTAGTTGTATATAAGCTAGAGGGGGATGCTGATCATTAGTAGAGGAATATCTCCCTAACATTATGATACCGGAATGTGCCACCGACCTGGGAAGTGTTCCAAGAAAGAATCAATGCAAAATATTTTTCCAAGTCAATGCGGCTAGAGAAGGAGACTGAATTTTTATCAATCAAGCAGGGTGATACAGAGACCTTCAACTACTACTTGTCTTGCTTCATCTGATTGGCTAGGTATTCCTCTTACATGCACCGTATGGATGATGAGGAGTGGAGCTCTGACATACTGATTCGTGCGTTAAGACGTGAACTAAGAAAAAGGTTAGCCACCCACCAATTTACTGAATTCAATAAAGTGGTGGAAGAGTGCAAAATCATTAAGAACAGCTTGAGGGATCTGCTGCCCGTAAAGGGTAGTAATAGCCATAATGAACCCAACAAAAGTAGTACCCCCCAAAAGTGGAAGGGTCAGGGATTCTCCTCGTCTAAGGGAAGTGGTAAAAAGCCCTATCAACCTGAAGACCACAAACCTCAGAAATCCCCAGTGGTATGGATATGTCCTCGCTGTGGTAGGGTACATTATGGCAGAACATGTTAAGGTTAAGTGCTCTGTTTTAATTGTAAATAGCCGGGACATATTTTTGCTGAATGCTACCACCGACAGAGCCAAGGCCTAGGAATTCGAATAGGGTGTTTGCTATGACACACGAGGAAGCTCAAAAGTCCCCCAACCTGATTCAAGGTCAAATTGTTCTTAATGGTAACTTATTGCAAGCTTTATTCGATTCGGGTGTAAGTAATTATTTCATTGCCTATAATTCCATGAAGCACCTGGGATTAGATGTTCACAAATTGTCATTTGATTTGGTTGTGTTGATGTCAATAGGTGTCAAAGTTGTAACTACTGAAGATTGTTTGAACTGTGTGATAATCGTTCAGGGGCATGACTCTACTGTAGATTTGATTTGTGTACCACTCCACCAATTAGAGGTCATTTTCGGTTTTGATTAGTTAACAACAAATAATGTATTGCTTGATTGTGGGAACAAGATAATAGTGTATCCTGCTTCACAGAACAATAATAATGTAAATGCTAGTTTGAATTTCCTCTCAACGGCTAAAGTTGAGAAATATTGAGAGAAAGGGTGTCAGGGGTATATAGTGTTCTTTTTCGTACAAGGAGAGACAGAAGAAACTCTGAGTTGTATAACTGTGGTAAGAGAATTCCCTGAGGTTTTTCTAGACGATCTTAATGAATTACCTCTGGAAAGGGAAGTGCAATTCCTAATTGAAATTGTGCCTGGAGCTGGTTCTATATCAAAGGTCCCATACAGAATAGCCCCAATGAAATGGCAAAGTTAAAGAAGTATATTGAAGAATTACTTGAAAAAAGGTATATTAGACCAAGTGTTTTGCAGTGGGAAGCTCCGGTATTGTTTGTCAAGAAGAAAGATGGGAGTCTGAGATTGTATATTGATTATAGAGAATTAAACAAAATAACCGTCAAGAATAAATATCCTCTCCCAAGAATCGATGACCTTTTAGATCAATTGTCTGGTTCATGTGCATTCTCGAAGATTGATTTAAGGTTGGGTTATCATCAGCTAAGTGTGAAAGTAGAAGACATACCAAAGACTGCTTTCAGAACAAGATATGGGCACTATGAGTTTCTGGTGACGCCCTTCAGGTTAACCAATGCACCTGCGGTATTCATGGATTACTTGAATCACGTCTTTCGACAATACTTAGATCAATTCATAGTGGTGTTTATCGATGACATTTTGATATACTCTAAGAGTAGTAAAGAACATGAGCGTCATTTGAGAATTATATTAGAAATATTGTGTGAAAAGCAACTCTATGCCAAATTGAGTAAGTACGAGCTTTGACTTTCGGAAATAAAATTCCTAGGCCATGTTATCTTGTAAGAAGGGGTCTCAGTGGATCCCAACAAAGTGGAAGCTGTATTAGACTAAAAGAAGCAAGAAACTGTTACTAAGATACACAATTTTCTGGGTCTTACTAGTTACTACCGGAGATTCATTAAAAATTTCTCCCGTATCGCCTTGCCAATGACCCAGTTCATGAGGATGGATCAACCGTTTAAGTGGGATGAGCATTGTGAAAATAGTTTTATTGAGCTGAAGGAGAGGTTGACTACAGCGCCATTATTGATTATAACTTATCCCAGCTTGACTTATGTTGTGTATAGTGATACGAGTAAGTAGGGATTGGGGTATGTCCTTATGCAGCAAGGATTGGGGTATATCCTTATGCAGTAAGGACGTGAGGTGGCCTATGCCTTATGACAGCTAAAATTGCATGAAATGAATTATCCCACTCATGATCTGGAGCTTGCAGCAATTTTGTTTGCATTAAAAATATGGTGACATTATTTGTATGGTGTGACAGTATAACTGTACTGCAACCACAAGAGTCTCAAATATCTGTACGATCATAAAGAGTTGAACATGAAACAACGTCAATAGATGGAGTTGCTGAAAGATTACAACCTAGAGATTAAATACCATCCGGGTAAAGCAAATGTCGTTACGGATGCTCCTATTTGAAAGATGGTGCTTATGGCAGCAATGATGATATAAGAGGGGAAATTGATAGAAGATTTTTGAGTTTGAATTTGTCAAACCAGATCGCCTGTGCTAATTCAAAATTTTCTCAAGGGGAAAGTGATCTAAGGGATGAAATAGAAAAAGCTCATAATCGAGATGATCGGGTGCAATATATTCGGGCTATGTTTGAGCATGGAGAAGCCTGGGACTATGATTTATTGCCTAGTGGATTGCTTTACTACAAAAAGAGAATATGTGTTCCATTAAAGGCAGACTTGAATGATTGCAACCATTGGGTGTGAATTTTGGAACCATTGGGCACTTTGGTTAGAAACTGGAAATTCTGAAAAATTTCTAAGTGTAAAATGATGTGCAGTGGACCAACTTTGCATGGTGATTTGAAATAGTAAATGGTATTGAAATGTTGTGAAACATTCTAGTTTTGTAATTCACATTGCAAGCTTTCCATTGATATAAAGTTTAGGTCGTTTTGGTGTTTATCCAAAGAGTTATGGTCATTTGAAAATTAGCCAAGAAGCAGGCCAAAGGCTGGCCGCGGCCAGTGGATGTTGGCCGTGACCCAAAATGTTTTGACAATTCTTGGCCACGGCCCAAAACTTTCTGACCTATTTTTGGTTGCAGCCCAAAAGTTTATGACTTGTTTTTGGCCACGGCCAGAGGATCTTGGCCGCAACTTAAAACTTTCTGACCAACTGTTGGCCGCAGCCAGTAATGGCTTGGCTGCGGCCAACCCTTCAAAAATGGCAATTTGAACTTTCAAAAGGTGGTCTTTGGTCAAGATTTTTTAAACCCTTTAGGCATATGTTTAGGCTTCTAGTAGCCACCTAAAGGTCTCAAATGATAACTAACTTTAAGTGTTTTGGGAATTAAGAACTTGGAATAGAGATTAATATGTCGTCCTTACTTATGGTTTTAGGATTTGATATTTGCCCTATATGTGATCAACCGATGCCAGAGAACACCTAGAAAGAACAAGGTAGTGACATTTTCTCTTATACTATGTGTAATGTATTGTATGTATGTCTTATCATTGAATTGTGAAAGCTATGTGTAAGCCGTGAAGGCTATGTGTAATCTGTGAAGGCTATGTATATGTTATAAACATTATGTGTAAGCTGTAAAGGCTATGTGTATGTTGTTGAAGCTATGTGTATACAGCCATGAGTGCTATCGATTGTGATGCTGGTCACGCATCATGTTTATACAGCTGTAAGTACTGTGGATTGTGACGAAAGTCACGCCTCACTATGATCATTTCTGCTGTTGTTGTTTGGTGATTTACTTGCAAGCTATGTGATTATATATTGTATGAGTAGTTTGTTACTATTGAGATTCTCTTGAATCTCATTCTTTCCATTGACTAACCTATAGCTAGGGCAAGCGGCTTGAAGGAGCAACAAGCAACCAAGGGCGGCTAGTGCTCCTTTAGGGATGTAATTTTAGTAGTTGGTTGTCATATTTTGGTGGGGATCAGTGTACATATTGTAAATGCAAATTTTGGATAGTGTTTTGTAATCCCTTGAATAGAAAAGTAATAGGGGCGAAAATGCCTATAACCCTTTAGTTAATGAATGGAACCCGGGTGTGGCCTGAAACTTTGTTTACATTGTGACATGTATGCATGAAACCAAATGGCGCAAGCCAACTATATTCAAAATGTGAATGTGAGACCAAGTTTAACAGGTTTTTGGAAGAAATTTTTTTGAAAACCCACTTTATATAGGGTGGGTCCCTGTCTTGAAGTTGGAGCTTTTAACATCCATTGGTTTCTAAATTATCCTAATGATGCATTTTTGAATTATAATTAAGCCTATTGAGACAAAGGGTTACAACTAGCATTCATCTTGCATGCATTGTTAGTATTGTTCGCAACTGGGATTCCCCTGAATCTTAATCTCCCCCACCAACCATATAGGTACATGAATACGAAAGAGAATAATACTTGAAGATGAACCAGAAGGAAGAAAGACCAAGAACTAAAGATTCAAGTGCATTTATCTATCTTGTGTGTAAAATATTTATACTTAACAAATTTTTATCAATATGCGTGTATGAATACGCATATTACAATTGAACATTAATCTTAATCACTAAATCTAAGAATAAGAATTAAGAATAAGAACTAAGAATAAGAACCAACTCTGATATTCGGTAAGAATAACGATTAATAGCCTTGAATGAGTAGATAACCCCTAAGTAATTAAAGAGTAATACTTCTAATATGTAACTAAATGGGTATGTAAGATGGGTGTTATATTTGTTAGTATCATAGCAGAGATTTTGGAAATGGAATTGGCTACTCAGAATTAGAAGTCCAGTCAGAGTATAGGGTTCTGGTAGTAGGCTATACTCTCTGCCCATAAGAATAATATGTTAATCCTCTGTTAAGGGGACTACAACTATGAGCCATAGATAGTAGAGGAAACAAAAGAGTTAGACTACCCGTATCGTATCTTTTAACCAGCCTGTAGAAGGAAGGAATAGAGTTCTATATAGAGAAAGAAGCAGAGCCTTAGTGATGAATACCCTGAGAAAAAGGGTACGAGCTCTGATGACATAGTATTAGCAGTGTTTAGTCCTAGTATGGATTTACCGCCAAAAAGCTTAAGACTCTAAAGAAATATGAGGTAGCACATGATTTGAATTCTTTTGCTAACTCTATAGTTGTTGATGATGAAATAGGATATAATTTAGAACCTACCCTGTGTTTTGGGAATGCATAACGGAGTTGCATTGAGAAGCTAATAATATTTATATTTCCCTATAGGGATAGTACTTAACATTTCTGGAAAGGCAGATATGTTGTATTGGGATCACGACATATATGAGCTGCTGATAGCCAATGATATATAGATTTGTACAGGCACTAATGCCCCGGATCCCATCAGACTTTAAGGTTAAACGTGCTTAGGTGAGAGCAATTTCGGGATGGGTGACCCCTGGGAAGTCCCTATATAGAAACCTTTGACTAAATGTTAGAATGCATAAAGGTATGTAGGTTTGATATACGGTGATACATGTTGTGTGGTGATTATGCAATATATTAATCCTAGAGGATCCGATCTTATAATACTGAAGGTTGAGGATAGGCTTGAATCCAATCTAACAGTTCTTAGGTCGAAATATAAATCAAGTTGCACTATAGTTCTATTTCATGACATACGTTTAAACCCTGTGGATAGTGTTAAACCTTCAGTAATATTTTGAGGATATTACCTGTATACGTAAAGCTTAGAATAGGCACTGTCGATCATGATTTTGGTATGCCTATTGGGTATAATGGAGGAAAATGATTTCCAATCTATGCGATGTTAAGGTTCTAGAGTTAGTGATGAACCTAAAAGTTGAATGTCTATCCTAGTGAACCGTAACCCAATAATCAACTATTAATTTTTGATTCTTTAAGAATTTGAAATGGACCAGAATGATTTGAGGTATTAGAATGTGTTAAATGTATGGGATTTTTGAAGGTTACTAGCTGCTAATCTAGCATAAAGAAAGGTCTTAATCATAGAATCTTCCCTTAGAAAGAATAATTCATGAAATAAGAGAATGAATGAATCTATCTACTATTCTGCTAACTTAAGGTTGTACTAGAAGTCTATTGGTAGATGACATACAATGTGTTGAAAGGTATAAGTAGAATACTCCTAGTTAAGCAAGAAGAATTTGCAATTTTGCCTGGAGCTGGACCAATATCAAAAGTCCATATAGAATAACCCCAAATAAGATGGTGGAATTAAAGAAGGCTAGAGAACGAAAGCCTTAGGTTTTTCAACTCCAACTCTTAGTTTTGGGGTATGGTTCTCCTAAGGATTTGCTCCCATTACAATAGTACTTTTATAAAGAGACGGCTGTCCAGAGAGAGAGATACCTATGGAGAGTTCTAACCAGTCAGGGACTAAGTAAAGTACCGAGTAAAGAACCTTAGAGTGGAGCTATCGGGGCATCAATTCTCGAGTATGGTACATTGTAATGAGTCCTACATTGGGAAGCGTTTCCTTGACAGAAGGGTTATACGACCCAGTATATCACCATGGGGTCCTCTGGTGCTATTTGCGGGAAGAAAGACAGAAGAAGGAAATTAAGGAAGAATAGGCTTGATGAGACAGAAACAGTCCAGTGAACTTTTGCTCTCATATCTTATGTAATGGTTCTACACATATGTATATACCATTGAATATATTTGTGTTATGAATATATGGAAGGCAATAAGACCTACTGGGCCAGTATGTCATTAGATCGTTAAACTTGATAGGCATTTAATGAGAAACCCTAAGTCCTATTGGACCAGTGTGTTCATAGGTTGGCAGAGGTATTTCACATAAAGCCCTAAGTTCTATTGGACCAATGTGTCCATAGGCTAGCAGAACACATTTAGATGGTTTGAGAATGATATTGAATTGTAGTCCAAAACAGATTGTCAGACCTGATCTACCACCTGTAAGAAATTGGACCGATTAGGTCCTGTGAATGAATATGAATGTTTGAGAATGGATGGTTTGTTTTATGTGCTTTGTGAACATTACATATGTGTATGAATGACTTGAGTAGCACAAGTTAGATCCTAGAATGTATTCAAAATTGATGACCTTCTAGAACAGTTGTCTCGTTCCTGTGT
Organism: Inga laurina; assembly: GCA_963855925.1. Lineage (NCBI taxonomy): Eukaryota > Viridiplantae > Streptophyta > Magnoliopsida > Fabales > Fabaceae > Inga > Inga laurina. The sequence continues at coordinate 50,126,527 of OY979703.1, forward strand.
ATTCTCAAAAATTAAACTTTGAATAGACCAATGCACCATTGCACCTACTATTTTCGTGAATTGTTTGAACATAATTTTTTCAACAGAATTTAAAACTAGTTTGTAGCAATCACTTCTGAACTATGTTGTCTCATAGAAGGGGTCATTGTGGAACCTAGAATAGTGGAAGCAGTACACAACTAGAAGAGGCCAGAAGCTGTTAAAGAAATACTCAGTTTACTGGGTCTTGCCAGATGAATACATAATTTTTCTTGAAATTGCTTTACCATTGATAAAAGCTCATTTGAAAGAAAGAATTGTTTAAGTAGGATGATGTCTATGAGAGGATTCCATAGAGCTGTAGGAGAGGTTGAAAATCACACTAGTATTGAATATTTCCAATTTAAGAATGCAACCTATATGGTCTACAAGGAATGCAACCTATATGGTCTGCAGAGAATGCAACCTGTATCCCTATAGACATGTTTTCTAGATAGAAGAGATTGAGACTCTAGAGAAGCAAAACTGTGAGGGTGGGGGCTACGACTAGCCACTAAAGCTAATAAAATCTCTGTGGTGAGTGGCTGAAGTGACCAATATGGTCTACAAAGAAATGAGAAAGAAAGAAAGGATTGGGAAATGTCCTAATAAAGCAGGATGGAATGGTGGCATATGCCTCTAGCCAATGAAACCTCATGAGATGAATTACCTCACTTATGAATTTGAGCTGCCAACGATTATGATTTCTTTGAAAATGTAACAGTACTATTTTGTATGGTGCAGTTGTGAAAATGTACTGCGACCACAAGAATTTTGAAAATTTGAAAAATAAGAGAAGTGGAATAAGAGACAACGTAGATGAATGGAAAAGTAGTGACACGATTATCGTCACAGATGATTTGAATTGAAAAAGTGGTGCAGTTGTCTGTCATGATGATACAGGAACAGAAACTGATCAAAGGGTTTAGAAATATGAACTTAGTAAGTTAGGTAGTACTTCCTAGCTATAGTGCTAGTAAAAAAGGAAAGTAGGCTAAGAGCTCAAATTGAAGAAGCTCAGACACAGGTTAGATGAGTAAGGTCTATAGAAATAGAATTGACCTAGAAAACCTCTAGAATTTGACGTGTAAGTAGGGAGTAAAAACAAAGAAATTAAACCCTCACTAGAGTGGTCTTCTTGGAGTATTATTAATAATTGAACCAATAGCAAATTTTGAGGACAGAATTTATTGAATGAGGGGAGAATTGTAATACCCCAAATTTTGAGACTATAGGCTAGAGAATAAGCCTGAATAAAGTAGAATGTTAAGTCTAGTTTTAGTAAGAGTCACGGGAATGAATGAGAAACAAAATGACTATTAGAAACTGTACTTGAAATAGAATGTGAAATTTGGTACGAATTAGTTGAAAGAAAGTACTCAATTCCTTTAGGATGTGTTTGTATGACATAAAACCTAACCCGAATTCAAAGGAAAAGGGAAATAGTGTCTAGAAAGAAGTAAGAAATAGAACTAAAAGAACTAATGGCACAATAATTGATACTCCCTCCAGTCCTAATTATAGGACAACATTTGGGAGTTGATCTTAGTCCTAATTATAGGATAAAGTTTTAATTTTTGTCAATTTCTTCCTAAAATACCCCCATTGATACTTTCTCAATAATAATGAAACACAATAATAATTTTATAATACACATATGTACTCTATAAAGTGAGTAATACTTGAACTCATTAATGTCACATACACCTCAATTCTAATGTTTCTTTTATTTTTTTAATAAAATAATTTTGAGCAATTTTTATCATATTTTTCCTAAATCACCCCTACTAATACTTCCTCACAATAATTAATTTAACAACGTTATGAAGCTTGTGTGTCTCTGAAGTCATAAAAAAAATAATAACAATGACTTTCCAGTTAATCAATGGAATTATTAATACTTGACCCTGCGAAAAAAGGCTGATAAAGAAGACTTCAGCTGCGTATTCTTCGTCTTTTCTCTCTCCATCTTTTCAAACACCCCACACCATGACCATGGTAGACTCATGTAGTACTCCTAAAACACCCTTATTAAATAAGGGCATTTTTGGAAAATGAATAAGATTAACTAATTTAACTACTATTCTTAATTTCTCCAAAGTTAGGTAAATATGTCTTATAATTAGGATCGAAGGGAGTATTACCATAATCAACGGCAAAAGAAACAATTGCAACTTGATTTTGAGGTTAAAATTGGAAGACAAAATGAAAGGCTAGGATTTTCTCTTTAAAAGTAAGAAGTAATTATGAGAATTGAAAGAAAATTTTATCTCTCTCTTAAGCAATAAAAAACATCCAAGCAAGGAAAAATGAGGGAGGAAAATAGTTTAGTCAAGTAGTCAAAGTTTCTTCAACTTTTCCAACTAGGAAAGTTTGACTAAAAAAGAAAACAAAGAGACCAAATTGGTAAACATTTCCTCTTCCTTTTTGAGAGAGAATTTTGGCCAAAGGGAAAGAAGAGAGAGGGAAGAAGTTAAGTTAATTAACATAAGTCAATAAGGTTAATTAACCATAGGCTTCTTCAAGAAGCCACAACTTTTGGTCACATATTTCCTTAGGTGAAATTTGGCCAAGTATTTCAAGATGGCAATTAAGAGAATATCAAAACAATTATCTCTCTCTCACAAACTCAAAATTTTGGCTAGCACCTAGAAAGAATGAGAAAAAGAAGAGCAAAATGAAAAAGGAAAGAGAAAGAAGGACAAAGAAGAAGGTAAGGTGTTCTACCTTGATTTTCACCTTCTAAATCACCTTTCTACCTCTTGAGGTCTTCATAAATGTTGTTCCCCTCACTAAGAGCTTCATTTCTATAGTTTTAGTTTCTTGAGAAGAGTGATTTTGTACTGTCCAAAAGTGCCAAATTTAGAGAAATCAAGAACAAGCCTTAGAAAGTGAAAGAGGTGAGTATAAGCTTCATTTTGACCTATGTGTTATGTTGATTGGCTAAATGTTTGGGACTTGTTCTTGCTGCCCTATTTTTGGTCATTTATGGTTTTTAGGGTTTCATCATGCTTTGGACATATACATGTGGTTATATGATGTTTGGGAAGCACTTGAACCTAGTTTGGTGATTAAATTGTGAATTGGTAAATTGTTGCTTTATGCCCTAATTTGTTGTCAGAATAGGGCATGAAGAAGGAGTATGATTTTGCTGTTTTTGAGGTCTCCAATAGATTCCTTAGGGAAAATTGTTTAGGAATAGGTTGTTAGTATGATTTTAGAAAGAAAGGGTTTGAAATCCAAAAACTGGAATTTGCTGCCAATTACGGTTTCCTGCGTGGCAGTCAAATGTACTTTATTTTTGGGTAATTGAATATTTTCAATGACCATGGCACTTTCTAGAATAAAATTTAAATTGTCAAGCTTTAATTTGATAGGTTATTTGTGTCAGTTGGATCTGTACACTAGGAATTATGAATTATTGAAGATAGGCATGGAAGCTGGAATGAATTCTATGGCCGTAAGGCTTTAGTCATTGTTTTGGAATTTTGTAGCTAGAATTGGCTCTGCATAATATTTTTCTTATAAAATAGACTTAAAGAGATTTGAGTAGGAATGTGAACTACCCCAATTGGAGTTCTCTAGAATTAGTAATGAATTTTCAAAGTTTGGTTAAAATGCTAGTAGCTTTTAGCTACCATGGGAATTTAAGAAAGAAATGACCAAATGTAATAAGTGTAAACTCCAAGGTTGAAAGTAAGCCAATGAGGCTAAGGTAGCCCCATTAGGCATTCATTGGTCTTGGCTATAATAATATGACTATATGTTTAGGGCCATCAGAGGTCAGGAAAGAAGAAGAATAAAGATGCTTCAATCAACTGCTATGGTTGGAAGAAGAGGAAATAGAGGAAGGACTTTAGTCCACAAGGTAGTTAACTTACTTAACTTGTATGTATTTGATGTGTATGCCATGTACTGATGTGTGGTGTTGCTTTGCTTGATTATGTGAAGTATATATGAATGAATGAAGCTCTATTTCTGTGTATACTATGGCCATATGTATATTGCATGAAATATTGAGTATTCAAAAAAGCCATTATGTGAACATGAGCCTATATAAGGCAAACATATCATACACTAGTATTCATCTTATATGCATTGTTAGTATTATTTGCTACTGAGATTCCCCTGAATCTCACCCTCCCCTACTAACCATATAGGTACTTGAATATGAAAGAGAAGAATACTTGAAGATGAACTAAAAGGAAGAATGGCAAATAACTGAAGATTTAAGTGTATTTATTTATATTGTGTAAAATATTTACACATGACAAATTTCTATGAATATGCCTCTATGAATATGTGTGTTAGAATTGAACGTTAATCGAGAATACTAAATCTAAGAATAAGAATGAACTTTGATATTCGATAAGACTAACGGCTAATAGTCTTGAATGAATAGTTAAACCTTAAGTAATTGAAGAGTAACGCTTTTGATACGTAACTAAAGGGGTGTATAAGATAGGTGTTGCATTTGTTGACATCAGAGCATAGATTCTAGAAATGGAATTGGTTACTCAGAGTTAGGAGTCCAGTTAGAGCAAAGGGTTCTAGTTGTAGGCTATACTCTTTAGTCATAAGAATAGTATGTTGATTCTCTATTACATGTAGTGCCACAAATATGCAATATGACAATGATGATAGTAGTGATGATTAAATCCTAGTAACAATGATGACAATAATATTGATGATAATGAAATACTAAAGGGGATGTGGATGATAATGATAATAAGGAGATGATGATAATGATGAAGGTTTTTTTTTTGCCAAGATGATAATGATGACGATGGAAATGAAGAAATGCTAATGAGGATGATGATATTAAAAATGATGAAGAGCAACCTAACCAATGATGTTGGCTCCACTTTGGTCTCAGTCCTATTCAGAATCCCCTCACTCACTAGCTCATGTAGGACATCACTTAGGTTTGGGCTATCATAACTCTTGTTGGGAAGCTTCTATGTTTACCTTAGTATTAGAGAAAGCTCATTTTGAGGTAATACATGAAATAATCACAATGGAGGCCTCTTTTTTGTTGGAAAAATGAATCCAAATTTGGCCCCAATATGTGAAATGGCTTGTAATACCTGGGAAGTAGGTTGAGGGTAAAGTGATGCAAGACCCAGTACAAGTAAAGTTTGCTTAAATTGACAATGCATTATATTTTTCTTTGGGCATGACTTAGTGCTACACCCTTGATGAAATAAAGGACTTTTGAGAAATAAGCCTAATTTTGAATATTCAACGTTTTTCTTGGCCTATATTAATTTGTGTAGCACATGAATCTTTTTTTCTGTCTATCTTCATCTTTAATGCTTGCATATTCAATTTTTTTAAAACTTCATTTAACAATGTCAGTGTTGTCTTGAGAAATGGATGCAAGCAATAGATTGAGGAAAAGCCCCGAATTCTAACTTAGTTTCTTTTATTGAAGGGTAAGTAGAGGGAAGGTAATGTCCCATATGTGAAGTGATAAGGTTGGGAAAGACTCATATGCCATATTAGAGTAGAAAAGGATTGAAATGGAAGAATTTATTAGATCCAAATGCTTGGGGAAAGACCTCTAAGCATAAATAAAGAAACCTAGCAAGGTGTTAACAACTGATCATGAAATCTCAAGAATTGAAACATAGAAGACAATCACCAAGACATAAGAATAGAGGATCAAGAGACATATCAATGTATTGCTATCTAAATCATATCACCCATCTCAAGTTAGTCATTTCAAGGTAAAATGTATAGCCAGAGTGCAATGTCCCAATGATTTTCCTCACCAGGTATAGTGTTTAATCTCACCACTCAAAGTTTGAGGGTTAGTGTTTGCTCTCTAAATCCAAATTATCCAATTCCTGTTCCATAAGCTTGGCAATAATCTAAGTTCTTCATCACTAAAAGATTCATATGCTAATATAGATCATAAGGACTTTTTATGTGGTACAAACAAAGGGAAAAAAGAAGATGAACAATATCAAATTTCTGTTATGTTTTTTTGTATTCATTCATCTCTCTTTTTTCTTCTCTTCTTCTTCTCCTCCTCCTCCTCCTCCTTCTTCTCTAATTTTTGCGTAAATAGCTCTTTCGGTTATTTAACTTAGCTAGCTTTTTTCTTTCTTTCTTCTTTTTTTTTCCAACTATTTATTTCTTTCTCCTTTTCCCCCATATTTTTACCAATTATTTCTTGGCTTTCTTTCTTTCTTTCTTTCTTTCTTATCCACTTTTCAAACTTTAAAACATTTAAAAGCAATAACCTTATAAACAAATTATCCTAATAGCCTAAAAAATTGTAGAAATGTACTCATACTCCCATAACCAAGGAGATTGAGAGCTTTTAGAAACAAAGTACCCTGAAAAGGTAAGTAGAAGATGAAATATATCTAAGAACAAAGGTAGATATTCATGATAACTAAGAGGAATAAGACCTAAACATTAATTCAAGCAAGTGTATACTCCAAAGGCCTTAAAACAAAAGAACAATTGAAGGAAGCTCTATCCATTTTTTTGTATTTGCTCATCTTTCTTATTATTTCAATTTTCTATTTTTCTTTCTTTTTTTTATCTCTCTTCTTCCTTTTTTTTAAATTTTTTTTGGCTCTAATGTTTTCCTAAGATGACCTTGTGGGTTTTCAACTTAACGAGCTTATTTTTTTCACTCTAACTTTGCCTAAGCTGTCCTTTCAGGTTTTCAAATTAGCAAGATTTCTCTCTCTCTTTCTTTATCTTTTTTCTTCTTTTACTCGTCAAACTTTGAACTATTCACAGAAGAGTAGCCTAACAATAACATTAACATAGAAGCGTTAACAGTTTTTAGAGTGTATACTTGCTTCTCTAATTATTTAGGAAGAGTGATTGATGTTGGAAAGCAGAAAGAACCTTTAATAAAAGGTAAGGAATATATTTGAGGTTGCTGCATAGTAAGAGATGGGAAAGGAATGTCACAAGAGCCTAAATGGCCATTATGTAATGATGGCTTTTAGGCTCTATGTTTATTAAGGATGAAAAATGAATGCCTTGGTCTTCTCTATATAGCAAGCAAATGAACCTAAAATTTGATCTCAAACAAGATACCTGTCAAGTTTTAGATTGGGTAAGGGATAATTGGTACACACATGAAAATGAAATCAAATCAGTAGCCTTAAATTCTCATATGCATTATATAATCATTGTTGCATTGTATCCAAGTTAAGCAATTTACTCTTTAATTAGCCTTATTAAGGTGGGGTCAAGTCATTTTCAAAACTAAGCATCTCCTTAGTATGATATCACCTCTATACAAGGAACTTGTACAAAACAAGTTTTAGAACCTTAATAGTTTCCTCAAATCAGGAATACTTCTCTTGAAAAGGGAAAGGAGACAAAAAACTTCATCTCACATTGGGAATAAGGAACAACCGTTTATAAGAGATATGTGAAGAGGGGATAACATGGATAAGGGTAAATGAAGTCACTTTTAATAAAAGATAATCTATGCAAGCACTATCAACTGATGATATGATTGTATTTTTTCCTTTTATTTATTTTTTTATTTTCATGTAGATCTGTCTTTTCCCTTATTTCTGCATTCTTATTATGTATTTTGGACATTGTTAAACAATGATGCTTAGGTTGACATGTTATAATGAGCATGCCTCTTTAGCCAGCTAGAATGCCTTTAAGCTATTCATTTTCTTATGTTGTTACCCTAGATTTTTATAGGCATGTTGATTTATCCAATCTTGTGTCAACATAAAGGTTTTTAAGCACAAGTGGCCTTTAGCCTCCTCAAAAAATTCATTATTCTATAGGGAGATTTAGAGTTGATCATTAAACAAGAAGGATCCTGAATCCTATTCTAGTCCAAGATCTCATTGTTGAATACTGCAATATGACAATTTCCAAGCTTAAGAGCCCTCTAGCCCCCCCTCAAAGAATCTATTATTCTGCAGGGAGATCTAGAATTGACCATTAGACAGGAAGGACTTTAAATCTTACCCTAACCTATGATCTCATCATTGAATGTTGCAGTGTGAGGATTTCTTATAAGTATATATTTTATAATTAAACAAGTATAGATTCCAAGTTATATTTGATTAGATTTATTAATATTTTATACTTGTTTAATTATCTTTTATATATTTTTCTATCCTTTAATTAATTACAGGATAAAAGGGTATTTTGATATAAAATCTAATCATATCCTAATTTATTTTGCAAGAGATATTAGAAGATTTAAGTGAGAACAAAATATAAATATAATATATCTATATTATATGATAATTGAAAAAAGAGATAAAACCAAGATATAGAGATAGAGATGCACGTAGGGAGGCAATATATACCTATATATGTGTTATAGCAAGAGGAAGTTGTGTTCTATTTTCCTGGTTAGTGACAACAAGGCAAGAGTTATAATGAAGGGAGATTAAAGTTTGGAGATGTAGAAGAACAATAACACAGATGAAAATTCGGCATTGAATTTTTGTTTCTTCTTTCCCTTCTCTTCTTTCTTTCTCTTTTTATTTTGTCTTTGGTTGGCAATAATGTTAAGTTTATGTAGCTAAACCTTCATTTTGGATTATTTAGTTTGATTATGGATTATTGGATGATGATTTATTCTTTTAATTGTTTTAATATTATATTTGTTGATTTAATTATGTGCTTGATTATCCTGAAACAAGGACATGTGATTAGGACTATTTTGGTATTCTAAAGGAGCCTAGACATAGGGAATTAAAATAGACATTCAATTAAACCATGTAGGATTAAGTTTTTGCACTTAATTTACTTGTAGGATAAACATATACCTACCAGCCTTATATAGTCTTATTAGGCTTGCACTTAAATTAATCCAATTTAGTACTAATTGTTTAAGACATAAGATATTAACATAATTGGAATACCATTTAGTGGATTGAAAGACATTCTTAGGTAGTTAAGAGTCTTAGACTAGTAAATATAACTTTAAATACTATTAATGGGAGGAATTAGACAGTAAAAAGTAACCAAAGCTATAATAATCCATGTCACTACTTAAGGTTTAGAACACCCTTATCCTTAGTCTTAATTATAGTTAGATTTATTTTTCTTTCTTTTATTTAGTTAGATTTTATTCTTAGCTTCTATTCTAATTGTGTTAACTCAACTTAAACAACTATATTGTTAATACCAAGTCCTCGTAGAAAAGATATCTTACTCACTTTTTATAACTTGATATGGCCTATACACTCTTAGGCTTTATATTTTTCTCCTATCAATTTCCAACCATATGAGCCCTCTAGCCCCCTCAGATAATCCATATTCTATAGGGAGATTTAGAGTTGACCATTAGCCAAGAATAACCTTGAATCCTATCATAGTTTAAGTGTAATATCCTGAGTTATGGGACTAGAAGCTTAGGAAATAAGTCTAAATCAAGCAGACTGTTAAGCCTTAGTTTAGAAAGAGTCCCAAGAATGTTCAAAAGCCATCATGACTTTTCGAAATGAACTTGGAATTAAAGTATGGGATTTAGCTCCAATTGTTAGAACCGGCTATCACCCAAGAAGGGGTGAATTGGGTGTATAATAAAAACTTAAGAACTTTGAAAATCTTTTTGCATCTTAACGAAAGCGGTAAGTATGAAGGTTTATAAATCAACAGTTAGATTAAATAATATATATGCTGGAAATATAAGAGCTTAGGGAAGAGAATATGCAAACTGTGATTTACCTTGGTTCGGTCCAATCTGTGATGGCCTACGTCCAGTCCCCAGGCTCCTCCTGAGATTTTCAAATCCACTATCTTCTTGTTTAATCCGAGCACAAGAAAAGCCTTTACAATCCCACAAGTTTAGTCGGGTACTTGTGAAACCTTTTACAAATCTCTTACTGAAATACTCCCCCTTACGGCAAGTCTTACGAGCAGAGCAATCCCGAAGATCTTCCTCTCTTGCTTACTCATGCAGTCTTATGAGCAGCAACATTCTCTCCTGCTTACACCCCTGTAAGTCTTATGAGTAGCAACGTTCTCTACTGCTTGCACCTTGTAAGTCTTACGAGCAGAATGTCTTACTAGCAATTCTCTCTACAGCTTCTCCCGTAAGGAAATCAACTCTCTCAAGGTCCCTCTACCTTGAGATCAACTCAGAAATATAGATGAAAATGTTTACAGACTCTCTCATAGAGTAGATATAATACTCACTGAAGTACAATACAAATAATCACTCTCTCAATGATAAGTAATATGGAAACTGGAAAACAGAGAGTGTATGGGTAGAAGCAGAGGATTCATGTTATTCGCATGTTGGTGTCGTTGCTTTGTTTTCTCTATCTACCATCGACGTTGAATGCTCTCTCATTTATAGTTGATGAAGATGATGACCGTTATGAGCATTCATCCGTTGGAGTCATTTTGACCGTTGAGCATATTTGAAAAACGAGCTACTATGAGATTTCTGTTGCAAAGCAAAGCGTCACGTTGAGGAGCGGTATGTCTCATTATGAGCTGTACATCATGTTGTGGAGCGGGATGAATACGTTTGAGTTTCTAGACAATCTCTCATGGTGGGTCAGTTGCTTGTCGTGGTTGGTAGCCGCCATTCGGTGTGTAATGATACCGCCCGCCACACATGACTCTTTCATTTGAATCTGTAAGCTCTCCATTAAATTTCCTGTTTCACACTGTAAAATACTTGATCATTAATATGATAAAGAGTTAGTCATGGGTATGTTGGATCATTGGTCAAAAGCTGAATTTCTGGCTTCTGGGACTCATCACGTGAGTGAAGATATTCGCCATACGTGACCTCCGTTCTTGAAGATGCAATACAAATATTTAATCTCATGTTTTACACTTGAAATATATGTTAGTTAATGTTTAGGAACAATAACAAGTGAAAACATAATGAGTGTATAACATTTAACCACGTTTGGATTGATGGCTATGAGAGTCTGAACTTCTACGTTGCTTCTATCAGGACCACACTCGAGTGCAAAGAAGCCTCACTCGAGTGCATGTACAATTTCACATTCTGGCTTCCTCTCGGGTAAACACTCGCTGCTCTTCACTTGCATCTGCTCGAGTGAATTCTAGACATCACTCAAGCACAACACGTCCTGCTCGAGTGCGCCTCTTGTTTTCACGTACATGCTTCTTCTCGGGTTAACACTTGTTAGATCTCATGTTTTGATGATAACAAAAGAATGGTTTGAAAAGGAAATGATTAATAAACAATTTTGAACTAAGGAATAACAGGGATAAGTATCACTTGAGATAAGCATTGGAGTAATGAAGAAAGGCCAAGAGAAAAAGCTGAGAAACTTGATCAGAAGCAGGTTTTCTAAGGTATTAGTCGAGGCGGTACTTGAGTAATGAATCAAAACTTGAAGTAACCAGAAGCACCTTCCAGTAACCTGCCAACGTTACTCGAGTAGGTACTCGAGTAATAGTGTAAGTATTTTTAAGTTGCTCTCGGCCTGCCAATGTTACTCGAGGCGCTACTCGAGTAACCATGTGAAAAACTTCCAGTTGCTATCAAGTTGCCAATGATACTCGAGTAGGTACTCGAGTAACTCTGTTTCTGAAAATGTGTTGCTCTCGGCACTTTGTACTACTGCCAATGTTACTCGAGTAGGTACTCGAGTAACGCACTGAAGTAAGTGAAAACTTGAAGGTGGTATCCGATTAACTTGATATATTTTTATCTCATTTCCTCGAGTCCTTACTCTGATATGCAAGTATTTAATGATCTATTTTAAGTGGATTCCTCGAGGTAGTACCCGAGTATACAGAGATATTTTGAAGGTAAACCTCAAGTCATTACCCGGGTAAGTCAAGCACAAAAAGTATATTTACTCGAGGTGGTACCCGAGTAACGTATGCAAAAAT